>JAWWNH010000155.1:0-666665 GCA_034641385.1 Darevskia mixta | reverse complement strand
AAGAAGCACATAAACTGCTTTCGGAAAACCAAATAAATTTAATTTTACCTTCCGAAAATGTCCAATTATAATAATTGCAAGTGCTTAGCAATCATTTTAATGATCTCTATGCAATCTTACACACATTTTACTTACCAAGCAAAACTAGATTGTAATTAATTTAACCACAATAGATTTTGAATTCCCAACTCATGTTACAACTTTTTATCACCCCTCATTTTTTTTGGAATTTGAAAGCTGAAAAATTCAACATGCCCTTCACCCTTGGTGCCAGCTGTCTTGTATACCATGGCTGTGATTTCTATTCCACTCACATTCTCTGAGATCTCTGTTGCCTCCAAGTGGGCAGAGAGTGTAGGGATCACTTACCCGGATTCTTCTCTGCCCTCCCCCCTCGCCCAAGTCCAGTTGAAGTGGCAATGAACTGATGGGGAGGGTGCTTCCTACCAGCTATCTGCCAGCCTCTGGAAGCAATAAAACGAACACCTGTGTTATGCCGAAAGCTTTTAATTGAGCAGCCTTAGAGATCTAGTTGGTTCTGAAAGGAAAGAAACATGAATGGGGTTGCTGTACGATTGCCTGCAGAGGGATCCTCTGCCTTTGGCAGTTGCATGACAAGTAAAAAAAAAAAAAGGTAAAGGACCCCTGGATGGTTAAGTCCAGTCAAAGGCGACTCTGGGGTTGTGGCACTCAACTCGCTTTCAGGCCGAGGGAGCCGGCATTTGTCCACAGACAGCTTTCCGGGTCATGTGGCCAGCATGAATAAGCCGCTTCTGGTGCAACGGGACACCGTGACAGAAACCAGAGTGGACTGAAACGCCGTTTACCTTCCCGCCGCAGATAGATACCTATTTATCTACTTGCGCTGGTGTGCTTTCGAAATGCTAGGTTGGCAGGAGCTCGGACCGAGCAACGGCAGCTCACTCTGTCGCGGGGATTCGAACCGCCGACCTTCTGATTGGCAAGCGCAAGAGGCTCAGTGGTTAACCACAGAGCCACCTGCGTCCCTTGCAAGACAAGACAGCAGCGCAACAGGCAGGGTGCTCCCCATGCCTCCACCTCCATGATGGGCATGCCTCCACCTGTCCCTTAAACATGATCTGCCATGTGGCTCCCGTCTGGAGCAAATAGGTTGCCAATCCCACAGGAGAAACAACTGGGACTGCTCTGGTATTTGCTGCGGGAATTGGTGTGTGCAGACCTACCTTGCGTCCTCCCTCCTGTGCAGGCCGGGCATGGAGAAGATGTGGTCCTCTGCACCTGATGGGCTGCTACCTGCTGAATCAAGGGCACCAAAATTGTAACCAATGATGAGCATCAGTTCAACTACAGATAAGTGAACTCCCACATGTTCTCCATGGACACACCTGGAAATGAATAGATTTGTTGTGGTTTTTAAGGAAGCAGATCAGTTCATTTTCCAAGTCAATCTCAGGTCTTGGGACCACGATACCTCAAGGACCGCCTCTCCCCATATAAACTGACCCGGACTTTGTGATCATCACCTGAGGCCCTTCTTTGTGTGCCTCCTCCATGAGAGGTCCAGAGGGTGGAAACCTGAGAACAGGCCTTCTCTCTAGTGGCTCCCCGTTTGTGGAATGCTCTCTGCAGGGAGTTTTGCCTGGTGCTTTCATTATACACCTTTAGGCACCAGGAAAAAAACGTTCCTCTTCAACCAGGCCTTTGGATGATTGACATGTGATGCCCTTTTAAATGTGTTGTGGAAGGGGGGAGGGTTATTGTTTTGTTTTAACTACAGTGGTACCTTGGTTCTCAAACTTAATCCATTCCGGAAGTCCGTTCCAAAACCAAAGCGTTCCAAAACCAAGGCGTGCTTTCCCATAGAAAGTAATGCAAAATGAATTAATCCATTCCATACTTTTAAAAACAACCCCTGAAAGGAGTCAAACAACATTTGGTAGTCTCCATTCCTGCTCTAAGGCCACGGAGTGAGTTTTATGACAGGGATGAGGGGGGAAATGAGCTTCCTGATTCTTCAATGTTAACCGCCATATTACATTCGCTCTTCAATATGGCTGCTCAAATTCTTCCTCAGAAGTAACCCACTCCGAATCCTCCTCCTTTAAACCAAGACTGGGCCATTTTATTTCCATGTCTGAGGCACAAAATCCAAACAAAATCCCTGCCACCATCTCAGTGACTAAATGTGGGGTGTAATCTATGCTGTTAAAAAGAATAATAATAATAATAAAAGGTTTATTGAAATGAGTGGGATGCTTCCATAAGGGGACTTCCTAGTGGATGATGCCTCATCCGTCTGTTAGCCACTTCACTGCAGTCGCCTGCGAAGCTCCTTCGCTTTCCCCGTGATTAGCGGATTAGCATGATTAGCAGAAACAGAAAGGAAAGTATGCAAAGCATCTTAAATTACCAAGAAAATATGCAAAACGAGAGAACCCCGGTAATTTTTCTTAAGATGCAGAATTAACAACGCAGGCCATACCATTCAACTTTTCTCAAGCACAGAATTTTGATCCCTTTCGAATATAGGAGGGATATGATAGCTAGATTTACAATTTAGCCTTCCTCTGAATATTGGCTGCCCGGAGGTTGGGGGACGACAGCAGGGAGGGCTCTTATTGCTTTCATTCCCCGAATTTCCTGGAGATACCGGGGTTGGCCACTACAAGAAGATGCTGGGCCAGATGGACTCTTCTTCCTATGTGCTCATGTCCTGGTTCATGCTGTATTATTTGTTTATTTATTTAAATATCTCCTCTTTGCTTTCTTTAAAAAAAAAAACCACGACAATAAATAAATTTAAAATTAAGTTGCAAAACTCCTTTGTGGCATTTGCAGGGGCCAATCAGCCACCTCTGCTGGGCTAGATAGGGCCCGAACCCGATCCATCGGAGATGTTTTTACATCTTTTGAGTTTTAAGAGTCAGGTTTTGTGCCCTGTCATCCTGATCTCCTGAATGTGACAACCTGGCACAGTACAGCCTCCGGCTGTGCCCTTTCCTCTTCCTGTCTGGCTTTTCGGATCAGGAGTTTTGTTTTCTGCTGACTCCCCTAGACACAACCGACCATTCCTTTGCCTGCGTTCTAATTGTTCACCTGACTTCCAAAACCAGCGTAAAACTCTCCCCCTCAGGGTAGATTTCGTGGAAGTCAAGGCAGCTGCTTCGGAGATGGCTTTCACCTTTGCAAGGCCAGCCGGCTGATTATGCCGCAGAATGTGGGACAAGTACAGGCAAACTCTCCTCGGACGCGTCATGCGCCCTGTGGCAAAATCCACTGGCCATTTCCACTCTGTATTTTTCCTAGGGTTAGGGCGGGAGCAGGGGAGAGCTTTCTGCAGGAGAGAAACAACATAGATAATATATTTAAATATATATATATCTACTAGCTGACTTGCTGTCCTCCTAGCAATTTTGATGTGCAAGGCGGGTAGAAACAGATACAGCGAAACAATTATTTGATAATAACTGGTGCAAAATCAATTAAGAGTGAAGTGGCCTCCCCAAAATAAAGGCATCGGCTGATAAAACCTCCAACCAGCTTTCAAATCGAAGCACCCCTCCTTAAAAGGCCAAATTTGCCAGGAAGCAAACAGAGATTGGGCTAGACAGGGTCACCCAGGGAGTAGGTCCTGCAGCTGAAGGGCGGCTCCTGAAAAAGGGAGACATGGAGCAAGGCATTGGATGTCAGATCACACGCATGGATTGACCTAACATGGTCTAAGAAGCCACAACATGCCCTCATGTCTCTGTGTGGGCTGTGAGTGGGGTGTGTGTGTGTGTGTGTGTGTGTGTGTGTGTGCTTGTGTGTGTATCCGCAGATATTATAATTCGGGGCCCATTCTGTGTGTTGGGTAGAAGGAAGAAGTTGGCTGAGATGGTAAGATTCTGCACTGGACAACTTAAAAATTCAGGTGAGGGCGATGTCATGTTTTTGAATTTTCTCCCTCATTTAAATCTTTCCGCTGGCATGAAAAGAAAACAGGTTGCCAGAGAGAAATGTGCAGCCTAATTCTCTCTCTGATACGCTTGTTTACTACTCCCAGGGTGTTGCTGTTTAAAGCCAGGAAGCATTCAGAAAACACCCTCTCCTGCAATGTGAAGTGGTGCTGTCCAGAATTGTACCACTTTAGCCTGCCAAGTCAGTGTAATTGTACAGAACACTCCCCCCGGTGAATTTATAATAATAATAATAATAATAATAATAATAATAATAATAATAATTTTTTATTTGTACCCCGCCCATCTGGCCGGGTCTCCCCGGCCACTCTAGGCGGCTTCCAACAAATATTAAAATACATCAAAATCACAAGTTAAAAACTTCCCTAAACAGGGCTGCCCCTTCAGGTATTTTCTGAATGTAGGATAGTTGTTTATCACTTTAACCTCTGCTGGGAGGGCGTTCCACAGGGCGGGCGCCACTACCGAGAAGGCCCTCTGCCTGGTTCCCTGTAGCTTTGCTTCTCGCAGTGAGGGAACCGCCAGAAGGCCCTCGGCGCTGGATCTCAGTGTCCGGGCTGAACGGTGGGGGTGGAGACGCTCCTTCAGGTATACAGGACCGAGGCCGTTTAGGGCTTTAAAGGTCAGCACCAACACTTTGAATTGTGCTCGGAAAAGTACTGGGAGCCAATGTAGTTCTCTCAGGACCGGTGTTATGTGGTCCCAGCGGCCCCTCCCAGTCAATTTATAAGGCAGGTCCATATTTGTGTACCCGTCTGACACGCAACACCCAAAGTTTTTGCTCTTATGAATCGCTCTTGCCCATTTGGGCATTTTCCATGCGCTTAATTTTTATCATGAAACTGCAAAAGGCTGTTGGCATCCATCCCCTTCAAAACGACTCTGCCTCCCCCTCTTTCTTGCTCGCACCTTAACAACATTCAGACGTGCAAGCAAAGGAGGAGGAAGTTTCTGACATCAAGTGTACAAAAATCCCCCCCACACCCCCCAAAATCTTTTGCTCTGGGCAGAATGCCATGCCACTCATAGTTGTGGGATAAACCCCTGTGAAGGAGACGAGAAAACCCCTCCTCATCCCAGCGAGCTGCTCTTCTCAGATTCAAAAGTGCCCTGTGAAAGCTGGATTTTAACCAGACCTGAGCCCTTGAGGTAGGGTGGGAAAGACGTCTAAATCAAATAGGAATGGGTCACTCGGTGCCTAGTTAACATGGACCTGCACTTTGCAAGCTGCACTGAATTTTGCTTTTTGCCATTTAGCTGCACCTAGTGCATTTTTCCTGCACTGAAACGAAATTCAGAATCCGGCTACTCCCTCCCCCCTCCCCGCCCCCCCCCACCGCCTTACCTTCCAAGAGGCTTGCCTTATCGTGTCACACCAGATGGGCAATGCAATGCACATCCCTGGGAGATTTTTTAAATAAATATATATATAACTATATATAAAGAAGAAATCTTGTTAGCCTGGAAAACTGTCTTTCAAGGTTTGTCTGTTCCCTTCCCTTGGCAAGCGGTAGGAATAAAGTTGCAAAAGCAAGGGGGGGGGGGTTAAGAGAGAGAGAGAGAGAGAGAGAGAGAGAGAGAGAGAGAGAGAGATGTTGGAATGATTGACAGCTCTGAACTATAGGCTCATCCCTTACCTTAGGCCATGCAATCCGATTGGCTGTCTCCTGACATCCCCAAAGCGCAGCACTTTTTAATAGAAGCTTTGGGTAGATCGTCAGGGGTGGGTGGGGGAAAAGGTTCAGTGAGGTGCATTTCTGACAAGGCATAAAGTCATTTCCCCCACTTTGGGAGACTTTTTTCCCTGGGCTGTTTTTGGTGGGGTTGTGCACACGAGGGGGGTGGGTGGGTGGGGGTAGAAAGGGCCTGGGTTTTTTTTTATTTACTTATTTTTTTGTACTTAAATGTTTTTCTGCAAACTTCGGGGAGAGTGGTCTTCTCCTCAGCACCAAGCCTGGACTAATGGATTACCACGTGCTCGGATTAATTTTAGCTTTCCTCCTCGGTGATGCAAAGGTTTTAGCCGGTTATCCCATTTGGTGGTAAGACTTAACTTCCCCCCCCCCCCTCATCTCGAACTTTTTGGCAGCTTGTTTTGTCCATTTGCACCCTGTCTTCTGCACATCCGCAATTCTCTCTCTTACTGCTCTGCTTTCATTCACACGTTTCTATTCTCCCACTTTCCCCCACAATTAGCTAATGCAAGGTTTCTCGTTTGGGAAGGATGAGGTGCTTCTTAATAATTTTTTACATTGATAGCTTGATAGTTCGTCTCCCTGCCACAGCCCTCAGTAGTCTCATATAACATCTCTGAATGTAATTTTTAGGCAGCGGACGAGAATGTTGCAAAGCCAGTTGAATGAAAGGATGGCATCTCAGAGGGAGAAGTAGAATTCAGATTCATTGTTATTAAGTGTTTTGGATAAGGACCACAATGGAATACTGACAATGTTTTTTTAAAAGGCCATTCGTCAGATGTGTCTTTTCGTTTTAAATAATGTGACCATCCTTCTGTCTCCTCTTAAGTACTTGACCTCAATGGGTAGTGTGTCTGTTTTCTTTGGCTATGCTACAATTGCTCTCTTTAATAATGATGATTTGGTCCTATGCGAAGTCATTGGGCTACGGAAACGCCGTTAACGAAAACCGAGCAAGTTACAAGTTCTGATTTGGCGAAGATTTTTGTAACGGCTCGGAATTTTACTTCGCCACTTTGCACGGAAAAGCAAATAAGCAGTTTCCGCTCCCATTGGAGTTGTTTCTAGGCTCCAACAAACCAAAAAGATAACCACTAAAGAAAATGTGGTCAAAGACTTATTTCCTTTTTGTATTTTGGGGGGCAGAGACTTACAGTAAAGGCAAATCTAAGGCCCATTGAAAGATGTCAGCATTTAATAATTCAGTATCCCTTCCCGGCAATTTCTCTCCTGATCTGTTAAGATTCCTCCTTGAAGTGTATGTGGTGGAAAATGCTTAACCTAATGTGACTAGAAATCACAAAAGCAATGTTAACTTGAGTAACACCTAAAGAAGCCCCTCTTCCATCTTTCAAGAGTCCTTTTCATATTATTCATTCCTTAAGTCCTTTCTAAGCCGACACAACAAAGAAATGAGCTAAAGTAGACGATGGAAATAGGCTAAAAAGGGACCGTATTTTGAAATTCGATGTTTACTGTAAAGCTTTGCTTGGTTTCCCTATTTTAAAAAACATGGAAGAACGAACGTTTAGCACATCTGGCAGCATTTTATATTATGATTGTCTCGTTATGTGGGAATAATATAGAGACTTGAATGCCGACAAAAACAAGCTCGTTTCTCTTGCTCTATGGACATGAGTCACACACTGAGGGCACAGCCTGGATATTTCTTCAATTCAACATCCCTTCCTTTAGAAGATTAATCAGATCTCTCTTAACCCCAGTTTGATAAAACCAGATTCCTGCGTTGTTTATTGGGCACCTCTGAACAACACCAGAGTTAAAAGCTTTGTTAGAATTGGAGAAATTGCCAATGAGAGATGCAAACACAGCTTTTGGGGAGTCCACTTGGGCTTTCTGACCAAAACAGGCCCCTAAATCTTAATTAAGTCAACCACTTTTGAAACACAAAGCGGTATCTCGATATTTCAATGACAAGATCTGTTCTTTTAGCCTTCTCGAATAATGGCAATAAGAAGGGATTAATTCCATTCTTTCCCTATAGTTTCAAAAAAAAAAACTGTCCCCACCTCCTCAGATCCACTAAGGGGTACCTTCAGTGACCTCATAGAAAATAAAGGATGAAATCTCTGGTTCCGAGAATCTAGATGACGTAACATACGTAATTTAACAGGGTTTGCATTCAACATATTTTAGGAGATCGGTTTTTAAAGGGTCAGCAACCATTTCAGGGAGATAATATATCATTGTCTGAATTGAACTTTTTGCTTGGACGGTTATGAAGTAGGACGGCAAATACTATAAGAATTCCATTGAGTACTAAGACCACAAACTTTGTTTTGCTTTTCATTTAAAGGTGATTGCACATTTGAGTACATTAATGTGCGGTTGAACCTGAGTGTACATTTGTCACAAGCTGATATGTATGTTCTAAACCTGGATTGTTCTTTTTACTCTAATCTTGCTGGATATTTTCTACCTTTCAGTCTTTTACTTCCCTCCCCTCCCCTTCCGGTCCAGTTTATTGTTTTCAGTTGGCATAACGCAGGGCTCCCCAACCTTTCGGGTCATTGGGAGAAATTATCGCGGAGATCACAAAATACTCATTTCCCAGGAGAAAACCTAGCGTTGTTCAGACAAAGCAGCTGAAACACCTGTACACATCCCAAAACAAATAAAACGCAGACAAAAAAAGGGCAGTGCTTGCGCCCTGAAGAAGAACAAAGCACCAACAGCAGGCAAAAAAACAACCCCTCAATATAAAAATAAAAATTTGGAGAGACAGAGCTTTGGCATGGAGGGTGTCTGAGGGTGCTGTGGTGCCCATGGGCACCACATTGGAGAGACCAGATAGAAAGGGTTAGTTCCTCCACCTTGCATTTTTCACCAGATATTAAGAAGTGGGTTGCAAAGAGCTGAATTTCAAATCTGGACCAAGCCAGAGAGCCCCTTGCAACTCCCCCTGTAGGATAAATACATTTGGGAAAAGCTTAGACAGTAAATTAACCACATGCATGTCAGCTCAGAAGTAAGCTCCATTGAGTTCAATGGGACTTATTTCCAGGTAAGGGTGTATAGAATTGCAGCCTAATACAACCTTCAAACAATGCAACAGAGGCAGATTCTATAGCCTGAAACATACCCATTCAAGCCCCTTCACGGTTTGGCGGCTTAACAAACACTGAGCAACGCTAGCTGAAAGAACACAAATGCTTGCAAGTATTTTAATATATTACTTAGCTCTGTTTCAGCAATAGGGTGGAAGCTGTAGATCAGCAGCAAGCCACAGACTTTTAAACCAGGTAGTTGCGAAAGTCACAATCCACCTCTACCTTTTAAAATGCTTATACCTCGTTTCAAACAAACAAGCAAACAAACAACGCCTCCCTAATCCTCCAGTCTAACCAGCAATCTTTAAAAAAAAAAAAAAAGTAATTGGGAATGCAGTTCTGGATATCGGGCCAAATTTAGACTTGTCGGGTTAAAAGTATCCAGTTTATTCCAGCTGCAGAGTCTGAAATTCACGGTGCAGGTGGTACCTCTCTAGAGGAACTGTTTAGGGGTGTGGTTCTGGGAAGCAAGGATGGAGTGGCAGTAATATGGGGAAAATAGAAAATAGCAGGAATGTTTGCACAGTTTCCAACTTGTCTGGAATTTTGGGGATGAGGCAAGGATTGGGCTGGGGGAGGGATGCATGGTAATGTGTGCAAAATGCAAGCAGCATGGGCAAGAAAGATATTTCGCTTCGCCCTCTAATACGACCTGCCTGCACGTACAGTAGAGATTTCGCTGCTATAAAGAAGCGATTTATCTCGCTAACTTTTTTTACCTGCTGCTTTGTCGTTTCTGCTTATCCTAATTGGCTTCAGTTAACACATCTGACGTGTTAGCTGCTGCGTATTTCATCATTCGATTGCCATTAAGCGGTATTGTTGTTGGCAAACAGACTAGGTGCAGTTGCAATCCAGCTGGCCTTGGAGGTGGAGGCTTTCCACATCCCTTCAACTGACGTGAATCGAATGGTGTGCCCTGATCTGTACAAATGGGAGAGAGAGTTGTTGCAAGGGCTATAGCTTCAGGCAGTGAGTGGGGAAGGGCGAGTGGTGTTTGCAGATGAACTGTGCTCCGTAGATGCGAAGAGCAGTCGTCGCAGGAAGATCAGCTCTGCAAAAAAAGGAGAGTCTCTATCCAAAACACAGCTCCTTCCAGTTCCTCCGCAAGACCGTTCAGACGGTGCTATCATTCTGCGACGAATGTGTCGAATTCTGTGACCACACCCAGCCCAAATAATTGATTTATGTCTTAGATTTATTCGATTTATAACGCCTTCATCATAAGATGTCAGGGCGGTCCACAGAATAAAATCATCAATAAAGTAGGCAGAAGGGGGGAAATGGCATTGCCACTGCTCAAGGTGCATGCTCCTCCAAACAATTCGGAAACCGTATTTCTAGGAGTTGTTGTTTTAAAAAAAGAAAAGGGAGATTTGACCTAGGGGGCCATGGAGCAAAAAAAGGGTAGCAAGGCATGTGCTTGCAGTATTCTCATGCCTTGCAGAATTCAGCCCAAGGATGAGTGTAAAAATGTGTAGACACAGCCAAAGGTGCGACCTGCAAACAGGAGGATATACCAATGTTCTCTATGAACCTAGGCCATGTCTGGGTCAAACAGGGGTCAGAGGTCAAAGCCTTCTCCTGGAGGCAGAAGATGACAATGCCAGGGTCAAGAAGTAGAGGCAAAACAAGGCGCAAATTGTAAGCAGGAGACCACAGAAGGTTTACTTACACCAGTGCGCACTCAATGGCTTTGTTCTCATCCACATTAATAACAATCAAACTTGTGTATAAATAGCACATATAACCTGAACATGCACACATATGCGTACACACACATACACAAACACACCAGGGCTATCAGCCTGTTGCATAGGGTTAAGCTTGAAACTAAATACAGTGGAACGCTTCGGGTTATGAGCAGCGGCGTAGCAATGGGGGAGCGGTGGGGGCGGTGCGCTCCCGGTGCCACATCTCCAGGGGTGACAAGGCATGCGGTTTACCGGCGGTGGCGCTCCTGCGCCGTACGGACGGTGCCGGGATCCTCTGCTCGCGGCTGCAGCCGCATATAGAGGATCCTCCGTTCACGGCTGCAGCGGCGAGCAGAGGATCCATACGGCGCTGGAGTGGCGCCGCCGGCAACCCACCACGTAGCACGCATGCGCAGCATCGCTACGTAGCAACGCATGTGTCGTACGTAGCGACGCTGCGCATGCGCGCTACGTAGAGATGCCCCGTCCCCGGGTGCACGTCATGTTTGCCGCTCCGGGTGCCCGAGCGGCTTCCTACGCCACTGGTTATGAGCTCCGCTAACCCGGGAGTAGGCGCTCCTGGTAGCGAACTTTGCCCCGGGATGCGAGCGGAAGTCACGCGCCGGTGGCACGGCAGCAGCGGGAGTGCCCATTAGCGAAAGCACGTCTCAGGTTAAGACTGGTTTCGGGTTAAGAACGGACCTACGGAACGAATTAAGTTCGTCACCGGAGGTACCACTGTACGTACAAGATTTAGACACCCCCTCCTAACCTTGAAGACCCCTACCTGCCCTGTGCCCTCTATTTGACCCATGGCACAAAAATTGACGGAGGGAGCGGTTGCCTTGCTTTGATTTGACCTAGCAGCTCAGCTTCTGCAAAGCTTATTTGGAACGGTTTGCAGAGGAGCATCTTGTCTTGCAAAGCGTTTCTGTTTTTAGAGCCTAGCAGGCTGGTGCGTGGTCATTGCAAAAGGGAAGAGAAATGCTCAGGGGACTTAAATGAAGATGAAACAGTTTCGAGCCTATCAGGCGATGAAAGGAAATCGGTTTAACATGGGGGAAGCAGCTGGATCACTGGAGCAGTTACGTACGGTGTAACTTGTTACAAAGAAAGGACCAGAAAGTAGTCATGGCTGCTTCATATGGAATGGCATTTTCTAATTGTACAGCGGTGCCATGCTGACATTTCTGGGGGAAATGTGTGTGTGTGTGTGTGTGTGTGTGTGTGTAGGATACATCTGTTTTATTGGATTTACGCCTTCTGAAAAGTCACACTTGGCCGCAACTTCCCAACACGTGTACACACGGCAACGTAGACGCATACATTAATCTACACACATTTTTGCACATTTGCTCCTAATACTGTAGGCAGTTTACCGCATTTGAAATGCTGCTTGGGATCACTTATTTATTTATTATTATGGCCAGGGCTGGCGCGTCCATTTAGGCAAACTCGCCAAAATGGAGGGGGCGCTGGCCAGCCTGCCCCCCCGCCGCCCCCCAGTGCCGCCCCAACCAGCGGCGGAGCAAGCAGGTTGGGGCGAAAACCGCGGCGGTGAGGGCGCCAAAATGGAGGGGGCGCTGGCCAGCCTGCCCCCCGCCGCCCCAATCAGCGGCGGAGCAAGCAAACCGCGGCGGCGGGGGGCGCCCGGCCGGCCAGGGGGTGGGGCACCGCTCTGCAACGTGCGTCATACGCAATGACGTCACGTGGCCCGCCCCCTCGCCTAGGGCGCCAAAATTGCCAGCACCGGTCCTGATTATGGCTCCTCTTGCACAGCCCACAAGGCAGCGTACAAGAAAAACAAGTAGATAGGAATACATAAAACCCGTAAAAATAAATAAATAAAAATAACACAGTCCGTTAAAAACGCACAACAAATCACTGAACGGCAATTGCTAAGAGCAGAAGCAGCAACCAGGGGTCTCCTTCTCCATATACCCTCCCAAAAAATAGGTGTTTTGCCTGAAGCTATAGACATGGACGTGTTAGTTGCTTGAAATGCAGTGAGTCCATTCTGCCCCCTCCCCCCCCCTGTTGCTGAGTCTCAGGTGGCATTCCTGCATTGCTGCATAAATGGAGCGGGGATGTCTCCACCCAAAGTCCATGACCTGATTTATTTCCCTGTGCTGAACTCCAATTCAATGAAGCTGCCGCCTGCGCAATAGCTGCCTGAAATGTACACACCTCAGCTTGCGTTTTCTAAAGGGACAGAAGCTGGCGCATCGAAGGGGGCGTATCTTAAGAAGCTACAGGACACCTACGGATTGCGGCCGGCATCATGTGCACTCGGCTTCAAACACCAGCGATGAGAGCATGCTGAAGCCGGAGTCAGCTGCGATGTGCACATAACCATAGATAGGTGTGGCCAGACATACCTCAGTAGGGAGAGAGTTCTACTTGCAAGGAGCCACCACCAAAAAAGCCCTTTCTCAGGCCCTCATACCATGTATTTCATCCTACGCAGGGACTCCTACGAGGGCCTCATCTGCTGATCTCAAAGTATAGGCAGGTCTTGTTTAAGTGAAACACCTAAGATACCTTATATGTTGTTGTTGCTTATTAAATTTGTATACAGTAGTACCTTGTTTCTCAAACTTAATCTGTTCAGGAAGTCTGTTCCAAAACCAAGGCGCGCTTTCCCATAGAAGGACAAAATGGATTAATCCGTTCCAGACTTTTCAAAACAACCCCTAAAGCAGCAATTTAACATGAATTTTACTATCTAACGAGACCATTGATCCATAAAATGAAAGCAATAAACAATGTACTGCAGTCACACAATCAACCAGTTGCTGAACTGGGTTCCACACAGTCATAAAAAAGCCACAAAAAACGCAAAATAAATAGCAAAAACAGGCAGACCTCAGCGTAACACTCAAATCGGAAGCGTAACACTCAAATCGGAAGCACGTTCGGCTTCCGAATTTTTTTTTGCAAACCAGAACACTTACTGGTACTTCCGGGTTTGCAGTGTTTGGGTTCCAAGTTGTTTGAGTACCAAGGCGTTTGAGAACCAAGGTACCACTGTATACCTGGAGGCCTCAGGGTAGTTCACAAGAAAAAAAATCACAATATAATATACATAATAAAAACAAAAACCAGCAAACCAATAACACTCCCTAACACTTATTAAAAGGGCATTGGATGTCAATCAGTCAGGGGCCTGGATTTTGCCTGGCACCTAAAGGTGTATAATGGCCAAATCTCCCTGGGGGGAGCATGCAGAAGAGGCCCATTTTCATGTTGCCACCCTCTGGACCTGTCGTGGAAGAGGCACCTAAAGAAGGGCCTCAGAAGATGATTCTGGTTCGTATGGAGACAGGCAGTCCTTAAGGTATTGGGGCCCTGAGCTGCAATATATATGTATCCTTGAAAAAGAAAAGGGCAGAAGGAACCAAAATTGTTGTTGTTGTTGTCGTTCAGTTGTGTCCGACTCTTCGTGACCCCATGGACCAGAGCACGCCAGGCACGCCTATCCTTCACTGCCTCTCGCAGTTTGGCCAAACTCATGTTAGTAGCTTCGAGAACACTGTCCAACCATCTCATCCTCTGTCGTCCCCTTCTCCTTGTGCCCTCAACCTTTCCCAACATCAGGGTCTTTTCTAGGGAGTCTTCTCTTCTCATGAGGTGGCCAAAGTACTGAAGCCTCAACTTCAGGATCTGTCCTTCTAGTGAGCACTCAGGCCTGATTTCCTTCAGAATGGATAGGTTTGATCTTCTTGCAGTCCATGGGACTCTCAAGAGTCTCCTCCAGCACCATAATTCAAAAGCATCAATTCTTCGGCGATCAGCCTTCTTGATGGTCCAGCTCTCACTTCCATACATCACTACTGGGAAAACCATAGCTTTAACTATACGGACCTTTGTTGGCAAGGTGATGTCTTTGCTTTTTAAGATGCTGTCTAGGTTTGTCATTGCTTTTCTCCCAAGAAGCAGGCATCTTCTAATTTCGTGAGTGCTGTCACCATCTGCAAAATAATTCACGGAACCAAAATAATTCACTGTAATTCAGTGTGGGGAGAGTTAACAATTGCGACCTACAAACTCAAACTTGAACCTCCACAGGTTCTCTGTTCGAGGCTCATACCTGTACCGGAATGAAGTAAAACATGAAATCAAGAAGTCATTCCCCTCCAAGGACACAAGGAAGGCTTGTGAATGTTTTGTGGCACAGTTTGGGGTTGCTTCGAAAACCCACCATCGTCGGAAGAATGGAGAATGAAACTATTGGACTATGCAGAACTGGATAAAATGACGGGGAGAATCCGAGAACAGCGGGACCAGAAGTTCGTCAAAGACTGGACTAAATTTACAGAATACTTAAAAGAATGTACAGTACTCAATTGAATACGTTAGTAGGACTGCAAGAGGCTTTGTAGACCAAGGAAGAATTGCTGTTGTTAGTAAGAATTCATAGTGATTGAAGTAGAGAGAGACATAATAAAACAATGGAAGAAATAAGAAATATAAATTAAGGTATAGTAACAGAAAGTCACTAGGAAGGTCTGAAGGAAGTCAAGGCTACTAAAGCCGAAAAGGTAAAGAAGTGAAAAAATATGTGAATGTTATTATTGTAAAAATGTGAAACTAATAAAAATGATATTAAAAGAAAAGAAAAGAAAACCCACCATCGTCAGGAAACAAAATGGATCGAGTTCCCTGGGGTCTCATCACAACAAGAGCACTCAGATAAGTGAACCCAGAGAAGCTTTCTTGGCGGCTGCTCTCCAACTCTGGAACTCGCACCCAGAAGTATTTTTAGAGACTGGATTTCGTTTTCATCACCCAAAATTTTGACTGCATGCTTCAGATGCTTAAAAAGAACAAAACTTGGCAGCCAATAATGTTGGGGGCTGTCTGCCAGTCAGTGGGCAGGTGGCAGCTGAAGTGAACCAATGAGATGCCACCGCAGGTTTGCCCGTGCGAATCCAAAAATCAGCAACCGTGCCAACTTTCCAGGTGACGCAAATGAATTTTGGAGGATGAGCCTTCCAAGGGAGACAGTGGCTGAGCTGAGCTTTGGCAGTAAAAACAAGCTCCAAGCTAAATACCATCAAATCCTTGCCCAACTTACTGGGCCAGGCTACATATTCACAGCGTTATGGGGTATCTGTAGGATCATCTCACCTTCACCCTTACTTCAGAGATAAAGGTAAAGGGACCCCTGACCATTAGGTCCAGTCATGACCGACTCTGGGGTTGCAGCGCTCATCTCGCATTATTGGCCGAGGGAGCCGGCGTACAGCTTTCGGGTCATGTGGCCAGCATGACTAAGCCGCTTCTGGCGAACCAGAGCAGCACACGGGAACGCCGTTTACCTTCCCAGTGCAGTGGTACCTATTTATCTACTTGCACTTTGACGTGCTTTCGAACTGCTAGGTGGGCAGGAGCAGAGACCGAGCAACGGGAGCTCACCCCGTCGCAGGGATTCGAACTACCGACCTTGTGATCGGCAAGCCCTAGGCTCTGTGGTTTAACCCACAGCGCCACCCGCGTCCCATATTCAGAGATAGGCATTGATAAATAGAGGATCTCTGAAAGATGACTGCCCAACCGTTCCTTGAAAACCTCCCAAGATGGAAGTCACCCAGAGGCAAGGGTGAAAGCACTTTGTACAATCTCAGACGCCTTCATTTTCCCCCCACCTCCCCTGCAGCTTAAACCAACTGCCCAGCCCAATTCTTTAGTTGCCTTTGTTCTCTTTATGACACCCTTTTAAATGCTTGGAAACATAATAGATTGTACTGAGTGCCATCAATGTACTGAATGTTAATGTTTAGCTGTAAGATTTTAAGATGCCCAGTAAGGAATATCCGGAAATTCTGATATTTACTGGTAAATCTCAAGAACAACCAAATGCCTCCAGTAAATGTTGAGATGTCGTGCTGGATCCATCTGAGAAAGAAAACCTGCAGCTGTTCAATTGTTTAAAAAAGGCACATGACACATAATGGCCTCGGTCCTGTATACCTGAAGGAGTGTCTCCACCTGCATCGTTCCGCCCGGACATTGAGATCCAGTGCCGAGGGCCTTCTGGCGGTTCCCTCACTGCGAGAAGCAAAGCTACAGGAAACCAGGCAGAGGGCTTTCTCAGTAGTGGCGCCCGCCCTGTGGAACGCCCTCCCATCAGAGGTCAAAGCGATAAACAACTACCTGACATTTAGAAAATACCTGAAGGCAGCCCTGTTTAGGGAAGTTTTTAATCTGTGATATTTTAATGTATTTTGATATTGTTGAAAGCCGCCCAGAGTGGGTGGGGAGACCTGGCCAGGTGGGCGGGGTACAAATAAATTATTATTATTATTATTATTATTATTATTATTATTATTATTATTACCTTCCCACTGGACCACCTGAATTGTAGGAATTGCCTGTAAATGTTAAGGTGCACCATTTACTACAGTATATTTGTGTCTGTATCTAATATTTTAGACTCTTTTAAAACTGTTGCCATCTGAGTGCCTAGCTTAGGAAATGCAAACGGTACCCACTTGTGTAAATGGCAGAGCAAATAACAATATCAGAGACCTTGGAAGAAGTCTGCTGCAATGGCAAATTGCTCGATTATATTCTCTCTACACAAAGGGAGAAATGCTCCTGGTTTGGACATGACATTTCTATCTGGCACCGCCAGCAAGACCACGTGGTTTTGCCTCCTTGTTCACAAATTTATTTAGCCTACTTCCACTGACTTGGCCTGCCTAACACCCTTCAACATATATGTTGGGTGTTTTTGTGTGTGTGTGTGTGTGTGTGTGTGTGTGTGTGTGTGTGTGTGTGTGTGTGTGTTTTAAAAAAAGTGGAATTCCTTGTTATGTTTTGGCAGTCAGTTTAGGCTGGCAAGCAGGGGAGCACAGTGCCTTGACACAGTTGCATAAATTCATGGAGATGTTTGGGCGATTTCCATTTCTGTGATTCCATCACAATCCAATGAAGTAAGGAAGGATTTCCCCTCATCCTTCCCCTGGGGCACCAGAGATTGGATGTTGTATTTATAGCATTTATTATAAGTATTTGCAAATTACCGTTCCATAGAAATTCCCGGGGCAGCTTACATAAAAAGAAAATGCAAAGCAATTATGAGGCAGGTACAACCATTATGGAGCGCAATAATGAAAAGGCAGCGAGATCTTAGAAGGCAGATAAAAACAATCAACAGAAGCAAAATTAATTCTAAAAAGGCCTGGCTAATGTTGAAAGGAAAACAAAATAGCTGAAAGGTGAACATTTCTGGGAAACACAGAATGGACTCAAACCGTATCAAAATATCAGACTTCAAACTTTTTTTTTCCAGATGGGGATTCCAACAAAGGCGTCCAAAATTAGGATTTCATCCAAATCTGCTTTAGGTTGCAATGCTATACACTCTTACCTAGAATGGGTGTCTATTATTATTATTATTATTATTATTATTATTATTATTATTATTACCCCGTCCATCTGGCTGGGTTTCCCTAGCCACTCTTGGTGGCTTCCAGCAGAATATAAAAACATAATAAAAAAAATTGTACTGTCAATAAAATTTACTTTTAAGTAAGCATGCATAGGATTGTATTGCTAGCAGGGACGGAAGGAAATGTCAAGTTTTCTTTCTCTCCGTTTCTCTTTTTTTTTTCAATCTTAAGCTCAGTTCTCCAGGTTTCTGCAGCAAATTTCCTTTTTGAAAATCCTCATGAAAATCCTTCAGGATTGTAGTGTGGATTTCTCCCAGCCCGCACATTTTTTCTCTGAAGTTTGGACTAATGTACACATTTTCTTGCAAGCATTTTCTCCTAATATAATGCAAGTTTATGTTATTTGCATTAATATATTCATATTTTATGATGGGACGCGGGTGGCGCTGTGGGTTAAACTACAGAGCCTAGGGCTTGCCGATCACAAGGTCGGCGGTTCGAATCCCCCCGACGGGGTGAGCTCCTGTTGTTCGGTCCCTGATCCTGCCAACCTAGCAGTTCGAACGCACGTCAAAGTGCAAGTAGATAAATAGGTACCACTCCGGCGGGAAGGTAAACGGCGTTTCCGTGCGCTGCTCTGGTTCGCCAGAAGCGGCTTAGTCATGCTGGCCACATGACCCGGAAGCTGTACGCCGGCTCCCTCGGCCAGTAATGCGAGATGAGCGCCGCAACCCCAGAGTTGGTCACGACTGGACCTAATGGTCAGGGGTCCCTTTACCTTTATTCATATTTTATACATGTCGTCCGTCCCCTGTCCCCCCCCATATTGCATTTTTGATAAACATTGGTTGGTTGGAGAACTGCATTGTAAAATTTGAAGAAGCGAGATTTTGAAGGATGGCGGAATTCCAGTTCTCATATTGTTTGGGAAAGTGCAAATTTGATAAATACGGCTTTATATGCAAATCAAATCTATTTCCCCCCCTGCACCCCTAATTGCCGGAACATAATTTCTTTGTAGAGGGAGAATGCCAGATTTACGTATAAACTGAACAAGCTTTAGCTTATGGCCCCACTCTCTTGGGGGCCCCAAAAAAATTCAAAGAAAAAAAAACTGGATGTACAGTTCCAAAATAGGAAAAAACACCAAATAAAATAAAACCTACATACAGCAACAGTGTTTTGTGTTGTTTTCCTATGATGTAAGTAATGGGCCCTGCCTGCTAGCCTGCTCCCTAAAATATCACTGGTTTATATATAGGGTGCCTACATTCTGCATGTGCAAATGGCTTTAGATACCTATTGGGTCCATAAATTACCATATAGCACCTATTCAACACAAAAACCAGCGACAATTTGTTGTTGACAAAGGACAGCTGGACATATAAAGGGCACCATTACCTTCAGTAGTTTAGGGCCTCCTCAAACCTAAATCCGGCCCTGACTTCACACATTAAGTAAAGGTAAAGGTAAAGGGACCCCTGACCATTAGGTCCAGTCGTGCTCTCATCTCGCTTTACTGGCGAGGGAGCCGGCGTACAGCTTCCGGGTCATGTGGCCAGCATGACTAAGCCGCTTCTGGCGAACCAGAGCAGCGCACGGAAACGCCGTTTACCTTCCTGCCGGAGCGGTACCTATTTATCTACTTGCACTTTGACGTGCTTTCAAACTGCTAGGTTGGCAGGAGCAGGGACCGAGCAACGGGAGCTCACCCCATCGCGGGGATTCGAACCGCCAACCTTCTGATCGGCAAGCCCTAGGCTCTGTGGTTTAACCCACAGCGCCACCTGCGTCCTACACACACACACACAAAGTGTACAACTACAAAAAAGAACCCAGTGTGTAAATGTCACAAACAAGCTTTTGCAAGATCTGTATATATCATAGTTGCCTGCAGCAGCTCCCTGTTGAATGCAATATGTGAGATGCATTTACCTGGAAGTGAGAGTAAAGCCTGCCTGCTACTGCTGGTGATTTGGGGAGGTGCAAGCAAATGGGTTGATGGGAAGGTGCTTGGGGCAGCTGGAAGGTGCAACCAGAGTTGACCGAACTTTGTGGAATGTGAACTGCTGCCGTACAGTAAGGGGACGGAGCGCAGCTTGACAAGCTCCCAACATAAAAGCTCCAGGCTGATCTGATAAAAGATGACAAGACTCCTGAAAAATGTTTAAACCTGTTTCTCCTTCCCCCTTTCTTTCTTTCTTTGTGCTACGATGCGGGGCGGTGTGGGAGCCGAGGAACTGCAAAATGGAAAGAGAAAGGGGGAAGGGAACAAAGCAGGAAAAACAGCGGTAGCTACAGGAAGACAACACTAGAGTGTCTTTATTTATCGTTGTTGTTATTTATAGAGCAGCTAAGGAAGTGCGCTGGATAGAAGCTCCTTTTCTAGGAAACGGTTGCCTGCTGAAATGAATCGTCTCAGACCTGATCTTTGCCTTTCGATTCTGAGTTAGCTTCATCAGAAGTGCGGCTAAACCGCTTAGGAAGCCCACAAAGCAACCATACCACCAATCGAGAGAGCAGAATAAAATCTCTACAAACTCTAAGTTTTCTGCGATTGAAGCAGAGCTCTTTGCAACAGCTCAGCTCCTCTGCAAAGGAGCCGGGTGCGTTTTTGCAAGAGCCAAGCCGGTGAAACAAAATTGGCAGCCGCGGCAAGAGGGCAGCTTTTCTGTAACCCAGTTTTTAAGACTAAGAGGGTGAAACCTGCACAGGTAATACTGTCGATGCAAATCAAGACCCATTGCAAGACTTTAGCTCCTCCACAAGACGTTTTGGGCTTAAGCATGTGTTCTGATCCCTCACTTGGTGCACAATGCACCAGTGCATTAACCAGGTTGGTGGTTCAAGGCCACCCAAGGACGGCTGTGGGCAGGATTCCTGCATTGCAGGGAGCTGGACTAATGACCCTCTGGCTCCCTTCCAACTCTTGATTTGGAATGGCCCAAATGTTATTTTGGGGTGTAAAACCCTTGGCCCCTAATTCTTATGTGTGGCCTGGAGAGATATGAAGTCTCGAATCATAGAATCGCATCTGGTCCAACCCCTTGCAATGCAGGAATATGCAGCTGTCCCATATGGGGACCGAACCTGCAACCTTGGCATCATCAGCACCACGCTCTAACCAGCTGAGCTATCCAGACTCCCCCACGTCACTGAGAGACTGGCACCCTACAGGAAGCATAATTGCTGACTCAGTGCTACCGTGCCCAAACCAACAACTGCCAATATAGATATATATGAACAAGAATATGGGGCAGTACATCCCCCCCCCCAAAGGCTTTGGGACACCCAAATCCCACACCTGCATTGCTGGTTGGCTGTCGTAGTTGAGTTGCATGCCAGGCTTCATAGAATCATAGAGTTGGAAGAGACCACAAGGGCCATCCAGTCCAACCCCCTGCCAAGCAGGAACACCATCAAAGCATTCTTGACAGATGGCTGTCAAGCCTCTGCTTAAAGACCTCCAAAGAAGGAGACTCCACCACATTCCTTGGCAGCAAATTCCACTGTCGAACAGCTCTTACTGTCAGGAAGTTCTTCCTAATGTTTAGGCGGAATCTTCTTTCTTGTAGTTTGAATCCATTGCTCCGTGTCCTCTTCTCAGGAGCAGCAGAAAACAACTTTTCTCCCTCCTCTATATGACATCCTTTTATATATTTGAACATGGCTATCATATCACCCCTTAACCTTCTCTTCTCCAGGCTAAACATACCCAGCTCCCTAAGCCGTTCCTCATAAGGCATCGTTTCCAGGCCTTTGACCATTTTAGTTACCCTCCTCTGGACACGTTCCAGCTTGTCAGTATCCTTCTGGACACAGTATTCCAGGTGAGGTCTGACCAGAGCGGAATACAGTGGTACTATTACTTCCCTTGATCTAGATGCTATACGCCTATTGATGCAGCTCAGAATTGCATTGGCTTTTTTAGCTGCTGCATCACACTGTTGACTCATGTCAACTTTGTGGTCTATCAAGACTCCTAGATCCTTTTCACATGTACTGCTCTCAAGCCAGGTGTCACCCATCCTGTATTTGTGCCTTTCATTTTTTTTGCCCAAGTGTAGTACTTTACATTTCTCCCTAAGAAGAGCCTGCTGGACCAGTCCAATGCCCTCCTAAGAAGAGCCTGCTGGACCAGTCCAATGGCCTCCTAAGAAGAGCCTGCTGGACCAGTCCAATGGCCTCCTAAGAAGAGCCTGCTGGACCAGGCCAATGGACCATCTAGTCCGGCATCCTGTTCTCACAAGCCAACCAGGTGCCTGTAGGAAACCCACAAATAGGACTCAAGTACTCTGGCCTGCTGTGGTTTTTAGCAGCTGGCATTCAGAAGCATTACTGCCTCTGAGCACGGCCCTCGTGGCTAGAAGGCATCGATAGCCCTCTCTTCCACGAATTTGTCCTATCCTCTTAAAAAGCCACCCAAATTGGTGGCCATCACTGCACTTGGTGGAAGCAATTTCCATAGTTAAACTATGAGCTATGTGAAGCTTCCAACACTTCATTGGATAACCCTGAGTTCAAGTGTTACGAAAGAGGAAGGAAAACTTTCCCTATTATCCACGGCGTGCTTAATTTCATAAACTTATATAATGTCACCCAGTGATTTTTTTCTTAAAAAAAATATGTTTAGGGGTACTCTCATTTTCCTACTCATATTGAAATCCTGCCCCTCAATGAGGCCAAACTTACTGTAGATTCACAAAATGTTTAGGGGTGTGCGTACCCCTGCGTCCCCCCAGAAATAAAGCACTGATGTCACCTCTTACTTCCCTCTCAACTAAAAAGCCTGAAACCCTACAACCTCTCCACATAGAGGAACCACTCCATCCCCTTGATTGTTTCACTTGCCCTTTGATGGTGTTCCTGCTTGGCAGGGGGTTGGACTGGATGGCCCTTGTGGTCTCTTCCAACTCTATGATTCTATGATTCTATAATAATAATAATTTGTTTATTTATACCCCACCCATCTGGCTGGGTTTCCCCAGCCACTCTGGGCAGCTTCCGACAAAATATTAAAAATACAATAAACCATAATTGGTTCTGATGTTTCACCAATATAATGGTTCTTCCTTATACGGAGGAACTCCCTCATTAGTATGTGTAAGTGTATGCATTTTTTAGTTAGAAGAAAAAGCAATGTTTTTTAAACAGTAAAACGGAATGTTGTGGTTCAGTGGAGAAAAGTATGGGGAGGAGGAAGCCTGTTCACCTGTGACTGTCCTGTTGTTGTTGGACCTGCATTTCCCACCAGCACCAAATAGCATGACTAAGAATGGGGGATGCTGCCCTGGAGCAGGGGGTTAGGAGATGAGGGTTGCGCAGTGGCATAGCGTGGGTTGCCGGGGCCTGGGGCCACACATAGGGAGGTGGGAGGGAGGGAAACAGACGGAGTACACATGCGCATTCAACTGCCTAACGGTGTCCGCGTCACCCAGGAGATTGCAGAGAAAGAAGAGTTGTTCCGTTCTCTGGTGAGGTTGCTTCCTGGATCACATGGCGAAGCCGTTTTCAACGGAGCCCAGCGACGGAAGCATGTAGCTGTATTGAGGCAGCACCGGGTGTTGGAATTTCGTGCCCCTGTGCCCTCCCCACACATGCTACTCCACTGCAGGTGCGGGCTGTGAGGTTAAAATCCCCTTTCCCTGCACCATACAAGCATAGAGGAGGGAAAGAAAATTTTGCATGCTGGTGCACACACGCAAACTGCTATAGGAAACTGCTTAATACCAGGCCATGCTTTTAAATAAACAAGCAATAGCAAGTGATCTTACTAATGGTTGTTTTTGCCATTCTGAATACCCCCAAGAGGGTCCTTTAAGCTTGCCTCCCTACACCTGAAAGGCCTTCCCCCATAGACATCTGGATTGGTCATGGTGTTCCCTGATCTTAAGATGTCCGCTTAGTTTCCTCCAACAATCACCACCCCAGATTGTCTCAGATCTCCTTCCCAACATCTCCCTCTTGCTCTAAGAAGAAGAAGAAGAGTTTGGATTTGATATCCCGCTTTATCACTACCCGAAGGAGTCTCAAAGCGGCTCACATTCTCCTTTCCCTTCCTCCCCCACAACAAACACTCTGTGAGGTGAGTGGGGCTGAGAGACTTCAGAGAAGTGTGACTAGCCCAAGGTCACCCAGCAGCTGCATGTGGAGGAGTGGAGACGCGAACCCGGTTCACCAGATTACGAGTCTACCGCTCTTAACCACTACACCACACTGGCTCTCTAAGTCCCGGTCTCTTTCCCACCCGCCCCAGACCCCCTCTTTCTTCGGAGCTTGTAGCATTCGAAACAGGAACGCTCCCAGATTCCCAAGTCACCATCCCATGCGGCGAGACCTCCGTTACCTAACTTGGAAATCCTCTTGGCCTTGGCAGGAGGAGGCGCAGAGCGGAGCCGGTGCCAACTTCGTACCTCTCCTTGCTGCTAAAAATAAGCCGCTGCTTCTTGCCCCCAAGTCAGGTTACCTCCAGAGGTAATGACAACAAAGCAAGCAGCCAGTTAAAGAGCAATTATCTCAACCTAATCGCTTCCCCGGGGCAGGGAAGGCTGCCAAAGCTCAGCACTGCTGCTCTGCGGAGAGGCTTCTTCTTTTTAGAGCGGGCCACACCTCTTATTGTATGAGGAAAAACCTTCCATACCTACATGGGCCTGACCTGCCAACTAACTCCCCGAATCTGGCCTGATAACACACACACACAAACACACACACACATACACACACACACACAGAGAGAGAGAGAGAGAGAGAGAGAGAGCTTTTAGAGTTTACAGTGTGCTTATTGCAGATCATATCCCCTGGAAACGTTTGTAATTTTTCCCATTTCCCCAGTACCGGTAGTATAAAATTTGAATATATTATTTCAAAGCAGCGGCAGGGAACTTGTTGTTGAACTACCGTTCCCATCGTTCCTGACCATTCCCATCATGCTGGCTGGGGCTGATGGGAGCTAGAGTTCAACAACATACGGTGTGCCGAAGGTTCCCACCCCGTGCTTTAAATCCCCAGCAAAAGAACTGGAAGGGGCTTTTATTTATTTATTTTATCTGATTGCCGGAAACCTAAATAGAAGCATCTGGGATATCACTATACTTTCTGATCCTGATTACTCAGAGCCAGTAAAATGCCGCTTTGCACATGCTCAGGAAAACTCTTCTCAGCTGCAATGAGTGTCAAAGACTTTTGGCCTTCCTGTTGCAGCAAAAAAAGAAAAGTTTTGCGGTGGCACATTTACTATGGCATACTATCATCATCAGGGACCCAGGTGGCGCTGTGGGTTAAACCACAGAGCCTAGGGCTTGCTGATCAGAAGGTCGGCGGTTCGAATCCCTGCGATGGGGTGAGCTTCCGTTGCTCGGTCCCTGCTCCTGCCCACCTAGCAGTTCGAAAGCACGTCAAAGTGCAAGTAGATAAATAGGTACCCCTCCAGCGGGAAGGTAAACGGCGTTTCCGTGCGCTGCTCTGGTTCGCCAGAAGCAGCTTAGTCATGCTGGCCACATGACCCAGAAGCTGTACGCTGGCTCCCTCGGCCAATAAAGCGAGATGAGAGCCACAACCCCAGAGTCGGACACGACTGGACCTAATGGTCAGGGGTCCCTTTACCTTTACCGGTACCTTTACTACTATCATCATCATCATCATCATCACCATCATCATTATCGTTATTTATTAGCTTTATGTACCACCCTTTATCACAAGATCCCAGGGCAGTGTACTGCATTAAAAATACATGTGATAGTGCATCATAATAAAAAACATAACACAAAGCATAATAACAGAGAGCATAATAGTAAAATAATCATAATAACAGTGCCCACAAACACCTTTCACAGGCTGTAGATTATTTAATGGCTAAAGGCATGGCCTGGATAAAGAGGAATGTTTTTAGCCAGACGCCTAAAGACTTGCAATGTTGTCGCCTGGTGAGCTTCTCTAGGGAGAGCATTTCACAGATGAGGAGCTACCACAGAAAAGACCTGTTCTTATGTGGCTACCCTCTGAACCTCTCAGGGAGCGGGGACATAGAGAAGGGCCTTGGACGACAAGCGCACGGTCTGGGTCGGCTCATATGGGGACAGGCGGTCCTTAAGATATTGAAGTCCTGAGATGTGAGGTTCTATAGGTCGGCACCAGCACTTTGCCAGGTTTGGCATTAGATGCTCAAAGTACTTGTGGACTTAGGAGTCCATTTCATCAGATGCAAGGAGATGGATGGCAGGAATGGAGGAACAAAAGTCGGGTTAAACTAGCAGGCAGCGCAGTCCGTGGTGGTGATGATTCAATCGAAGCCTAAGGGATTAGGGCTACAATTGAAATTGGGTTGAGTCAGGAGCTGAGCCTGGTCTCAAACTGAGCCCTGAGGAAGCCCCGTACTAACACTGTCTGCCTCAGCTCATGAAACCATACCTTAAGACAAGTAGGAAGCCTGTGGCCTTCTTTATAGTAGCTGGGTGATGGCCCCTTTGGGACTGATGTGAGCTGGAGTCCCAAGAACAGCAGGAGAAACACAGGCTCTTCACTAGTGCTCTGCAGGGCTGACATCTCTAATTTTTAGAAAGAAAGTGCCCGGGATTGCTCAGAGGTGATGCATAAATTGAGCGGATAGCTGTATAGCTCAGTTACAAGAGCAGGAGACTCTTAATCTCAGGGTCGTGAGTTTGAGCCCCACATTGGGCAAAAGATTCCCGCATTGCAGGGGGTTGGACTAGATGACTCTTGTGGTCCCTTCCAATTCCACAGTTCTAATGCCCTATTGTTATAAGTGCTCTTCAGGTCAAGTCTGTGTCCAGGGCAGCTGTCTACCAGCTCCATCTGGTACACAGGCTGAGACCCTACCTGCCCGCAGACTGTCTCGCCAGAGTGGTGCATGCTCTGGTTACCTCCCGCTTGGATTACTGCAATGTGCTCTACGTGGGGCTACCTTTGACCCGGAAACTACAACTAATCCAGAATGTGGCAGCTAGACTGGTGAATAGGAGTCGCCGCCGAGACCATATAACACCCATCCTGAAAGACCGACATTGGCTCCCAGTATGTTTCTGAGCACAATTCAAAGTGTTGGTATTGACCTTTAAAGCCCTAAACGGTCTCTGCCCCCATCGTTCAGCCCACACACCGAGGTCCAGCTCCGAGGGCCTTCTGGCGGCTCCCTCCCTGCGAGAAGTGAGGTTGCAAGGAACTAGGCAGAGGGCCTTCTCGGTAGTGACATCCTCCCTGTGGAACGCCCTCCCATCAGATGTCAAGGAGATAAAGAACTACTCAACATTTAGAAGACATCTGAAAGCAGCCCTGTGTCAGGAAGTTTTTAATGTTTTATTATGTTTTTATACTCTATGTGTTGGAAGCTGCCCAGAGTGGCTGGGGCATAAATATATGATGAAGAAGAAGAAGAAGAAGAAGAAGAAGAAGAAGAAGAAGAAGAAGAAGAGGAGGTCTTTTGGACAAAGTCCAGAAAGCCGAAGAACCGTGGGTCACAAGTGTATTAGTGCACCTCAGGAGACAAGATTGGGTGGTTTAGAGAGGACAGAGCGATGGGGGAGATTTCTTAAGCATTCCTACTTGAAAATGGGAACGTATCCTTCATCTGCCACAGCCTGACCTCGGAGCACTTTCATTATAAGACAAGCAGGCCAGGGGGAGTGTCCGACAGGCATTTGAGCATCTTGTGCCTTGGGCCTTTTCTAAAGCCTTTCCCCTTGTGATCCTTTATTTTCACCCCTGCTGAGAGTGCTCCTTATCGAAAGGGCAACCGCAGACATTATAGGCATCTTTAACCCCACCGGGCCGTTTCCCTGGCTACCTCATTAGAAGATGCTTATACCCTCTTGTCCGTGGGGGCGGGAGGTTTCTGCCGCTGATCCCACAATGGAATCAGCCCACCATGTAAGCTGCACGGAAGTCTGCAGCTTGCACTGGGAGGGATGATGGCTGGAGCAGGCGGCTGACGGAGGCACCATCGAAATGTGGCGAATGGAGGCTCTCCTGAGCTTGCAGCCCTAGGCCGCAAGCTTCCTTGGGAAGGTGCTCCACTGAATCTAGGGGGCCTTCCCTCTCAGTAAGTCTTGCTACCAGGCAACCTTCTCTGTTCCCCTCTCCTCAGACCTTGTCAGACAGGGGTGGGGAACCTGGGACTCTCTAGATGTTGTGGGGCTCCAGCTTTCATCAGCCCCAGGCAGCAGGGCCAATGGTTAGGGGATAAGGGAGTTGTAGTACAGCACGCTACATCTCCCTGCTGCATTTGGCTACTGGTGGTGGACTGCACATTCCTGCATATATGAAAAGCATGAATAATATTCTAATAATAATAATAATAATAATAATAATAATAATAATAATAATAATATATTTATACCCCGCCCATCTGGCTGGGTTTCCCCAGCCACTCTGGGCAGCTTCCAACAAAATATTAAAAATACAATAAAACATCAAACGTTAAAAACTTCTCTTTATTTGGAGGACTGAGGAGGAGCTGTGTGGCTGGGTAGATAAGCACCATTCCCTATTTCAGGACAAGATTTTCCTACTAAAGTTCAAGAGTCTCAAAAGTTGTTTCCCGCCCCCGCCCCCCTAGCTTATCTAAAAACAAATCTGGCTGAAGATTTGGAATTTGCCCAAGCCAAGTTGTTTCTTCATGGACTTTGACTAAAGTTCAGTTCAGTGCCACAGATTTTAAACAAACTGAGGGCATGCCTGATCTCAAAATCACACACATTACTTGGGAGAAATGCTTTTTAAAAATTAAAATGGCAAGGCTATTGACATTTGCTTTTGCCTTTCATCCTTTCTTTTGCTCTTCTATGCTAAGTTTCATTTAGGACAGAGAGATACGGGTGCCTTCACCCATCCAGTCTGTTAACACAAAATGACTACCTGCCACACCCAATACCTTTAAAAAGAATAGCCTATGAACTGATATGGATTGCAGTTAAATTGGGAAAGCCCTAGCCACCCCAGGTTACAAACCACATTGGGACCCTCAAAAGCTCCTGTAGGTGGGCTGCTAAACTCCAAGAACATACTGGTAGTTCTAGTTACAGGTAGGTAGCCGTTTGGTCTGCTGTAGTCAAACAAAACAAAAATAAAAAATAACACCCCCCCTTCCAGTAGCACCTTAGGAAAAGGTAAAGGGACCCCTGACCATTAGGTCCAGTCGCGGACGACTCTGGGGTTGCGGCGCTCATCTCGCTTTATTGGCCGAGGGAGCCGGCGTACATGTGGCCAGCATGACTAAACTGCTTCTGGCAAACCAGAGCAGCGCACAGAAACGCCGTTTACCTTCCCGCCGGAGCGGTACCTATTTATCTACTTGCACTTTTTGATGTGCTTTCGAACTGCTAGGTGGGCAGGAGCTAACCGAGCAACGGGAGCTCACCCCGTTGCGGGGATTCGAACCGGCGACCTTCTGATCAGCAAGCCCTAGTTAAACCACAGAGCCACCCGTGTCCCCAGTAGCACCTTAGAGACCAACAAAGTTTGTTATTGGTATGAGCTTTCATGTGCATATCTGAAGAAGTGTGCATGCACATGAAAGCTCATACCAATAACAAACTTAGTTGGTCTCTAAGGTGCTACTGGAAGGGGGAAAAATATTTTGTTCCAAGAACATAGGTTCAGCACCTTCATTTGGATAGCTCCCTGTGCAGGGAGACTGACCAGCCAGGCTAGCATTCAGTGTTTCCCATTTGTGAAATGAACATTCACAGACTCTCAAGTCTCAATATCGACTTATTCTAGTATATAACAGTTCATTCAGCAAGGCAGGCTGGTACAGAACACAAAAGTATGCAGTGATCCCTGCCCCAGTGATCTTACAGTATGTAAGTGTGCTGGAAGAAGCAAAGATAGATCACCAGTGTCGAAGCAATGATTCTTCAACATCAACTTTGTTGGACTGGTCATGTTGTGTGGATGCCTGATTATCGTCTTCCAAAGGAACTACTCTATTCCGAACTTACAAATTCTCTCAAGGCAAATAATAATAAAAAAGTACTATAAACACCGACAACTGGGAAACACTGGCCTGCGAGCGCTTCAGTTGAAGAACAGCCTTTACCAAAGGTGTCATAGCCTTTGAAGATGCTTGAACTCAGGACGAAAGGGAGAAACATGCTAAGAGGAAGGCACGTTTGGCAAACCCTCACCATGATCAACTCCCACCCGGAAACCTATGTCCCCACTGTGGAAGGACGTGTGGATCCAGAATTGGCTTCCACAGTCGCTTACGGACTCACTGTTAAAACCGTGTTCATGGAGGACAATCTTACTCAGCTAAGAGGGATCGCCAAAGAAGAAGAAGAAGACAGTATGTAACAAGAACAGAAGGACTGCCTAATTATTATACATACCATTGGCATGCATGGCACTTTTATGGGCTAAATGAAAGCAAGGGAGATTCAGGTCCCGGACTACCCCAAGAGATGGTACTCTAGATCCATGGTAGGGAACCTTTCTCAACCAAAGTACCACATTGGCTTCGACTCCAGGAAGACTTGCTCCCTGCCTTGCTGGCCTTTCCCACCTGGCCTGGGAGGGTGGACTGACTCCAGCTACAAAAGATTAAGCTGCTGAGATGACTTTTGGGCTGGGGTGTTGTTTAGTGGATATTGTTGGGTTTTTTTGCTGCTATTCTTAATATCATTTTTTGTACCTTTTTATTTTAGATCTTACTATCAAGGAAATCATAAAACACGATAGGGATACATTTGAATTTGCAATTAGGTATAACCGGGACAATACAGATATAGCAACAATTAAAAATATATATAAACTAGCGGGCCCGGCCACGCTTTGCTGTGGCTGATTTTATGCTTATTACCATCAGTAGCAGCCACAGCCAAAATAAACCCCCACCTACCCCCGCCTGCGTCGTGTGCACTCTGCACACGCTCAGGTGCCCTCTTGCGGCCTGTGGCAGAAAAAGCCGAGGAAGGAGGCCTCTGACGCCGCGCTGTTGGTTGGGATAATAAGCCCACCGTTTCTCAGCATGCCTTGCGGTTTGGGCGAAAGAGCTTATTTCACCCACAGGACGCCTTGACTCCATTTCCCAGTGTGCCTTGCGGGTCCGGCCTAGTTAACTGAGAGAGGCAGCGGCCTCCATTTCCCAGCGTGCCTTTGACAAAAGAGTTATTTACATTTCCCTGTTTCCCAGCCAATCCTTGCAGAGAAACAGTTTGTCAGTGAAAATGGAGGCAGGCCTGTGGCCTGTCTTCAGACATGTGGCCTTGTTTTGCTTGGTACACTTATGAACAATTATATATATAGATAAGACATTGATATTCTTACAACACCTTGCAGGTGTGGCCTAGTTAACTGTGAGAGGCAGCTGCCCCCTTGAGGCTGACCCAGAAACTCCAGCGAGTGCAGAATGCCGCGGCGAGGCTCCTTACTGGGGCTCTGCCGCGGGATCACATTCATCCAGTGCTCTACCAGCTGCACTGGCTCCCGGTGGAGTACAGGATCAGGTTTAAGGTGCTGGTTTTGACCTTTAAAGCCCTACGCGGCCTAGGACCCTCGTACTTAAGGGACCGCCTCTCCTGGTATGCCCCGGGTAGGACCTTGAGGTCCTCAAATAATAATATCCTGGAGATCCCGGGCCATAAGGATATCAGGTTGACAACTACTAGGGCCAGGGCGTTTTCGGTCATAGCCCCAACATGGTGGAATAGTCTGCCACAGGAGACGAGGGCCTTGCAGGACCTGGTATCCTTTCGCAAGGCCTGCAAGACTGAACTGTTTTGCCAAGCTTTTGGGTTGGGTGGAGTTTAATTGCCTTGTTATGTTATTCTGTTGGCCTGTTGGTGGACTGCCTAATATGAGGTGACATTTTAAAATTGGAATTTTATATTGTATTTTAATTTCGGTGTTTTAATTGATTGTTTGTAGTTTATTGAGGTTTTTATGATTGTTAGCCGCCCTGAGCCCGGTTTCTGACTGGGGAGGGCGGGGTATAAATAAAAGTTTATTATTATTATTATTATTATTATTATTATTATTTCCCAGCGTGCCTTGTGGCTATTAAAAGCCTATTAAAAGCCGAGTCAACTCAGGGAAAGAGGCAGGCCATCGCTTCTTTGAACTCTATTTCCCAGACATCCTTGCAGCCCTGGCCTGAAGAGTCCATTGAGATATGACGCTGCCCTGCGATGAGCCTTTCTATTGGAAGATGAGGATGACATATAATGTGTGGGACAGAATTTTTTGCGGTTTTTCTTTATTTTAGGTATGACAGGTGTGGTTTTTCTGAATTTTTATTACGCCAGATCCTTCCTTGATGGTCATGCTACGATGTGTCCTAAATTTGATGCGATTCGGTCCAGCGGTTACGGAGCACGGTTGGGTCCGCCGCGCACGCAATGGGAACATTTATATATATATATATAAATTAAAACTTAGTCACTAAAATGTAACCTAAAATTATCATTTAAGGCCTTAATCATTATGATAACACCGCTTGTTCCCTAAGTTTTATGGCAATCGCACAGAATTTGGCTACTCTTAACGTGATCTCAGGATCCTTGTCCTCTACCAGGGATTTTAAACATTGAAGTTCGGATTCATTTGGAGATTTTTGCATAGTAAGGGTAATGAATACCGAACGTAGAGATCTTACTATGATTTATGAGGGAATCATTCAGTTTGGTTGTGTACTTTTTGATGAGTTTTATTTATTGGTTATTGGTTCCTATTGTAAGCCACCTTGTGCATGACTTGAGCTATGGGAAGGCGGTGACATTCCCTTGTGGACAATCATCCAGGTGTATCCTGGCAGTGGATGTGACCAATGGTGGTTGCAGACTGGGGCTGATGGAGCTTGTGGCCTGCAGACAACCCTGAGGGCTGGAAAGAGAGTCCTGGAAGGCTGTCTTTGCCCCCAAGCCTGAGGTTCATCCTGCCCCTGGTCTAGATTATGGTAGTTGGAAAGGAGGAGTATAAGAAGATGCTCAAGATTTGTTGCCATGGACTGGCTGGATTCAGAGGAGTGGTGGGAGGCCATAGCTGGGGAAACCGCAAGGGAAGAAGGCTCAGAGCCTTCTTGGTGGTGGTGGTGGTGATGATGAGTGGTCAGAGGGTTCAGATGGAGAAGACTGGGAGGAGGAGGTGTTGGCAGCTGAAGAGGTAACAGGAAGAGGCTGTGGCAGAGGGCAGAAGTGGAGAGTGGAGAGGAGCAAGGCCAAGAGGCAGAGATTAGGCAGGCTGCTGAAGAAACCAGGGGGTCTCCCTCTCCTACTGTGACTAGCTACCCTCCCTCTGGTTTGCCAGAACCAGAGGAGGTATGAAGAGGGCGTAGCAGAGACAGACAAGGTGACAAGGTGTTGGAGCCTCAGATTGCTTGGGAAACACCTGGCGTGGAGGAGACTTCGGGAGATGTGGGGAGGCGGGGGGAGGAACCTTCAGTCCTTGCAACTGCAAGACCTACTGGGAAGAGTTGCTCTGCTCACTAGGCTTGAGCTCTTTTGTTTCTTTGAATAAAGAGTTAACTTCACTGACACCTTGTGAGTTATTGCTGACCTGCACGTTACTGGGTAAGGTTGCTGCTGGTGAGCAAAGAACCCCAAGGTTCCCAAAAAAGATTGTGAAAACCACCGGGTTCAGCGTAGAGGCATTGAGAACCCAGAGGGCCATCCATTTGGTCCATTCTCCATCCGAGAGGGGCCATGTCAAAAGGCTTTGGGCAGGTCACCAAAAAGAGAGAGCATGAGCTATAATGTTGGGGACTTTATTAATGGATAGGAGACATGATAGCTTACAGGCATTGACTGTATATGGACAAATATTATGATATTTTCAAAGCATTTATTTAAAATATAGTACCGGTAGGTTATAAATAAATATATATGTATTAGAATAATAATTTCATTTATATTATTATTAATAATAATAATAATATGCATCTTTTGCTTCTTTTTCATTTTTTCACTTCATTTTGTTTAACTGAGATATATTCAACTGAAAACTAAAATAAACTGTTGGTGGCTTTATAGATCCACACCAGCCTCTCAAACTTATTTCCCCCTCAGATTCCTACCGTATATTCTGGCGTATAAGACGACTGGGCGTATAACTTTTCCAGTTTTCCAGTTAAAATATAGAGTTTGGGATATACTCGCCGTATAAGAAATACGACCCGGCATATAAGACGACCCCCGACTTTTGAGAAGATTTTCCTGGGTTAAAAAGTAGTCTTATACGCAGGAATATACTGTATATTTGCTGTATAGAATAAAGTTCTCAGAGTAGTTATCAGTATAATCTGATAGTGGTTTTTTCCCCCCTTTTTTTCTTTTCTCCTCCTGTTAATTAAGATAACAAGCCAAGAGATCAAGAAAATGTGGACGAGAATTGAAAACAGCTCTTCTCTGGTCCAAAACAGCAGCTGGCTGTAATACCACTTTATATTACGGCAAGGCAAATGCCCATTGGAGGGGGTGGGGGGACATTTGTGCATGCTTTCTAAAAAGGAGTGGGCCTGAGTTGTGAACTGCCCTGAGATCTACGGATAAAGGGCAGTGCACAAAAATAATAAAGTTTTTAATGGTCGATGTTTTGCTGTGCTTTTAATATTTTGTTGGGAGCTGCCCAGAGTGGCTGGGACAATCTAGCCAGTTGGGCAGGATATAAATAATGCAAATTATTATTATTATTATTATTATTATTATTAGGAAGGAGACTTCGCTTCAGCTAAGCAGTGCACAGAATTAAAAGGCACTGTTACGACCACAGCCCCTTGAATTATGCTCAGCAACCAATTGGTAACAGTACATTCTTTGAGGACAGGTGTACTATGGTCCCTATGGCTAGTCCTAGTTAGGACGGGAGTCTGGCTCAGGGGTCAGCAAACTTTTTCAGCAGGGGGCCGGTCCACTGTCCCTCAGACCTTGTGGGGGGCTGGACTATATTTTGGAGGGGGGGGGATGAACGAATTCCTATGCCCCACAAATAACCCAGAGATCCATTTTAAATAAAAGGACACATTCTACTCATGTAAAAACACGCTGATTCCCGGACTGTCCACGGGCCGGATTTAGAAGGCGATTGGGCCGGATCCGGCCCCCAGGCCTTAGTTTGCCTACCCATGGTCTACCGTACATCTGGACCAGGTGTAGTTGCAAAAGGCAGCTTCCACGTAGAACCAGCCTTGTACGTAGAATCTAATGCCAGCATTGCACATTCCTAGAAAATCCAAACTGGGTGCTAACACCGCACGCTCCACCATCTACACGCAATGACTCTCCGGGGGGATAAATTTGTACAGGAACCCCAAGGTTACAGCTGCTGCTTCCTGGAAAGCAGCCGGCTTCCACCACAGCAAAGGAAAATGGTTCTGCTGCCAAGTTAGCAAAAAAAAACATCAATGCTGAGGACGGTCGGAAGGCATTCGGCATAAAAGATTCTGAACGACAAGACTTGAGCACCCTGAAAGAAAACAAGGGCTTTGATCTTTGCACCGCAGCTTAATACAGCGCTGGTAACAAGATAATGAGGTGATATAATTGCCTGTGTGCTTTCGTGGCATGCAGCACTTCCCCAGTCTTAATGGGTGGTTGAGGCAGTGCGGTTCAGCAGAGCATCAGGCCCAGGTTCGAATCCTACCCAAGTCGCGAACGTGCAGGGTCATTTCAGGGGCAAACTGCAGATTCTCAGTCTGAGTTCTCCCAAATCTGTAAAACGGAAATGGAAATATCATGACCCATTCATCCCCCCCCCCCAACTAGGTTGTCTTAGGTGTATTAAGGAATCGTTTATCCTGGGATTCAGGAGGTGATGGTGCTGTGATCGCTCTCTGTGTACCACAATTGTAAACATGGGAAAGGACTCGGGAGAGGACTATGCAAAATTTAAAGGGTAGAAGATAAACAGTATGTTTTATGTTGGAACCATGACTTCACTATGCTGTGATATCTCTCCCTCAACATTTCTTCCCTCCTATCACTTCTGCAAGGACTTTGGACTAATCCCTTAATCCTTGTTCCCAATTGTAGCAAAGTTTAAGTGCCTGTAGATGCAATTGCTCATATCCATCCCTTGCTACCCCTTCTTTCTTCTTTTCTTTTCTTTTCTTTTCTTTTCTTTTCTTTTCTTTTCTTTTCTTTTCTTTCCTTCCCTCCCTCCCTCCCTCCCTCCTTCATTGTTAATTTTAGACAGCAGTATCTTTAGGGGCAGAGACAGTTCTCAGTTTGATTTAGGAACGTTGATAAAGTGCCATGCACAATGAATGATAGTAAGAAAGACCAAATGAACTAGACATATTTACCCCTGAGAAAACAAATGCTAAAGGGAGACAGGATGGATACGCAGATTGTTTTCAAACGTTTGAAAGATTTTCAGAAAACAAAGTGGAGTCGGGTGGACCTTTGGTTCGGGACATTTCACATAGAGAGAAGAATTAGCTCTCTTGGGAGCAGGTTCAATAGGCAGATGTCAGGATTGTTTTCAATACATGATATCCTGTCCCGGGGCAGCCCTTTGACTAGTTATGACTTTAAATATCCCAAGGCAACCCTGGTCTCCCAGAACCAGAAGAGGCATGAAAAGGGCAGAGGAGAGGTTGGCTTCAGGCATAGTCTCAGATTGCTTGGGGGAAAACCCTGGAGAGGAGGGGGCTTAGGCAGCCGTGGGGAGGTCCCAGCAACCTCTCCATAGGGGCAAGACCTGCCGGAGAAGAGTTGTTGTGCTCATTAGGCCTGACAGATCCTCCTGTGCAGATCCTGATTTTGCGAATGAAGAGTTAACTCTCATTTGCAGGGTGTGATTTACTGCTGGCTCGCTCCTGACAGTCTGCCACTTGGCGGAGGAGTAAGTGCAGGCATACAAAGTGCCCAGTGCCCTTTCAGCAGGGGGTTGTATATGTTCTCCCTTTGCAGGTCCCTCGCGTTAGGCCAGCAATATACCTCGTTGGGCTCCCAGCCGATCCTGTGCGGTTCCATTCCTGGCTTAGTGCCCAAGCAGCTCCGGTTCTGCCGCAACTACATCGAGATCATGCCCAGCGTGGCCGAGGGCGTGAAGCTAGGAATCCAGGAATGCCAGCACCAGTTCCGGGGGCGCCGTTGGAACTGCACCACCATCGACGACAGCTTGGCCATTTTCGGGCCTGTTCTCGATAAAGGTACAGCACAAGCTGGGTTAGAGGAGGGGCACCCATAGCTTGCCATGTAGTGGAGCACATTTTATTCATTATTATTCATTGCTTTCCCGCCCCCTCCACTTTTTTTCCTCCTCCAAGGAGCTCAAGGTTCTCCCAATCCTCATTTATTCCCCACAACAGCCGTGTGAGTTGGGTTAGGCTGAGAGGCATTGACCCAGTGAGCCAAAAGGAGAAGGCAGCTTCATGATGGTCGTATAGAACATGCCAATAATTGGCACCCAGTTTGTGCAAAGCGTGACTTTAAAAGATTTTAATTTTTAAAAATTACAGCTGATTTTTTAAAAAAATGGTAACAGTTTAAAGGCATTAATGTGGAGCGTTGACTTGCAAAATAATGTGTGTGTCACTCCCCTTTTTTTAAAAAAAATACATCTGATTTCAACACCAAATTATATGTTGCTGGGAATGTTTGTTTTTACAGCTGTTGTTATATATACATATACATACATATATATATATATATATATATATACACACACACACACACACACACACACACACACACACACAAACACACAGTATATATATATAAAGGTAAAGGGACCCCTGACCATTAGGTCCAGTCGTGACCGACTCTGGGGTTGCGGCGCTCATCTCGCATTATTGGCCGAGAGAGCCGGCGTACAGCTTCCGGGTCATGTGGCCAGCATGACTAAGCCACTTCTGGCGAACCAGAGCAGTGCACAGAAACGCCGTTTACCTTCCCATTGGAGCGGTACCTATTGATCTACTTGCACTTTGACGTGCTTTCGAACTGCTAGGTTGGCAGGAGCAGGGACCAAGCAACGGGAGCTCACTCCGTCACGGGGATTCGAACCGCCGACCTTCTGATCGGCACACCTAGGCTCTGTGGTTTAACCCACAGCACCACCCGCGTCTATACACACACACACTTACAGCTTTGTTGCAAACAACAGAGGGAGGCTGTGTAGGTTGTCCCAGTATAATCATACAGGGATGGAGGGAAGGGAAAATTGCATTTACTGTAAGCTGCTCAATAAGTCAGATCTAAGATCTCACATACAGATGCACTTCACATCCTCTCTGTCTAAGGGCAAGTACAGATTAACAAATTACTGAGCCTGTACACAAATACAGACACCCCCAACAGTCCACAGGAGAATGATATAGGCCTTGTGGAACAAAACACACCACCTAGCAATAAGATATCCTGTGGAAACCCCAATGACTTGAATGGGAAACTGTGAAAGTAACCTACCAGGCCATTGCAGATTTCTCAGCCTTCCCAGTGGATCATGCTTAAGGCCTGCTGGGATTTACATATATCATTAAATTTGTACATTTTATTTTCCGAGGGAGGGAGACAGGTGACAACTTGCGGTTGTAAAAAACACCATTTTTTATGGATATTTCATTCTCCCGGGGAGCTGTTTATTTTACTCCCGTTTTCTCTTATTGCCCCCACCCATCTCGTTAAATTTCAGGTCAGCAGTTTATCGAGAGGCAACCTGGAATAATGGGCAAAGTGAAGAGAATTTCACTCCACATCTGAATAATCAAAAATCTGGGGAAGTGCTAAAATTCCCTCTACCTAGACGTGATTAATGTATCAGTCAGTCGTGATTTATTAGCCAGCCAGCCATAACAGCATGATTGATGTAACCCCACGATTGATAAATTTGGAAAGAAGGAACCAGGGAGGATATGAATTGCATATGCATGCAAGCCCAAGCTAACAAGCAGCTTAACTTTAATAAATAAATCAAGGTGGATCAGAATCTGAAATCTGAGCTGAACTTAGTGCCACGCCTAAAACGGGCCATATTAACTGTACCGCGTTTTCATGTTAAAGGAAGACCAAGAAAGTAGAAGAACAATCCCATTTCCTGGTCTCGGCTTCATCCCTTTTAGGCCGCAGAGGGTAGGACACATGATCAAATGCTCCCTCAGGAAGACATTTTCCTTGACATAGAAAACTAGCAAATCAACAGAAAGGCTAGGGGACAACCAATCTCCTGAATCTCTCATTGCCTAAAGCCGTGGTTCCCAATGTGGGGCACACGCCCCACAGGAGGGCAATTTGATTTGGGGGGGGGGGATTTGAGAATGAGTTAGACCAAGTTAATGGCCTTTTAGGCTTCCTCCACGTGAATAGGAGTTCACTTTTTGAATAATAAGAATTATATGTCACAGGGGAGGGGCATCAGGATTTTAGAGGTGCTTAGGTGGGGCATGGCCAAAAAAAGGTTGGGAACCACTGGCTTAAAGCAGGGGCCAGCAACCTTTTTCAGCCGTGGGCCGGTCCACCATCCCTCAGACCATGTGGTGGGCCGGACTATATTTTGAAGAAAAAAATGAACGCATTCCTATGCCCCACAAATAACCCAGAGATGCATTTTAAATAAAAGCACACATTCTACTCATGTAAAAACACCAGGCAGGCCCCACAAATAACCCAGAGATGCATTTTAAATAAAAGGACACATTCTACTCATGTAAAAACACCAGGCAGGCCCCACAAATAACCCAGAGGTACATTTAAATAAAAGGACACATTCTACTCATGTAAAAACACGCTGATTCCTGGACCATCCGTGGGCCAGATTGAGAAGGCGATTGGGCCGCATCTGGCCCACGGCCCTTAGGTTGCCTACCCCTGGCCTAAAGTGAAGTGTCTTGTGCATGTTTTTTTACATGGAGGAGTCTGACAGCTATCACCCACAGCCTGAAGTAGCACAGCCCAGACACAGGTTTTTAACCCCCTCAAGGCCTAAAAAAAAAATAAAGGTTTCTAAAAGGCTGAGGGGGGGAAATGGTTAAAGGTGGGTCTCATGGTGCAGAACAAGGTTAAAGGTGGGTCCCCGCAGGTCTGAAAAGGCTACCTCCTCAGGGAGCCGTAGCAAATGACTCTCTGTGTAAGAGAGGCTGACTGCATTTCCCTGGAACAAATGTGGCAAACAAAACCCGCATCTCCAGGGCCTCAGCTGAGGAAATCGGAGGCTGCAAAATGGCCCTACAGCATTGTGATAACCCAGCAGTGTTCCTCAGCTGTGACACAGATGACAAATTTGCATTTAAAGAGGGGGACTGGATATAAACGCAGGAGATTTAAAGGCAGCGGCGGGTGGTGGGGAGGGAGAGAAAATGAGCTTATATCCAGGAGAAAAGAGCTAAGCTCCCATCCCCACTGTGCACCGGGGCAGGGGGATATCGTTCCAGACCTTGAACTGTTTCACAACCCGGCGCCATTCACACGCCCTTTCGCCACCCGGAGCCCGGGAGGGGAGGACCGGCGGCACCAGAGGTCTCAATAGAGATTTCCTAGCCTGACTGGTGGGCTCGCGGGGGGATGGCAGGGCAGGGCGGTCGCGGGCCCCGTTGCCAAGGGGTGGCCGCAGGGAATGCCAGCGTGGGTACTGCCGGGCCTGGCAGAAACATTCCACATTATGTGGGTAATACAGTGTGACACTCGGCAAACAATGGCAAATTGAGTGTCCCAGCAGGTAACGGGGTCTGGATAGGAGGCCGTTACAGTGGAGCTCTGTCAAGAGCCCCTAATCCACCCAGGCTCTGCCCCCCAACCCGGCCCCCTCAGCGCTTCTGGGAACTTTTAATTTTACCACTGGGAAATCTCTCTCAGGCAACCCCAACCCCCCCATGCCTCATGGGGTGGGGTGAAGAGTTGGGCTTTTTTCCAGGCTGCCTTTCCCCGAGTCTTCGGAAGCCTCCATCGGTTTCGAGGTAGCAACTTTCCCCTCAGAGTTTGTATCTTCGCACGCCAAATCTTAGTTTATTTTTCGAAGGCAACCTTCCTGAGGGCAGCTACTTTGGCTCGAGTCAGTTCCAAAACGTCCAAGGCCAGAGGCATCTCTTGTTTTGCAGATTTAAAATCGAAGGTGCACTCTTTTTTACAGTTGAAAAGCATTTGCTTTTGGATTTCAACAAATATATATACAGTACAGTCATCGCAAAGAAAAGAACACAGCATTAAGTCTATACGGCATCATTTTACACGGTCTTAAAACGTTGGCAGTCCATATAGGTTCTCCACTGACAGGTTTGCGAGGTGGATGGAATAACTTTTATTTTCTTTTTCCCTTATGTATGAAAAAAGGGGAGGCCAAGTTTCATCAAATATGTTCTCTTTTATAATAAACCCATTTGCAATTCTTCTAAGCCCGGTTAGTCGTTCTGAATTAGCTATAACCCAAATTTTGTTGAACCCAGTCTCAAGAGTTAGTTCCACCTGGGATTTCCAGTGATACGCTGTTACTAGATGTGGAGGAATTAAATCTTTATGCCGGAGTTTGTGAATGGACAATGTCACGTTTTCCAAAAAACCCAATCCCTACATTTCTGCCCCATATCCCTGTTCTGAGCGTAGCTCGGTGATGGATTATTCCTCACTGTTGGATGTAAACTCTCAAAGCAGCTCTCTGTGATATTTCATACAAAACAAAAGATGGCACATAATCTCATTTTAAAAAAATAAAAAAAAAATACCAGTACTAAAAGGGCAGATAGCAGGAGGCAGAACTTGGAAGAAATCTAATTCTGCTAAAAGAGAACAAAGAGGGGGGCTTTATGATTGTGGACCTGAACTTTCAAATCCAAAAGTCATAGCTGCTTCATATGGCAGAGTAAAAGGAAGGCAAATGATAAGATCACTGCTTGCAAAATAACCGGGTCTTTTTCTGCCTCTTGTTCGCAGCCACGCGAGAATCTGCCTTTGTCCACGCCATCGCCTCAGCCGGCGTGGCCTTTGCCGTCACTCGCTCCTGTGCTGAAGGCACGTCCACCATCTGCGGTTGCGACTCGCATCACAAGGGGCCACCGGGCGAAGGTTGGAAATGGGGAGGATGCAGCGAGGACGCCGACTTTGGCGTGCTGGTTTCGCGGGAGTTTGCCGACGCCCGAGAAAATCGCCCGGATGCCCGCTCCGCCATGAACAGGCACAATAATGAAGCTGGAAGAACAGTGAGTGTGCCCTCTTTTGTCCTTCTCTGGAGACAGCATCGGGGAAAGATGTCCTGCCCCGTTTTGCCTAGCTTACTTGCTGGAAAGGGCTCCGGTGTATGAACAGAGAAATCCAAAATATGACTAAACCCAGGCCATCTTGTCTAACCATGTAGAAAACCCAGAGAAGAAGAAGAGTTTGGATTTGATATCCCGCTTTATCACTACCCGAAGGAGTCTCAAAGTGGCTTACATTCTCCTTTCTCTTCCTCCCCCACAACAAACACTCTGTGAGATGAGTGGGGCTGAGAGACTTCAGAGAAGTGTGACTAGCCCAAGGTCACCCAGCAGCTGCATGTGGAGGAGCGGAGACGCGAACCCAGTTCACCAGATTACGAGTCTACCACTTTTAACCACTACACCACCACACTGGCTCTCATCCCTGTTAGATGGCTGTCCAGCCTCAGCTTGAAAACCTCCAGCAATAGAGAGCTTACCACCCATTATGTAATTGGCCCCATTGTTCCAAGTGTTGTCACCGCCGAGAAGTTTCTCATAATGTTCAAATCTACTCTCCTGTAACTTCAGCCCATTGGATCTAGTCCCACCCTCTGGGGCAGCAGGACACAAATGTTTATTCCAAGCACTCAAGCGGTCGCGTTCCGGTCCAGTACTGGAACTCATGGAGAAAGCGGCAAGGTTGGAGACAGGCTGGTCAAAGATGGCAGAACCACAGGCAATTCTGAAGGAGCAATTTGCTCTGACAAAGGTCAGGAGCAGAGTGAAGCCCTGTAGGCCTCTGGGTTTTCTACACGGTTAGACAAGATGGCCTCCTTAGGCCTCCTGGAGGCTTTTCCAGCGAGTAAGCTAGGCAAGAACAGAGACTACCTCCTCCAGGCTACCTTCAAAAAGTTTTTTTGAGAGAACTTCAGAAAAGGCTAGTCCTCTGCCTGAAGGCAGGTACTCCCCCTTCATTCTCTAGCCTTCCTTTCTTTAAAAATAATAACATTTTTTATTTGGTTTTACAAATATAGAATTATAACAATACAATATACATATCCATATTTAGAGATTTCTCCGAATCTCTGGACTTCCTACCTTCCTCTCCATGGGTCCTATTGTCAACCTTTTCAACTGCATATTATTTCATAATCCATATTATATATCTCTCCATTTTGTCCATATTTGCTACAAGTGTTATTGCAATCGTGCTAATGTTTTCATCTGCTTACAAAGTGGTCTCCTAGTTAAATTATAATTTTTTCCCATTCTTTATTGAAGTTTTGGTCTTCTTGGTTCCTGAGCCTTCAGGTCACTTTTGCCATTTTGGCATAAGCCAACAGCTTAGTTTGCCATTCCTCTCTGGTAGGGACTTGGTCTTCTTTCCATCTCTGAGCTAGTAACATCCGTACGGCTGTCGTCGCATACATAAAAAATATTTTCTGCTCCTTTGGAATACCCACCATTCCTAATAAAAAAGCCTCTGGGTTTTTTCACAAACGTTATTTTAAACATTTTTTCCCAATTCATTAAATATCATTTCCCAGAATGCTTTTATTACCTTACACGTCCACCACATATGGTAAAAGGTGCCTTCTTTTTCTTTACATTTCCAGCAGATATTTGCACTTGTTCCATAGCCTTCCTGGTGTGATCTTGGCAGGGGCAGATGGGCGATTTGCAGTGGGATGCCTCCAGTTCTTTTGGGCTCAGGGGAAGGTGCCTGTGAGGGTCCAGGCTTTGGCCCTCCTGGTCTGGAAGGTTCCTCTGAGAGTTCTTATCCAACCACCTCTGGAGCCATGGTTTCCCTATCTTCCACAGCCCACTTTGATCCCTGACCTAGTTCCTTTCCCGTGCCCGTGTCCAAATCATTGCTATGACACAAGCCCCATTACTCAATACCACCACCCCAAATCACCACAGCTCAGGCCCACCACAAACAGAGGAGAAGCACAAAACAGGTGCATCTCCAAGGACATATGTTTATTGGTAGTGCTTATCAAGAAATGGCAACACTTGTGCATTTGGTGAAGAGGAAGAATGTCTGCTTGATGGCTTGACTAGAAGACCAGAAAGGCAAACTAGGTTTAGGGTTATTAAAATTCCAGAGACACCTGCCTAGTACCTTGACAAGAAACACCTGCCAATATTTGTGGAGGAAGTGCAATGCTGCATGTTTCTAATTCATTAAAAAAAAATAATCAGCAAAGAACTAAACGCTAAACATCATTTTTCCAAGTTTCAAAACAGGACAGTAAACTTCTGTCTCCCTTATCTTGATGTTGTCTTGCTTCAGACAAACCAGGAGCTGAAACCATGGTTTGTTCTTGGTTTACTTCTTGTGGTTTGTCTAAACCAGAGTTTAGACACAATGCTAAGCCAAACCATGGTTTAGCCCCAGGTAGTCTAGCGACTGTGGTACTGGGAGAGGAGTGACTATCATCTTCTCCTCAGAAAGCTGCACATCTGCTCATTCGTGCTAAACCATGGTTCGATATAGCGGCCGTAACCTATGAACTGATCTTATAGTCACCCAATAAAAATTCAGAAATATTACCCAGAACTGGGTTAAGTAAATATGACATCCAAGAGTATGGGAAGAATATACACAAGAGATGGAGGCCTTGGTCAACAGAGAAGAGGTAAAGAAAGTCGCTGAAAGCTGTCTGCATTTACTAGCAAGTAAATGTGTGTTGGATTGTGCTGAAATCATGCCAAAATGCAGATATGATTTAGCAAGACAGGAATCATATGCAGTGTAACATGGTAGCTAAACAGCTGAGCTGCAAATAATTTGACCTCTGCCATTAGTTTCCCTTAGACAAACTACTCTCATCCTCAGTGCCCATCAGCAATATGGGAGATAATAAAATAAATTTGCCTTTGCAGGGCTGAACCATCTAAAACGCTATTTAAAAAGCTTACTATTCTATCATAATTACCACCCATTTTCCTTATTAAATCAAGGCCTTAAGGTCTGAATGACAATTCATGGAGCAAAGTAGTGGTTGGTAGCATTTTTCCTTAATGAAGAAGTCTAATGAGAGAAATTTGCATAGAAGCATTTGAGCTTTCAAGAAAAAAATGATACCGCTAAAAAGGAACTATGCAAAGAAGTCTCTTCGTCCCTTTTATTTTTCTCAATAGCTTTAGAATCGCTAACCCTGGCCAAATGACAAAATATTAACATTGAAGAAGTTGAGGCTGAAACAACTGTAGAATTAACCTGTATGCTTATCATGTGATTATATCGTTGGGAAATCCCAAACAACCACCACCAAACACAAAACTCAAAATTTTCACTACTACATCTAGTTAGTGGAATCTTTGGTTATAAAATCAGAATTTAAAAGAAAAAGGAAAGAGAGAGAAAGAAAAGAAAATGGAAAAGGATAAAATACTTCCCATTCTCTCTCTGTCAGCTCAATATAGTATTCACTCAATAACATCCAGCTATTTTATTTTCTATAAGCCAATATTTTTCCAGTCTTCAAATCCATATATTACAAGTCCATTTTCGCTTTCCTGCAAAAAGCCCGTAAGAAGTTTCCAATCCTTAACTAATGCCAACGATTTTCTCTCTCTAATTAAACACATCAACTTTGCCATCTCAGTCCAATCATTTGATCAACCATTCCTCCATAGCAGGGCTGTATCCTTCCATCCTTGTGCATATAACAATCTTGCCGCTGTAATCTTATATATACAGTGGAACCTCAGTTCTCGAACGTAATCCATTCCAGAAGACCGTTCAAGTTCTGAAACATTCGAAAACCGAGGCACAAAGGGCTGCCTGCAAATTCAGTTGAGAAAATGGAAAAACACGCAGCGGAAGCCGTTCGACTTCCGAGGCGCGTTCGGAAACGGAAGCATTTACTTCCGGGTTCTCGGAATTCGGGTTCCGAAACATTCGTCAAAGGAGACGTTCGAGAACCGAAGTACCACTCTATTGGAATAATCTTGCCTGGTCCATGGCCATAGCCCCAATAGAGACTAGGTGGAAGATGGCCTGTGGGTGGTTCTCTGGACTTGACTGGCGTGTTTTTGTTTCGCTTTGGGTTAGACGATCTTGGACCACATGCACCTGAAATGTAAGTGCCACGGGCTGTCGGGCAGCTGCGAGGTCAAAACATGCTGGTGGGCCCAGCCGGATTTCCGCGCCATCGGCGACTACTTGAAGGACAAATACGACAGCGCTTCGGAGATGGTGGTGGAGAAACACCGGGAATCTCGCGGGTGGGTGGAGACGCTGCGTGCGAAATATGCCCTCTTCAAGCCGCCGACGGAGCGCGACTTGGTCTACTACGAGAACTCGCCCAACTTCTGCGAGCCCAACCCCGAGACCGGCTCGTTCGGCACCCGAGACAGGATGTGCAACGTGACCTCGCACGGGATCGACGGGTGCGACTTGCTCTGCTGCGGCCGCGGCCACAACACCCGGACGGAGAAGAGGAAGGAGAAGTGTCATTGCATCTTCCACTGGTGCTGCTATGTCAGCTGCCAGGAATGCATCCGAGTTTATGATGTCCACACGTGCAAATAAAAAGGTAGGCGGTGGGAGGATGGATGGCAGCTAACGGATTGAGGTTGAATCTTGGCAAGACAAGTACTGTTTTGGGGGGACAGGGGGCGGGTGGGTGTGGAGGACTCCCTGGTCCTGAATGGGGTAACTGTGCCCCTGAAGGACCAGGTGTGCAGCCTGGGAGTCATTTTGGACTCGCAGCTGTCCATGGAGGCGCAGGTCAATTCTGTGTCCAGGGCAGCTGTCTACCAGCTCCATCCGGTACGCAGGCTGAGACCCTACCTGCCCGCGGACTGTCTCGCCAGAATGGTGCATGCTCTGGTTATCTCTCGCTTGGACTACTGCAATGCGCTCTATGTGGAGCTACCTTTGAAGGTGACCCAGAAACTACAACTAATCCAGAATGTGGCAGCTAGACTGGTGACTGGGAGCGGCCGCCAAGACCATATAACACTGGTCCTGAAAGACCGACATCGGCTCTCAGTACGTTTCTGAGCACAATTCAAAGTGTTGGTGCTGACCTTTAAAGCCCTAAACAGACTTGGCCCAGAATATCTGAAGGAGCGTCTCCACCCCCATCATTCAGCCCAGATACTGAGGTCCAGCTCCGAGGGCCTTCTGGCGGTTCCCTCGCTGTGAGAAGTGAAGTTACAGGGAACCAGGCAGAGGGCCTTCTTGGTAGTGGCACCCTCCCTGTGGAATGCCCTCCCATCAGATGTCAAGGAAATAAACAACTAACTGACTTTTAGAAGACATCTGAAGTCAGCCCTGTCTAGGAAAGTTTTTAATGTCTGATGTTTTGCTGTGTTTTTAATATTCCGTTGGAAGCCGCCCAGAGTAGCTAGGGAGGCCCGGCAAGATGGGTGGGGTATAAGATTTATTATTATTATTATTATTATTATTATTATTATTATTATTATTATTGGTTGATTGCATGCCGATTGCAGCATCTGGAATTGATAATATTTGTACCCTGTCCATCTAATCGGGTTGCCTTAGCCACTCCAGGCAGCTTCCAACATAGATTAAAAACATCATAAAAACATTACACATTAAAAAAGCTTCCCTACACAGGGCTGCCTTCAGATGTCTTCTAAAGGTTATATCGTTACTCATCTCCTTGGCATCTGATGGAAGGGGGTTCCACAGGATGGGTGCCATCACTGAGAAGGCCCTGTGCCTGGTTCCCTGTAGCTTCACGTCTCGGAGGGAGGGAACTGCCAGAAGGCCCTCAGTGCTGGATCTCAGTGTCCAGGCTGAACGAAGAGGTTCCTTCAGGTACACAGGGCCCCTACCTGTCCCAAGCCTGCTCCAGCTGAGGAATTACACACCCTCTCCCAGAGCTAGTGAGTCCCACCCGGCCAGCTAGGGAGCTGGGCTGTGGATCCTTGCCTGCCTTGGCCTCCTAGAGCCCGCCATGTTGGTGGAGACAGGGGCCCCTCTGGCTCTTGTGATGGGTCCTGCTGCTCTGGTTCCTGTGCACTGACCCCCCCACCCCCTCACCATCCTCTGTCACCCTGTGAGTACTTCCTGCACCAACCTCTCCTTACCCATCCCCAGTGGTGTGTCCCAGTTCCGGAGACACACATCTCCAGGATCTTCTCTTCCTTCTCCCTGTTGCCCTGCCAGTTCATTACAGATAGGGATGTTAAGGACAGTTTAGGTCTTGGGTTACCCCGATTCGACAGTAAAATAGCCTAGGACAGTGATGGCTAACCTTGACACTCCAGATGTTTTGGAACTACAACTCCCATCATCCCTAGCTAGCAGAACCAGTGGTCAGGGATGATGGGAGTTGTAGTCCCAAAACATCTGGAGTGTCAAGGTTAGCCATCACTGGCCTAGGAGATCTCAACACCAATATGAACACCTTTTACGATGAGAGCAAAGATTACGTACAGGATGCAGAGCAGGTGATAAGGATACAGGCTGCCCCAGATTATGGCACAACAATATCCCTGTTGCTTAGTCTGCCTCCTGTCCCCTTTAAGGAGATTCTAGGACATTGTTCGTGAACCTGTGGCTTTGTAGAGGTTGCTGAATGACGACTATCTTCCCTGAGCATTGGCCATGGTGCTGGGAGTCCAACATCATGTTCCCCGTTGAACATGGCACACCTGGCAATAATTCTGCGTGAAACAATGTGAAACGGTCCCCTGTGCAGACACCACGAATTCAAAGCACTCTTATATCACTAGCAGTCAGGGCTCTCACAAGGAATCCTAGGAACTGCAGGTTTTTTTGTTTTCCTTTTAAGGATGTGGACCTCACAGAACTAAAGTTCCCAGCACCCTAAACAACTGCAGTTCCCAGGATTCTCTGACTGTTAAACTTTGTATGCTTTTAAATGTATGGCATAGCTGTGACCAAGACAGTATGGAAGTCCTGATGGCCTCCCTTGTATTTTTTTAAATCGATTAAAAGCAAGGATGAAGATGACTCGGTACGGGCCGTTCCCTAGTGTGCCGTTCCCCTGACTGAAACCTTTCCCTGAAGTTGTTTGCTACCATGGAGCACAGACGCTTTTTGGAAGCCGTTTTGATCAGGGAAGCAGTGACTCTCTTCCCAAGCTGCATAATATTCCCAATTTGACTCCCCTCCCCACCCTATGGCGGATTTTCATTTAAAAATAAAAATCGAGGCAGGAGAGCCAGTGATGGACAAGGTGACTGCTGTTAAGACAGAGAAAAGAAACCCTAATATTAAAAAGAATAGGCAGTGATCATGCTGTTGTTTTTTTCTTGCTTTGTCTTCCTGCAAAGAGGCCCTTGATAGAGCGGAATGATAAATGTGAAGAGACTGCCAGGAAACACCAGAGTTGCAGCCCCTGACACCTGAACACGGAGCAGAAGAAAACAGGAGCCCTTCTCTCCCTCCTTCTTAGCCAAGGCAGGCAATGTTGGAAGAACCACCCCGTTGGAAATCAACATAACAAGACTTCCTTGGACCTTCCGCCAATCCTGCCAGCATCTCCCTTCTTTCTTGTTAAAACAGGTTCCTGATTTCAAGCCGAAACAGTTTTGGGGTACAGGAGGGGTCTGTGGGTTTTTTTTTTTTGCACATATCAGAATATAATATATTTTTTAAAACCCTAAGGAAAGAGCAAGGCTGTAGCGACACTGACGAGAGGGGCATTGTTGCAGCTGCTCACTGCAGGTACCGAGGTGCATAAAGAGAATGCCGGTGCTCAAGAAAACAAAAAGCAACCCTGTGATGGCCACCTCACGCCCCGGAGTCATCAAGCGACAACTGCAGTTGTTTTGTGAATCGTTTCCTATGTGGACTTACCCTTAAATACTTGAGCTTCCCTGCGCACCCAAATACATACCTGAATGCCCGGCCTAAGTTCTGAGTCATCCACTGTGGAAGCAGCATTGATTTTGGTTGTTGAAGGGGGCGGGGGGGGAGAGTAAAGAGCGTCTCATCATTCTCCTTTCAACGGGGTTTCCCCAAACCCCCCTATTTAATGTGTATATACAGTTGTGTTGCTATAACCTGGGCACATTCCAAAAGAACTGGCATGGGGGCAGGGCGGGGGGGGGGGGCTGCAGCCAGCCCCTGCTTCAAAATTTAAGCCTTTGTCCAAACCTTAACAGCATTTCCCAGCAGGTTGAGTTAACAGGAGGGCAACCGATGGGATCTGCAACAACAAAACGTTGAGATGGATCCTTACCGCTCCGATTTGAGGGTTCCAGCCAGCCAGCCAGCCTCTTGCATATTATAAGTTATTAGGGGCATAGCTGTCAACTTTCGGATTTGAAAATAAGGGATTTTTTCAAACTTTCAGATTTGAAAATAAGGGATGCCGCGAGGGCGGTGCAATGGCACCAAGTAGCCTCGCCACCCTGCGCTCCAGAGGCTGTGCGCAAATGGGTGAGTGAAAGAGCGAGCACGTAGACGGCAGGCAGGCTGTCTGTCTGGTTGGGCGTGAGGGTCTGGCTGCACAAGGCATGCAAGCTCCGCCCCCAGTCGGTCTCAGACTCCTTATTGGCAGCCGAGCAATGGAGCTGAGGAGCCTCCCTGGCCGGCAGGGAGGGAGAGGAGCTGCTTCCTTTGAAATCCGGGAAATTTAAGGGATATCAACAATCCGGGATAGCAGCGGGAAACGGCATTGGAATAAGGGAGTTTCCCGCCAAAAAAGGGAGGGTTGACAGCTATGATTAGGGGCTCACATAAGCCAATCCCCTCCCCTCTTTTTTTTTTCATTTTCCTCCACCCAACGCTCAACAGCTCGTGGAGACCGATGGCCATTGCTTTTAAATTTACAAACTTGGATTTCTGCACACCTAGTGAATTTCCTGTGTAAAAATTTCTGCTCGTTTTTTGTTTGTTTGTTTCGAAACTGATAAAGGCACTTGGCTGTTTGAATCTGCTGTTGGAGGAAACAAGCGGAACTTGCAACAAAACATTGCATTCCTCCGTCCCCTAAGAGAAGTGCTTCTTCCTGTTCATGGCTCCGGACAACGGAATGGGAGCCTTGTGAAGGCTCAGGGATGGTGGGTGGAGTTTCAGGAGCAAGGAAGCAATAAAGAAAAACACCCCTGCTTACCTTTGTTATGCTACAGCATCCTAAAAGGCTGCCACCCACAAACCTGGGTATTTTATAAGAGGGAGGTCCACAGTTCTGGAGATGGGAGAGGTACCCCACAACTCATATCCTTCCCTTTTTAGGACACTTACTAAAAGCTGTCAGGGGTTTGAGCAAGTCACTTCTTCCTTCTCATCCCATAATACTTTTCCTTTCGATGGGGAAGGGGGTTTGGTCAACTGTCCTTCCACATCTCTAAATGCAGACATGATTGGAATACTCCCATCCCCTTCCCAGTCTTCCAGTTTCTCTAGACCGTTTTTTCCTCTGCAGGCTCAGCTGCCATCAAGATGCCCACAGGTTCCCGCCGGGCAAGTTTTAGATTTTTTTAAAGAAACGCCGTTATCTTTTAATTTGCAAATGCACATATTTCTGCAGGTCGGGAGAGTCCGCCGTCTTATTTTGGGGCAGCTCCGTTTTGAAAGGGACTCAAGCGCTGGAGTTTGCTGTTAGAGCAAGTGAGGTCTGCAACGATGCGTCGCAATGTGTCCTCTCTCCCAAAAGGAGCTCAGTGTTTCAAGCAAGGCATTCCAATGCCCTGCAACATTCATGGTCACTGAAGTTGTGGGGTTTTGTGGATGGGTTGGGTTTTTTGTGGATGGGATGCGGGTGGCGCTGTGGTCTAAACCACTGAGCCTCTTGGGTTTGCCGATCAGAAGGTCAGCAGTTTGAATCCCCGCAACGGGGTGAGCTCCCGTTGCTCGTTCCCTGCTCCTGCCAACCTAGCAGTTCGAAAGCACGCCAAAAAGTGCAAGTAGATAAATAGGTACCGCTCTGGCGGGAAGGTAAACGGCGTTTCCGTGCACTGCTCTGGTTCGCCAGAAGTGGCTTAGTCATGCTGGCCACATGACCCGGAAAAACTTTCTGCGGACAAATGCCTGCTCCCTCAGCCTGTAAAGCGAGATGAGCGCAGCAACCCAGTCGTCTGCGACTGGACTTAACTGTCAGGCGTCCTTTACCTTTACCTTTTGGGTTGTTGCCACACACACACACACTTCTGCAACTTGGGGTCCCCCAAGCATGCTAATACTTTCCTCTTGCTTCTCTTAAAATCTTGTCAATCAGGATCACTTTTATCATGTCTCTTTGTCCTAGAGATGTGTTTTTTTCTTGCACCAGCAGTCTCTCCTGTTTCCAAAAGACTGCAACAGCACCACCAGATCAAACTGCCTTTGGGGCAGGGAACCCATGGCTCTGCAGATGAAGACTCCCAACTGCCACCAACTTTGACCACTAGCCATGCTGGCTGGGGCCAAAGGGAGTTGGAAGTCCAACAAGATCTGAAGTGCCACAGGTTTCTGCTCCCTGCCTTAAGACTTACTGGATAGCTCCAAGTAGAAGGAGATGGAAAAGAATTATTCATCCTCCGAAATATTAAAAAACACTGGAAAGATGCAAGAGAGATTTGTCCCACATTAATATTTCGTTTCCCCTGGTCTGAACGGACACAATTTCTTTCCTCACGGGGATTTTACCTTCTTGATCATTTCCACAGCTCTCCTTTTCATCCTTCCCAACTTGTCAATGGCAGCTTTGAAGCCTGGGGCCCTGGGACAGGCTGATACTAGAACTTCCACTTCTTGGAAGCAAGGGTTCTTGTTGGCAACATAAAAGACTTGCATTACACTGATACCTTGGTTCTCGAACGGCTTAGTTGTCGAAAAAATTGGCTCCCGAACGCCACAAACCTGGAAGTAGGTGTTTGGGTTTGCGTACATTTTCCGGAAGTCGAACGTCTGATGCAGCTTCCGCAGCTTCCGATTGGCTGCAGGACGCTCCTGCAGCCAATCGAAAGCCGTGCCTTGGTTTTTGAACGGTTTCGGGAGTCGAACGGACTCCCGGAACGGATTAAGTTCGAGAACCAAGGTACCACTGTATTGACCTTTTGTGAGATGGGACACACTCAGTTTCTCATCTGCTATACCTCCTAAAGCCATCTCCACAATGCTGGTTGAGTAGACCTTTACCCACAGCCAAAGTGTCTGGGCGTTTATAGCATTAGCCAGAAGCCAGCCAGTGTACCTATTTAAGCCTACTCAGAGCAAAATTTCAACACTAAACAGACCCCTGTGCTGCTGTAGACCTAACATGGGAGTTCTCTCACTGAAGTTGAGAGCGGCTGGGAGCGGGCGATGGCATTGCAAACTGCAATCCGCAACTGAGGAAGAGGTCAGTATTGTTAGCTACCGTTAATGCTGATCAGTGGTCAACAGTAAGCTTCAGATCCTGGCTAGGAGGATTCCTGGCTAGCATTAACCACACTTAACTTCACGGCTGTTTTTTGTGATTAAAAAAAGGAATCTGTTCCAGAGAGACAGTGCAGTAGCTACAGGGGGGCTAGCCAGGGGTTTTTCGCCCAGGGGCGACATTGAGGCTCCCAGCCTGTGTGTGTACCAAACTGGGTGAAATAAATCTTAAGTTTTGTCCCTGCAGTCACTCAGCCTGCCCCCGATTTCTTATCCATTATGCTTGACTAGAAAGGGGCTGGTACAGGCATATGCATACTAATAAACTATATATTCCAGTCATCTTTGGGGGGACATTAAGTTCCCCCCCCCCAAGCCTCCCTTCAACCTGCTGTATCCAAAGTTCTTTACAAAGCCGTAGAGGGTTTCCAGCCTTTTTTGAAAGTTATATTCAGAAAATGCTCTTTTTATAATTATTTATTATACAATGTATATATACCTTTGAGTTAACTAAGATTATATATTATATAAATATATATATATTATATATATTTGAAGAAGAAATATATTTCACCTCTCTTTGGTCCTCTTTAAGTCAATAAAGTTAAAGGCACTTAAAAGCAACCTCAGAATTCTTGGAATGTTTTTTGTAGTGTTAGTGTGCTAGGCTGTGTGTGTGTGTGTGTGTGTGTGATAAAGTGTTGTGGAAAGGAGGGAGTTGGCTGCCTGGGGTTAATCGAAATTTTTAAAAAATGTCATTACTCCTTCCATGCGGGAAAAGAAAACTACTGTCAGAACCCACGAGGCACAACGGAGGAGGCAATTTGCACTCAATGACTTTTACAATTCGGGAGTTATTAGCTCCCCGTTCTTTTTATCTCGACTTCTAAAGGCATAGAGCACTGATTCTGAAATATTTAAAAGAGAGAATTATTAATGGGAACGAGAGCAGGAGTGGGGGCAGTGGATTTGATTTTTCATTAAGGCGAGGGGGAGGGGAAAGCAATCTGGGAGATTTGTGGGTTTGAAATGGGAATCTTCCGAGTCCTAATCTAAAATTTCCTGGCACTGGGTATGTTCAGGTGGCAGAACCCTCTTCAGCTATGGAAGGGAACACTTGCAACTGGCAAGCAGTATAAGGCCTGTGTATAAGGTCAGGCCTGGTACAAATCCTGGAATCCTGGCCTTCTGCTCCTCATCTGGTTGACTGAGCAGGACCCTCTGTATCTCTGGCATCAATGGTACCCAAACTTGAGAATGTACCCTCCAGGTACTGCTTCCATATACAGTCGTACCTTGGATCTCGAACGCCTTGGCTCCCAAACAAATCGGCTCCCGGACGATTGAAACCCGGAAGTGAGTGTTCTGGTCTTCGGACGATTTTTGGAAGCAGAACGCCCATCGCGGCTTCCGACTGGCTGCAGGAGCTTCCTGCAGCCAATCAGAAGCCGCACTTTGGTTTTTGATTGCTTTGGAAGTCGAATGGACTTCTGGAACAGATTCCGTTCAACTTCCGAGGTATGACTGTACACATGCGCTTCTCATACCCTCCCAACTTCTTCTCCGATGAAAACAGGGGCACTCTCAAGCCACATATCTGCTGAACGAAGCTCTGGCCTTTAAAGCTTCACACTGCAACAAGCTACCGGTAGTTCAAACCTTTCTGTGGCGCTGCTGCGTCTTTGATTGCGCAGACATTCCAGAGAGCCGAACGACTCACTCAGCTGCCGTGCCGTTCACAAACCACCCGAACAGCTGAGTATCTGTGCCTTTTTATTACATCAGTTCACCTGCGTTTCAAACATACAATCAATCGATATATACATATATATTTGTATTTTTCTCTCTCTCTGAATATAGCTTTGGACAAAAAAAGAAAAGAAAAAAACCCCACAATAAAAATGTTTTACATCATTTGGTTCCAAGACGTTACGTTAAATACAACATGTGTGTTTCCCTTTGACTGGAAGATGAAAGAAGGTGGAGAAAGTTCTTGAGATTTGGACTGGGGTGGTGGGGAGGCAAAGGTGCAGCTGGAAACAGAGCAATCGCACAACTGAAGAGGGGATTTTACAGCTCCACCAGGGATTCACATAATCCTCAACACTAATAACGGGGGGGGGGGGGGGAAGGAACTAAAAAAAGATAAAGCTGCTAACCCACGTTATAATAAATGCATCCATTGTGATTCAAGTACACTGCAGCAACTTCTAACACAACTGTTTTCCTTTTGCTGCACACAGGGTGGAAGGGAGTCAAGTGTCGTTTTCATCTGCCTGATTGTAGCAACTTGGGAGAGGTGGGGAACGAGGACCCCGTCAGTGATGTATAGGGGGGTTTCAGCAAGACGGCAGATCGGTCCAGCCACACTCACTTGCGTTGTGGATGAGGTGGAGGAAGATTATTCAGGGCCATTAAACCATCTGTATTTCTACGGAGCAGTGTTAAGAGCCGATTCAGAGGAAGCAGAACCTCCGCAATTAGTTCCTTACCCTCCTGTCCCTATGGGCTTAGCAGAACTCAGCGCTATGTGCAAGTACAACCCCTCTCGTGTAGTTTCCTCACTCCCAAACCGGCTGGGGAAACTTCTCGATGGGACGGGCAGGATCCAGGTGGCAAGTTCTGCAATAAAATGCAGCCGGGCGGGGGCGATAGGTGGAACAGCTCATCCGGCTCTAACGTAAACAAGCGCGACGCTGCTCGGGGCCAGCTGCTTGGTGGTTTCCCAAGAGCAAATGGGACTATTGGTTCACTATTGCAGTGCACAGCAAAGGTAGCCTCTCAGGAAGAAGCGTAATAGCTTTCCACCTTTGTGATGCCACTACTCTGAAAAGCAAGAAGCCGACAGCAGAGACCAAGGTGTCTAATAGCCGCCTGGGAAGATCACTATGAGCTCATGCCTATGGCAACCGCATACGGAAGAAAGTGCACATCAGACCTCCTGCGACAGATCTGCGGGAACATCACAAGGGGCCAGACTCCAGCGAGGAAGGGCACTGCAACAGAAAGCTGCAGGCTGTTTTCAAACCTTTGCAGGAATACTAAGCTGTCCGCATCTATGGGTGGGACCACGCTGCCTGTTTCATAGGAAACCATTAGTGAAGGGATAGCCCATGCGGGGGGACTACAAATCCCATCAGCCCCAGCCGGCATGGTCAATGGTCAGGGATGATGGGAGCTGAAGTCCAACAGCATCAGGGTAGCCTGCGCTGTCTACCCCTGCCTTAGTACACCAAAGTCTGGCTGGGTTCTGCCACGCCCAGTGGGCAATGGCCACTGGGAATTAACTAGCCGCAGCCACTGCCAATGTTGTCGAGCCTCTGAAGGGTGTCCCTCTTTCCTAAAATCGAAGAAGAAAACTCTCTCTGGATCCTGGTCTTGTGATGAATACTTCATTCACCGTCTTGTCCTGGGATGGGTCAGAAGCTCCACAGTGCGGTATTGGCCCACAAGGACCAAACACCGCTTGTGTGCATGTGTGGGAGAAAGGGGGAACTTTGGGGTACCATCAGCTTTAAGAAGGACCATACACGGGTCTGGAATGAGGAGGGCTTCCCTGTGTTTGGGGCCTTAGGGGCTACCGCCAGCTTGCGCATTAACACGGACAGGTCTGCATGGGGCACGTTTATTTTCCTCTCCCTGTGCGCCAAAACCAAGTGAGCAGGTGCGGCAGGCAGCGTAATACGAAAGCAGTTACTCTAAGATAGAGAGTTTTGATTTGCCACGAGACACCAGGATATTGAGGACAATAGATAACAAAGGGCGGAGTGTTCAGCTGCGTCCGACATGCAAAGAGGAGGGATGAGGGGAGTCTCTGAAGGAGGCCGGACGTTAGGCTCTTGTCCAGACACACCACACGGAAGAGGAGGAGGAGGAGGTCCTGGCAGGGGTGGGCTCTTCCTTGGCTTCTTCCCCAGCCACCGGCTTCTGCCCAAGGCTCCGGGCTTCACTCTTAGTCCAGTGGGCTACTGCAAAGAAAAAGAGGGCAACCGGTTCCACAAGGGGCGGGCATGTCTTGGGGGAGGGGTGGTGAGTGGCACACACAGCTGGGCATCCAGAGATGGGAAGCGCATGCGGAGTCACAAAGATGGCCGGGCATCGGGCATTAATCCTCCAAGCTGCAAAAAGAAAGAGGGTCAACGGGCTCTCACTCTGCACTGGAGCAGGCTGAGGGGAAACAGCAGAGCCCCAAAGCAGCCGTCCCGTACGCTGCCTTTAGCAGAACCTCTCTTGCGTCATCTCACCCTGGAGAGGTACAGAATCGGGGTCCGAATCTAAACCAGGGGTCCGCAGAAACTCCTCCCTCTCCTAGCCCCTTATGGGAGCTCTTCCAGGCATCACCACTTCCGCTGTGATGCTGTGGAAGAGATAAATCTACAGACAGGCGGGCCGTGCCCTGCGACTAGACGTGCGTGGGGACAACCGGAACAGAAATGGCCCCAGAGCCCAGCGCGTTCAAAAATATCCACGTGGTACCGCCTTCTGGGTGTGCACGTCTTCATAGGTGTGTGTGTTGGGGGGGGGACAGGCATGATTGTAAATTCCACTCCTTCAGAACCTCCCTCCATGTGACGGAGGAAGGGGTCTAGTTTCGCTTCCTCCTTGGTGTGCTGCTTTTCTACGTGCAGGGGGTCTAAACACAAGCATCCCCCCACCCCACAACTGCAATCTGAAACAGAGCAGAGCAAGAGGAACGGTGCTGGGGGGGGTTTTGTAACACGCTGCTCAGCTTGCGGCATTTCATCTTGAGTTTCAGCTTGCTGGTGACCCAGATTAGTGGCCAGGGGTTCGGTTACAAGGCAGTGCTCTTAGCCGCTCATGCTCAGAGTGCCTTCCCTCACAACGATGTCAAAGCCAAGCCAAAAAAACGTATGAAGGGGCTCAGAAAGTACGGCTATACAGAAAGGATAAATGGCACGGCACTGGCTATCAGCTTCCGGGCCCAATTCAAAGTGCTGGTTTTGACCTACAAAGCCTTAAGCGGCTCAGGACCGCAATACCTCAAGGACAGCCTCTCTCCATATAAACCTACCCGGACCCTGAGATCATCTTCTGAGGCCCTCCTTCGTGTGCCTCCTCCTCAAGAGGTCTGGAGGGTGTGGTAACATAAGAACAGGGCCTTCTATGCAGTGGCTCCCCATTTGTGGAATGCTCTCCCCAGGGAGGTTTGCCGGGCGCTTTCAATATACACCTTCAGGTGCCAGGCGAAAGAGTTCCTCTTCAACCAGGCCTTGGGCTGACTGACATCCAATGCCCTTTTAAAATGTGTTGGAGAGGAGGGGAATTATTGGGTTATTCTTGTTTTTGTTTTTATTATGTATTGTTTGTTTTTATACTGTGATTTTATGTTGTGACCACCCTGAGGTATAGGGCGGTATACACATTTGAATAATAATAATATGGTTCCTATGCAAGCTCGAGCCACAAAACACCCTCCCTTTTTACAGACAAATAAATATATATATATATGAATGGATGCAACGCATTTTCGCACACACTCATGTTGGTGGTGAATAAACAAAATGTTGAAATAAGAAGAAAAAGCCCAAACCTCCAAAGTAGGCTGGTGCAGGACTGGAGTAATTTAAACAGCCACCAAGGACGAAGATGAACCTTTTTTCTTTTTGCAAAACCAAGGTTTACAAAAAGAACTCTTGCTAAAATTCTGGCCTGGGCCAATGTCACATGGCGAGTTATTAAGCATGCATGCAGATTAGGCAAGAATAAGCGGACACACCCCTGTCAGATGCTCTTACTGTCACTTACGCTCCTTCCTCTCTTAGAAGTGCCAGGAATTTTCGCACACGGTACTCGGGATCCATCTTCGCAAGTTCAAAGGGAAGACACAAAGAGAGACACAAAATCAACCAGTGAACCACAGCAAGCTCACCTTTGCTGAAGGGACAAGGGGCAGGTGAGGGCAGTCGGGGCTAAACCAACTCAAAACTGTCTTATTATTTATTCTTAGGCTTATATCTTCCTTCTTCAATGAGCTCAAGACTATGGCCGCACACACATACACACACCTATTTCATCCTCACAACAGCCCTGTGAGGTAGGTAAGATTGGGAGGAAATGATCCGACCCAAAGACACTCATAGCTGAGTGGGACTTTGAACTTGGGACTCTCTGGTTCTTGGTTTAAAAAAAAAGGTAAAGGACCCCTGGATGGTTAAGTCCAGTCAAATGCAATTATGGGGTTGCGGCGCTCATCTCGCTTTCAGGCCAAGGAAGCCGGCGTTTGTCCACAGACAGCTTTCCGGGTCATGTGGCCAGCGTGACTAAACCGCTTCTGGTGCAACGGGACACCATGATGGAAGCCAGAGCGCACGGAAACGCCGTTTACCTTCCCGCTGCAGTGGTACCTATTTATCTACTTGCACTGGCGTGCTTTCGAACTGCTAGGTTGGCAGGAGCTGGGACAGAGCAACGGGAGCTCACCCCGTCGCGGGGATCCTTTACCTTTTACCTTACCCTGGTTCTAGCTGAACACTATAACCGTTACACCGCACTGCCTCTCTTGAAACTCAAGTTTGTATTCTGCAGTTCTTTGCACAAGCCTGGAAATTTGCACAGGGTACAATTTAGCACCCCGAGATGCTGAAAGGCCTGAGAAGTGTGGAGGCAACGCATGGCAAAGCCTTGGAAGACAGAGGAAGGGAAGGCGTGAGGTGAGATTTTTCAAATTCCCCTCAAATATGGAGTCTGCAGGGAATCCCTACTAAACCTGGGTTTTGTCAGTGGAAAGCAAGCAGCCCCTTACAAATAATGCTGAGCGCTTCTGAATGAGCCTTTAACATGTCAACATTTCAAGAAGAAGAAGAGTTTGGATTTGATATCCCGCTTTATCACTACCCGAAGGAGTCTCAAAGCGGCTAACATTCTCCTTTCCCTTCCTCCCCCACAACAAACACTCTGTGAGGTGAGTGGGGCTGAGAGACTTCAGAGAAGTGTGACTAGCCCAAGGTCACCCAGCAGCTGCATGTGGAGGAGCGGAGACGCGAACCCGGTTCCCCAGATTACGAGTCTACCGCTCTTAACCACTACACCACACTGGCTCTCTAACCACTACACCACACTGGCTCTCACTTTTCACATTTCAAAGGGCTGCAGCCTCCTTCAGAAACCCAGTTGATCAGACCCATTTTTTTTAGGTGCCAGTAAGTGACTGAATTTTTGCACCCCAGTGAGGAGAAGGGAAACTTAGCATGAGGGGTCGTCCCCCCCCCCATTAACACCCTCAAACTAATCCAAGGGGTTCTTGCAACAGCCTATTTAAAAAGTTTTGTAATTTTTCACATGGGAAAAATGTAAGGAATCTAACATCTGTAGGTGATCTTAAAACAACAACAAAAAGTGTTTGTATTAAATTCCAATACTTATAGTGCTATAAATTTGGGGTCTAAAATTCTGGCCCAGATATGAAATTCAAGATTGGTTGTGTGATTATTTAGAAGCCACATTTTAATGCAAGCAAGCAACTTGTGGGTGGTGATGAGCAGGCAGGATAGTAGTCAATGGCTTTTTCTGATAAACCGAATTGTAGGAGATATTATGGCCAGTATGCAATGGGCCACAAAACCAGTTCCACTTGCCCGAGAAGACTTGGGGCTCCCATTTTTTAAAATTGCAGTGCTCACCCCCATTACCACCAGCCCTTTAAGGCAACATGTTTTTGAAGCTGGGGGAGCTTTCAAAAACAGATTGCGATGCAGTATGAATATTTGCTGCTCGCTGGGCAGGGGAGCAGAAGATCTCACTGGGCACACTCCAGTCCTTGGGAGCCCTTGGGATCCTGCGATTTGAGCTGAAGCATTTTGCTACACTCGTTTCTGAGAATGCCAACCCAAAGTCTGTGGCGGAGGAGGAGGAGGTGGGAGAGAAGCCGCTAAACACCCCAAAGTAGTCACTCCTTTTTGGAGATGCACTCACTCTTCACTGGTGGGGAATACCCCGAAATAGGACCATGTTGCCGTCAGGCTCAGTTTATGAAGTTTCCTGGGTCATCTGGCTGGGCAGGGGCAGAGGAAACAATGGCAAACTGGACGGACCGTTGATATCACCTACTATGTGAGTTATTTTGGCTCCTGTGCCACCAGCTGTGGCTCCAAATATAATAAATCAACTTTCCTCCTCCTTGTCAGTGCAGAAAAAAAGCATGCTTCTTTCCCTGTCCCCTAAAGCCCCTCAAAAATATCCCAACCACAAGGGGTACAAACTTAATTTGGTCTTGTTTCAAGTTCAGTTGAGAGCCAGTGTGGTGTAGTGGTTAATAGTGGTAGACTCGTAATCTGGTGAACCGGGTTCGCGTCTCCGCTCCTCCACATGCAGCTGCTGGGTGACCTTAGGCTAGTCACACTTCTCTGAAGTCTCTCAGCCCCACTCATCTCACAGAGTGTTTGTTGTGGGGGAGGAAGGGAAAGGAGAATGTTAGCCGCTTTGAGACTCCTTCAGGTAGTGATAAAGCGGGATATCAAATCCAAAGCTCTTCAGTTTTGAAAGGCTACAGGATGCTACCTCATTGGAAGCGGCACACTCGGGCTTCTGAACATATTCTAGGAGTAGCAGGGAAAGTAAAAGGCCAACTGCCTTCCAGGAATAAACACCTCCACCACTAGGAAATTGCAGTTGCAAGGAACGTGCGATACAACTTGACTCCATCTCTTGCCTTCATTCAGATCCCTTCTTCTCTCATAATGCCGCTGTCCCACCTCTGAAACATTGCATCTTGGAAGCGCAAGGCCCTAAACTTCAAATCCTGCCACCCGCCACCCCGCTGCCAAAAGATAAATATTTTTTTGGATGCACGTCCACAATTCTAATCGAACAGGAACTTTGAAAAGCACCCCGAAAAGGGTGAAATTGGCCGTAACCTTGCAGATCTCTGCCCATTATATACACTTTAATAGGTGTGAGCAATAACTTACTGACTTTTGCCTGTAGGTATGGAATTAAAGAGTCAAGGGGAAGAGAGAGGGGAAAAAGTAATCTAGATAAATGACTCTGTACCCTCGGGTGACATCCAGTCGGAGCAGATCCCCAGCCCTGTGCAAGTTTCAACAGAATCGCAGAGAATAAGCCACACGGGAGGGAAGGGGCGGGGGACGGGTTTAACACATTGCCGAACTGCTTGCCTCTTGGCTTGCGCCTGGAAGCCTGTCCCAGGAAGGTGCAAGGAATCTCTTCATTTAGCCGCACCTGAAGACAGGGCCCAGTCCCAGGAGGGTGCAGAGGCATTGCCGGCGGGTGACTGAGGGCACCATACACAAGGATAGCCTCCCCTGTGAGCTCCCATCAAAGTTAGAGCAGAAGGCAAAAAAATCACAACTCCCGGGAGTCCGCAAAAGACTCAGTCCGGGGGTGGTGCTGTACACGGCGAGAATATAAACATATGAAGCTACTGGTCCATCACGCCCAGGTTTGTTGGCTCCGGCAAGCTGCAGACCTGCAAGCAGAGATCTTTCCCTGCTGCCAGAGATCCCTTAGCCGGAGAAGCCAAGGTGTAAACCGGAAATTATGACTTTTTTCGTATTGGGTCAGATTGCCATTAGGTGTGTGATCTTTGCTGTCTATTTAAGCTGTTTCTTCAGCTTGCAAAGCACCTTGTAATATCGAAAGGCTGCATACAAATTAAAAGTGAAATGAAATTGAACGTATGCAAAAGAACAAGCTTTATCACTGAACCCCTGAGCCCCCCACCCCAAGTAAGAACTGCTTGCTGGGCCAGGCCAAAGTTCAATATTCTGAACTCCGACAGTGGCTAACTAGGTGCTTTGCACGAATTTGGCGATGATGGATAGCCTTTCCCTGTTTCCCTGCAACATCCAGAAGCATACTGCTTCTATATATGAACAATTCCAGCCAGCTGTTGTTAAAGTAGCCATCGGTATACCTATCCTCTGCTAATATTTATCAGAGATGGGGAACCTGCAGCCCTACAGATGTTGCTGGAATGCAATTCCCACCACCCCAGAACATTGGTTATGTCAGCTGGGGCTTTTAGCTTAATCATTACTGACATTTTAATGTGCGGGTGTTTAGGTTGTCAAGAGCTTTGAGCCCTTGGGAGTTGAGAGAGGCAAAACCAAGTGGGTGTCTTATTACCCCACAGCTAATCCAGTTCCAGACTCTGGCTTGACCAGAGGGCAAGGCAACTTACCTGCATTGACATCTCAATCAACATCAGAAGCTTCTTGATGCCAATCCAGACCTTCCTCCCTTTGACGTTCTGGGCAATGGTGGAACGTTCCTTGTCTTTAAAGCTGCCCAGGAGCTGTGAGGGGACAGAAGAGGGAAGCCAGCTGTGTTAAGCCCAGCACTCAATGGAAGACCTTGTCTAACAAGCAAGTAAGACAGGTAACATTGGCAAGATGCTACACACTGCTACAGAACTTGAAACTGATCCTCCATGCACCAAACTCTCCATTGCAGAGCCTCTTACTTCACTGAGTGGCAATGTCGTAAAGGATCTGTCTACTGAACTTCCTGACAGTAAGAGCTGTTCGACAGTGGAATTTGCTGCCAAGGAGTGTGGTGGAGTCTCCTTCTTTGGAGGTCTTTAAGCAGAGGCTTGACAGCCATCTGTCAAGAATGCTTTGATGGTGTTCCTGCTTGGCAGGGGGTTGGACTGGATGGCCCTTGTGGTCTCTTCCAACTCTATGATTCTATGATCAAGCGCACAGGTATCGGATCACACAGGCCATAAGGACAGGGAAATTGGTCCAGTACGGCATCAGGTGGGAACAAAAGAGGACCTGGGCCACAAGGAAGCTCCTCTCCTGCCCCTAAAGCAGGAGCTGCTTCTGTGCAATCCACATGCCGGACAGCTTGCCTCTTAATATTTACAACTTCCTCACAGACCAAAGGGTTTTTGAGGGGGGGAGTTGCTTTTTTTCCTGAAAACAAAACGAAATAGCAAATGATTCCAGATTCCGCAGCTAGGACCCAGAACTTGGAAGTAAGCTGTAAAGGACAAGGGCTCTGTTTGCTATATAAGAGACATGCTTCTTATAAGATCGAGTGTGTCACCCACAGTTTTTATAAGTACAGTGATCCCTCGACTTACGAGTAACCTGACTTCCGTATTTTTCGAGTTATGAGGGATCAAAGCGGCCGCGCGGCTACAAATTTTTTCGACTTCCAAAAGGAAGTCGCGGCCGTTTTTGATAGGATTTCCTTGACTTCCGAAGTTTTGATGGGGCTTTTTTTCGACCTACGAATTTTTTCTCCCCAATGCATTCCTATGGGGACTCGACTTACGATTTTTTCGACATCCGACGGTCCCGTTGGAACGGATTACCTTCGTAAGTCAAGGGTCCACTGTAGCCTACTTGTATTTAAAGATCACATGCATCTGAATGCTGATTTACTAATTAAGGACACTTTTTAGTCTGCCATCAATTAATTGATTAAAAGTCACAGTCCTAGTACTCATTGTTCTGTTCTTAACAGTTTCATTTCAGGTTATATAAACCCGGTGCCTAAGTTTGTCTTTCACGTCTCCTTATATTCATATAGCTCAGAGATTGGCATTCCTTTACAGGTAGTAGCAAAGCTGATTTATCTATTCCTCCCCCCCACCCCCCAGGTTCCAGAGATAGCACAGTTCTCCAATATTTTGCAAAACCAGCTTGGACCTTTTGGGGTGTGTGTGTGCTGGAGACTCATGCACAATGGCAGTTCACGAAGGAAAAACAGGAGTCAAAGTCCCGGGGCTGAGAGATTGGGCATTAACAAATCTGACCAAGTAAATGCCCCGAAAACATCTGGTAATGGTTCAGGAGATGGTTTACCCAACCAGACCACGATGGGGGATAAATGTGTTGCCAATTGCCCCCTCTTCCCTTCTCCATTCCAGGATTAATACTGAAATGTTCATGCCACAACTCCACAACAGGCTTTCGGGCCTACTGCAGGCAGTAGCCAGGGACTCAACTACTCAGCTTGCCCAAAAGCCCCAAAGAAATTGAGCTCCTCTCTCAGCTCCCTTCCACAGCCATTCCCAATTGCCTCCTGACCTCGAGGGCTTCCATGAGATGGTCTCCTGTAGCAATATTGGGAACATGGATAGTTGTGCTGAAAGCATCCAGCATCTCCATCTCCTGCAGGACATCCTTGCGACTGGTGGTCCCAATGATCAAGAGCTTACGACCCTGCACATTTAAAAAGAGCACGAGGAGAGAGAAGGGGAAAAAATTCATAAGAGGAAGTCATTGTTATTGTATTACCGGATAGGCGTTTTAGACATTTAGCATTATACGTAGTTTTACATTTTCCTGCTTTTAACTTTCCAACTGTTGCATTTTATCTTGCTAAGTAGATTTGAGACCTTTTGGTAAACCCCAACTAACAAATGCAATTATTCATTATTGTTGTTGTTGTTGTTGTTGTTATTTTGTTTTTTCACCATTAGTAATAATAATAAATGGCCTAGACTTCCATTCCTAATAGGAGCCCACCAGAGACCTACAAAAACGTTGAAGGAGGATGGATATGAAGGCAACAACCACCCAGCCATAGTTTGTGTTTATTTACATTTATTCCCAAGTATTTTGAAACTGCTCTTCACTGAACATTTCCATACAGCCTATGTATGCTTGTAGCGCAGCTTGTATTCACCTTTAATAGCGAGAAAAGTGGCCACACTCTGTTGCCTATGAGCTTCCCCAACAGCCACAGAAAGACAAAATATTGGTTATTCTTGTGCAGAAAAACCAGAGACTGGGACCTAGCACACACAAAGGGCTAAAAATGTTGAAGCTTTGCTCTAAACTCTATCAGTTCCTGATTCTGAAACACATCTACTTTCCCCTCAGTGAGACATTTAGAGGACTAAGTTGGAGATCATAGGCCATAACCCAAGAGAAGTCCGTGCCTCTGCTTCAAAGATCTCGAAGGGAACCCAGTAAGTAATGAAAGAAGTGCCACCTTCTCACAAATCAATTTCCTTCCTGTTTTCTCAAGAGGAGCCCAGCACCTGAGCTACTACTTTGGCAAGTCCTCCTCCCCATTATAAACCCAGAATAATGGGGAAACATCCGAACGAGAAACAGCCTTGCTGAAAAGCAGAAAGCCATAAAAAGAAACCACTGCGACGAGAGATGGAGCCCACCCGCGCAACGATGCAGCGGTACCAGCTGGAAGGAAGGTCGCAGAGTTTAAACGTGCCCGCTGGTGAGCTGGATTATCAAACGCTTGCTGAAAAATGTCGAGAGTGGGTTGTCAGGCACGCCCTTCATCCGAACGGGGAACGTGCTCAGTAAAACATTGCATTATTAGAACTGCTCTGTGGTCCAACTCACACGGGATCGTAAGCCTGTCCTCTTCCCCCACGGGGGGGGGACGACGTGAAATGAAGGAGCCAATCTAAACCATTGGGGGCAAAGAACTGGGAACCTCAGCCAGCAGCCTTTGCTGCAAAACAGTAGGTGCAATCTTTGGGAGAGAGGTGACAGGCAGGTGGAGAGGGTTAAGCAACTTTCAGGCGCATGCATGTTTCATCAAGGCAGGGAAAATAGTGGGGCAGGCAGTAGTTACACACCTTCCTTTGCCTACCTGTTCTTTCCTGTAATTTATGACAAAAAAAGTGTGGGGTTCTCAAACCTGTACTTGCCTCTAGACTCCCCCCCCTTTATAAAAAATCAACCCTAATGATCAGATATTAAGTACGGCACAGTTGTCCTAAATCAGGGATCAGCAAACTTTTTCAGCAGGGGGCCGGTCCACTGTCCCTCAGACCTTGTGGGGGGCTGGACTATATTTTTTTGGGGGGGATGAACAAATTCCAATGCCCCACAATTAACCCAGAGATGCATTTTAAATAAAAGCACATATTCTACTCATGTAAAAACTCCAGGCAGGCCCCACAAATAACCCAGAAATGCATTTTAAATAAAAGGACACATTCTACTCATGTAAAAAACACGCTGATTCCCGGACCATCCGAGGGCCGGATTGAGAAGGCGATTGGACTGGAACCGGCCCCCAGGCCTTAGTTTGCCTACCCATGTCTTAAATGCTCTGCTGAGGTTCACCCTCCGTCCCTCCATAAGCAAGCCACAGTAGTTTATGCAGAAATTGTGACCAGGCTACAGGAGATTTGGGATAAATGCAGGAAAACCTTTTACGTTAGTGTATCTCCCATTGCCCTTTACACGTTGGGGTCTAGATTTCAACCCTAGACACTTGTTTCAAGAGTATTATTCTTAATCATCATTTGCTGAACTTTTATACAGCCCTTCATCTGGAGATCGGACGTAAAAATACAAATATAAACTCACAAAGAACTCGGTAGAACTCGGTACTACCTTCTGTACAGACTGGGTTTAAAGGTAAAGGGACCCCTGACCATTAGGTCCAGTCATGACCTACTCTGGGGTTGCAGCGCTCATCTCGCTTTATTGACTGAGGGAGCCGGTGTACAGCTTCCGGGTCATGTGGCCAGCATGACTAAGCCACTTCTGGCGAACCAGAGCAGCGCACGGAAACACCATTTACCTTCCCGCCGGAGAGGTACCTATTTATCTACTTGCACTTTGTGCTTTCGAACTGCTAGGTGGGCAGGAGCTGGGACCGAGCAACGGGAGCTCACCCCGTCGCAGGGATTCGAACCGCCGACCTTCTGATCAGCAAGCCCTAGGCTCTGTGGTTTAACCCACAGCGCCACCCGCGTCCCACAGACTGGGTTAAAGAGGGTCAAATTAGTTGTGACAGGGCTGGAAGAAATTGGCTTCCCCCTCCCCCCCCTTTTTAAAGTATCTTCAAATTAGAGAGTTTGCTTTTCAAGTGATTGGACAGGAAGTGGCCTGGGGCAAGCTGGAACACTTTATAGTTTGGAATATATACCGATTTAAAAATCCAAGGCAGCATTACCCTAAATATAACAAATCTAACTGCACGAAAAACAGCAACTTTTACAGTTGCATCTACTCTGTGGGGAAACTGTGGGGAAAGTGATGGCAGCTAAGGGTAAAACGGACTGTTCAAGCTTATGTTAGAAGTGTGGAAGGAGAACAGGTGATTCTATTTATTGTTGGTGGTCTTATGAAGAGGCCAAAAAGTACTGGAAATAATTCTGAGGAGCAACACTTTGTATTACTGCGGCAGCTAGGAATAAATAAACAGAAATGATATATTAAACAGAGACCTAGGAGCGTTGAGCCAATTAACATGTCCCATCTGGGTTCATCAAAGAGCATGTAGCACAAATAGTTTTGAAACATGAGTGGAAACGCCGGGGGGGGGGGGGAATACCATAATTGATCATCCTTTTCCTTCGTTATAGCATGGTTTAGCTTCTTCTTTTTGATTTGGCATTTCCAATCTCGGTTTCTAGAATTCACAGGCGTATCAACGTCCAGTAAGATTCCGAACAAGATTACACGTTCGTAGGCAATGTCTATGCGCTGAATGCTGAGGCCAGCATTTCAACCGGGAAACTGCTTCTGCAGAACTTCAGATTTCCTGGCAACAGCTTATTTGAAAAAACAGGTCTGGAGAGTGTAGCTTTTTCAGACACAGAAGCCCGCAAGTCTCTTGCAAAGGACTGCAGGGTAACTTTAACTGCAAGGACAGCAGCAGAATTTAAAGTGAGAGGACCCTACGGAAAGGAAGCAGTTAAAGGTCGGACCTAACACAGTTTTTGTTTAGTTTTTCAAAGATACATGCAAATGCAGCTTTGCGGGGGGGACGAAGGACGGGGGACGGGACATGACGACACCCTTAGCATCTCCAAGGTCCTTAGATGGACTGTCGCTGTGCTAAAACTTTGGAATGACTCAACGACGCCAATCCTCGTTTCTCCCCTCTGCGGAAATCTTGCAGGGGCAAAGCTGGGGAAGAAGTCTTAAGCAAGCCTTTCTAGGGAGCAACCCCCCCCAAAAAAAGAATCCACCGGACTTCTTATAACACTGACCAAATTGTCTGTCCAGCTTAAGGACGGCTTTGGGGGAGGAAGGGGGGGAGAGATACCGCAAGGGGCTTTCACCCTCCCAGCCCAATTGTTAGCTTTTTCAGAGGAACCAGCAGGGAACCACATGTGAATCCTCCATGGGGTTCCCGAGCGTCCAATGCCTTGTGTGACTCTGCATGTAGATGAAGCGAGCCTCTCGGTTTGGCGAGGTGTTGCTTCTCCGTTCTCAGAGAAACCTTTTTCTCTCCGGCTTGGCTCCCCGCTGAGACAACGCTTTTCAGTCCCCTCTCCCTCTCTCCTCTCCCCCCCCCCCCCAACCATTCCTCCCCTCGACAATCTCTTCTCCTCGCAAAAAACCCAGGGAAACCTGACTGAAATAAAAGAAGCAGGGAGAAAGGAAGAGTTTTATTTGATTCCCTTTCATAACAGCTTTGAAACAAAAAATGTTTAAAAACAACAACCCAAATTGGTCACGTTTTAAATTCTCCTTGGACTCTTTATAAACATATAAATAGACGTGGCGCTGTTTCGTATGTCATGTTCTTGCCTTATATCGTAACACTTTGCAGGTTAGGGAAGCGGGACAGAATATGGGGTTGCCAGGTTCCCAAAATGGCTTTGCACTCGAATGTTTGCGAAGCTGAAGAATCCCAGGAAGTCTGGGTTCTTTGCAAGCTGCAATACAGTGGTACAGTGGTACCTCTGGTTAAGAACTTAATTCGTTCCAGAGGTCTGTTCTTAACCTGAAACTGTTCTTAATCTGAGGTACCACTTTAGCTAATGCGGCCTCCTGCCGCCGCCGCGTGATTTCCGTTCTCATCCTGAGGTAAAGTTCTCAACCCAAGGTACTACTTCCGGGCTAGCAGAGTCTGTAACCCGAAGTGTTTGTAACCCGAGGTGTTTGTAACCTGAGGTACCACAGTATTCCTAATGAGTTCTGTGGGAGCAACAAAACGGTTTCTGAAGGAAAAGAATCTGATTTTATGCCTGTGAGAGAAGTGTTGGGGGGGGTATTTATAGGAAGCTGTAAGGCAGACAGGCTGCACGACTGGCAGGCAACGTGGAATAATAAAACCCAGCCGCTGCATACAGAACCGTCTCACATCTCTTGGTACGTGGGTTGTGGAAGCAGTCACGCCACAAAACTAGGCTTTTTTTGATTCAGCTGGTTTCAGCTGCTTATCGAACAAAAATACCGCATGAAGACCTCCACACGGGAGTTTCACCAGTGACGTGTGGGGAGGTGCCTGGGCAAGTGTGCCACCGTGTGGAATAATATACACTTAATTATCCGTCACACCAGTACCTCAACCCTTCCCCTTCAAGGGGCTCAGAGGTGCCTACGTGGGGGTTATCCCCATGGTCTCAAGAGCCCAGAGCTTAGTGGGAAATAGCCTGGTCAGGGTCAAGCAATTAATGCAAATATGGCCGTGCTTGCTCTGATTGGGTTCCTCTTACACAAACACCTTTCTGCCTGAAAGATGCAAAGGTGAAACTGCCGTCTGACGTCTTTGGTAAGTTTACACACACACACACACACACACACACACACACACACACACCACCCTGCAGGAATCAGCCTTACGGAATCCAAATTCTGTAGGTTCGCTGGCAACGTAATTAATAATAGCAACAACAACAACAATAATAAGCAAATCAGACTTTGCCCTAGAAACTTTGTGTAGCTTACAATCCACGAAGAAGGGCTGTATACGCTGCGATTTGGCAGCTTTGTGGTACTAAAGGTACCTGACCGTTAGGTCCAGTCGCAGACGACTCTGGGGTTGCGGCGCTCATCTCGACTTTACTGTCCGAGGGAGCCGGCATACAGCTTCCGGGTCATGTGGCCAGCATGACTAAGCCGCTTCTGGCAAACCAGAGCAGCACACAGAAACACCGTTTACCTTCCCGCCGGAGCAGTACCTATTGACCTACTTGCACTGTGTGCTTTTGAACTGCTAGGTTGGCAGGAGCAGGGACTGAGCAACGGCAGCTCATCCCGTTGCGGGGATTCAAACCGCCGGCCTTCTGATCAGCAAGCTAGGCTCTGTGGTTTAACCCACAGCGCCACCCGCGTCCCCTTTTGTGCAGAATTAAGTTTACTGAAAATTGCCGCCTTCGCTAAAAAGCCCCCAAGGTTCTAGTTTTTATGGTTGCGATGATACGCTTGAAAGGAGGTGGGTTATTACACCTGCTGAACCCTCAGAAACCAGATAGATTTCAATGGCTGAGATAGCGGCTTCAGTGCTCTTCTACTTCCATGAGTAACAAAAGTAGAAGAAACTCAGCAGCATTCAGCCTCCTTTTCCTTTTCTGGTCCAGAGAAGAAAGGCAGAATAATTGGATGGATTACGCCTAAACGGCAAAAATGACCGTAAGAATCAGAAATCAGGAAGACCAGAATTTTAATAAGGAATGGGGGAAATTTATAATTTACCTGAAAACCCATTGTGAACAGTTGAAATCATTAGTAGGATTGGAATGGCACTTGTAGTTCAATGGTGAATTTTGGATATAATGGAGATGTAAAAGATTTGGATTATTATAAAAGATGCAGGAGGAAATGACTAACAATAGGGTCCACAAAAGGGAGGAGGGGGAAATCCAGGAGATCCTTTGGAATCTTGTTTTATGTTGTTATGTTGGATATGTGATTGTAAATCTTTGATTTGAAAAACCAAATAAATAAATTTAAATTGAAGGCCACATAGCACCTGCTTAGAAAGCTCTAGATGCCACAACCTTCATGTTTGGCTGTAATTGCTACACGGAGTTAGCTAAAGAGGGTTTTTGGCCCACGCTCTTCAGGGATCATACAGGACCAGCTACGGCACATTCAAAGACTTCAAGATTGCCCATGGTTGCATCCCAGCTTGGGAGATGTACCAAATCCAAGCTTATCTATACCAACCTTTACACCCTTTAACCTAAGGGTTCCCGGACAGATCCAGAATACTACATTCGGAAGCAGTGTCCAGATGGAAATTGCTTCTTCTTCTTCTTCTTTTTTTTTTTTGCAAATTTGCCAAAAAGGCTCAACTTTTTGGGCAAATTCGCAAAAGCTTTTCTGTCCCGGATTTTCACTGTTTGAAATAGGGCAACCCTAATATATCCCCACACTTTCATTATATCTTCCACTCTTTTCCATGTGTGCGTATGTGGCTCTTGCACCAAACTATGGGAGCTGCAGGAATTCGACTGAGATCCATGAGGGAAGTCCCACTTCCTGCAGAAGACTTCATAATAAATAATAATAATAATAATAATAATAATAATAATAATAATTTATTATTATTATTATTATACTCCACCCATCTGGCTGGGCTTCCCCAGCCACTCTGGGTGGCTCACAACAGAATATTAAAAGCACAATAAAACATCAAACATTAAAAATTTCCCTAAACAGGGCTGCCTTCAAATGTCTTTTATATAAAAGTAATAATAATAATTTATTATTTGTACCCCGCCCATCTGGCCGGGTCTCCCCAGCCACTCTGGGCGGCTTCTTACTTTTAAAAGTAAGATAGTTGCTTATTGCCTTGACATCTGTTGGGAGGGCGTTCCACAGGGCGGGCGCCACCACCGAGAAGGCCCTCTGCCTGGTTCCCTATATCCTCACTTCTCAGAGTGAGGGAACTGCCAGAAGGCCCTTGGTGTTGGACCTCAATGTCCGGACTGAACGATGGGGGTGGAAGCGCTCCTTCAGGAATACTGGGCCGAGGCCGTTTAAGGCTTTAAAGTCAGAAAGACTTGCCCTCCCAGCCCGGCAAGGTTTCCCTCATACTGCATGGACCTCCTGTGCTCAAGGAGAGAAACACCTCAACAGAACGTATCAAAACCGATAGGCATTTGTGAATGGGTCCAGCTCAGCTTTCCCACTGGCCTTGAATGAGTGCCCAACGCAGTTTGCAAACATTCCGCTCTGCTGCGGAAAAGGGAGACTTACATGAGGGGGCGCTTTCTTCAGCAACACCAGAAGAGCCTGCAACACCAGGTTGGAGAACCGTGGGCCAATCGGAACGTAATCTGAAAGAGGAAAGGTGACAAGGTAACTCGCTGAGCTGCAGCCAAGTTCAACTGCGGCTTCAATTTCAAATGTTGAAGTGTCACGTGTTCTTCTGGCCTGCCCTCTGTATAAAGACCTGAGGAGTGAGATTATCACCCCCCCTTTTACTTTCCATCCCAGGTCGCTCATCAGCGGCCACAACGTTTCACTTGTTATCGGACCAGAACATCCTGACAACAGAGAAAGTCGCCAGATTCATCGAGAGGGCAATGAGATTAAGAGCCACAATCTGAAAGTCAACTCGGCATATATGACCACCAGCCCATGTACCTGAGGCTTATAGATGTCACGATCAGCTTATCTCTATAGCTCTGATGAACGAGAGAACCTTACCATCCCCACTGATCATCTCAGGCCGCCAAACTGGGGCCTCATTGACCTCTATATGATCTATCAGTACATCTATATACTTCTGTTCCTGACTGGTCGTTTTCCAATGTTTTTATCTGTTTTTTTCTGTATTTTAGTTGCTATGGCCTGTTGGCTATGTGAATAAAGTCTGATTCCATCTTCTTCTTTCAAACGTTGGTGTCTGGGTTAGTTCTGCTAAGCGCCATGCACTCTTTTCAGGTCTGGGTGGGGCCTGCAGGGCCGTAAGGCAGGCATTCGGCTTGTATGCTGTCCCCCAGCTCTGGGTAGTCCAAAGGGAAAGGGCGGTGGAGACAGCAGCAGGGCTGGAAAAACTTGCAGTCCTCCTGATGTTGTTGGACATAAGGAGGGCCACCGGTTTATTTCTGCACATGCTGTAGAAGGCAGAGAGAGGCAGGTGGGGCTCATCAACCTGGGAAGGCAGCCCATCGAGGAGAAGGAGAACTCTGATCCTAAACCTTTGCTGCCCTTGGTTGGGCTAAGAAAAGGCTAAGGAATAAACCAGTGCTTGGGTCTCCAGCTGTTTTCGGACTACAATTCCCATCATCCCTGACCACTGGTCCTGCTAGCTAGGGATGATGGGAGTTGTAGTCCAAAACAACAACAACAACAGCTTGAGACCCAAGTTTGGGAAACACTGGAGTAAACCCTACACAAATCCAGAGTGGGGTCCCTAAGATGGTTGGATGGCGCCTTCCGGCAACTCCTGCAGCAAAGCTAGTGCCAAATGTATTGCCCTGTCTTCCTTTGGACCACATTGGCGAGACCGAGAGGGGGCGTCTTGTCATCTGGGCAGCCTGGGATCTCCGTACAAACTGCCCAGGCTTGCGCCCTGGGGAGGCCACATGGGTGCTGTTAGGGCAGCAGTTTGACTTCACTCCATCGTTTCTTGAGACGGACAGATGCCAACGACAAAACTCTCCATTAGTGCCAACCAGCATGGCTGCCGGTCACAGACGATGGGAGTGCAAAACTATATGGAGGGTTGTCGGTTCTCTAGCCCTGCTACAAAGCAACGTTCTTCCCTGGTCTTTGCTTCAACCTGCCCTCAACAACCACCTACTTGAGTAACACACTGCCATCTCTGTCAGGTTCAGGTGCTCCAGTAACAAGAACCCTAGGATGGGGCTACAGAAGGGAAGGCCCTGCCTCAAGAAACACCTCAAGCAAGACCCCTCAGAGTCATCTCCATCTCTCACCTAGGAGTCTTTCAATGTCGTCCACCACAACGCAGCTGAGCTGAGACTTGTAAGCGTCGTCAAAGATCTGTTTTTCGGAAAGCGAAAAGTTAAAATTTTTACCTCTTAGCTACAATGACTGTACTTTAAAGTGGGGGAGGGGAGACCCATGAAGGGCAGAAATTAAATCCTGAGTTACGAACACATGATTTGATTTATTTATTTGCTTTGAAGGAGCAGACAAAAGCCAAACGCACAGTTGGCGTCCATACAAAACGCAGCGTATTCTAAGGCTGGGGGGGGGGGGATTTCTTAGAATGCGAGACAAATTCCAGGAGCAACAACTTGGCAATGGTTGCTGTCCCTGAACAGGCACAGTCAAGCCTGAAGAACAGGTGTTTTGAAGTCTTTTTTCTAAAAACACAGAGATTAATGAAGAAATATCATGCACATTATATATTGCCAGCAATTTTGCTCTCCTCCTCTGGAGAGGTTGTTAGATATTTGGAATTCTTGAAAGGAAATGCCCCCATTTTTCGGAAAAACCAAGCTGCCTCTCTGATTGTTCGTATTCAGTTCTTTCGAACTACCTCCCCGCCCAGTGCAGATCCTGGTGAAAAGCAATTAAAAAGCAACAATTTCCCTACATTTGGAAGGCCATATAATTAACTGTGGCTCAGATGTCTCTGATCCTAAACCTCTGCTGCACTTTCTAGAGATGGAATAATATTTAGGATTCTAAAGTCAACATTTTCTTTGCCCTATGTATTCATCCCATTAGGGGACGTTTGCTTCATCTTACTCTCCTTCTGTGAAGGTTCCACATGGATGCAGAAAGACTGCATTGTATTTCCTTCTTAAGCCAGGGAAATGGAAGGTATCTGACTTTTGATTTACTGCATTTTTAAATTCTTTGTGCGTTCCATTCAACCGAGCAATCAGTTAAGATGATCTTGCTCAATATCTAACAAAGCCGCTTCCGCCTTAGGGGGCGGTGGGGTTGCGGGCACTCACGACCCCTTCACGTGCGCAGGGGTGTGGTCAGCCCTGCGCGACTGGGGGGGATTCCCGCCTGCATCACTGCCCAGGCAACCAATCCGATTGCTCTGGGGGTGTAGCTTGCTTGATTTAAGCAGGACGCGGCGGGAATCTCACCCCTTTTTGTGCTTCCAGCTGCTCTGGCTTTCCCACCCTCCCGCCCTTCAGGTTAGTTCATCTCTTGACCTTGCTATGGGGCCTGGTAGGACTTTTTCCACTTGGCAAATGGGCTCTGCAACTTGGTTTTCGCCTAAAGGTAAAGGGACCCCTGAGCGTTAGGTCCAGTCGCGGACGACTCTGGGGTTTCGGTGCTCATCTCGCATTATTGGCTGAGGGAGCAGGCGTACAGCTTCCGGGTCATGTGGCCAGCATGACTAAGCCGCTTCTGGCGAACCAGAGCAGCGCACACAAACACCGTTTACCTTCCCGCCGGAGCAGTACCTATTTATCTACTTGCACTTTGATGTGCTTTCGAACTACTAGGTTGGCAGGAACAGGGACCAAACAACGGGAGCTCACCCCGTTGCGGGGATTCGAACCACCGACCTTCTGATCGGCAAGCCCTAGGCTCTGTGGTTTAACCCACAGCGCCACCCACGTCCTCGTAGCAAATCGTCACAACTTTGTAAGGTTTGGCGGTTAGGCGTAGGAATATTGCTGGAGAAGAGAGGAGGGGGGTAGCGCCATCACCTCCCCTGCACATTGAAGGGTATTCCGTTAAAGGATTTCGGGGGCGTGGCCCTGTCCGAAGCCTGGGGAGGCTAGGGCCTAAGGCTCGACCCCTATCGGTGGCCCCGGGGGAGATCCTAGTTGATGTGCATCAGCAGGACTCCCCCTACTGGTGGTTAACCCTTCCCGGACTCCACGCAGACGGGCAGGAGTCAGATATAGTCGGTTAGGTCCAATGCCTATGCCAATACTGCTCACAATCTGTAACCAATAAGGTTGTGGCCTTTTTTAGCCCATTAACCTAAAATACTGGTGTCAAGTGTCTTTATTCAACCTCGTGGGGGGGACGGACCCTTGCCACGCAACTTTCTATAGTTTGCGGCATCATTTTATAAATTTGAAAGTAGCACAAAACATAGACGGAGTAGTAGGGAAACAGACACAACGCCCGTGACATCAAACAAAAAAATGTGGCGTGGAAGGGATTCTCAAAATATACCTTCTTCATCGCCTGGCATTTGGCAGTTTCTGAAAAGCCGATCATCTTATCTGGAGAGCAGATCTTGATAAATGGGAAGTTAGATTCTTCTGCAATCTTTGCAGCCAAGGCCGTCTTTCCGCTGTGTGGGGGACCTGTAAGGATCACAGGACAGACAGAATTGATTAAGAGGTAACAGCAAAATTCAGCAAGGCTCAAGGAAAATTAAAAGTCGCATGTCCAGACTGAAACCATCCAATTTCACTTGGAAAAGATGCCCATTTGTTTCCATGGTTTGTTTGTTTTTTACTGTTTTGTCATGGATCTAGAATATTGCATAGCCTGAACTGCAACTCAAATTATTCTGATCAGGTGCCCATTGAGCAATGTTGCAATTTTGAATGTGCAGTTCTGCAGATGGGTACTCACAGCAGAGCAAGGATTCTGTTCTGTGTGCCTCACATCCCATTGGCCAAAGAAACATGGCAATGGTGGTCTGAACTAAGCATGGTTTGCGCTAACCATCGTTAAGCAACCAATCTATAGTTTTTGCTCTCAAATGTACAAAAGGCAAATCATGGTTCAGAGCTACACCCAGATTCATGAATTCAAGGTTATATTGAATTATATTCAAGGCTTTATTTGAAACCATTTGTTGTTGTTGTTTAGTCATTTAGTCGTGTACGACTCTTCATGACCCCATGGACCAGAGCACGCCAGGCACTCCTGTCTTCCACTGCCTCCCGCAGTTTGGTCAGACTCATGTTGGTAGCTTCGAGAACACTGTCCAACCATCTTGTCCTCTGTCGTCCCCTTCTCCTTGTGCCCTCCATCTTTCCCAGCATCAGGGTCTTTTCCAGGGAGTCTTCTCTTCTCATGATGTGGCCAAAGTATTGGAGCCTCAGCTTCAGGATCTGTCCTTCCAGTGAGCACCATACATCCCACTAAACCATAGTTAGTCCGAATCATGGTTTGCAAAGTCATTTCAAACCATGGTTTCCAATTTTGGTCTGCTGGCTGATTACATACCACATCCTGTCAACTGAAATCACATCAATCAGCTTCCTTAAAAACAGTCTTACATGATGTCTGACTTGTGCCATGGTGAGTTATCAGTGAGGGAATCAGTGACAGAACAATGCTCACTCATTCCCTGAAAACATGAGTCTTCTTTTTCCACCAGGGTGCCAAACATGCTTTTGCTTAATCTCTTGAAGATTCCAGTACTTTTCCCACCCAAATTACAGGGGTTCTCAAGTGCTAGAAAGTACTTAAGTCAAGCAATTTTGCTGTAATGGCTGTAGGAGTGGACAGCATGTAACCCATAATGGATGACCCACCTTTCGCAGGCGTGATGAAGCTTCAAGCTGCCCAACACTCTATGAAACTTTAAGTCAGAACTGGAAGCGAAGAGGACTCAGGAGCACACTCTAAATTCGCTCCCAGCTTTTCCTTTGCGGGCAAAATACAGCACTTTTTGAATTTGACGAATTTTTCTCTTTCCTTGCATGGCTTAGTTTGGGTTGCAAAGGAAGAACTAGGAGCACACTTAAACTGTGTTCCCAATTCATCCTGTGCAGCTAGCCAGGCCTGCAAAGAGAGAATCTTGCCCTGGCTTGAATGTTCAGCTACCTGACATCATATGGTCCTAAATGGCCTCGACCCAGAATATCTGAAGGAGCGTCTCCACCCTCATCGTACTGCCTGGACTCTAAGGTCCACCTCCAAGGGCCTTCTGGCGGTTCCCTCACTGCGAGAAGTGAAGTTACAGGGAACCAGGCAGAGGGCCTTCTCAGTGGTGGCCCCCACCCTGTGGAACGCCCTCCCATCAGATGTCAAGGAAATAAACAACTGCCTGCCTTTTAGAAGACATCTGAAGGCAGCCCTGTTTAGGGAAGTTTTAAATGTTTGATGTTTTATCGTGTTTTTAATATTCTGTTGGGAGCCGCCCAGAGTGGCTGGGGAAACCCAGCCAGATGGACAAGGTATAAATAAATTATTATAATTATAATTATAATTATAATTATAATTATAATTATAATTATTATTATTATTATTATTATTATTATTATTATTAGACATCAGGGTCTCCAGTCCTAATCTGCCTGAGAAGATAATGTGGAGAGGGAAACCTACCTTCCAAAAGGACGCTGACCAATGGGGTACGGTCACTGTTTTTGGCCTGCTGAACAAGAAGCTCTCCATCATCCAGCACCCGAGTGACAGGGTCACCCCATTTCATGATACCATTCATGATGTAGCTTGCATAATCCTCCTGATTGGTCCCAAATGCCTGCAGGTTGAAGAAAAGGAGATGATGCAAAGCCAGGAAGTCATTGTCGGTTCATTCCAGCCTGCCTCTGGTCTTCCACAGAGGGGAGCAACGCAAATGTCTGCGGGGTTAAGAGGGGTTCACTCACCGGCTTGATGTCATTCTCCAGAGAAGTTATGAAGTCTACCCTTGTCACCTGCAGGCACTCTGCCTTCTCCATGTCAACTTCCACTTTGGTGGTGGCCTGATGGCAAGAGGAGATGGGATGTTAGTGAGACACACAGCTGGAACCAGAAGCGTTTTTATTAGGAATCATAGGTACTGAGATCCCAAAGGACCAGAAAAGACTGTTTATGTATGCGACAACAGCCGCACGGGTGTTACTAGCCCAGAGATGGAAAGAAGAAACCACCCCGACCAGGGAAGAATGGCAAACCAAGTTGATGGGACTATGCTGAAATGGCAAAATTAACTGGAAAGCTCAGGAACCAAGAGGACAAAAACTTCAAAAAAGAATGGGGAAAATTTATAATTTACTTAGGAGATCATTGTAAGCAGATGGAAACATTAGCAGGATTTTAAACTCACTTGTAAGGTAACAAAGACTATGGGTAACTCGGATGGATAAAATATGTGGATAATGGATTGATACGCAGGTGTAAATGCTGACATTAGGACCCGTGGAGGGGATGGGGGGGGGAAGTCCGGAGATTCAGGGGAATCTCTTTATATGGAGCTATGATGGTATTGGTTACAAATCTGTATTTGTAAAACCGAATAAAAATATTTCCAGAGAGAGAGAGAGAGAGAGAGAGAGAGAGAGAGAGAGAGCGGCAGCTGGTGTTCACAGAGAAAGCTGCTGAGGTCAAGAGGCGAGACTCTTTGGAAGCCCTGCAAAAATCTAAAGAGCCTCAGCTTCCGTTGAAACAGAAGGGGGAAATGTCTTTAGACCTTTCTGAGGATAAAAAGAAGCTTGGAAGCAGAATCGCATGGGTTCTTTCCCCTTTTCTTCCCATCTCTCTTTGCATCCTACCCGGCCATATTTTGCTGATCCCCTCTAACGATGAGAACCTGCCCAGATGGCTGCTTTGAATCATCAACCTGAGCTCTATGGTCTTCCAGGTGTTGCTGGACTGCAACTCCCATAATCCCCTGGTCCTTTGCTACCCTGTTTCCCCTATTTTAAGACGTAGTCATAAAATAAGCCATAGCAGGATTTTATCCCCCGAGCCGCCCTGCGCATCGCCCAAGAGGCCCCTTGGAAAACAAGGCTTCTGTCGAGTTTCGAGGAGGGAAGGTGGCGGAGGAGGAGCAGGAGAGAGCGCCCAGCGAAAGCGGGTCTCTCTGGTGCCCGTTTCCTCAAAGCTCAGCTTGGATTCTCCCCCCGCTGCCAGCAAGCAAACAAAGAGCTCCACGCCCGTCCCGTCCTTCGCAGCCCCAGAACTCAAGCGTGGCCTTGCCAAGGCGTGCTTACGTAATAAAAATAAGACATCCCCTCAAAATAAGCCATAGTGCGTTTTCTTGAGGGGAAAAAAAATATAAGACGGTGCCTTAAAATAGGGGAAACACGGTATGCCGGCTGGGGCTGAAGGGGGTTGAGTCCAACAGCATCTGAAGGCCCACAGGTTCCCCATTCCTGGCCTACTGGGAAGAAAGGTCACTTCTTTTCTGCGGTGCTCTTACACAACAGGGCCATTTGGGTACCGTCTTCAGGTGGTTCCTGTTGAGAAGGTGAACAGGATGGGGATTATGGTGGCATGAAACGCACCCAGAATGCAGGAATGGAAAGCACTGCAATAATCTACCCATATTAAGGCCATTGCATGTTACCACTTCCCCTCTCTGGGGATTACAAGAAGCAGAGCATTATATGCCAGAAAGAAGGTTACATATTTTGGCAAACCTGCAGAGGGTAATGCAAACTCGAAGGGCGCTTTTTTGGGGGGGGGTGAGATGTTAGTGGAGCCAGGGGTTCCGGACCCCATCGTCACCAAATCTTTAGGGTGCCTTTTCAAGTCAGCAACTGGCCACAGCACTCCCCCCACCCTGCCCCGAAATCACTGTACAGCATTAAAACGTTTACACCAACGCCTGCCTGTTCCAGGGTGCATTCCTGGCCCTACACCTGTGGCAAGCTAAAAAAAAAAAATAAGCATTTCAACACTCTTCAATAGCAAACCCTGATTTTGCATGTTCCAGCTAATCTCTAACCTTCTCACTCTGACATTTTGCAGTCCGCATCACTCATTTCCTATTAAAGGCACAGTGACCTTTACAACTAAAAAGGGGGGGGAGGGACAGGGGGAAGAGACAAACATCCCATCTTCAAATCTCGGCTCCCGGAGCTGAACAGTGACACATGCACACGGCACATGTGCTTAACTTTTCTGCACAACTGTGCACAGAAAGAGGCCTCTGTGCAGATCTATAGGTTCAGTACATGCAAGAAGCAACGAGTCTTCTGTTGAAAGCTTAGTTGTATCTCACGTAATCTTAGTCCCTCCTTAGAACTGCAGAGAAAAAGTGTGTAGCAATGTCTTATGAAAGTTCAGACACCAACAGTGGGATGGGGAAGGGCTCCCGGGACAGTCATACTTTGGTTGATGAGCAGAACGCGTTCCGGGAGTCTGTTTGACTCCCTGGAACCGTTCGAAAACCAAGTCTCGCCGGATGTTCGGCTTCCGAAAATCATTCGAAAACCGAAACGTTTGGCAACTAAGCCATTCGTCAACCAAGGTACGACTGTATTCAGTGACGGAAGAGGTGCAAACCAACTCCCCACCTCCTAATCCTTCCCCTTTATTACTTTCTCGTTCCTTTTTTACTTTAATCTTTCTATTACTTTTCCTTTTTTTGCTTTGCTCTTGCTTTGTTTTGCTTTTGTTGTCCCCTATAAAGGTAAAAGGTAAAGGACCCCTGACAGTTAAGTCCAGTCGTGAACGACTCTGGGGTTGCGGAGCTCATCTCGCTTTACTGGCCGAGGGAGCCGGCGTTTGTCGGCAGACAGTTTTTCCGGGTCATGTGGCCAGCATGAGTAAGCAGTTTCTGGCGCAACGGAGCACGGAAACGCCGTTTACCTTCCTACCGGAGTGGTACCTATTTATCTACTTGCACTTTGGGTGTGCTTTTGGACTGCTAGGTTGGCAGGAGCTGGGACCGAGCAAAGGGAGCTCACACCGTTGCGGGGATTCGAACCGCCGACCTTCTGATCGGCAAGCCCAAAAGGCTCAGTGGTTTAGACCACAGCGCCACCCGCGTCCCTACTTGTTGTCCCCTACTCTGGGTTAATGAGGTGACTGTGCACAGTTGATAGCTGGCTTGTGAAGGACCCTGTGTGAGAGGCTGGGAAGGAAAGATATCCAAGGGTGGGAGGCTGGGAGTAGAAAGGGAAGCTCTGGGTTGAGATCTGAGAAGGTCCACCTCTTTCTTTAACTGAGGCAGGGGAGATGTTCAGAAGCATTATTGAATGGAGGAGGAGGAGGAGGAAGAAGAAGAAGAGGGAGGCAACAGAAGACCCATCTTGGATTTATAGCCAATGCCATCTGAAGGGCTGGGGTGGGAAGAAGCAAACCTTAATGTGTCTGTTCATAGCAGTGGATTGTGCTGCGCGGACCAGACCCTCAAGCTCAGCGCCACTGAAGTTCTTGGTTTCCACAGCCAGCTCCGAAATGTCAACATCTGAGGCCAACAGCTGGTGGGTCCGCATCCTTGAGGTGTGGATGTTAAGAATCTGCATCCGGCCCTTTTCATCCGGCAAACCTAAAAGAGATCATCAACACTGTGAATTATTTGCGTTGGAAAACAACGCTCTGTTCCACGGCCGCAATACTAGGTGCTGCAACGCAATAAGCCATCCTTCCTTCTCCAAAACCCAGGGCTCTGATGGGCTTCTTGGGAGTGAAAAAGGGAAGTCACATGGCACTCTAGCTTCATCTAGAATGAAAAGGGTCATTCAGAGGGCACAGATGGAACGTCAAATTGGTGGATTTCAGACATATGCACGTGAGGCCTTGGCAAGTCTCAAGCTTGTGTGCTCACTCTCCTTGTATTTTGTGAACCACTATTTTTTAACTACCTAGACTGTAAGGTCACCTTCTGAAGCCCTTCTGTAGGTGACCCAATAAATGAATTAAGGAAGACAGCTACTAAAGAGAGGGCCTTTTCAGTGGTGGGACCTCTGCTTTTCAGCATCAGATGAAGATATTTTTATTCACCAAGGCCATTTGGGGTAGAAATGTTTTTTTTTAATATAGTTTTTAAATATATTTTGCACTGCTGTTTCCTCTGTCATTTTATCCTGTGATGTTTAACTCTGTTCCAGATGTTCGTTTTATATTATGCATTTTAATATTGTAAATCTTCCACTGAACACCAGGCAGTATAGAAATGAAGTAAATAAATGAACTAACCCCAGTTCCCCATGACACCCAGACTTGGAGAAACTGTGGCTTGTTTAAACTATGGTGAACGAGAACAGGCCAGGATTTAAAACCACAGAAGCTTACAGCCTCCTCCTCTGGCATGCATATAGCAGAGGGGGAAGGCCAGCAAAAACATGGCGAGAATGATAACTCCTATGTACTCATTTGCAAGGCTGCTCAAATCAAACAAGCTTTGGGTTCTTTTCCTGGTTCACACCATCAGCCTGTGGCCATGAGCATTCCCTCGACTTACTTACCAATCTCCATTTTCACCTCCAGTCGCCCAGGTCGCAGGAGAGCCTCATCTATCAGGTCCGGCCTGTTGGTCATTCCTATGTATCAGACAGAAGCCGTTAGTAAAAGCATCAGGAGCAGCTTCAACAGCTTGAGACGTTTGGGTTCCAAAGAACGTTTGCAAACCGGAACACTCACTTCCGGGGTTTGCGGCATTCGGGAGCCAAAACGTTCAACTCGCAAGGCATTCGTGAACTAAAGTACGACTGTATTTTGAAAAGAGCAGATGATATTTGTGATGTGAGAAATACGAAACGTTGTAATTAGCAGTGGAAGTCACCTATTGATATTTCAATTGTAAAAGTTTATTTTTGTGTGGATCTGAAAGGTTCGGTATGAAACCTTTCAACTTTCTTTTCTCTTTTCACTTCTTTTTTCACTTTTTCTTTTCTATTGCCTCACCTCTATTCTTTTAACATATTCTTTCTTTTCTATTCCTATTTCTCTTATTTTCTTGCCCCTGATCATAGTATTGTTTACCTTAATTTTGATTTTGTGTAAATGGAAATGAAGTATGTAATTATATGAACTACGTATTTTTAAAGTGTAATAAAATTTCTAATGATAATTTAAAAAAAGAAAAGAAAAGAGCAGGCCTTTTCAGAGACAGCATCCTATTTTGTGGATCTCCCCTTCCAGAGAAGCCACCAGGAAACCTCTTGATGCTTTTCTGATGGCTCCCTAAAACATTTATTACAGAAGGTAGATCAAGATTTTAGGTGAAATGTTTAAATCTCACTGTGTCTTTTGGACCGGTTTTATCACTTTTAATGGCTTCTAAGCGCTTTACAACTATAAAATCAACTATAAAATAAAAATACACAGCAAACCAATTGCCCCAGAAGATCAAAACATTCACAATTACAATGTACAATAAAACCATATATGGCTTTACATTGATGTTACCGTTATTTATATAATTTTAAAGCTTCCAATGCCTCCTTAAGTGTCAAAAGGGTGAGTTTAAAAACTGGTCAGCATTTTCCTCGTCTACCGCAACAACTGTAAAAACCTAGGGATTGGAATAATCCATTTAGGAATGAAATCATTCTTAAAACTGAATGTAAATATCAGTCAATCTCTACCCACCCAAAGCAAAGCTTGGCCATAATCCAATTTAACTGCTTGCCCGAGGCCACCTTCTTGTGTATTTCAGGTACCCTAAAAGCTGAAGATTAAGGCATTCGAACAGCAAACGGTGCCCAACACAAACCCCGCAGAGTCTACGCCCGACAGGAAACTGCAGCAGAGCCCCCACCCCACCCCAAAACAGAACAAATCACTTTCATACCAATAACCAAGATGTTGTTTAGCTGCTCAACCCCATCGATTTTTGATAGCAGCTGGTTCACAACCGTGTCGTGGACACCGGTGCTGCCCGCCATGCTCCCACGTTGCTTGCATATGGCGTCGATTTCATCAAAGATGATGATGTGGACGCCGCTGTTTGCACCAAGCTAGTGGAGAAGAAAAACAGAAGCGTGCCAGAGATCATGGACCCCAAAAGGGCTGCTCCTTCTTAGAATCATAGAACCATAGAGTTGGAAGAGACCACAAGGGCCATCCAGTCCAACCCCCTGCCAAGCAGGAACACCATCAAAGCATTCCTGACAGGTGGCTGTCAAGCCTCTGCTTAAAGACCTCCAAAGAAGGAGACTCCACCACACTACTGGGCAGCAAATTCCACTGTCGAACAGCTCTTACTGTCAGGAAGTTCTTCCTAATGTTTAGATGGAATCTTCTTTCTTGTAGTTTGAATCCATTGCTCCGTGTCCGCTTTTCTGGAGCAGCAGAAAACAACCTTTCTCCCTCCTCTATATGACATCCTTTTATATATTTGAACATGGCTATCATATCACATGGCTATCATATCATATTCTTTTTCCTATCTGTTACGGGATGAGCTTCAGGGGGTGGGGGGGAACTAACTTCTACGCAATAGGCCCATATCCAGGAATGCAAGAGCTTGCGCAAGCTAAGCACAACACATACTGGACACCACAGCGTTATAAAGCTTATTTACTTTTACATTTTGTCAGGGGCTGGACTGAGGAGGAATGGTGGCCCCTCCCCCTGAACCTTCCCAAGAACAGGAGGACAGTATAGATTTAGAACAGGGGTTTGCAGAAGGACGTGGTTCAGAGGCTGCAGAGGGGAGAAGCTGAGGAATATTGGGAGAGGAACAGCGAAAGGAAGAAGCACTGGGGGAGAGGCAGCTGACAGTGTCTTTGGAAAGCATTCCTGAGCGCCCCTTCTCCCAGAACTAGGTGGGCATTGAGAGTAGTAGAACAGAAAACTCAGAGGCAGAAAGCTCAGATCAGCCGGCGCAGGGATGACGTAGAATAGGAGAGACCAATAGAGTGGAGAACCAAAATGTGTGAATTGATAGAACTGGCAAAATTAACGGCAAACATTAGAGGACGTTCAAACCAATAAGTCATAAAGGAATGGCAAGGAGTGAAGGATTATATGATATTGCAATGTTCCGGATTTGATATTTTGATAGATATGGAATGAAATGGGTGGGGGTAAGTAAGTAAGATGAAATATATAAAGTAGGATTATAATATTGCAATAAGCAACATAGCGAAAGAAAATAAAACAGAGAAGTAATGAGATCACGCATGGGAGAGGGGGAGTGGGGAAGGAGGGGTGGGGAGGGAAATAAGATGGGGAATTGTGATATAATGATGGTATGGTTTTGTTCTTTTTTCCTGTTTTGTGTGAATTTGAAATAAATAAAATTGTTTTTTTTAAAAAAGAATTTTAAAAAAAGAATAGGAGAGACAGAGGGACACACGACTTTACTCGGAGCAACGCCATTATTTAATAGAGACTGCATTCCTTCTCCTCTATCTGTGAATACAGAATAAATTACGTGGTAAGAACTCTTCTTCTTTATCTGCTTTCTGGCTGCCACCAGGGAAGGGATCAGATTCCCTGAACCCTGACACATTTACACCCTGCCTTTCTTTGGTCACCAAACCCAAACGGGGTATGTGTTTGTGATTCCCAGGTGTGTTCCATCACCCAGCCAAGCACTGACCAGATCAAGACCTGCTTGCCTTCAACTAAAAGGTGGCCTCAGATGCCTCAGGTTTGCCTAGGAGCCATGGCTTGGGTACCAGAATTTGCCAAGAGCAAAGCCCTTGAACAGCCCCAGCCCCCCCCCTTCAGTGCTTTGAAGCCATACAGAAATCTACTGCAGAAGCTTAAGGGCTGGGCCTCTTGGGTTACCACCATCCAAAGTGTCTTTTCCATGCTGTCATGCCATGAACCATGCAGCTGGCGCTCGACACTAGGGAGATAGCTGACAGCAGCATCCTTGAATCTCTGTTGTTTCTTTTCCTCCCGTGACATGTATTATTACTATAATGCAAGTCATATTCACACTGGTGAGTTCCCCCCATTCCTCCTCAACTTCATCGCCCGCTGCTTGTGGGGGCAAGAAAACTGGCAATGCAGTGATGTCACCCCAAACGTTTTGCAACAGGAAAACAGGAAAGAGAGAAACAAACAATGCTCCATCATCATCCATAATCCAGAATGCGGCAGCTAGACTGGTGACTGGGAGTGGCCGCCGGGACCACATAACACCGGTCCTGAGAGATCTACATTGGCTCCCAGTACGTTTCCGAGCACAATTCAAAGTGTTGGTGCTGACCTTTAAAGCCCTAAACGGCCTCGGTCCTGTATACCTGAAGGAGCGTCTCCACTCCCATTATTCAGCCCGGACACTGAGGTCCAGCACAGAGGGCCTTCTGGCGGTTCCCTCACTGCGAGAAGCAAAGCTACAGGGAACCAGGCAGAGGGCCTTCTCGGTAAGTGGCGCCCGCCCTGTGGAACGTCCTCCCATCAGAGGTCAAAGCAATAAACAACTACCTGACAATACCTGAAGGCAGCCCTGTTTAGGGAAGTTTTTAATCCGTGATATTTTAATGTATTTTGATACTTGTTGGAAGCTGCCCAGAGTGGCTGGGGGGACCCAGCCAGATGGGCGGGGTACAAATAATAAATTATATTATTATGTGTCTGATTCCAGCAGGAATCTTATCCAATCCCATCTTATTCTTTCATTTTTTAATTAAAGGCAACTTACCCTCCTCTGTTCTTCCTCTGCATCTGCGAAGAGCTTGCGGATGTTGGCCTCCGACTCCCCGACGTATTTGTTGAGGATTTCCGGCCCGTTCACTATTTTCGGCTCTCTGGCGTTCAGCATCTTGCCAATCTGCCTGGCCATAAGGGTCTTGCCGCAGCCAGGGGGACCAAACAACAGGATGCCTTTGACGTGCTTGCAGCCTGGAAGGAAAGAAGAAAGGGGGCAGCTCGTCATAAAGTCAAAACAAAAGTTCTTTCCTGGTCGGAGGGAACCAAAAGAAAATGGCACATTCCACAAGGGACCGTTCGAAAAGGGGGATTGACAGAAAATACAGCAGCTTAGTTGGTAACTGGTACACATATCAACTGGGACCCAGGTGGCGCTGTGGGTTAAACCACAGAGCCTAGGGCTTGCTGATCAGAAGGTCGGCGGTTCGAATCCCCACGACGGGGTGAGCTCCCGTTGCTCGGTCCCAGCTCCTGCCCACCTAGCAGTTCGAAAGCACATCAAAGTGCAAGTAGATAAATAGGAACCGCTCTGGCGGGAAGGTAAACGGCGTTTCCATGTGCTGCTCTGGTTCGCCAGATGCGGCTTTGTCATGCTGGCCACATCACCTGGAAGCTGTACGCCGGCTCTCGGCCAATAGAGCGAGGTGAGCGCCGCAACCCTAGAGTCGGACACAACTGGACCTAATGGTCAGGGGTCCCTTTACCTTTACCTTACCCATATCAAATCCTGACAGTGTTTACAGAACTATACTAGCTACCTGGGGCAGATGAGACCCATCCAGCTGAGAATATAGCTCATCTAAGAGAAGGACAACTCTGATCCTAAACCTCCACAGCCTTGCAGGCCATCTTTGGGAGAAGACAAGGCTCAGGAGTAAACCCTACACAAATCCGGAGTAGAGCCCATAAAACGGTTGGGTGGCATCTTGTATGCCTCCTTCCAGCAACTCCTGCAGCCAAGCTGGTGCCAAACGTATTGCTCTGCTTTCCTTTGGACCACATCGGTGAGGCTGAGAGGGAGGTCTTGTTGTCCAGGCAGCCCAGGACCTCCATACACCTTGCCCAGGCTTGCGCCCTGGAGAGGTCACTTAACGCAGCAGTTTGACTTCACCCCCAGAGGCGCACCCCATTGTTTCTTGAGACAGACGGGTGCCAGCAACAGCTATGCTGGCTACCAATTAAAGGCATATGAGCTGTTCGACAGTGGATCAGTCTCCATCAGACCCTCCTTCCTTGGAGGTTTTAATGCAGAGGTTGTCATGAATGCTTCTGTTGAGATTCCTGCATTGCAGGGTGTTGCACTAGATCAGGTACAGGCAAACCCGGCCCTCCAGGATGTTTTGGGACTACAACTCCCATGCTCCCTAGCTAACAAGACCAGTGGTCAGGGATGATGGGAATTGTAGTACCAAAAACATCTGGAGGGCCGAGTTGGCCTATGCCTGCACTAGATGAACCTCAGGGTCCCCCTTCCAACTGTACGATTCTATGATCTTTTGCAGGCCTGCTTTGCAAGCTCCTTTAACTGGGGATTGAATCTGAGATCAAGGCATATGCTCTACTACTGAATCATGAGAAATACGCTGAAGCAAACATGAAATAGCAGCAGTTGATTATTCCCTGCCGATCTCTGGGATTGCTATCCACTCAATCTTGAGTGGTACCTGGAATGGTACCTCATGGCGCTGCAGCTCCCAGGAGCAGAACTAAGGCAAACTTGTTCCCAGGCTTGAAAGCTCTGAAATGGGCTGAGTCACACCAGCAAACGTGATAATACTGTTGACATTTGTGAGTTGTTGTTGTTGTTTTTTACAAAAGTAAATCAAAAATGATTCTCCTTTGCTATTGCCTTGATGGAGAGTTGGATAACGAAAAAAATTTATTAGTCAGCTCTCAGGCATCCGAGAGAGACAACCAGAAAAGCAAATATACACACAGTGTATAAATGGGGGAGGAAAGAAAAATATCACTGGAGGTGAAAGACTAATTTTACACATGAACCAGCAAGGTGGTGATAAATTAAAAGTGATCCTTGTCAAATTAGTGTCAGGGTAGAGCCGGTTAATTCAGCATACTGGGGGAACACGATCTCTTGTGTAGCCAAGAAAACAGTGAGGCGGGATTCGAATGATGAGTGATGCCAGCAAAGGGGAATCCCAGCTTGCCGAGACGAGAGAGGCTACGGAAAGGCTACGAGCAAGTTGGGGCAGATTTCGCACAAGCAGGTTTAGGGAATTTCTGTTGTCAGGCAAGCCAGATGGACGTAATCCCTTGCTGCTGTATGCTAGCCCCCTTAAAACAGGAGGCCACATGGTCAGGTGAAGCACCCAAAGGCTTCACTTATTTGAGACTCACCATTATCGGACAACTGGTCAATAGCAAGAATTATTGTGAATTGATCTGCATACCTAGTCACACACTCTTCATTGCCGGACCAAGAGGTTATACTCAAGAACTTGCTCCTTGCCCATCACAAGACTATGCTCTTAGCATCAGAGAGGGGATGTGCTCACACCTGTACTCTCAGAAAACAGCCGTTCACTCCAGCAATAGCTTCACCACTAAAGGACTCTACTCCTGAGCTGTCCACGTTGCCAACTCAATAGGGAACAGACAGAGTGGTCAAAGCAGACAATGCAGAACTGTGGTCGTTGAGTGCTAAATTGTTGGTGGAGTAAGCGACTGCTCTTTGGGCACACAGGGATGACGTGTCAGCAAGTGAAAATTCTAGTAGATCACAAGGAAGTCTACTTCAAAGACTGGTCCACATATGAGAGGAGCAAGTCACAGCAAGAGGGCTTCTTCAGCAGCCTGCCCCATCTCTGTCTCCTGGCCTCCTTCCTCTCCTGCCTCTGATTCTGGACTGCTCTCTGTCCCAGCCTCTTCCTGCTCACTAAATCCTTGCTGCCTCTTCAGCTTCCAACACCTCCGTTTCCCAGTCTTCTCCCTCTGACCACTCGTCGTTGTCCCACCACAAATCCCCTGGCTCTGAGCCTTCTTCCCCTGGGGGTTCCCCAGCTGGTTCCTGCCACCTGCATCCAGACGGTCCATAACAGCAACCCCAGGTTTCCACAAAGCACCTTGCTCTGTCACCAAGGCTCCGTCCTGTTTCCAGCAATGTGCCTTTGGGACACCCGCAGACTGGGCAGGAAGGAAACAAACCTCCCCACAGTTTACAGTACTGAGAGGTATACTGCCATAGCTCAGTGGCAGAGCATCTACTTCAATCCCTGGCATCTCCAGGTAGGGCTGAGAGGCACTCCAGTCTGGAGATCTGCCACCAGTCTATGTGGACAACACTGAGCTTGATGGACCTAAGGGTCAGACTGTGTAAGGCAGCTTCCTGTGTCCCTGTGCCTCTGAACAGGGGAGGTTCCTTTTTTAGGTGCAACACCTAAAAACACAGATATTAACCCCCTAGAAATATGTCTAATCCGCTTTCAGAGGGATCCAACTGAGCAGGAACCGCCACATTTCGTGGCGACAAACTCCATCCGTTAATTCAACACTGCAAAGTCTCTTTTGTCTGCCCTGAACCCACTGCCAATCAATTCCACAGGATGCTCCCAAGTTGTTGTTGTTTAGTATATTTGTATACCGCCCTTACAATGCGGGTGGCACTGTGGTGTAAATCACTGAGCTTCTTGGGCTTGCCGATCGGAAGGTCGGCGGTTCGAATCCCCGTGACGGGGTGAGCTCCCGTTGCTCTGTCCTAGTTCCTGCTGATCTAGCAGTTCGAAAGCACACCAGTGCAAGTAGATAAATAGGTACCGCTGCGGCAGGAAGGGAAAGGGCATTTCCATGCACTCTGGTTTCCATCAGGGTGTCCCATTGTGCCAGTAGCAGCTTAGTCCTACTGGCCACATGACCTGGAAAGCTGTCTGTGGACAAACGCCGGCTCCCTCAGCCTGAAAGCGAGATGAGCGCCGCAACCCCATAGCCGCCTTTGACTGGACTTAACCGTCCAGGGGTCCTTTACCTTTGACCTATACCGCCCTACATCTGCAGGTCTCAGGGTGGTTCCAACATGAAATCACAATAAAAAAACACAAAATGCACAATTAAAACAAAAACAGCCCAATAATCTCCCCTCCCCAGCTAAGTTCTAGCATTACAAGGACAAAAGGCATCACAACTCAAAAGTGGCCCGGTGAAACTGATTTGCCGCCTTTTGTTTAGCTGGGGATATCATCCGTTAAACCTGGGACCTTCAAGGGAGACTAAGCATGTGCTCTGCCGCTGGCAGAGTGGATAAAAATCAACGATTTTTTTAAAAAAATCAAAAAAATCGGATTTTTTTTTATTTAAATCAGTTTTTTTTTTTATTTAAATTGGATTTTTAAAATAAAATGCTTTTGGAGGAAAAATCTTTCTAAATATAGTCTTCTATTTAAGTTACATTGTAGTCCAAAGGCTATTCATCAGGAAATAAGGATTTGTTTTAAGTTTATCAAGTGTGCTAAAACTCAGTCTAAGTTTTTTTTAAAAAAAATGTTTAACCACATCAGTTAACAAACGTGGATACGTATGCTATCATGTTATTGTTTTAGTTAAATAAATTGTTTAAATGGTTATTAAGGAAATATCTCCTTCCAATAAAGTACAGCAGAAAAGTTGTCCAAATATAAACAGTTAACTTATTAAACCTCACCGTAATTTCATAATTATCTGTCTATGTATTTCTAGTAGTATAACCAAATCAGTAATTTTTGATATAACTGTAAAAACTACTCTGAAAATTTATTATTCCAAAAATGAAACCTTCATATGGTTGTAAATATTAAGATTATACCAGCAAGAATGAGTCTTTCTGTAAAAAAAATATTTAAATCAAGTCTTACTGACGAGTGATTTAAATCAAGCCTTACTGACTAGTGATTTAAATCGTGATTTAAATCAATTTTATTTAAATCAAATCCACCCTGGCCGCTGGTCTCGCTTCCCCCACCCCCTCACCTCTTCTCCACCTGGAGAGCGTCCTTCTAAAAATCGCGCCCACCTGGCCAACATGGGAGGCACTGAGAACACGGAGACAAGCTTCCATTCCAAATAGGAAAGTGATGACAAACTTGGGAAATGTCACGACTCGAGACTGCGCCGTGGGCTCCTCCTGCAGCGAGGCAACACTTGGCTTCGTAGCTTATCTCCGCTCCGGGAGAAAGGCAGGCAGTGTATCCAAATGTCAGCGCGGTTAACAAAGAACCTTACAAAACTCACCCTCTTCCTCCGGGTGGGCACTTCTAAATGCCTCCGTCTAGCGGGAGGACCATTCCCCACCGAAGGTCACTTGCGTTAACAGGGCACCAGGGTTATCGAGAGGCTTTTAATTACTCGCTCACCCGCTCACAACAGGAAATAAATAAGCCAAACAACGGGGGGAAAAGAGTGACAGATAAATCTAGGGCCAAAGACAACGTTGTCATCACCATAGCGGGCTCCCCACAAACAAAAGAATTCTCAGCAGGTTGACATATGGTGCAAATTAGACGGAGACAACCGTACTCTCATTGTATCTCGGGAAACTGGTCTGTAAAGGTCAGCTTCAGGTGCCATTCATGGGATTAGCTGCTCCCACGCTACCCACCGACTATTCCTGTCTTTTCATACCACTCAGGTGCATGCGTAAGTGACATTTGTAGGCTGGGAATGTTGCTCAGTGGGAACAGAACGGACTTTATTTGGTAATTTCATCAACCTGCAGGTGTACCCACAAAAAGCAGGTGATAAAATGGGTTGGCAGGGGGATGCTACCATGTAGACAGCGTCATTAACGTGCGTAGCATTGTACAGAGTTCCATGAGGCTGGGGCCTCCGGCCTTTTTAGCTTATAATCTATAATTTCAACAGTGCGGAAGAAAACAGGTGGAGGGGCAGAGACGGTCAAAGATAGTAAGGGCTGAATATGAGCAAATGCAAACTTCAGCCTGGTTCTAGTTGGGGGTTAAAATTAAGGGGTTAAGCCAAAAGGGAACTCATCATTGGTTTGTTTGGGCATGTCATTTGTAGGCTGCCCCATAGGAGAAAGTTCTCTGGGTGGTGCGCAGAGCAAAATAAGTCAATTCAAATGAAAAAATCATACCGTAATAAAAGGCAACAAAACACACCCATTTAATACACCAGAGCGAAACAAATCAATTAAAAGCAAGGGGCAGGTAAACTGAACGGCTTGCAAAGCTAAAGGAATATGATGAACAGCAGTACAATCTGTTGGGGCAGAAAGAAGGTCTTTGCCTGGCATCCAAGAGAAGCATGGCATTCCACAAACTGGGAGCCACCACTAAAAAGACTCCATCACTCACAGCCCCCTATCGTATCTCACTTGGCAGAGGCACTTGAAGAAGGGCCGCAAATGTCTCAAGATACATGCAGGGAGAGGTAATCTTCCAAGTACCAAACTAAGAAGGGATTTAAAGATCAAAACCAGCACCCTTTGACCTGCAATGGAAGCAGCGTAGATGGCAAGGTCCTGCCAGAGCATTCTATAACACCATCCCAAGTTAGCCCTCCTGCATTCACGTTCCGTGCCCTGTTCTGATTTTCGAATTACACATCATTGGTGTCCGACGGCTGGGGTCAAAAAGTGGAACTTCACACCACACCACACCACAGTGCTGTGATATCATGCATATGTTTTAAGCTACAATACAGCAGGAAGACAATAACTGAATGAGTGGCGGCTGTTTCTGGTGGCTGTCATGCACTTAGCGTAACGTCTATTGACCTCTAGTGTTACGTTTTATCCTAAGACCACCTGCAGGAAAAGTTGACAAAGAAGGAAGATGAATTGGAACCAACGGACCTCTAGGATTTATGTGAACTGCAGAACAATTATCTCCTTCTGATGGAATGTGGGGCAGATCAGATTAAAGCAGGAATTCTTAACACACATACAGAAAAAGCCCTGGGCTACGAAGTAAAAATTGCACATTTTTTTTTAAAACACACACACACACACACACACACACACACACACACAGAAAAACTTTTGAGCCCAAAAGTGGGACTCAAGGCTTGCTCGCTTAAAAAATAATAACTATGTTTCATCATGTAATTTTAGGCTTTTAGCAAAATCGCAGCCGCAGAGGAGACATGCCAGCAGCCTCATCCACTAAGAGCTTGAAAATGAGAAGGTGGCTGAACAGCTGCTTGAAGATTATAGGAAAGGCCACCAACATAGGAATGGGTTGCAGCTCGCCAAGGCTTAAGTTTCAGCCATCAATTGCAGGCAGCATTTTAGGCATCAGGACTGGCCCTCATCATTCGCCAACTGTCAGCCAATGTGGTAAAGGTAAAAGTAAAGGGACCCCTGACCATTAGGTCCAGTCGCGGGCGACTCTGGGGTTGCGGCGCTCATCTCGCTTTACTGGCCGAGGGAGCCGGCGTACAGCTTCCGGGTTATGTGGCCAGCATGACTAAGCCGCTTCTGGCGAACCAGAGCAGCGCACGGAAACGCCGTTTACCTTCCCACTGCAGCGGTACCTATTGATCTACTTGCACTTTGACGTGCTTTCGAACTGCTAGGTTGGCAGGAGCTGGGACAGACCGACAGGAGCTCACCCTATCACGGGGATTTGAACCGCCGACCTTCTTAGTTACTTCCTAGTTTTGCTCCGTACTCTTGTACGACACCGGTTCGTTTTAATGGGGCTGTGTGACCCCACCAGGGGCCAGGTCTGCCTGCCTCCACCTCCGCCGGCCTTAATGGCACCCAAAACCCCACCGCCTCACAGATGCGGCATGCCGGAGCGGATTTATAAAGCTCCTTCTTTTTATAAGGGTTTATAAGGATTTATAAGGGACCGCCTCTCCTGGTATGCCCCGGGTAGGACCTTGAGGTCCTCAAATAATAACATCCTAGAGATCCCTGGCCATAAGGATGTCAGGCTGGCAGCTACTAGGGCCAGGGCTTTCTCGGTTCTGGCTCCGAGATGGTGGAATGATCTGCCGCAGGAAACGAGGGCCCTGCAGGAGTTGGTACCCTTCCGCAGGGCCTGTAAAATGGAGCTGTTTTGCCTGGCTTTTGGGTTGGGTTGAGTGTAATCCCTGACGTTTTTATTCCGTTGGTTGTTGGTGAGCTACTTATAATGAGGTGGCTTTTAAATTTTTAAGTTTTAAATTGTTTTTAATTTGTATTTTTAACTGTTTGTTTTGTGGTTGTGTGGTTTTATGATTGTTAGCCGCCCTGAGCCCGGTCTCGGCTGGGAAGGGCTGGGTACAAATAAAAGTTATTATTATTATTATTATTATTATTCTCTCCTCCTCCCTTTCCTAAGAGCTGGTGGAATCCGTGCTGAAGCAAACAGCAATGCAAGATGGGTCAATGTGGCCATGCTGCAGCAGCCATATACTGCTGCTCACTTGTGAGGCACAAGAGCAGGGAAAGGCAAGAGAGAGACAAAACACAAAAGGGGTTCTGGGGGGGGGGGGAGAGATCTGCGACTGCTACTTTGCGCAGGGCTGAGGAATGGCTTTCTTCTCCTTTCCCTCCCTCTCATGAATTATTACGGCGGACCCGAGCAGATGTCAACCTGGCATCTGAGCCCTGAAATATAGTTGGAAGAGCAAGTCATAACTAATGCACGGGGGGGTGGGGGGAGGGAAGGATGAGTGTCAGGAAGCGGCACTTTTCTTCAAATTTCAGATAAGCTTCTTTCGCCTAAGGGAGGCCTGTCGAAGAAGAGAAAGGGAACTGGGGTGGAAGGCTTAAAGCTCCGCTTGCTAGCCAGCTAGCGTCCGACTTGAAGTGGGCCATAGCAGGTTGGGGAACAAGCAGGAACAACAATGACCCTGGCAGGAATAGATATTGATTGACAAGTCCATATACTTCCACTGTGCATCTGGATGCTTCCAAAGCTTCATTTATATGTTACCTGGAACAGCATGAGGATTCTATCTTCAAATGTCAAAGTTCAACATTTTACAGTAAAACTGGGAAGAAGTAATTAAAGACAAAGGAGTATCAGAAAATGGGCTGCTGTTATGGTAGGTTCGAGGGTGGCGCTGTGGTCTAAACCAGAACCCTCCAGAACGAATTGAGTTCATAACCTGAGGTACCACTGCATTATGTTTTTATATGGGACGTGGGTGGCGCTGTGGTCTAAACCACTGAGCCTCTTGGGCTTGCCGATCAGAAGGTCGGCGGTTCGAATCCCCGCGGCGGGGTGAGCTCCCGTTGCTACATCCCTGCTCCTGCCAACCTAGCAGTTCGAAAGCAAGTAGATAAATGCAAGTAGATAAATAGGTACCGCTGTGGCGGGAAGGTAAACGGCGTTTCCGTGCGCTGCTCTGGTTCGCCAGAAGCAGCTTAGTCATGCTGGCCACATGACCGCTGTCTGCGGACAAACGCCGGCTCCCTTGGCCAGTAAAGTGAGATGAGTGCCGCAACCCCAGAGTCGTTTTTGACTGGACTTAACCGTCCAGGGGTCCTTTACCTTGTAGGTGTTTCGCACAAACACTCCTACTGGGACTGGAAAGGGGTTAGTTTAACCTCCGGTTTGCTAGTAAAACTGAATTACTGCATCCTGAAATGACAGCAAACAAACCTAGACAGCATCTTAAAAAGCAGAGACATCACCTTGCCGACAAAGGTCCGTATAGTTAAAGCTATGGTTTTCCCAGTAGTGATGTATGGAAGTGAGAGCTGGACCATCAAGAAGGCTGATCGCCGAAGAATTGATGCTTTTGAATTATGGTGCTGGAGGAGACTCTTGAGAGTCCCATGGACTGCAAGAAGATCAAACCTATCCATTCTTAAAGAAATCAGCCCTGCGTGCTCACTAGAAGGACAGATCCTGAAGTTGAGGCTCCAGTACTTTGGCCACCTCATGAGAAGAGAAGACTCCCTAGAAAAGACCCTGATGTTGGGAAAGGTTGAGGGCACAAGGAGAAGGGGACGACAGAGGACGAGATGTTTGGACAGTGTTCTCGAAGCTACTAACATGAGTTTGGCCAAACTGCAAGAGACAGTGAAGGACAGGCGTGCCTGGCGTGCTCTGGTCCATGGGGTCATGAAGAGTCGGACACGACTGAACGACTGAACAACAACAACAACGAAATGATGCCTGCATAAAAAGTGTGTCACCAACATGAAGAGTCTGGAAAGCTCTGCTCTAACAGCACACGGCTGAGGTTAAGAGTGAAGGGTGCCTCCAATTATGTGCCTCAGGTTACAAACCCAATCTCACTTACCCGGGAGTAAGAACCACTGAGTTAAATGGGACTCCTGAGTAGATACAGTTAGTGTTGCAGGCTCAGGCGTTTTGATGAATTCAGAGTTACGGGAACCGGCCAGCCAAGAAGCTGCACTGAGCAGAGTGGGTTACAGAACCTCATCTTGTGGCTTCGATTAATCAGAGGGGAATTCCATCAATTTAACACTAGCAATTCAAGCTGTTTTCAGCGGCTGCTGTAACCAACAGGAGGAGCCCTTCAGTTCCATTTTGGTGCCAAACCAGGTGAAATCCCGAGGGCTCGCCTGCCAGAGTTGCACAGAAGGAACCTGAAGCACAGTAGGCACCCAGCAGGCCATAACTGGCTGTTCAGCTCTGGCGTATAATTTGATTTTGCCTGGAACCAAGCACTGCTCCAGTCTCCACTTCATCTTTATACTCCATGAAATCAAACCCTAAAAAAAAGACTGCCCTGTTTTGTTTATCTACTGTATTTTAATGTTGCTGGAAGCCGCCTAGAGTGGCTGGGGAGACCCGGCCAAATGGGCGGGGTATAAATAATAAATTATTATTATTATTATTATTATTATTATTATTATTATTATTATTATTATACCACTGCCTAAGGGAGAGGGGGCAAAATGCTGTAATATTTGATAGTCCTCATGGCTTGCAGGTCTGAGTTTACAGCATTTCCTGCTGCTGTCACTTCTCCTATCTTAGTCAGCACCTATTTCGATACCTGCCCCAGCCCCTTTGTACATCACCATCCGTGGGAAGTGGGTGGCGCTGTGATCTAAACCACTGAGCCTCTTGGGCTTGCCGATCAGAAGGCTGGCAGTTCGAATCCCCGTGACGGAGCTCCCGTTGCTCGGTCCCAGTTCCTGCCGATCTAGCAGTTCGAAAGCACACCAGTGCAAGTAGATAAATAGGTATTTCCATGCACTCTAGTTTCCATCACGGTGTCTCATTGCGCCAGAAGCGGTTTAGTCCTGCTGGCCACATGACCCGGAAAGTTCATAGAATCATAGAGTTGGAAGAGCCCACAAGGGCCATCCAGTCCAACCCCCTGCCAAGCAGGAAACACCATCAAAGCATTCCTGACAGGTGGCTGTCAAGCCTCTGCTTAAAGACCTCCAAAGAAGGAGACTCCACCACACTCCTTGGCAGCAAATTCCACTGTCGAACAGCTCTTACTGTCAGGAAGTTCTTCCTAATGTTTAGGTGGAATCTTCTTTCTTGTAGTTTGAATCCATTGCTCCGTGTCCTCTTCTCAGGAGTTCGTCTGTGGACAAACGCCAGCTCCCTCTGCCTGAAAGCGAGATGAGTGCTGCCGCTCCGTAGTCGCCTTTGACTGGACTTAACCATCCAGGGGTCCTTTACCTTACCTTTTACCTTTACATCACCATCCTTTGTGAGACCCCCTTGTACACCATTGTGGGATTTCGTTCACCCTTAGCTTTGGTACTCACCCATCTGCTCCACAATCTCAGGTGGGAACACTCGGGAGGCAAAGGCCCGCCGGAAGATGTCAGAGAACTCCTTATCAAGACCCCCAATGCCCATCTTCTCAAAGTTCCAGTCAGGGTTGATGATCGACTGGCGATTTTCCCTGGTTTTGGATTTGCCTGTGGGAAGGGAGAAAGGAGTCAGATCAAGGATGACGAACTCCATCAGCGCATGGAAATGTTGCAGAGTTCCGTTTCCTCTGTGCAAGCTGCTAAAGCAAAATTCGAACACAGTGTAACATATTCCAGTAGCACCTTAGAGACCAACTAAGTTTGTTCTTGGTATGAGCTTTTGTGTGCATGCACACTTCTTCAGATACCTGAAGATATCTGAAGAAGTGTGCATGCACACGAAAGCTCATACTAAGAACAAACTTAGTTGGTCTCTAAGGTGCTACTGGAAGGAATTTTTTTTATTTTGTTTCGACTACAGCGGACCAACACGGCTACCTACCTGTAAGTGTAGTGTGTGTGTGTGTGTGTGTGTGTGTGTGTGTGTGTGTAGAGGTTAAGAACAAGAGCCACAAATTCAGGGCTGGATTAAGACCTTTAGACACCCTAGGCATTTAAAAGATTTTGGTGCCCCCATATATATCTAACTCAAAATATAAACGATAGTGACCCATAAAATAAATTTCTATTTTTTGAAATGAAACAAAGCCTACAGTAAGATGGAAAATATTTTCGTCTACTTTCACTTTATTTATATTTGATAAAAAAGTTCTCCTACTTTTTCTAATTGCAAAGTCTTTGCTCAGATTGTCAAAACTAATCTTACATAACACATCTACTTCCATACTTAGTACAGTAGAGATAAGGCCTCGAGCCTGCCTTGTTGATAGTTGTTCTGTTGGGATTTTTAATATACAGTCGTACCTTGGAAGTTGAACGGAATCCGTTCCGGAAGTCCGTTCGACTTCCAAAATGTTCGAGAACCAAGCTGTTCAAAAACCATGGTACGACTGTACTTCAACTGAGGAAATGAAAGTTCAGATGAGCTATTTGTGACCATTAATGTAGAATATAAGAAATAGAATTAAAAAACCAAACATACTGTAATTTTAAAAGTCTCTTGAGTCGTTTAGGCTGCATTCCTATATTCACCTACCTGAGAGTAAGCTCAATTGAACACAATGGGGCTTGCTTTTGAGTAGATATGTATAGGACTTGCTAGCTACCTTTTCCAAAGAAATAAATAAAACAAAAACCCACTTTCCCCTTTGATGTCAGGACTACTGCGGTATTGATTTCTACTTACAGTAATTTCAACGTGAAATCAATTATAGGGTCTAGACCAGGAATGACTGCTATGTGTTCTACATCATCTGTGGCCTCCCTGTGCTGCAGTTAAAAGTATATTTAAAATGACAGGAGTGTATTGGGCTCCTGATGCTCGGTGTGTGTTTTTTTCTTCCATGGAAGAGAACGCTCCTTTCCACACCCTCAAGTTAGCTCAAGTATTTGATGAATTGCTTAAATTAATTGCCAGTCATCAGGGTTGATGCTTTCCTATGCAGGTCTCTCTCTCCCCCCCTCCTTCTAAATATGGAATGCATTTAGCTCACATCTTTGTAATCTTTACAACTCTGCAAGGATATTGGGGTTATAACCCCATGTTAGATTGGTAGTATGGGGCTGAAGCTGAGATATGGTTGCCTTCCTGGGTCCTTTCAGCAGATCCAAGGCTGAACTGAGATGTGAACAGCTAATTTGTGCAGGGCTAGATTAACCATTGTGACGCGGGTGGCACTGTGGGTTAAACCACAGAGCCTAGGGCTTGCCGATCAGAAGGTCGGCGGTTCGAATCCCCGCGACAGGGTGAGCTCCCGTTGCTCGGTCCCTGCTCCTGCCAACCTAGCAGTTCGAAAGCACGTCAAAGTGCAAGTAGATAAATAGGTACCACTGCAGCGGGAAGGTAAACGGCGTTTCCGTGCGCTGCTCTGGTTCGCCAGAAGCGGCTTAGTCATGCTGGCCACATGACCCGGAAGCTGTACACCGGCTCCCTCGGTCAATAATGCGAGATGAGCACCACAACCCCAGAGTCGGTCACAACTGGACCTAATGGTCAGGGGTCCCTTTACCTTTACCTAGATCAGTGATGGCTAACCTTGACACCCCAGATGTTTTAGAACTACAACTCCCATCATCCCTAGCTAACAGGATCAGTGGTCAGGGATGATGGGAGTTGTAGTCCCAAAACATCTGGAGTGTCAAGGTTAGCCATCACTGACCTAGATTAACCATTAAGCAAAATAAGCAGGTGCTTAGAGCATCAAGGGAAGAGGGGCACCACAGAAATTTTCCATTGCCAGGTTTTTTACATTAATGGTGACCAAAGCCAGATTAAATGTATTCCCATCAGAAGTGTTAAATGGCTGATTGAGAGGCATCCCTTATCAAAATAGGATCTGTGTACGCTCTCAGGACGTTGACTGTACGAGGCATATTTTACTGCATTGTGGACCATATGATCCAGCTAGGGAACTATTGATTAAACCACTATTGGCAAATCGGCCGGGTCAATCTGAAGCCTACTATATCAAATATCTTCTGGACGACTAATCCAATGATATCACAGTGGCCGTGGTAAAGTTTCTTTCAGTAGTCATACGAACCAAAGATCAACATACCCATGACTAAACAAATAACGCTTCGGTCTCCCTTCCCTGGGGGGTTGTCTGTATTAATCTTTATTGGACCACAATAAAGATTATTATATTATATTAATTATGCCTGCTGTGGTTCCGACTGCTATATGGGTGTAGCTTTGTGGTCCATCAACACTAAGGAGGGGTGGCAGACCCAAAAGAGGCACACATTGAGTTTCATGTATTGATTTAAAGAGCTCAGCCAGTCTTCGTCTGCAGGTTTTTGGTGTTTTCATTTATTTGGTTTCCTGGCTGTAATCATACGACCTCTTCCCAAAGTTAGCTGGCCTCTTACGACTGCTTAATTTTACCTTTTACTTTTCTGATTCTCTGCTGCCACATGCTGGTTGTGGGCAGTATTTTTAAAAAATTAAGCAACATGTCTGGGGCCATTCATTCGCTCAGAAAAACTTTCTTCGCTGATTTTACAATACTGCCTTGTTAAAGAGTGCAGTTTTAAATGTGCGTAAATGATGTTATCAATAGAACAAGCCGCTTAAAGCAGGGCAAGGCAAGGCAGGTCCTGCTGGAATTAGCACACTGCTGATTTCTAAAAAGCAAAGGTTTCAACTCAAGTAGCCACCAGCACCTTGAGCAAACTCAGGGCTAAATATATGAGTGCTAAATACATGAGGGCCACATGCATCTACCAGGGTTCACAACGCACAGCCCACTTTAACGATAATATCCAAGTTGAAACTAGATTGTGGGTTGATTGATGCTGATGAAAAACAAAAATCAGCAGAATCCCCTTTCCAACACAAGAAGGCTAATTTCAACGCCAAGCCTGCAGTACTACCACACCCGGGTACAGAACCCTGCAACTGTGAAGTCTAAATGCCACACAGGCAGGGTTTTCCCAGGTCCAAATCAAAAAGGAAGAGCTGCAGAGTAAGTGAAAGGCATCATTGTCATTTTCCCAACCGGTTAGCATAGAGCAGGCATAGGCAACCTTGGCTCTCCAGGTGTTTTGGGACTACAATTCCCATCATCCCTGACCACTGTCCCTGTTAGCTAGGGATCATGGGAGTTGTAGTTCCAAAACATCTGGAGAGCCAATGTTGCCTATGCCTGGCATAGAGCATGGGTAGGCAAATTAAGGCCCGGGGGCTGGATCCGGCCCCATCGCCTTCTAAATCCGGCCCGCGGACGGTCCGGGAATCAGCGTGTTTTTACATGAGTAGAATGTGTCCTTTTATTTAAAATGCATCTCTGGGTTATTTGTGGGGCATAGGAATTCATTCATTCCCCCCCCCCAAAAAAAATATAGTCCGGCCCCCCACAAGGTCTGAGGGACAGTGGACCGGCCCCCTGCTGAAAAAGTTTGCTGACACCTGTCATAGAGTAGTCCTGATTTCACATTAGATTTCACAAAAGATCATACCCAAATACACTGCAAAGGCAGCACAGAGGGGCCCTGCTTATCCAAAAGCTGATTTTTACAGGGCACTTTTTCCCAGTCAGTGGAGATGAGTAAGTAAGAGCAGGGGTTTGTGCGTTGCTGTGATATTTCTGCCACTTACGCCTGCAGAGATCCACTGCAGCCAACACCTGCGGCAATCTCAGAAGTCAGAAGTGCAGCTAAGTAAGATTTCCAGTGGTTGGGGTGGGGCTCCAGTTCTCTACAGAGACCCTTGCTTCTCCTTGCTACATCAGAATAGATGATGCAAAGTAATAGAAAATGCTCAATTTGAAAATATGTACCTTGGATCCCGGATGCCTTGCGAATCAAACGTTTTGGCTCCCAAACACTGCAAACCCGGGAGTGTTCCGGTTTGCAAACATTCTTTGGAACCCAAGCATCTGTTGCGAGTTCTGCAACTTCCGATTGGCTGCAGGAAGCTCCCTGCAGCCCATCGGAAGCCGCGCCTTGGTTTCCGAACGTTTTGGAAGTGGAACGGACTTCCGGAACGGATTCCGTTCGACTTCCGAGGTATGACTGTATACATGCTAACAGATTTCAACTTCTCCGGATGCAAAATTGGGACTGCCTGGTCACTGAACCTTTAACTTTTTTAAAAATTACAGCCTTGTCTATCAACTCTGCTTTTGATACCCCCCACAAGTATTAGATTTGATCAGTTCCCCACTCCACATACCTACCCCCCCAATACAGGTATTTCTCTTCTTTCTTGCATAATTTTTGCTCCCTGCAGCTCCTCCTACCCTCTCCTGTTCCAGCCATAAGGTCAAGGTAAAGGGACCCCTGACCATTAGGTCCAGTCGCGGACGACTCTGGGGTTGCGGCGCTCATTTCGCTTTATTGGCCGAGGGAGCCGGTGTACAGCTTCCGGGTCATGTGGCCAGCATGACTAAGCCGCTTCTGGCGAACCAGAGCAGCGCACGGAAACCCGGAGCGCGAACGCTTCTGCGCATGTCCGTGCGGTCCGTAGATGCACAGAAGCGTTCTGCACAGTTTGCGCATGTGCAGAAGCGTGCAATCTCGCGAGATCGTGCTCTCTCGCGCGCATGCACAAAATGGACGTCCGGGTTGCGCACTGTTCGGGGTGCGAACGGCACCCCAGAACGGATCAGGTACGTAACCCAGGGTACCACTGTAGAGCCTGAAGGAAGATTTGTAGTGAGGAGTAATTGTAATATAAAGGAGGATGGAAGTTGTTGTTGTTTAGATAGATGAACAAACTGACGTAGATGCAAGCTATTATACAGTATTTTGTTCAAGGGTACAGTATCACCTACAGTCTGGAAATTCTTGAAGTTAATTTATGACACCGGAGCTGAATGTTTGCGTAGTCTCGTGTTGATGTTTCAACTGTGCTGGCTTCCTATATACAGTCATACATCATGTTACGGCTGCTGCAGGTTACGTCTTTTTGGGTTGCGCTCCGTGCCGAACCCGGAAGTACCGGAATGGGTTACTTCTTGGTTTCGGGGCTTGCGCATGCGCAGAAGCACTAAATCACGCTTCGCGCATGCTCAAAAGCACCGAATTGCATCACACGCGTGCGCAGACACGGCGCTGCGGGATACGAACGCTGCAGGTTGCGGACGTGCCTCCGTCACGGGTTACGTCCGTAACCCAAGCATCCGCTGTATCTGAATGAATAAAACTTGAGGCGGCTAACACAAAACCACAAGTGGAGAAGTTGGCTGGTGAAAGTGCTCAAATCGCAACTGAGCTCTTGCAGTGATAGGGGGCACTGTCTCCTTTCTTAACAATGAAAGGCCGAGGAGAATGTAGGTTGAATCCACAAGATTTAAAAAGGATTTTAACTAGAGGTCTCCGTCTAGGACCTTGGAGAGCTACCGTCATTAATCTGAACAGACCAAACTTTGGTTCTCAAACTTTTTTTCCCTCAGGGCCACACTTTCAGAATTAAAATAAGAAATACATTGGAAAACAAAAACTAAGAAGTTCTATATGTAGTGTAGAACACAACGATCTTATAATATCCAAAAAGTATAAAACAATGCAACTATGTAAGAACATGAATCATTCCCTCACACTTGATACTCTTGTTTCATGTTGAAAAAGTATCTCCATATTATGCAAATAAAATAAAATGATACTATACTACACTGAAATGTTCAAATGTTTCTTTGATTATCTTTGAATCTTTTATAAAAGAATGGAAATGGTTTTGTTTTTGAGGCTTTTTCGGTTGATTTGTTTTTGTGACTGTGTGGAACCCAGTTCAGCTACTGATTGATTGATTGATTGATTGATTGACTGACTGATTGTATGACTGTGGAAATGGATAAAAGCCCCACATCCAAACAATGACTATCATCACTGCAGATAAGAAAAAAAATTAATTTTAATTTTTATCATCTACAATCCTGCCTTGTTTATTTTATACTACAGTACATTGATTACTGCTTTCATTTTATGGATCAATGGTCTCGTTAGATAGTAAAATTCATGTTAGATTGCTGTTTTGAGGGGTTGTTTTTTAAAGTCTGGAACGGATTAATCCGTTTTGCATTACTTTCTATGGGAAAGTGCACCTTGGTTGGCTTTGGGATGCTTTGGTTTTGGAACGGATTTCCGGAACGGATTAAATTTGAGAACCAAGGTACCACTGTAAAGGTAAAGGGACCCCTGACCATTAGGTCCAGTCGTGAACGACTCTGGGGTTGCGGTGCTCATCTCGCTTTACTGGCCGAGGGAGCCAGCATACAGCTTCCACGTCATATAGCCAGCATGACTAAGCCGCTTCTGGAGAACCAGAGCAGCACACAGAAACGCCATTTACCTTCCCGCCGGAGCAGTACCTATTTATCTACTTGCACTTGGACGTGCTTTCGAACTGCTAGGTTGGCAGGAGCAGGGACCGAGCAACGGGAGCTCACCCCGTCGCGGGGATTCGAACCGCCGACCTTCTGATCAGCAAGCCCTAGGCTCTGTGGTTTAACCCACAGCGCCACCCACATCCCTAGGTACCACTGTATAAACTAGCTAAAAATAAAGAGGGGGAAGAAGATGCAACTCGAACGAAGAGCCCAGGTCTATGTTTGACAGTCATGCAGATAAGGACACAAGGGCAGACAGGCTAGCAAATACTGCTGTGGACTAGTAATTTTCGTGGACTTGCCGATAAGGCAGGCAGCAGACTGCTTGGAGTGCACAAATGTTTCCCCGAGGGCCACACTTACCAATGAGAGTGAGGGAGGAGCTCTCGGCCTTTTCAAACGCAACCTGGCTGTTGCCAACAACAAGACCAACTTCGATCTGAATGAACGAAAACCGCAATTAAAAGCCTTGAAGAATAGTAACAGACACATAGAATCATAGAATCATAGAGTTGGAAGAGACCACAAGGGCCATCCAGTCCAACCCCCTGCCAAGCAGGAAAAACCATCCAAGCATTCTTGACAGATGGCTGTCGAGCCTCTGCTTAAAGACCTCCAAAGAAGGAGACTCCACCACACTCCTTGGCAGCAAATTCCACTGTCGAACAGCTCTTACTGTCAGGAAGTTCTTTCTAATGTTTAGGTGGAATCTTCTTTCTTGTAGTTTGAATCCATTGCTCCGTGTCCGCTTCTCAGGAGCAGCAGAAAACAACCTTTCTCCCTCCTCTATATGACATCCTTTTATATATTTGAACATGGCTATCATATCACCCCTTAACCTTCTCTTCTCCAGGCTAAACATACCCAGCTCCCTAAGCCGTTCCTCATAAGGCATCGTTTCCAGGCCTTTGACCATTTTGGTTGCCCTCCTCTGGACACGTTCCAGCTTGTCAGTATCCTTCCTGAACTGTGGTGCCCAGAATTGGACACAGTATTCCAGGTGAGGTCTGACCAGAGCGGAATACAGTGGTACTATTACTTCCCTTGATCTAGATGCTATCCTCCTATTGATGCAGCCCAGAATTGCATTGGCTTTTTTAGCTGCTGCATCACACTGTTGACTCATGTCAACTTTATGGTCTACCAAGACTCCTAGATCCTTTTCACATGTACTGCTCTCAAGCCAGGTGCCACCCATCCTGTATTTGTGCCTTTCATCTTTTTTGCCCAAGTGTAGTACTTTACATTTCTCGTGCTCAGTGTTCCCCAGAGAGCCTCAGAAAGGAAAGAGAGAGCCCTTTTTTATATTAAGACAAGCTCCACAGCAGCAGAAACCAGCAGGCGGCATGATATGAAGTCATCCCAGCGCAGCTGGTGCTCAGCCTCAACAAGGTTCCTAGCGGCATATGGTCAAAGAAGACCTATTCGTGACGATCCGCCCCCGTCTCAAGCTGCGAAAGCAGGGGAAAGGACCTGGACTTCAGGGCTCCGGAAAGGAAATCAGCTGCCAGAACAGAAGGCAGGTGAAGGAAGAGCTATAATGCTGTTTTTCTCAAATCAGTGGGGTGCCGGCATGATATATAAAAGTGGGCACCACGAAAACAAAGATGTAAAACAGATTTACCTCTTTATGAAATAGCACAGATCTCCAGGGTGGGGAGGGCGGAATTGGCACGAACCTTGGTTAATTAAAAGCTGATTCAAAGCAGCATGTTCCCCATTTTGGCAGGAGGATATTCCTGACACATTTGGGAGGATTTTTTCAGATTAATTCCTAGAAGCTTCTGGCGAGACATACCCCATTTTTTAAACTCTAGGTATAGCAGTCTTCCATTATCTTCTGCCCCCCCATTTCCTCTCCCCTCCTCTTTTTTTTTAAAGGATTGATTTGGTTGTTAAGTAGGATTATCTTGGCGGGGGTGAGATTACGGAATCATTCTAGCCTGACAGCCCAGGGTTGGGATTTTGCTTGTACATTTTGCAGAATGAAAAGGAGGTATTAATCAGATGCTTGTTCCCCACAAATTAAGATGGGAAATGCATGTGTGAATAAGCCAATGCAGATCAGCATTTCTGTATCACTGTACCCAAGATGAACCTCCTTGCTAGGATACGGCCAAGAATACAGTTGGTCCAGCACTGAGTGACAAGGTGCTCACAGAAACTCCACAGTCAGGGCATTGCCTCAGGATTAGTGGACTCTATTCACATATTCAGTTTCCAATCATTGCAATTTACACTGAGGTACCTCAGAAAGGGAGATCCAGTTCTTACCTTCTGTTTTTTCCCTGTGGCAGGCTCTCCTTTAAGGATGCTGGGATCCATTGCTTCAATGTCCTTGACCAAGAGGCCAAAAAGCTTGTCGTTAAAGCTAAACACAAGCTGTGCAAACAAAGTGAAGGAAAATAAGGTTATTGAAACACTTGCCTGCATTTTTGTGGCTAGAGCGGCAGCCAACAAACAAATGACGCTCCAGTTCAAGATTTATTTGGGTCCCTCCCTCCTAAGCCATCTCACCGGTCTAACAGTACAGCGAGAAGAGGCAATGCCTCCCTGCAGGCCAGCCCTTTCAAGGACTGCAGTTTTCACAAAGGGAATGGAGCCTAGGCACGGTATATTGGACCCAGAAGCTCAAAAGGCCTCAGTCGCACCTCTAGCCTTTGCTGGAGCAAGTGGCTCACTTGGAGCTCTCCATGGTCCTGAAACTCCTGACTCTGCTTGCCCCATGGGCTCTTTCACTAGTAGACCAAGGCAGAGAAAGGAACTTGGAAGACCAGAACCAAAAATCATGGAAGACCAGAACTCCTTGAATGGTCTTCTAAAAAAAGAGCCTTGTCTAACGCTGTCTAACCCTGACCACTGGTCCAGTTAGCTAGGGATGGTGGGAGTTGTAGTCCCAAAACATCTGGAGGGCCGAGTTTGGGGATGCCTGGTTTAAATATTAAGGTTCATTATTGTTTCCCAAGAGGTGTATCTCTTTAAAGGCCAGAGTAAATATCATGACCTAGTTTTACAGCTGTGAAGCAGTATAGCAGGTGCTGTTACGTTGTGTTAATTAAGCTGTGTCAGCAATTGGGTATAGTGTATAAAGAGCAGCATGTACCTCTCTCAGTACCCTGAATGGGTCGATGGATGGGACATACTTATAGAGTTAATGTAAGAGGAGTTTTTGTTTTTGTAATTACAGCCAAGCAAAAGATATTTTTGCGTTTCTTCATTGTTTCCTGAACGTGTGGTCTCCCCGGCACGCTTTCTGCAGTGCAATTAATCTGCTAAATACGCAACATGCTGGTCATAAAAAAAAACCCTTCTTTTCAAATAAATCCTCAAAAGTGTCCAGTCTACAAAAAATGTACCGGCCATCCACCTACAAACAACTCTTTTTATCATTTGCTGTCTAAAAGAAAGAGCGTGCAATTGATTTATTTGTGAAGATTCGCTTTCTAGTGAATTGTGGTTGGCAATTTGCAAGATCGGTGTAATCGAGTCCTCAGAAGGGAGAAATGGTTTTAATGCTAAGTGAGAATCACATACAAAGACCACAAACCTGCTGCCCCACTGAGAACGCCTGGTTGTTGAACTGCTGGATGAACTCGGCTGCCATTTTGTCAGAATCATACGGGTTGGAGTCGACGCTCTTCTTCTGCAGGAAGTCTATCTCAATAGTCATCGTGCCGACGCATTGCTTGGCCTTATCAAAGTTATACACGGTAACTGTATGGGAGGCAGGGAAAGCACAGACTTCAGCGGAGGGCTGAAGGATCTCAGCTCGGGTCATTCGCCGAAATCTCCTTAAGAGCCACGTCCCCAAAGAACATAAAAAGGATCTTCAACAAATGCTTAAATCAACAAACACCTAACCAAGGAAATGGAAATGATGAATAATTCTTTGGAGGGCAGTGCCATCCACCCCCACCGTTCAGCCCGGACACTGAGGTCCAGCACCGAGGGCCTTCTGGCGGTTCCCTCACTGCGAGAAGCAAAGCTACAGGGAACCAGGCAGAGGGCCTTCTCGGTAGTGGCGCCCGCCCTGTGAAACGTCCTCCCATCAGAGGTCAAAGTGATAAACAACTACCTGACATTTAGAAAATACCTGAAGGCAGCCCTGTTTAGGGAAGTTTTTAATCTTTGATATTTTAATGTATTTTGATATTTGTACCCCGGCCAGATGGGTGGGGTACAAATAATAAATTATTTATTATTATTATTATTATTATTATTATTATTATTATTATTATTATTTATTATGTGATTATCAACTATTTTATGACCTTGTGCTGTAAAGTACGGCGAGGCCTCCTTGGAGAATATAAAAATGAACCAAGAGTATCTTGGCTGACTCTTAGTGCAGACCCAGGTCATCGATCCTGAGCTTCCACAACCGTCAGCCGCCATAAACCACCATTGGCAGAATTGGAAGCAACAGCAGCACATACGTTCAATGCTTACAATAATATTTTATTCTCTTGTTAATTGTGCTATTTTAAATGTGCATTTTATACCTGACTTCCTTCAGTCATGTTTTACTTTGAAATCTTGAAGATAATATTTTAGTTTTCTGTTAATTATGTTGCTTTGAATGTATACTTTATACAGTCGTACCTCGGAAGTCGAACGCCTTGCGAGTCAAACGTTTTGGCTCCCGAACACCGCAAACCTGGAAGTTGCTGTTCCAGTTTGCGAACGTTATTTGGAACCCTAATGTCCGGCGCAGGTTCCACGGGTTCTGATTGTTTGCAGGAGCTTCCTGCAGCCAATCAGAAGCCGCACCTTGGTTTCCGAACTTTTTGGATGTCGAACGGACTTCTGGAACTGATTCCGTTCAACCTTCGAGGTACAACTGTACTTGACTTTATTCGGTACAGTAATGTTTTATTCTGGATTGTTTTATTTGATGTTTTAAATGTGTTGTAAAGTGCTTTGAGATTTTTTCTTAAAAATATAAAGCGGTATAGAAATGAGAATAATAATAATAAGGAGCAGGAGGAGGAGGAGCAGGAAACTCTCCTTTATCTTCTGGGTGCTCCTTGAGCCAATCAGAAGCTCTGGTTCCTTCCCATTAGGGAAGGAACAAGGAGCAAAATTTCTGAAGTAAGCAGAAATCGAAGCATAATGAGCAACAGGGGTTATATATTTTTTTTTTTTCAAAAGCGCCAAAGCCATTAACTTTGAATTAGATTTTATGGTTGGTGACTATTAAGAGAGTGAAAACCATGAAATCAATATATCAGGCTGTTTCAGAGACGAAATTAACTAGTTCATGGTCAATCTATTTTGGATTTTGTTTTTAAGTCCGTCTAATTTTTGCAATTTTCCCCATAATATTGTGACAACAAAATAAAGCAGATGGGAGCCCTGGTTGCATCCGCTAGAGAAGAAAAGAGAGGCACCCTGGTTTCTGTTTCTTGGGGACACTGAAGGGTGAGAAAAACAAGAATCTGACATTCATGCATCTACTTGATATATACTTCAGCCCTCGGAAGCATAATGCCACCTCCATAATGCGCACATGTTGTAAGCATCCAATTTGTAGGGGACAGTTTCCATGCTGCCTACAGGGGATTTGCTTCCTGGCACAAACCTCCAGAAAGAAACCTCTTAAGTGGAAAGAGAATACAGTCATTACGCCTATGTGAGTAGTTCCCCGGCCCTTCTCCTGCTCTTAGCAAAAAAAGATAAACATTGCAAGTAGGGACCGATCTTCCGTTTCTCGTCGCAAGTTCCAATTATTGGAGATGCATCCAGGACCGGTGCTAGGGATTTTGGCGCCCTAGGCGAGGGGGCGGGCCACGTGATGTCATTGCGCCTGACGTACGGTGCTCCGCCCCGTGCCGCCGCAGTTTTCGCTGCTGGTTGGGGCAGCACCGGGCGGCGGCGGGGGGCGAGGGGCAGGCTGGCCAGTGCCCCCTCCATTTTGGCGCCCCCGCCACCGCGGTTTTCGCCCCAAGCTGCTTGCTCCGCCGCTGGTTGGGGCGGCACCAGGCGGCGGCGGGGGGCAGGCTGGCCAGCGCCCCCTCCATTTTGGCGCCCTAGGCAACTGCCTAGTTCGCCTTAATGGACGCGCCGGCCCTGGGTGCATCGCAATGCCAATTGGGGCTTCTGTGTTCTCATTTTCAGAGTGAATGAGAATTAAGAGCCACGCCAAAGATGCAGCTCATGTAATTACCGCTTTAAGGCATCATTAATGACGGCACAGCTTTGTCTAAAACACCATTATACAATGCCCTGTAGTGCCGTTAGTTTCATATTGCTGGGCAATGTACAAATTTACTTTTACTGCACAACGCAGGGTAACCCACAGCTTCCTGCTTCTTTACCATCATGTTCATATCCCCTGCCCATCCCCAGAATTAGACCAACCTAGGTTTCCATTATCTTGCTTTTCCAGCACCTTGGACAGTGCACAGTAATATCACTATTAACAGCGCACCTTTTAGAACAGGCATAGGCCAACTCCGGCCCTCCAGATGTTTGGGACTACAATTCCAATCATCCCTGACCACTGGTCCTGTCAGCTAGGGATGATGGAAGTTGTAGTCCCAAACATCTGGAGGGCCGGAGTTTGCCTATGCCTGTTTTAGAAGATAAGGGACAGGAGAGGGGGGGGGAAAGGTTTGACAACTGTCTCCAGGGCAGCACCACACATTTATGTTTTTCTGTTAGGAATACGCACAAAGCTGGGGCGCATTTCAGCGTGTGGGAAGATGATAAATTCAACTATTTCACTGCAAGTTAAATGGCTTCCCAGCACCAGAACGAAGTACCTACAGAGTGAATAAGGCGTATACGTTGCTCTGAGCAGATGTTCCCTGCTTATTCCTATCCAAGAACACTTTGCATACCTTTCTGCACACAGTTCTTTGCCGATATATATTTTTATAACGTCATCCTCTTAGTCCTCTTATTTAGTCCTTTGAAGTTGTCTTTTTTCACACTGACAACATTCAGTTATATTTTTCAATTTCTGATCTCTCTGCGTCTTTTCCTTTCCTTCTGGGTTGATAGCTCAACCTTAATACTGGATTTCCCTTCCTCTCATCCCCCATTGCTGGTTCATCTGTTGTTTGCTTCACCATCATCTCATAATTCAGGTGTTTTTTCTCTTTTTTTTCTGATTTTTCTCTTTCTTTTGCTCCGAATATTTCTTCTGTTGGTAAAGTCTGTAGCTACCTGCTGCTTAATCTAAGATTCGGACTTCTTTTTCAAATTCATCTGGCTCGTTTTTCAGTTTGTCCCTAGTTTCTCTCTCATTTGGATTATTTTAATTCTTTACTAGTTGGTTTAATCTTGGTCTCATCTTCAACCTTTTATTTCAGTTCTTCGTTGCTCTACTCAACTTATTTATCCTGTTCATATGATCATATTATTCCATTATGTATATATATTTGTTAATTGTCCTATCCTTTCCACATTTGGTGCTTTTCAGTACAATCTTACGCACCTTTACTCAGAAATCCTACTTAATTCAATGGGGCTCACACCGATTTAAATGGATACAAGGTTGCCATTCGTGTCAATAACTTTAAAATGTATTGATTCATTGGTTTCTTTGTTTCATTCTGCCTTATTTTCATTGTTCATTTCAAAACCGCAGATTCTGTTTTGATGGCATTGCATCCTTTTCTCCCTGCCTGTATTTGAAATGCACCACTACGGGAGATTTAATCTGCTACATCTGTTTTTTCCATCATTTATTTATTTTATAAATTGCCTTTGATTTAGCTGTTATCAGGTATCCCAAATTAACAGCAACAAGGCTATAAGCCACTTTCATAAACAAAATACAGAAATGATGTGAACAAGAAAAGTTAGTTACTTTTGACTCAATGCAATCTACTGATACAAATACCTAACTTAGAAAAACAAAGCTATATAATTAGATGCACCCCAGAAGTACATAAAGCATCCCCATTTAACTGTTCCAACTGAGCTCTCTTTTACGCCAGTCCAGTCCAGAAACCAAACCATGAACAAACTTACAGGAAACACTTACCATCAATGTCTTGCCCGATAGATAGTCCAGCCCATTTTCTCTGAAAAAGAACAAAAAGATAGATGACAGATGAGGCCGAACAAACCAAGAAATGGGAAAAGAATGGGAAAGGGTAAGAGAGTATATGAATATAACATGCTCCGGAGTAAATATATTAACTAATGTAATTTGAAATGTGTAGGTCAATACAGTTAAAGTGGAAATAATTATAGGATATGGAATTTTCATTATAAGACATATAAGAAGAGATGACACAACTTGGAGATATGGGGAAAATTGAACAGGTAAAATCGTGCATGGGTAAGGGGGAGTAGGAGGGGGGAGGGGGAAGGAGGGGAGGGGGAAGCGGGAATAGAGGGAAGGGGAAATAAAGAAATTGTAATCAACTGTAATGTGGATTTTATTTTTCCTTTCCTTTTGGTTGTGTGATGTATAATATGTGTATTTTGAGATTAATAAAGCTTTTTAAAAATTAAAAAAAAAGAAAGAAAGATATAAGAGCTAGAAAAAAACATCTCTTCGTCAAAACTAAAAACAAAATTTCAAAGGGGAAAAAAGGATATTCATTTTTTTCGCAAGCATGCTACAAGCCATATCCTCAATAAGAGTTCATGACACTCACATGACTATAGCCTATATGAGAGTCTGGATAGCATAGTGGCTAAAAGTTTGAGCTAATGTCAAGAAGTTGCTGTCTCAGCTCTTTACTTTGCCATCTCTCAAAAAAAAAATGCCCCACCCTATCTGCAACAGGGGGGTGACACCACTGGCCTACCATACAAGGTTGTTTTTTGGACAAACAAAAAGATGTGATGTGTTTTGAATATGCTAAAGTGCCGTATAAAAGCTAGGTATTATATGCAGGTCCCCTGCCTTTTGGAGTGTTTTTGCCTCTAGCCTGCTGAGGAAGAGAGCAATGCCAAGCGAGCAAGTAGGTCTCAAGCGATTTCGTAGCCACATTTGTTCAACTAGGTTTGTGAATCCATAGCACGAATTATACTACTCCATTGTTGCACTGACCACTGAACCCCTATCATATTCTGTTTACTGTTGTTTAGTCGTGTCTGAGTCTTTGTGACCCCATAGACCAGAGCACGCCAGGCACTCCTGTCTTCCACTGCCTCCCGCAGTTTGGTCAGACTCATGTTGGTAGCTTCGAGAACACTGTCCAGCCATCTCGTCCTCTATCGTCCCCTTCTCCTTGTGCCCTCCATCTTTCCCAACATCAGGGTCTTTTCCAGGGAGTCTTCTCTTCATTCTGTTTAAAGCACTGCTAATTAACTTTAAAGTGAACTCTGTCCTTATCTTTCAACTTGTTCTCGACTCGAACTCTGCATTCCTGCTTTCTGAACCAGAAATTTCCACTTCCGTTTCTGAACTGTGTGCATTTTAGCCAGCGGCCCCCTACATTTGAAATGGGGAGACCCAATCTGTTCAACGCCACCCTCACTTTAAGAAGGTGTCTCAAAACTTAGTTGTTTCAGTTAGCACTTGCCAACACAATATATATTTTTAGCTTCCTCTCCCGGTTTTTTCTTCCTCTCTGTTGATTGCTTTGATTACCAGCATAAGCTTATGAACAGGATTTCACTTTAATTTTTTTTGTTTTGCAAAATGCCTAGCTGTATTAGACACTTACCGGTAGTAATTTTATTCAGATTGCTATTTAGCCTGACCCATGAGACGCGGGTGGCGCTGTGGGTTAAACCACAGAGCCTAGGGCTTGCCGATCAGAAGGTCGGCAGTTCGAATCCCCGCAATGGGGTGAGCTCCCGTTGCTCGGTCCCAGCTCCTGCCAACCTAGCAGTTCGAAAGCACGTCAAAGTGCAAGTAGATAAATAGGTACCGCTCCGGCGGGAAGGTAAACGGCGTTTCCGTGCGCTGCTCTGGTTTGCCAGAAGCGGCTTAGTCATGCTGGCCACATGACCTGGAAGCTGTATGCCGGCTCCCTCGGCCAGTAAAGCGAGATGAGCGCCGCAACCCCAGAGTCGTCCGCGACTGGACCTAATGGTCAGGGGTCCCTTTACCTTTATTTAGCCTGACCTATCTAAGCCTTTTGATTAGGAACATGATCTCCTCAAGGTGGTTCTGCAGAGCTATCATCTTTACCTTCCCCACTCCTCAAGGCAGGGGAACAGAGGTTTTCTGTAACACAGTGATGGCTAACCTTGACACTCCAGATGTTTTGGAACTACAACTCCCATCATCCCTAGCTAACAGGATCAGTGGTCAGGGATGATGGGAGTTGTAGTCCCAAAACATCTGGAGTGTCAAGGTTAGCCATCACTGCTGTAACACCTCCAAATGAGTCGGAGACAGAAACAAAGATTTGCAGCCTGGTCTCGCAAGCAAGCACCGTTACATAGTTGTTGAATAAAAAAAGAAAAAAAACAGAGAGAAAATCCTCTTTTGCAATTCACAGCCCTGTAGGCTATTCCCCTTTGCTGTTTTGTTGAAAGAGGAGAGGAAAGAATCTCATCTAGCAGTTCACTCCCCAAGCTAGGCTGCGCTTGATTCACAGGTTCAAAGTGTTTGCTGACACTGCAGGAGGTTCAGGGAAGCCTGATTAATCACACACTGCAAAGTGTTGATGCTGGTGCTACCTTTGACAGATTTCTTCTGCGTGGAGATTTGCAAGTACCAGATCACTGGGAGATTATTTAGTAATAATAAAAATAATAATAATAAATTTTTATTTATACCCCGCCCTTCCCAGCCAAGACCGGGCTCAGAGCGGCTAACACCCATAAAATCACAACAAAACAATCAATTAAAATGCAAGTTAAAATACGATTTAAAATTTAAAATGCAGCCTCATCTTTAAGTAGCCCGCCAATCAAACCATAAAGGAATGAAACAGGGTTAAAACTAAAACCAACCCAAAGGCCAGGCGGAACAGCTCTGTCTTGCAGGCCCTGCGGAAAGATGCCAGATCCTGCAGGGCCCTAGTCTCTTGTGACAGACCGTTCCACCAAGTCGGGGCCAGTACTGAGAAGGCCCTGGCCCTAGTTGCGGCCAGCCTAGCATCCTTATGGCTCAGGACCTCCAAAATGTTATTGTTTGAGGACCTTAAGGTCCTACACGGGGCATACCAGGAGAGCTGCACTGCTTTCCCAGGGAAGCTATAACCCTCTGTTCCACATTGCTTATGCTTAAGAGGGCTGAAGCCATGGCAGGGGATCCAAGCAGCAGGCCATAATAATAATAAGAAGAAGAAGAAGAAGAAGAAGAAGAAGAAGAAGAAGAAGAAGAATTTATTTATATCCTGCCCACTCTGGGTGGCCCCCAACAGAATACTAAAAACACAATAGAAGATCAAACATTAAAAACTTCCCTAAACAGGCCTGCTTTCAGATGTCTTCTAAAAGTCAGATAGTAGTTTATTTCCTTGACATCTGATGGGAGGGCGTTCCACAGGGTGGGTGCCACCACCGAGAAGGCCCTCTGCCTGGTTCCCTGTAACCTCATTCTCACAGTGAGGGAACCGCCAGAAGGCCCTCGGCACTGAACCTCAGTGTCCGGGCTGAACGATGAGGATGGAGACTCTCCTTCAGGTATACTGGGCCGAGGCCATTTAGGGCTTTAAAGGTCAGCACCAAAACTCTGAATTGTGCTCAGAAACATACTGGGAGCCAATGTAGGTCTTTCAGGACTGGTGTTATATGGTCTCGGAGCAGCTGACTGATGGGATGCATCACATGACAGCAGCCATCCTTTCTGAGGAATGAGACAAGAGATACTTCACAGCTCTCTACTCTCAAGCAATCTTGCTTTCCGCATAACTTTCCTGTAAATTAAATTGCCTTGCCACATCAGACCAAAAGGTGCTTCCAAGTCCGACACTCCGACTCCCCAACAGTGACTGACCAGATGTCCCTGGGAAGCCAACTTTAATACGCAGGCTTTGCATTTTTGTGGGTTTAAACCCCACCCCACCCCCAAAAAAACCAGCCATAGCTTTTTGTATGAAGTTCCATTTCACTCTTGGCCAATCAAGCAATCAACAGTCAAAAACATACCTGCGGTAAACTGAAGGCGATGGTGCCTGGGACAACGGAGGAATAAGTTTTTAGCGTAAAAATGTATTTGTGGTTCGGGGAGGTCTTCACAACTACATGCCTGCAAGGGGAAAGAGAAATGAACAAGGATTGCTACACCCCGTGCAGAAAGTCTCAGCCTCAATCTTTGGCATCTCCCAGGTAGGGCTGGGAGAGAAACCTGCCTGAAACCCTGATGTCAGTCAATATAGGCAATATCGAGCTGGCTGGACCAACGGTCTGATTCAGTATAAAGCAGCTTCCCTTGGCCAGAAAGACCCTCAGAAAACAAGTTCTTCAAGTCACAGTTATATAGAAGAAGAGGAGTATGGATTTGATATCCCGCTTTATCACTACCGAAGGAGTCTCAAAGCGGCTCACATTCTCCTTTCCCTTCCTCCCCCCACAACAAACACTCTGTGAGATGAGTGGGGCTGAGAGACTTCAAAGAAGTGTGACTAGCCCAAGGTCACCCAGCAGCTGCATGTGGAGGAGCGGAGACGCGAACCCGGTTCACCAGATTACAAGTCTACCGCTCTTAACCACTACACCACATATAGCTCTTCCCATGCAGATCCTGGCTGTCAAGAAGAGGAACCGGTGTCAGTTCTGGCCGCCTTGCCCTTGATAAAAGAGCAATTCCTCGTGGGAAGGGCTCTTCCCATCAGATCTAGCAGCAGAACAAGTGACGGTGTCCAGCCCAGGAGGACAGGGCAGCTCCTGCTACAGAGTTCTTCCCTCAAGGACATGCACATCCATGAAAGAATAAGAGAATTCCATACAGCTTATAAGGCTGGGATCCAAACTTTCTGCACAGTGACTCCATTAAAATCCATGAGAAAAGTTAGTCATGACTAACTTAAGCCCCACTGATTTCAATGGGGACAAAATGCAACAAACGTGGGGCTCATGCACAGTTCTCTTATGATTTCTTTTCACGGGTCTGAGAGGGGTTCTTTTTTTCCTATTCCACTGCTTTTCCCTGGGAAAACCCGCTGGTTATTGCTGAATCAGGAAAAACATCTATCTGCAGAAAACCTGATCAATATATTTTCCTCGATTCAGTACAGTCGTACCTCTGGTTATGAATGCTTCAGGTTGCGTTCGACACGGGATACGAACGCGCCAAACTTGGAAATAAAGGAACGGGTTACTTCCGGGTTCGGCGGTTCACGCATGCGCAGACGCGTCAAATTACGTCACGCGCATGCGCAGAAGCGCCGAATTACATCGCGCACATGCGCAGACACGGCGCTTCAGGTTGCGCACGTCACGGGTTGCAAACGGGGCTCCGGAACGGATTCCGTTCGCAACCAGGGGTACCACTGTAGTAAACAGCAGGTTTTCCTGGGGACAGAAAAAGATTAAAAATTCTCAGACCCGTGACTGGAAATCGCAGGACAAGTGGAATCGTGGTCGAGCCCATAATCTATATCCAATCCACACATGTTTCAGCTTTAGGGCGTGCCCGAGCAGGCAGTTTCCTGCAGGGCAAATATCAGGGATTTTACCAGCGTTGGTCTGCAGTATAAATGAAATGTGAATGTCATCCTTCACGGTTGCAGAGAAAAATTGGGAACTCAAAGGAAGCCGCAAACTTACATACACACCTCTGCACTGACTCATAAGGGAGTGACATAAATAGTGTTCTCTCACTAATGTACAGAGAAAGCAGAGTTGCCCATCCCTTACACCGGTTACCATAGGAACGTCCTCGTCTTTTCCGCCACCACACTCCCTCCACACGGGCCTTTCTAATCCCAAATGTGACAGGTGCTGAAGAAAAACCATCCGTGTAGTCGCTATAAATGAGAATGTGATGGAAAACGGTAGGCATTTCTCAGCACCGGTAAACATACGTGGTTGCACAATCGTCAATGTTATGAAGTCCCAGCTGGTACCACACTGTCGCCACGGAAGAAGGAGATGGGTGCTGAGCGCCTACAGCGGGGCGAGGGAGGACAGTCCCCCCCCCCACCGGGGTGAAATGTAACTCCCAGATTCTCAGCTTTCATTTAAAAAAACAAAGACGTCTCTAACTGTTGTAGAACCCGAAGTACGAGACAAAACGTGCAGACACAATTCTTCTCATTTTTGGGGTGAGAAATTAGCCTGCTCTCACCTGTGTTTTACTCAGGTGAATACTGCTGATGCCCATCACCCTCCTTTTTGTTAGGCAATAAAGGACAGAGGCCTGGGAGGGAGCGAGAGACTCATGAAACTTGCAGTGTTGTGTCCAAGCTTCCTGTGTGCCTCCAAGCCACATTCTCACATCAAACAGGCAGCTGTAACTGTGATCTAAACCACTGAGCCTAGGGCTTGCCGATCAGAAGGTCGGCGGTTCGAATCCCCGCGACGGGGTGAGCTCCCGTTGCTCAGTCCCTGCTCCTGCCAACCTAGCAGTTCGAAAGCACGTCAAAGTGCAAGTAGATAAATAGGTACCACTCCGGCGGGAAGGTAAGCAGCATTTCCGTGCACTGCTCTGGTTCGCCAGAAGCGGCTTAGTCATGCTGGCCAAATGACCCGGAAGCTGTCTGCGGACAAACGCCGGCTCCCTCGGCCTATAGAGTGAGATGAGCGCCGCAATCCCAGAGTCGTCCGCAACTGGATCTAAAGGTCAGGGGTACCTTTACCTTTTATGTCTCTCAGGGAATGTTTTTGGTGTGGCATTGCCTTCTGCAAAGCAGAATCGTTCCTAACAAAAGGCGCCACCTCAAATCTCCACTAGAAGAGATCGGAGTCATTCTGAGCGGTAGACCTTTAGACTAATGAAACTGCAAATGCCTAATTGTTCACTTTCAGGAAACATAAACACACATTTGCACCTGAAAGCTTTTTACTATGCCCTCTGGCTGGCAGGTTATGAGTGTTCCACTTTTATGAGGCTCAGGCTGCATCCTTCATTGGTTTATTGCTTGGAGCAGGTAACTGTTTTAGATTTATGTCATTATTTCATGAAGTGCCTTCTATTCTAGTAAGAGAAGCAATCTAAAACAACAACATTTGAATGACTTTTATTTATTTTTTTGCAACATTCCACCTTTAGGGGATCGGAACCTGGGAGCAATATATCACCCAACCTGCCCAGACAATGTCCTGCAATACTCTGGGGATGAGCTACTAAAGGCTCTAGGAAACAGCGGGTTCCTGTAAATTATTTCCCCCAGTCACCGCAAGAAAAGGCAAATTCTCCATTAGAGTGTGAGGATAATAACCACCCAAACTTACAAGCCAGACTGAAAGTCCTTTTCGTTGACCACCGCACAGTTGCTTAAGGAGAGTTCGTCCGTGGGACATCTCGCAGCTTGCATAGTCTGTGATGGAATCAGAGAAGGAGGCAAGGAAAGGTCAGAGCAGCGAGACATCATAGGGCATGTATACAAGACGGCTTTGCTCTCTAAGGTCCACGTTTTAATTAGCATGAGGGAACGGGAAAGGCAAATCAGCTGCTTACCGCTTGCTTGGCATTCAGAATACTAGTACAGTGGTACTTGGTTCTCAAACTTAATCCGTTCCGGGAGTCCATTCAACTCCCAAAACTGTTCGAAAACCAAGGCGCGGCTTTCAATTGGCTTCAGAAGCTTCTTGCACTCAAGCGGAAACCGTGTCGGATGTTCGGCTTCCGGAAAATGTACGCAAACCGGAAAACTTACCGTACTTCCAGGTTTTCGGTTTTTGGGAGCCGATTTGTTCAGGAGCCAAGCTGTTTGAGTACCAAGGTACCACTGTACTCTAAAGCAGGGGTCAGCAACCTTTTTTAGCCGTGGGTCGGTCCACCGTCCCTCAGACCATGTGGTGGGCCGGACTATATTTTTTGAGGGGAAATGAACAAATTCCTATGCCCCACAAATAACCCAGAGATGCATTTTAAATAAAAGGACACATTCTACTCATGTAAAAACACGCTGATTCCCGGACCATCCAGAGGCCGGATTTAGAAGGCGATTGGGCCGCATCCGGCCCACGGGCCTTAGGTTGCCTACCTCTGCTCTAAAGCAGTGGTCCTCAACCCCCGGTCCGCGGCTCGGTACCGGTCCGTGGATCAAATGGTACCGGGCCGCCCAAGGAACATTAAATTATTTCAATTTTATTTACTGTGGTGTTAAAATGTTAAATCACTTTATATTCATTTTTGGGTGTAACTGTATTTTATTTTGAAGGCATGTTTAAATACAATTAAATTAAAATTATGACATCAAAACAATCTAAAATATAAACAATCAATGTCCCCCCCTCAGCGGGCCGCGGTAAAATTATCAAACGTTGACCGGTCCGTGACGATAAAAAGGTTGGGGAGCACTGCTCTAAAGGGACACCTCCGCAGAACAAGCATGTTAGTTGTGCATGTGGGAACCTGGTTCTGAGAACACTCATGACATAGAGGAGGGAGGAAACCAATCAGACAAGAGGAAGCAAAGCTGTGTAATAATAAATAATAATAATAATTTTATTATGTATACCCCAGCCATCTGGCTGGGTTGTGTCGCTTTGGAACGAGACTCTCATGACTGTATGGCTTCACCATACAAGGGTCCTTGCACATTGAAAGCCAGCACATCAAGGGAGAAAAGAAAAAGGCGAACCTTTCCTTTGACTTATTATTATTATTATTATTATTATTATTATTCAGATTTATATACCGCCCTTCATCAAAAGATCCCAGGGTGGTTCACAAAACAAAAATACAAGATAAAAAGCACAAATAAATAGTTAGAACAGAAACAACGGAACAAAACGACCCCTCCTCCCACAAACACATTTTAAAGGCTGTAGAATATTAATCAGCCAAAGGCCTAGTTAAAGAGTATATTGCCCAGCCTGCCCAGATAACGTCCTGTAAAGCTTTCACTTAAGACATTTGTATCACATCTTTCTTTTAAAAAAAAAAAAAAAGTGGCAAAAAGAATAAGCTACAAAATACAATAAACAGACCTCGGTAACAATCAGAGTTAATTTGACAGAGAGTTGAGTTTTATTCACTGCTGGTTATTTGCCCCGTGTTACGATTTTACCATTTTATTATGTTTTAATTATTTTATCACACACTGCCATGCTATTCCTCTTGCCAGTTGGTGATTTATATATGCTCTTAGGCAGAAAACAAACAATTAAAAATCAAGCAAAACTATCACAGATACAGGAGGCGGGATCTAAAGCCCATTGGCCTAAGACATTGTTTTGGATAACTGAAGATAATGGTATATGGAAAGTGGCTTTATTAGGTGTTCTACTGGAGTGGATGAAGTGAATAGTGTTTATATATTTAGCAGGCAAGTGAAGAGCCGCAAGTTCCTTAGCTTCTGTTATTTCAAGTGGAACAAGTCAAGAAAAGGCACCCCCATACTTTTTTCTGAAGCTTTGTATCAGATCTCCAGACCATGATAATTTTGAGACAGGGGTCCCCTTGAGTCCCCCAAGACGCACATCCCACAAGCAGCGCTCAAAATTCGTCAGGGACCAGGCACATTTTGCACTTGGCTATCGGCTACGTGCGACCAAGCGAAGATGTCCAGGCACCACTAGGTTGGCACCTGATATCTCCACCATCTGGAGATGCCTGCCTTGGGGATGCCTGGATCTTGACTGTTTTCACACACTAGCTGTCAGGGACTGGTCCATCCCCAAGGCAGGGGCGGAGGACACAGGCAGCTGGAGACAACGGAAGGAGTTTGGATCGGATAGCGACTCACAGGACAGTCAGGGAGAAGGCAGCAGTGGGGAGGCGCAAGTCCATGGGCTGCCACTGGGGGACGGGCTCTGGGGAGAGGCGAGAGCACCGCTGACACCAGAGGAGGTGCTGAGGCTCTGGGATGAAGCTGAAACCCTGAAACCACAGGAAGAGGCGGGAGGGCTCAGGGATGCTACCAGACCCCCAGAGCAACCGGAAGGCAGGGGACAGGAAATGGAGGTGGACACAGCGGAGAGGAGTCTCTGGGATGCTGCGAGAGCCCCAGAGACACCGAGTGGTCAGGACAGGAGTATGGGGGAAGCGACCAGCGCGACCCCACTCAGGTCCAGACCCACCATTCAGCCCGGACACTGAGGTCCAGCGCCGAGGGCCTTCTGGCGGTTCCCTCACTGCGAGAAGCAAAGCTACAGGGAACCAGGCAGAGGGCCTTCTCGGTAGTTGCGCCCGCCCTGTGGAACGCCCTCCCATCAGAGGTCAAAGTGATTAATAACTATCTAACATTTAGGAAATACCTGAAGGCAGCCCTGTTTAGGGAAGTTTTTAATCTGTAATAGGTTAATGTATTGTTTTGTTTTGTTTTTAATATTGCTGGAAGCCGCCCAGAGTGGCTGGGGAGACCCAGCCAGATGGGCGGGGTACAAATAATAAATTATTATTATTATTATTAAAGAAGGTGGGCGGAGCTTTGGATTTCCGAAGCTCTTATGCTGGGGGCGGAGTCGCAAGCCCTCACTCCGGATATCTGACTCAGATGAGACAGAGGATGAAGTCTGAACGCTGGAATGTTTGATCTTGTAAATAAAGCTACTAGTTTTAATAATCAACGTGCGTGGAGGCTTACTCTTGAGAAGACACCACACACCTCTCACACTAGCAACACATCCTGTGGAATTCTATCCGTTATATTTTACCTGCACAATCAGGATGAATTTCAGGAACCAACAAGTCATATTGAAAAATAAGACTTTTGAGCCGTCTGATCAGGGTCGTCTTTAGCAAATGCGGCGCCGGGGTGCAAATATCCGCCCAGCGCCCCCAAATTACTACGGATAGTGTTGGGGTGGCCGTAGCTGCGCACTGCCAGCCATGGGGGGGTGCAACTCTCCCCCAACCCCCTGCAGGAGAGCGATCCCCGCAGAGGCTTGGGAGTGAAGCTGTGCCCCTCCCAAGCCTCCTCGGGAGTAGAGCGCAGCTTTCATCCCAAGCCTCCTCGGGAAGAGAGCGATCCCCACAGAGGCTTGGGAGGGAAGCTGCGCACCCACCAGGCATATGGTTGGCGGGGCGCAGCTTCCCTCCTAAGCCTCTGCGGGGATCGCTCTCCTCCCGAGGAAGCTTGGGAGGGAAGCTGCACACCCGCCAGCCTTATGGTTGGCGGTGCACAGCTGGCGGGCGTGCAGGGAAAGGGGAGGCCGCCGGCAAAGCCGCGCAGCTCCCCCACTTGCTGGGGCGCCCCTGAGAGGCTGGCGCCCGGGCGCGACACACCACTAAGCCCTATGGGAAAGACGGCTCTGCGTCTGATCCAAAAATGGCAACTAAGCATTCCGCTTTGACAACTGTAACTCTGGTTTAAGGAGCCATTTGGTACCTAGCTTATGTATCAGAGTTTCTAAAACTGCCCACAAGTCAGGCGTTTGGGACCTGACAAATTATCACAGGTTATCCACATGCATGGTGCCTTATATAGCTGCGCAAGCTAAAATAGACAATTTGGCGCTTCGCAAGCAGATTACGATCTAAAAATGGCTCTGAACTGCAAGTCAGGAGAGCCTCACGTCCTGAAGAGTTTGGATTTGATATCCCGCTTTATCACTACCCGAAGGAGTCTCAAAACGGCTCACATTCTCCTTTCCCTTCCTCCCCCACAACAAACACTCTATGAGGTGAGTGGGGCTGAGAGACTTCAGAGAAGGGTGACTAACCCAAGGTCACCCAGCAGCTGCATGTGGAGGAGCGGAGATGCGAACCCGGTTCACCAGATTACGAGTCCACCGCTCTTAACCACTACACCACACTGGCTCCCAATATGTTCTGACATATATTGTGCATGCAAACCTATGGCATTAATTTCCACAACACAGAGGACAAGATTAACTTGGGCACTGATCTGCCGCAAGACAAGAGAGCAAGTGTGCGCAGCAGAAATGATCTATGAGTCATCTGCAGCCTGACAGGGAGCAAAACGGGTGAACCCAAAGCAATATGAAAATCCGTGCTGTGACTGAGGACACGGGGTGCCTCAAGCTCTCTTCCAAAAACAGAAGAGGCCAAGAACAGAGTGCCCTCAAAAGTGCAGTAGGGAACATGAATAAGGAACAATGCTAATGGCTCATCATGTTAGATCCATCAGGTTCTTCAAAGAAGTATCTCCAGATGCAGTCAGGAAGCAAAGTGTGAATCTGCCTTCTCCAAAACAATGCAACGCAGAAGGCTGCTAAGTGACGCAGTTTAGTTTAGTTTATTATTTATTTCCTTCGGATTACATAAAATATATGTGGTGGGCTAACCAGGCATTTGTTTTTAGATGCTTTCATCCTGTGGTTTTATTGGCTTCAGGTTGTATTTTTGTTTTTAATGATGCTGTTTCATTTTAAAAAGGTATTGTATACGGCTTAGAGATTTAAAAATATTAAGAAGATTATAAATGCTTTTCAATCAGGGGTTATTAAACGTCCCCACCCTCCCCACAGACCACTTGAAAATGGGTGAGAGGTCTTGGTGGGCCACATCGTGATTTTTCTGTTTTAGCAATGGTGACGCACCGTGCTAAATGCTGCATGGTTTTCTGTGATGTCTTTAATGGCTTCTTTTACTCCTCATAGATTGTATCTTATTGTATTACAATTTAAAAGCAGCCATAAAACTGAAAATCACTATGAATATTCCATGTGGTGGAATAGTCAACCAGAAATCCACAGACCTGCTGCGGGACACCTGAATGAAGTCTGCAGGCCACTGGTGGTCTATAGAGCACAGTTTGAGAACCCAGTTTTGAATAAAAATAAATGTGAGCCTTACCTCCCATGCTGACTGCAGACCTACAAGATCACACCTTTGTATGCCATATTCATCTACTGCCTCCTCACCCCCCCACCCCTGACCTTTTCCAAACTAGCATCACCCCACCTGGGAACTGGAGAGGTGTCAGTCTGAGAAGCAGCTGTAATATGGGACTCCTCTGTCTATCTCTGTCTCTCTCACACACTTACACAAGCTTAGAATCACAGAATCGTAGAGCTGGAAGGGATCCCAAGGGTCATCTAGTTTATATAATAATAATAACAATAACAATAATAATAATAATGATAATAATAATTTATTATTTATACCCCACCCATCTGGCTGGGTTTCCCCAGCCACTCTGGGTGGCTTCCAACTGAACATTAAAATGCAATAATCTATTAAACATTTACAGGTAGATAGCCGTGTTGGTCTGTCATAGTCAAAAATAAATAAATAAAAATCCTTCCAGTAGCACCTTAGAGACCAACTAAGTTTGTTCTTGGTATGAGCTTTCGTGTGCATGCACACTTTTTCAGAAGAAGATTCTTCGTATCTGAAGAAGTGTGCATGCACACGAAAGCTCATACCAAGAACAAACTTAGTTGGTCTCTAAGGTGCTATTAAACATTAAAAGCCTCCCTAAACAGAGCTGCCTTCAGATGTCTTCTAAAGGTCTGGTAGTTGTAGTTGCATCTGCGCATGCGCAGATACTGAAAATCATGTCTGCGCATGTCCAGACGCCGAAAATCGCTTCTGCGCAGGCGCGCTTTTCGGTGTCTGGGCATGCGCAGAAGCAATTTCCGGCACTGTGGACATGCGCAGACGCGACTTCCGGCGTTGTGCTGCGCCAGTCCGTCCCACGGATGCTCTCCGTGGGAGCGATCCGGCCCATGGCCGGAAAACTTTGCCAACGCCTGCTGTGGACTCATGTAAAGCTTGTGGTCCACCTTATCAGCCTTTAGCCAGAAAATTTGAGAAAGAAAGAAAGAAAGAAAGAAAGAAAGAAAGAAAGAAAGAAAGAAAGAAAGAAAGAAAAGAAGCTGATAGTCTGAGTAATCTGGTAGATGTCCTAGCTCTCATGCCACCAATCACAGCACTACTACAGCTGTACAATAAAACACAATGAACCTCGGTTCTTGGCCAGATACATGTTATATAAAGTGCAGATCTAGCAATCGCCACATGAGACACAGAGCTTCTGAAAAATCAAGCACAGGATCTGCAGATGCAGCCCTAAATTATGCTAAGTCATTGATGCTTTATGTTTAAATAACTGCCTTAGGTGCTAAATGGAAAAAGCACCAGGCCGAAGGGCTCTGGACTCCTTTGATGCTGAGGCCTGCTCAGATTCTGCCCTGGCGTTTTGCACCTCAGCAGATGCATTGATTTCCCAACCTGTAAACATGGAAAGAAAAGTCCACAAAGCCATCTTAGATTGCAATGCTTCTCGGGGGGCAGGGGGAGAAGGACTTGGGAGGGTTACCCTGAAAAGTTTGGAAGAAAAGGTAGAGAATTTGGGCTTATCAGCACAACTGTCTCAAAAGCCAGAGTCTGTGTCAAAAATACGGCATGTGCCAAACCTGGGGGAGAAAGGGAAATAAATTATCAGCATCCCATTATTTAAAGCTGCCTAGAGCCTTCAAATGTCACCCACGCTGCCACAGTTAGGCAGTGGTGGGGCACGAAATCTCCTGGAGATTTAAATGCTATTTTGTAACCTGCTATGCAGGGATTAGAGAGTTAAGCTTTTTCCTGTGTCACATGAAGAACATCTCTCTCTCACACACACACACTAATGCAAAACAGTATCTCCTAAGTCAGTGATGGCTAACCTTGACACTCCAGATGTTTTGGAACTACAACTCCCATCATCCCTGACCACTGGTCCTGTTAGCTAGGAAAGATGGGAGTTGTAGTTCCAAAACATCTGGAGTGTCAAGGTTAGCCATCACTGTCCTAAGTGATGGAGAACTGCCTTTTTATAATTATTTTTACGGGGGAGTGTCAAAGGAACCACTGCATCATCAGACCATGTTCAGAGATTAATTTTATTCACTGTCTCTTTCAAGGGATCTGGAATCAGCCTAATTCTCTTGTTCATACTGATTTTTCTACCTCTGGATAAATTGTGGCAATTACTCATAAAACGGACCGGTTAAGACAGGGGTCAGCAAACTTACCGTGCCTCGAGCCGGTGTCTCTAGCGCCGATCGCGCGGGCGGGCCGGAGGGCGGGGGAGCGTGCGCCCATACGCGTGCGCACATGCTATTTCCGGCGCACTTCCGGGTCAGAGGAGGACCGGAAATAGCTTGTGCGCATGTGCACGGGCCTCCTCCGACCCGGATGTGCACAAGCACAAGCATGCGCACAAGCTATTTCCGGTGCTCCTCCGGCTGGAAGTGGGCAGCATTGCCGCACCGGTAAGAGCAGGCAGTGGGGGTCACCGTGGGCCGGATAATTGAGTCCCTCGGGCCGTATCTGGCCCGCGGGCCTTAGTTTGGAGACCTCTGAGTTAAGACTAAGCAAAGTGCGTCTCATTTCAGGTCCCAAGCTCTATTACAAATTATACTTACGGGACCGCCTCTCCTGGTATGTCCCACAGAGGACCCTAAGGTCAATGAATAATAATAGTTTAAGGGTCCCGGGCCCAAAAGAAGCCAGACTATCCTCCACCAGGGCCAGGGCTTTTTCAGTGATGGCTCCGACCTGGTGGAATGCTCTGTCCCATGAGACTAGGGCCCTGCAGGACCTGATCTCCTTCCGCAGGGCCTGTAAGACAGAGCTATTCCACCTGGCCTTCAATTTAACATGATTCGTCATTCCTTTTTTCCCTTCCCTTTTTCTTTGAAGAAACCTTTTCTGAGACCCCATATTTAAACCCTTCCCTGGTTTCCTTACTGGCCCTAGCAAGAATAACTTGGCCAGTTAGCCCTGGTGATGTTCATTTATGTTGTATTTGATGCAGGAATTTTTAGACCACAATTGCTGCGGTTCTTAGGAAGAATGCTGGATAGCAAGTGTCTTTAGCTAATGCTGCAAGGACTCATTTTAGACTTGATTTGAGTCTGCACAGACTAAGGAGTTTCTAACTGCTAAGAGCTCCTGAGCAGGAATTTTGGGTTTTGGACATTTAACCAGTGTTCAAAATCAGCCATGCACCTGGCATGTTTTGCGACTCCAATCGCGTCCACGTGGAGATCTCTGAGTGCCAGGCTGGTGACTGGGGAAAGCAAAATGTCACTTAGAGGAGGATCTGATATATTTTCCTTGAAGCTTGAATCAGTTTTATTGTGGGTTCTTTTATTTGATGTTTTAATGTGCTTCGAGGTTTGTTCTTTAAAATATAAAGCAGTATAAAGGTAAAGGGACCCCTGACCGTTAGGTCCAGTCGCAGACGACTCTGGGGTTGCGGCGCTCATCTCGCTTTACTGGCCAAGGGAGCCGGCGTACAGCTTCTGGGTTATGTGGCCAGCATGACTAAGCCGCTTCTGGCAAACCAGAGCAGTGCACGGAAACGCCGTTTACCTTCCCACCGGAGCGGTACCTATTTATCTACTTGCACTTTGATGTGCTTTCAAACTGCTAGGTTGGCAGGAGCTGGGACCGAGCAACAGGAGCTCACCCCGTTGCGGGGATTCAAACCTGCCGACCTTCTGATCGGCAAGCCCTAGGCTCTTACACATCTTACACGTCTTCAAATAACCCTGCTAGTGATGTTAATTGCTTACAGTTGTCTTTCAAATATAATATGAATTTATTCCAGTCTTTCTGGAATGCTTGGTCTCGCTTGGTTCCGGATTCTTCCCGTCAATTTCGCCAGTTCTGCAAAATCCATCAATTTCATCTTCCACTCTTCTTTTGTTGGTACTTCCTGTTCTTTCCATTTTGGGGCTAGCAAAATTCTTGCCGCAGTTGTTGCATATGAGAACAACTTTTTATCTTGTCTCGGTAACTCTTTACCCACTATACCCAATAAGAAAGCTTCCGGGGGGTTTGTTTGCATTTGTGATAGGGGGAATTGTTGGGTCAGGTAAACCAGATTGATTCGTATGCTGTCGGTGGATTCTTCTCATCTTGTTGGGCTGTGCATGCGATAAAGGGGAGCCATACTGGGGTGAAGGCGTCCTCTTCCATTTGTCCCCGTGTCAGTTTCAGTTTATTGGTTAGCTTTTCTAGCAGAGCAAATTCTTATTCTGAAAGTGTCACCCGGAGAAAAAAGTTTGAGAACCGCTGTCCTAATTGTGGAATGCTCTCCCCCAGGAAGGGCTACTTGATATCTACATAGATATATAGTTTTGTGCCAAACAAAGACCTTAAAAAAAAAAATCCCAGCCCTTTTATTGCTGTGATATTCCTGAGCAATTCCTGTTTCTTGATCCAGCCTCTTTTAATCTATAGCAGGGATCGGCAAGGCTTACCGGGCATGGGCTAGATCACTCCCGCGGAGATCCTCCATGGGCCGGGCTGGTACAGTGCAACGCCAGAAATCGCTTCTGCGAATGCCCAGACGCTGAAAATCACACCTGCGCAGAAGTGATTCCCATCACCTGGGCATGCGCAGAAGCAATTTCCAGCACCGCGGAAATGCGCAGATGCGATTTCCGGCGTCTGGGCATGTGCAGAAACGATTTCCAGAGCCATGGAAGAGTGTCCCCGCACCACGCCAGTTTAGCACAGCGCGCGGGGACTCACCGAGCAGGTGACTCAGTTTGGGGGCGGCTCTTGGGCCAGTTAAGCAACCCTCATGGGCCACTTCTGGCCCATGGGCCTTAGGTTGCCGACCTCTGATCTATAGTGTGCTTATGTTTTAAAAAGGTTTTTACAATGGTACCTTGGTTCTCAAATGCCTTGGTACTCAAACAACTTGGAACCCAAACACTACAAACCCGGAATTAAGAGTTCTGGTTTGCTAACTTTTTTCGGAAGCTGAAGGTGCTCCATTTTGAGTGCCACCCTTCCCTATTGAGTGCCACACTTCCATTTTGAGTGTTACGCTGAGGTCTGTCTGTTTTTGCTATTTTGCGTTTCTGTTTTTGCGGCTTTTTTGTTTTGTTTTTGTGACTGTGTGGAACCCAGTTCAGCTACTGATTGATTGATTGTGTGACTGCAGTACCTTGTTCATTGCTTTCATTTTATGGATCAATGGTCTCGTTTAATAGTAAAATTCATGTTAAATTGCTGTTTTAAGGGTTGTTTTTAAAAGTCTGGAACGGATTAATCCGTTTTGCATTCCTTTCTATGGGAAAGCTCACCTTGGTTTTGGAACAGACTTCCGAAACAGATTAAGTTTGAGAACCAAGGTACCACTGTACTGTAGTTTTGTTAAGCTATCCCGGGAATCTATTCAAATGGCAGGATATACATTCCTGTTAAATAAGTATTTCTTTTTTTCAGCCTCATGTTGCATGATGCTACATCAGATAAAGCAAGTGAAGGCAAAATAAAGAGATTATGACTACAATTGCGCTGGCAGAAGCAGTTTATCCAGAAAGATTAAAAACCATAGGACTGGATGAGAAGAATAAACCCAGTATCCTGGATACAGATCATCCTTGCAGGTATGCCTAATCAGAAAAAGCTTTATTTCCATTCTGTTGATTAAAGAGTTCTGTGCCGCTTGAAATCTTGCATACTTATATACCTTTTGTCAGGGGCTGGCCGGTTTCCGAAGCGGTGCCAGAGGAGACAGCTGACCTAGATAGGGCTCCGCTGACGCCCGAAGAGTTATTGAGGGTCTGGGATCAGGAACAGGCACAGCCCCTGCTGACGCCAGAGCAGGTAGTGCAGCAATGGGAGGAAAGCTCCACCAGAGCGCTAGCACAGCCAATGGGAAGGGATCAGAATATGGAGACCGAGGAGGAGTTGAGGCTTAGAGAGCCTACCGGAGCATCAGACACCACAAGCGGGGAAGGTGAAAGCGAAAGGGAAGGGGGAGCCGTAGGGCTGCCCAGGTCAAGGGCGCGGAAGCGGAAAAAGGAGAGGCGGAGACTAGGCTTTCCGAAGCTCCTATGCTGGGGGCGGAGCCGCAAATCCGTACTAGAAGGATCTGACTCCGAGGGGTCGGATGCATAATCGCAAGGTCTGGATTATCAATGTTATGAAATAAAGTGATTAGTTTAGCAGACTGCGTTTTGTGGATGCTTACTTCCGAGGAGACACCCATCCGTCTCACACCTTTTCAGTAAGAAAGTTAACTCTTCTTGTTCTCTGAAACATGTGTTGCACCTGTCACCCTCACAGGCAAATTTCTGAAGGAAAAAGGTATAGATTCTGGCAACCTCAGGACTGATTCATAAAGCAGAATTGACCTCCCAAGCATTTTGTTTTCCTGGTCTAGGCTCTGTCTTTCCCCACTGCCAATTCTCCTTGGCCATCCTCACAGTGGGTATATGCAAGTGCAAGTAGATAAATAGGTACCGCTGCGGCGGGAAGGTAAACGGTGTTTCCGGGCGCTCTGCTTTTCGTCACGGTGTCCCGTTGCGCCAGAAGCGGTTTAGTCCTGCTGACCACATGACCCGGAAAGCTGTCTGTGGACAAACGCCGGCTCCCTCGGCCTGAAAGCAGGATGAGAGCCGCAACCCCATAGTCACCTTGACTGGACTGAACCGTCCAGGGGTCCTTTACCTTTTTACCATGTGAGTTGCCTGCTGGCATCCTACAGAGTTCCATCTTGTTACCCAAACAGGGCTCTTGGTTTGTGCTATTTTAACGGCAACCCTCCCATCGTTCATTCCACCTGGCGAGGAACTTTGAAAGCAAAGGGATTTTCAATATGGCATGGAAAGTTTTGCGGCGCTGCTGAACCCCTTGCCCCTCTAGCCTAGGTTTGGGAGAATTATCTGGGTTTTTTCTCCCCGAGGAATGAACATACAGGCTATTTCTGTTACTGGAAATCTATCCTTTTCTGCATCCTGGGGGAAAGGGAGAACTTGAAGCATTTCCTAAAGACAACAGCTCTTCATGTGACCATAAGGAGAAGCTTCAAGCACTGTTATTCTGCAGAAGAAAACCTTATGCAAGAGTTGTGTAATTTGTGCGTCAAATGTTACAGTTAGATACCAGTACAACCTTCACTCTCCTCACAGTCCAAGCCTATCCATATTTACTCAGAATACTGAAAGCCGCCCAGAGTGGCGGGGGAAACTCGGCCAGATGGGCGGGGTAAAAATAATAAAATTATTATTATTATTATAGAAATGGGGAGAAAACACCTTGCTGATTTTAACGGTTCTTACTTCCAAAACAATTCTGCTTAAGACAATTTATTAATGAAACCACGTTTGTGCCTCAGAGGGAGATGAAAACAAGGGAAACCATTTGTGCAGGGCTAAGAAGAGAGACTTTCTAGGGCCCAGAAAACCAACATATTGGCAAAGATGGTGCATTTCACAGCTTGCATTGCATTTTCCAGTAGCTAGTCTGGAGTAGAGATGTAAAATTTCTGGAAATTTTGAAGCTCGGAAAAAACCCCGTTTTTTTCCGGGGGGGTTGGGGGGGCACGGAAATTTTTGAAAAAATTGAAAAAAATGCTACTTCTTCTTTTTTCTTTTCCAGATTGAAAGTCATTCTGTTACTTTAGAAACATAAAATATAACTACAGACAATTTTAATGGGCATAAAATTATCACAACTAGCATATTAAAAATATAGTGTATCCAAACAATTATTACAAACAGAATTTACTTTTAAAATAATATTTATTTGTATTTGTAACAAATGGAGCAACAATCTCCTGAACTGTTTAGTAGTTTATGTGGAACAAAAAAAAAAACTCCACAAAACAATTTTTTAAAATCCAGAAGAAACAATTCTTCATATTTCCTCTCCGTAGTATTTAAAAAAACATTCTCACAAAAAGAACTGAAGAAGGAAGTGGGACTAAGTTTCAATGAATGGGCATGAAATTTAATCAGAATCATTTTCTGAGCTGTAATGATCAGTATCAGTTTCAGTCTCTGCTTCTGCATCTACTCTGTTGTGTCTGTCATTATCACAGTTACCGGTATTATGGACTTCTAAAAACTGAAGGTTTGCTCGGATTGATTGATCTATTTTTTATTTTTTCAAATTTTCGGAAAAAAACAAAAAAGGCTTCAGGAAAAAACCGGGGGGGGGGGACCGGGTTTTTTCCGAATTCTTCTGGTTTTTTCCGGGCCTTCACATCTCTAGTCTGGAGGTTGCTGACTCCCATTGTTGGGGAGAAACCTCTGCATTAGAGGACCTGCTATGACCAAGTGGCTGCACAATTCCTGTCACCCTGGAAAAAAGCAGTGGCATTGCCACTCGGAAAGAAGATGGCCCTAGACCCTTTGGTCTGGAATAGCTACTGACCAGCTGCAAATATCCCCTTCCTAGGGATGTCATGGAGAGGGTCATAAAGAAATAGGAGTCCTTGGAGAATTCAGAAAATCAAATAGCAAGGTTGCAAGGACTCATGCCAGGACGGCAATAAACAATAATTTCTTCTATTTTTGTTGTTTCAAGTATGACACAAATTCCAGTTGCAATGTTTTTTAACTCCAGGACAAGGCCCTGTTTCGTTTATTCTTCATCAGCTCTAGTTTCTTAGTTTCATAGTCAAAGTGTACCGAGTGTGTCTAGACAACAAAAATGGAAGAAATTATTGTTTATTACCATCCTGGCCTGAGTCCTTGCAACCATGGAGAGGGTCATGGCAGGAAATCTTGGATGACACAGATTTTCAATTTGGGTTCAGGCCCGGCCATGGAACCAACCTTGACTGAGAGCGGTGTATCGGGAGTGCAACTTTGCTCCTGCTTCTCCATCACTCTACAGCAGGGATGTCCAACAGGTCGATCGCAATCTACTGGTAGATCCCCGGGAGGTTTGGGTAGATTGCGGTCGATCGCTGGGTCCCTTTCCTTGGCGTTGGTAAAATATAATCCGGTCCCGCCCCCTCGCCCCGCCCTCCATTGTTGCACGATTTGCAGAACGGAAGACGGAATTTACTCAGTGAGGCTGTTTGTTTCCCCAGCGATCTGTTGGTGAGTGGCTGTTCCCCTTTTTCCCTTGAGCTTAGGCTTGAATTCTGAAATATCGGGGCTCTCCTCCTCCCTAAAAAAAGCTCACCAACTTTAATAAATAATAATAATAATAATAATAATAATAATAATAAATTTATTTATACCCCGCCCTCCCTGGGCAGAACCAGGCTCAGGGCGGCCAACACCAATAAAATTCAATAAAACGTAAAAGAAAAAGAAAAAAACAGTTAATTAAAATACAGGTTAAAATACGGGTTAAAATGCAGCCTCATTTTAGTAGTAGCCCATAAATCAAAATCATAAGGGGAGGGAAACATAAGGGTCAGACTGAGTCCAAACCAGAGGCCAGGCGGAACAGCTCCGTCTTCCAGGCCCTGCGGAAAGATGTGAAATCCCGCAGGGCCCTGGTCTCTTGTGACAGAGCGTTCCACCAAGTCGGGGCCAGTACTAAAAAGGCCCTGGCCCTAGTTGAGACCAATCTAACCACCTTGAGGCTCGGGACCTCCAAAGTGTTGTTATTTGGGGACCTTAAGGTCCTCTGCGGGGCATACCAGGAGGGGCGGACCCGTAGGTACGAGGGTCCTAGGCCTGAACACCAAAAAAGGGGGTAGGTCACTCCCAGTTTTTAATTCTGTGAGTAGATCGCAGTCTCTTGGGAGTTGGCCACCCCTGCTCTATAGCTTTCAAAGTGCTGACTTTCACCTACAAAGCCTTAATGACTCAGGACCGCAATACCTCAAGGAACAACTTTCCCCATATGAACCAACCTGGACCCTGCAATCATAATCTAAGGCCCTTCTTCATGTGACTCCTCCATGAGAAGCCCAGAGGGTGGCTACACAAGAACTGGCCTTTTCTGGGATGGCTCCCCACCTGTGGAATGCTCTCCCCAGGGAGGCTTGTCTGGCGCCTTCATTACACATCTTTAGACAGCAGGCGAAATTTTCGCTATAACCTGGCCTTTGGCGGATTAAACACTCTATGACCTTTTAAATGTGTTTGTGGGAGGGGGGTTATTGGTTTGGTTTTTGTTTTCAGATTGTGGTTTTTTATGATGTATTTTGTGTTCTCATTCTACATTTTTATGTTATGAGCTGCCCTGTGATCTTTGGATGAAGGGCGGTATACAAATTTAAATACTAATAACAATAACAATAATAAATCCAGTCCACTCAGCTATGGCGAGTAAAATTTAGCCAGTCCTTTTCCCCCTGAATGTGGCCTAAAATGACCAAAGCTGCAATCTTATGCACAATTAACTTGGGAGTAAATTATGCACAGTATCAAATGGCATCACAGGTAACAAACAAATCACTTGGTAACAAACAAATCATATCTGATTTGGGTTTTAATGTTCACCTAAGAAGAGTGAACAAAACTCTCAAACACATTAAATAGGAAATGTGTTTGCTTGTTTTTAGCTCAAGCTTTGAGTGGGGAATTTATTAATTGTGAATTCCTATAAGAACAGACCTGATCTGCAACTTCTGGACTGCCTTTCACACTTCCCAAATACTATGATGCTCAAAATATGTTTAGGGACACGGGTGGAGCTGTGGGTTAAACCACAGAGCCTAGGGCTTGCTGATCAGAAGGTCGGTGGTTCGAATCCCCGTGACGGGGTGAGCTCCCGTTGTTTGGTCCCTGCTCCTGCCCACCTAGCAGTTCGAAAGCACGTCAAAGTGCAAGTAGATAAATAGGTACCGCTCCGGTGGGAAGGTAAACGGCGTTTCCGTGCGCTGCTCTGGTTCACCAGAAGCAGCTTAGTCATGCTGGCCACATGACCCGGAAGCTGTACGCCGGCTCCCTTGGCCAATAATGCGAGATAAGCGCGCAACCCCAGAGTCGGTCACGACTGGACCTAATGGTCAGGGGTCCCTTTACCTTTACACAATATGTTTAGAAATCTGTAGTTTGAGAGAACACACATTTTATAATACTAATTTATGTTAATATCTACACACACGTTTTTGTGAGGACTAAAATAAAACTTGCAGATAAAGGTAGAAAAATGGGGTGGAAATAAGCCACGAATGAACATATGAAAAAAAACGAGATGAGCTAGAAATAGATACCTGCCTGTCCCTAGTTCTGAGGGCCACCGAAAAAAGTTAACTCCATGGAAAACATATGAATAGCATCTAGGCTGACATTTTTCATCACTAGGATGTTGATGCCCGAAATCTGGTGATTTAAATTGCCCTGGCAATTTCAGCTAAAGGATCCCCTCCCTGCTGTAGATTGTTATATAAAGAAGATATTTATCCAGCTAAGAACATGCACCTTCTACATGAGGTATCATCTCTGCCACACACAAGGCCAAATATCAGCTGAGGGCAACAGATGCTTCTGAGAGCTCATTCACCCAAGGTGTGTGCCTGGGGTCCTAGAGAAATTCCACAGGGTGATTCACATGTTTATGGTGGAGCAAGATAAACAGAGAACTCTGTGTCGATTTAGGGGACTCATAATCAGACAGACCTGCCTGGCCACATACATACGACAAGCAGAACCTCTCAGTTCAACTGTGAGAACCCACTGACCCAGAGACGGAGACCAAAACAATACTCTTTGTAAAATGGCATTTGTGCGTTTCATTGGTCACTGAGCATGTATGTGCCTGAGATAATAATAATAATAATAATAAACTTTTATTTATACCCCGCCCTCCCCAGTCAGAAACCGGGCTCAGGGCGGCTAACAATCATAAAAACCTCAACAAACTACAAACAATCAATTAAAACACCGAATTAAAATACAATATAAAATTCCAATTTTAAAATGTCACCTCATATTAGGCAGTCCACCAACAGGCCAACAGAATAACATAACAAGGCAATTAAAGATGCATGTCAGCGATCACTTATGAGTGAGTGAGCGATAGATAAATTATGCCTTCTTCCTTGAACACATCAAGATTTCTAAGAAGGGAAAGAAGCAACTTTTAGTGTCTGCTGAAATGTGACGGTGGGCAACGCAGAGGGTGATTTATCACAGTAATTCATTGCAGGAAAGATGGCCTATGTGTGTCTGGCAAGAAGTTTATGCCACTCATCCGGGCCTGCAAATATGAGAGAAAAAATCTTCTGTTTCACTTCCACATCTTCTAAATCCCCACCATGGTGTTGCTGTTCATTTCACCTCTCCCCAATCTTAGTGTGGGATACCCCAAGCATTGGCCTGGTCACAGTTACAGGGATAGTGTCATGTGTGCAATCTCCATTGCTCAGTCTTGTATACTGAGAGGTGCGAAGGGTGGCAACACGAGAACGGGGCCTTCTCTGCAGTGGCTCCCCGTCTGTGGAACCCCAGGGAGGTTCGCCTGATGCCTTCATTATACACCTTTAGGCACCAGGCAAAAACATTCCTTTATAAACAGGCCTTTGATTGATTTGACATCCTATGCCATTTTAAAATGTGTTTTTTAAGGTTGTTTTTATTTTGATTACTGGTATATATTTTGTGGTTTTATATTTTGCTTTTGTTCTGTGAACCACCCTGAGACCTCCGGATATAGGGCAATATATAAATTAAATAAATTATTATTAATAATAATAATAATAATAATACAGCAGGTAAAAAGGACATAGAGAGCCTATGTTATTGGCACCACAGAGTGTGCATTCAGCATCTCCAATAATTAAGTAGAATCAACACAACTAATGGGAAGGGGTTACACTTAGGAAATCTTTTCCAGTATGTACCAGTTTATGTGACAAAGGGCCAGTTAAATCCTTGGTTTACTTTCTGTTGTGCCATGCCTGCTTCATTGAACCAGAAAGCAATAAGTATGGATGGGCTTTTAAATACTTTTGCATTTTGCCTACAAATTTTTTTATAGTTATCAGTCACAGTTATCACGAGCATTTTGAGACTTGACCATTGTCACTTCCTCCTTACTCTTATTGAAAAGTGTTCCAATGGAGGGAGCTCGCTACCATTTATTTTAATGCTAGTTTCTGCATTTTAAGCCAAATCCTACAGGCGTACGCTGCTGTTCTCACAACTCAAGAAACGGGTTCTTCATTGAACCATTACCACAAGCCAGCGGAATAACCAAACCTGCTACAATTCTGGATGATGCCTTTTTGCAGAAAACCACTATTGTGCTTCCAAAATCCCCAATCACCTGTTGTGTTACATCCTGGTTTGTTCCCCTATATATCATCCCTCCTGAGGCTTCCTTAATGTGCCACAATCTGCAGATAGGGAGAACATTTTAAATCATCCTGAATCAACACTCCTTCTATACACTAAACGGATATTCTTCGTGGCATAAGGCCAATAAGCCTTTTTGGTGTTGGGGAGTATCTGCGTAACAGAAGGTAAACAGAAAGGTACGTCCATTAGCCTTTCCCCAACTGCTCCATTGCTAACCTGCCTGCACTGCACCCGTCATTCTAGGGGACGCAAAGTACTAGGCACATGTTGGGTCACTGGGAAAATAAAGCAACAGCAATCTGACATCATTGTAACCAGCAGCATCGTTCGGTTCATATGCAACCCGAAGACAGTCTTCTGCTTGGCAGCCAAGTGTGCATTGCAGTAAAGGTGCTCACCGCATAAACAACTTGATCCTCCTAGCTTCTCACCCACCAGACACTCTTGTTCCAAAGGGAGGAAGCAACGCAGTAACAGCTTATTAACTCCAGGTCACCCAGAAGTATTTATGACACAGCAAACAATTTCAGCATGAACCCTTCAGGCTGCCCTTGTTCCTGCAATGTCCTGTTTAAGAGTAACAGACCGATGGGGAGAGAAGGGCAGGCACATTTTTGCCAAGCCGTCATCGAGGAAAGCTATTTTACATTAAGAATGCAAAAAAAACACGAGCTGTTCTCCAGTGTCTCAACTAGAATGCTCAGATGACTGAGAGACCCAGCGCAATACACCACGGCCCATAAAGGAAATGCGTTCAAGAGAGGCGCACTGCTTTTCTTCTTTCCCAGCACGCTGAACAGACCCATTTATCTTTCAGCAAGCGGACCCACCGAGAATAAACGGAAGGCAGAAAGAGGCTGTCTAGGTGGGCTAGCCTGAGGGGGAGGGCAGCGCATCCCTCAAGGATCTGTGGCGGAGGATCTGCACTCGGGTCTCCCCTAAGTGCGCACACGCCGTGAATTTGAAGAGCGCACCCCAAAAGAATCCTGGGAACTGTAGCACCCAGCACCCTTAACAGGCTATAGTCCCCCGGTTTAAGAATCCTGGGAACTGTAGTTCCCAGCATCCTTAACAAGTGATAAACCCCAGGTTTGAGAATCACCAGAACAGTAGTTCCCAGCACCTTAACAAGTGATAATCCCCAGGTTTAAGAATCTTGAGAACTGTAGTTCCCAGCACCCTTAACAGGCTATAGTCCTGCGGTTTAAGAATCCTGGGAACTGTAGTTCCCAGCACCCTTAACAAGCGATACTCCCCAGGTTTGAGAATCCTCAGAACAGTAGTTCCCAACCCCCTTAACAGGTTATAATCCCCAGGTCTAAGAATCCCGGGAACCTTAGTTCCCAGCCCCCTTAACTGGCTATAGTTCCCAGGAGGTGTTTTTAAGGGGTGGGGTGTGGGATGAGCTGAAAATGTATGGCATATACGCAGCAGTGTCATAGGGAACAGGGAAGCCTCCCTAACTTGGCTGGGTGGAAGGGCGGTGGGCTGCTAAAAGAATGAATGGGAGGCAGAAGCCGCCGAGCTGACACGTCACTATCTCCCCCCCCCCCCGGCCGTCATTCAGCCGTCCACTCACCCGAGCCGCCATCTTGTTCCGCCGGCGACGAAGGAGCGACTGACAGATGCGAGATGCGGAGCGCGGAAAGCCGCCGGCTGGGAGGAGGCGGAGCCACGCAGAGCGCAAGGGGTGGGGCCTTCCTCGCCCCGCCCACTTCCGGACCCTTTTATAACTGCCTCGTTCTCGAGTCGGTTGACCCCCGCCTTCCTAAGAGTTAAGAGAGCCGCGAGAGGCACCAGCCCGCATACACGCACGGGAATCCAATGCGGCGCCGGCTGTGGTTGAGCCCAAAGGGCGGGAAGGAGAGATGCGCACAATCGCGAACAAGGAAGCGAGGAGGAGGTGGAAAAAAGGGCATTTCCCTGTTTAATTTTAATAGTTAATTGGTATTTAAGGCGACAAAAGTGTGCTAAGGGGGGGTTCACTCGAACTGCAGGGATAAAGCCCCAAGCAAAATGTAAACATCATCATCATTCATTATCATTCATTATTCATTATCATTATTTAATGAATTTATATACCGCCCTATACCATAGCTGTCAACTTTCAGATTTGAAAATAAGGGATTTTTTCAAACTTTCGGATTTGAAAATAAGGGATGCCGCGAGGGCGGTGCAATGGCACCAAGTAGCCTCGCCACCCTGCGCTCCAGAGGCTGCGCGCGAACCGGTGAGCGAAAGAGCGAGCGCATAGACAGCAGGCTGTCTGTCTGTCTGGTTGGGCGTGAGGGTCTGGCTGCACAAGGCATGCAAGCTCCGCCCCCAGTCGGTCTCAGACTCCTTATTGGCAGCCGAGCAACGCAGCTGAGGAGCCTCCCTGGCCGGCAGGGAGGGAGAGGAGCTGCTTCCTTTGAAATCCGGGAAATTTAAGGGATATCAACAATCTGGGATAGCAGCGGGAAACGGCATTGGAATAAGGAAGTTTCCCGCAAAAAAAGGGAGGGTTGACAGCTATGCCCTATACCCGGAGGTCTCAGGGCGGTTCACAGAAAAGATCACAACATGTATAACATCATGTTAACGTGCGATCAAAATTACAATGAGTTGGATAGGCAAACCCTAAAACTCAGATGATCCCTCAAAAATATTGGGGAGGGGACACCAAAAGGCGAGGAGGAAAATGAATGCAAACAAATAAAGGGACAGAGGTATCACGTAACAGAGGTTATTAGTATTATTTTCAAAGGAAACTAGACAGGGTGACAAGGAACTGGAATAAATTTCTCCAGTTTGCACGATGCATACTGTACATTAATCGTAGCAACGAGTATGTATTAAATAAATAATAATTAAAAAAAGAAATTGTCTGTTGCTTCGCAGAAATGTCTAATAAACCATGACTCATCGTGTCTTGCAAGTGTATCCGAACTCCGAAGAGTAGCAGCAGGCATATGACGAGACAAAGCCCTGCATTCTAGCGGCACCTTGAAAACTAACCAAGGTTACTTCTACTTAGATGTAAGTCCCATTCGGTTCAATGGGACTTACTTCCAGGTAAGGGTGTGCAGTATAGAATTGCAAGCTTACTCGTGGACCTTAAGAGACGCATTTCTCTTTCTCTGCATTACTGCCCCGCACGCGGAGGCATTCCAATAAGAACCAGAAGTGAGGGTTGAGTACTTAAGCCATCCTCTTTTCCTTTCCATCTCCATTGCCTTCAATCACGTCCGCAGAGAGGCAGAGATATTAAAAAGTGGAAGACGGCTGTCTCATTTTCTCTGTACGCTGCATCCGGGTTTAGATTGGAGAAGCCATTTTTAAATGTTTCCTGGCAGACCTTTGAATAGGGGAATCCAAGAGCTAAGACATAGCTGTGATAATGCAAAATAATTAATTAATTAATTAATTAATAATAATAATTGCAATTTTAGTCACTTTTCTTTTTACAAAAGGGAACTCAAAGCGACTTGCAAAAAATAGCACATACATTAAAAAGGTAAAGGGACCCCTGACCATTAGGTCCAGTTGTGACCGACTCTGGGGTTGCCGCGCTCATCTCGCATTATTGGCCGAGGGACCCGGCGTACAGCTTCCAGGTCATGTGGCCAGCATGACTAAGCCGCTTCTGCCGAACCAGAGCAGCGCACGGAAACGGCGTTTACCTTCCCGCTGCAGTGGTACCTATTTATCTACTTGCACTTTGGCGTGCTTTCGAACTGCTAGGTTGGCAGGATGCACATACATTACAACCAACATAAAATTAAAACAAAGTAAAATCTAAGAGTTAAGTTTCATTTTGCTCAAAAAAACTGAATGTCGCTTCCGTTTTCCAACTTTTTAAAAAAATGACCTTACCACTGCATATTCCAATACAAATGCAGTCCATTATCCTCATATTTTCCTCTAAATATTGCAAGATGGGCATCAGGCTGAAGCTCCTTGTGTGGTTTACAACAACCCTGATATGTAGTCCAGTTGGGGCTGAAGTTCAGATACGCTATCCCTGCCATACGGTATTAGTCTGCAGAAAGTAGTGTACAACAACCCTGCAATATAGGCCACTGTTTTTATACTAACAGTATATTGCAGGAAAGGCCTACTGAAGATATGGATTTATGACAGCCCTAGCCCTGCAATGCAGTTTACTGTTAATATTGCAAATCAGAGATCGGGCTTAGATTTAAATTTCCAGCCAAAAAAGCTCAATACAAAACAAACCCTTAGGTTGCACATGGTCAATCTGCTTAAATTGCCTATGGAGAATACCCCCATAAACAAATCCAATGCTCAGTTGCATGTAGACGCCTCATCCTCTGTGGATTTGCGTGCAGGTGGCATGTTAAAGGTTCAAAATCTCAATAACAAAATCACACTATAATGTTAGTTAGATGAGAGATTCCTGTCTCTGCTGCTATATTTTCTTCTCTCTCTTTTTGGGCTGGGGGTGGGGGGGGGGAAAGGACACCTGCTGCCCAAGCAACAGAAGAAGGCGAAGCCAACAGATGTTGGACTCCCACTCCCATAAGCCCTAGTCTGTGTGACGGATGATCAGGGATGATGGGATCTGTAGTTCTGTTCCACCAAAAATGCTAAGTATGTAGCTCACCACACTTTGGGTGTCTTTGCGCACAGAGCTGCTGACACAGTCAGGCTTCAACTCTGTCGTTAGCAACACAGTTTACTTGCTCAGTTGTTACTGCCAGCTCTTCCGCCTCTCCTATTTCCATTCAAGCCCTGTCATTCTGAATGACATCATACTCTAGTATCACTGCCTGGTCCACAAAGATAAGAAAATAATCACACAGAGAGAGGCATCTGGCTTTGTGTGTGAGAGAGTGATTTCCAGGTTCAGATAGGAGAAGCCATTTTTAAATGTCCCCCGGGGAGGCATGGAGAGTTGCCAATATACATCAATAAAACAATCCAGCATTTTATTTTCCTTTTTTGGCAGTTTAATAACTGGTTTAATTGATCCACAGCAAAGCAGCACATTAGATTCCTTACATACATATATTTATTGACTAAATAGATTCATTAAATGCACAAATTTAATAGTATAATTACAATTTAAAAATACATAAATTCCTAAGGGCATTGCAGATCTTCCCAATTCCTCATTTGTAAAACAGCAACTCTCATCATCTTTGACCACTGGCCATGCCGGCTGGGACAGATGGAAACAGGAGTCCAACAGCACTTGGAGGGCAAGCAATTCCTCCACTCCTGCCCTAGAGGATCAGGTTCAAAGTCTGGAGGCACCTTTGGGTGCGTGGGGGGCTGATCAGATATAGGCAAGGCGGCCCAATACATTTTGGCATGCGTGGCAAACCACAAAATGGTGTCCCCCTCCCCACCAGGGAAGAAGAGGTGAGTGAAGATCTACATCAGGAACAAGGGGGCGGGGGAGGAATAAAAATCTACCTCGAAATCAGCTGTCCCTATGGATCCTGACACCCAAGGCAGTCACCTTGCCTTGCCTCTTGGATATAGGTCACCAGCACCAGCTGCAGAGGTGCAGTATTTGGACCCCATGTCATGGACTGGCTGGAGGCACCAGTTGGGATTCCCCCGAGGGAAGAAGGCTCTGAACCTGGGGATTGGTGGTGGGACGATGATGAGCAGTCAGAAAGAGAAGATTGGGAGGAGGAGGTGTCAGAACGCTGAAAGAGTAACAGGGTTTAGTGAGCAGGAAGAGGCTGTGGCAGAGAGCAGTCCAGAATCAGAGGCAGAAGCTGGAGCAGCAGAGGAGAGAGGCCAAGAGGCAGAGATGAGTTGGGCTGGTGAACAAACCAAGGGGTCTCCCCCTCCTGGTGCAACAAGCTCCTCTTCCCCCACCCGCTGGTCTTCCAGGACCAGGAAAGGAATGAAGTGAGAGGAGCAAAGGCAGGCGCAGCCCCTCGAAGTGTTCCTAGTCCCACTGGGCTAGTCACTGTCTACCTCACAAGATTGTTGTGAAAATAAAATGGCAGGAGGAGAACCACGTACACTGCCTTCAACTACCCCCATAGATGTAATAAAATAAATGGTTGTTATAAAATACACTGCTAAGGTACTATGGAAACAACAAAATATCTATCCTTCACAAACTGTTCTGTTGATCAAGGAGCTTTGATCAAGGTCTGTGCAGTCATTATCTTAGTTTATTATCATGCCTGATTTGTATATGGGCCCCATCTGCACTATTAATTTAAAGCAGTATTGCACAACTTTAAACAGCCGCGGCTCCCCTCGAAACATCCTGGGAACTGCAGTTTGTTAAGGGTGCTGAAGGGGTGCCAGGAAACCTTTTTTTGCCCTGCTGGAACTACATTTCCCAGAGTTATCTAGAGAAAGGGATTGGTTGTTAATAAACCACTCTGAAAATTGTTAGCTTTGCGTGGGGAATAGGGGGTCTCCTCCTAACAACTACATCCTTAACAAACTACAGCTCCCAAAATCCTTTCAAGGAAGTCATGACTGTTTAAAGTGGTATAATAATGCTTTTAAATGTACGGCACAGATGGAGCCTAGAAATGAAGAAACCGAAGTCTCTTCCCTCCGACTCGCAATCTCAAAATTATTATAGCAGTCTGTTTTCCAGCCATAACCACACAGCTGCTCCTGGAAAGGAGGGTGTGAAGGTCAGGGCTTGGGTAGATTGATGACACCAATAATTCTGTGTTCTGCTCCTGTGCTTTATAGTAAAGAGTCGGTTTACTGCAGTCTGCGATGGTCATACTGCAGTATTTGGGATGCTGCTAAGAGGTAGCTTGAAAGGGAACTGCTGCATTGTACAGAAAAAAAACATATAGTTTGTGAACTGAATACGTGTTTGTGTGTTTTAAGGTGCCTATTTGCACAGATCTCTCTTTTAGAGAACAGCTGTGTTTCCAAAGGTCATATGTTATTAAAAAAAATACTGAGAAAGCGGAGCAGTTTTGCGATGTCGTTTAAAGAATGTTCTGGATAATATTAGGCTTTACAGTGGAAGAAAGGGGAAGCATCACCATGGAAACCAGAATTCTAACAGAAGCTGCGAATTCTGCAGTCTTCCCCTGTGGTGTGTCACTTTAAATATGTCATTGTTGGAAATGCAAACTTGGAATAGGCACTACTATGTATGCCGGGGACTCCAATAGTTGTAATTGGACTCCCAAGTCCCATCAGCCCCAGCCAGCATGGCCAATGGGCGGGGATGAAAGGAAGCATATAGCAGGTTGTTTGAATCCCTGCTTTATGGTGTGGAATACAATACTGTCACTGATAAGTAGTGTGTAATCTAGGAAGCGCTTGGTTCATGGCTCACTGAATAAATCAGCCTGATCTAACCTGGTGCCCTTTAGATGTTATTGACTACAACTCCCATCATCCCTGACCATTGGTCCTGTTAGCTAGGGATGGTGGGTGATATAATAGTAATAATAATAATAATAATAATAATAATAATAATAATGTTATTATTTATACCCTGCCCATCTGGCTGGGCTTCCCCAGCCACTCTGGGCGGCTTACAGCACATAGAAAAATGTAAAACATTAGACAGGAAAAACTTCCCTAAACAGAGCTGCCTTCAGATGTCTTCTTAAAGTCAGATAGTTGTTTATTTCCTTGACATCTGATGGGAGGGCGTTTCACGCTGAGAAGGCCCTTTGCCTGGTTCCCTGTAACCTCACTTACCACCACGCTGCTGTAATTACTGAGATAATGCATGGGAAGTGTTGTTTATTATATCTCCTTGCTTCTGTGGGCTGAAGCTTGGATTTACTTTTACATTGCTGAAAAGGGAATCACAGGATTGTAGAGCTGGAAGAGGTCACACGGGTCATCTAGCCTAACCCCCGGGAATTCAATAATATTTTGCCCAATGTGGACCCGTGAACCTGAGATTAAGAGCCTTGTGCTCTATCAACTGAGTTATCCAGCCACTTTCAGTGGAAATAATTTAGAAGAGGAGCGGTCTGTAGGCTGTGGCGTGTCTCACTCCACAGCTATGAGCCCACCGACTTTTAAAGCAGGTATCAATCAATACTTTATTGCGGTCCAAAGACCCACAAAACAATTTGAAAACTAGATACAGTTAAAATGACCAGACAGACAGATGAAAGAAACCAAGGCAGTCATTTTGTTTTATCTAGGGCATAATGATATTTGTTTTTTATAACCTCCGAAAGAAACTTTGCCACGGCCAGTGTAATATCATTTGCCCTGTCTTCCCAAAGATATTTAATATGGGAAGCTTCAGATTTCCCCAGGAAATTTCCCAGAAAGGGTTTGATCAGGTGATCCCTTGCTCTTTAAAGCAGGTATGTTTCCATTGAAATGGACAAGATTCTGATTTCATTGCTGAAAAGAGAACAGCTGGGGCTCAGGTTATACAGTATACTCTTGTGATATATGTGGGCTGAGGGGGGAAAGAGGAAGCTGCACTTTGTGCATGCTCAGAGACATTTTTTGCACTTGCTTTTACATTTCTTACGAGGGCTTTATAACAACAACAAAAAAACCAATATACCGGTAGTCGGAAAAATAGATTCCTTACAAATGTTGGACTACAACTCCCATCATTCCTAGTTAGCAGGACCAGTGGTCAGGGATGATGGGAGGTGTAGTCCAACAACGGCTGGCCCCATTTGGATGAGTTAGCGGAAGGCGCAGCAACCTGCCCCATTCGGCCTCCTCCGGTCTCCTAGCAACCTCGCAGTAATCGAGTACTACATTTCCCAGCAAGCATCGCTCCGCCGCGTACGCAGCGACCATAGAGCTAGGGAGGAAAAAAGAAAGCACGTTCGTATCTCTATGCTTTCTCTCCGCGGAAAAGACCAAGAGAAGGAAGCGGGGCAAGCGGCTTCCGGCGGAAGTGAGGCCCTGTGGTTCCGGCCGGCGTGAGTGAGCGAGTTTGGGCATTTTTTTTTCAAGATGGCGGCTGCGGCGGGCTTGGAGTTCCAGCGCGCCCAGTCCTTGCTGAGCACCGACCGGGAGGCCTCCATTGGCATCCTGCACTCCATAGGTGAGGGGCCGGAGGGAAGGGAGTGTCGTCCGTCCTCCACCGGCTGCCGGTGGCTCCGGCGGGCGCAGGAGGCCGGCAGCAGGGGCGGCTGGCGGCCGGAGCCGCTGCTGACTCACCGTGAGAGGCTCTGAAGGGGGAGAAGGCAGCCGGTGCGGGGAGGGGAGTTGGGGGGCGGGGATGCTTTTGGGGGGCGGCGGCGGCGGGAGGGAGGCTTGGCTTTGTGGAAATGGGGGAGTCCGGGCCGCCTCGGAAATCGGCCGAGGGGTCGGCATCGGAAGGGCCTAGGCAAGCGGAGTGGGGAGGGCTCCCCTGACAGGCTTCCCCTTCCCCAGACCCTCTCCCATCCCCAGCCTTTTCTTTGTCGTGGGAGGCAGGAACCCCGGACTCGGGTTTCCTGAGCTGCCCGGTCTCCCTAATCTTTCCTAGCTACTCGTCAGGTGCATCCCAAATCTCAGCCTAGGGACAAGGCAGCCATCAAACCCTATCCCCCCCCCCCCAAATCTGATTTCAATCAGAAAGGTAGGAATAAGTTGTTGTTGGGGGGGGGGAAGACTAGCACAGACTTCTGAAAGTGGTTTGTCTCGGTGGGTGCTGCCAATGGAGAGAAGGAACAACAAGATAGAAGTTGTAGAGGATGCCCAATTTGATGGCATGAGATTCCTGGCTGTGGTAAAGGTAGGAGAGGGAGTTGGGGAGGGGTGGAGTTGGCCCAACAATAAGCTTCCTGGTGGTTTTACATGGATCCCGTTTCCCATGCTTTTAACAGAAACTGGATGTGCAGATGCTAACAAGGGAGTGCTTTGTGGCGCTGGTTCTGGGAGATCACAGTTCTTCTCCTAGTCCGGCTAGGTTCCCCCCACCCCCTGCTCGGTCAGACAATCTCCCTGACAGATGCTGTTATTTCCTAATATATATAAATATATATTTTAAAGAGGTGAGTTTTGAGGAAGACGTGATGGAGGTTTGTTGTGGAGTAAGAGGTAGGAGAAGAGGGTAGGGCTGAACGAAGGCTGGCAAGATAACTGGGAGTGATGAATCAGAAGAGGGGTTAGTGGTAAAGAGATTGCATGGGAAAGCAGCATGGGTTGTGTAGTGAGGCTGTTGGCAAAACACCTCAGGAGCGTGCCTGACTTCTTTCTTCTTGTGAGGGGGTTAATGCTTGATATTTGCTATGAAAGATGGCATTTTGTGTACCCCCCCCTTCATATCTGCTTTACTAGGGGAAGGAGGACAGTTTATGTGCAAGTCTTATTTTACCCAGTAACTAGATTTGAAGGGTGGGAGTGAGGTACAGGGACACAAAATGCAATGGTTTCTGGATGGCTTTAAAACTGTATTGCTAAAAATTGTGATGGGTAAGTCATAGTAGCTACTAGCCGTAATGACTATATGCAGTTTTTCTAGGTTCAGAGGCAATGTGCCACTGAATACCAAATGCTGAGATCAACAACAGGAGAGTGCTATTGCCATCCTGCCTGCTTGTGGGGCTTCTCAGGGTAGCCACTGAGAGAAACAGAATGCTAGGTTACGTGGACAATGTTCATATCTAGGAGGGATTTTCTTATGATGTTCTACAATTTGGACTTTGTTCAAATAAGTAATACGGCTTGGGATTTCTAAAGGCATAACTAGGAAGGTGGGTTTTGGGATCAGGAAGTAGTAATCCATTTTACCTACTGTCAGAACGACTGAAGTTGCTCTCATAAAGGTTTGCAGTTTGCATGTGTTGATAGCAGCTGAGAGTTGATCATCTTCCTTCAGTGCACTTTACACAAAGAGCGGAGTAGGGAATCACACCAAGACAGAAAGAAGACTAGCTGCAATACACCCTTTGAAACAAAGCTTCAACTATAAAAAGTTTAGGAAATTGAATGCCCTTAGAATTTGGGTGTTGGCCTGCCCCTTGCAAGCTCTCCTTTCCTCCTTCCCACATTTTAAAATATATTCTTTCCCTTTCTTAGTTCAAGACTTGAGCTACATTTCTGTAGATCATATTACCGTATTTTCCGGCATATAAGACGACTGGGCATATAAGACGACCCCCAACTTTCCCAGTTAAAATATAGAGTTTGGGATATACTCGCCGTATAAGAAGAAATACGACCCGGCGTATAAGACAACCCCCGACTTTTGAGAAGATTTTCCTGGGTTAAAAAGTAGTCTTATACGCAGGAAAATACTGTAAATGAAAAAAGCCACCAGATACCACTTCTCTTCCTTCCCCAGACAAAATTAGCCTGAGAACACCACCTGCTGTAGAGGAGCCTCACTTGTCTTAAGATTGACAGTAGGAGCAGGACGTGTGTACAGCAAAGGAAAACTTGATATTGTCCCATGCAAATGCACAAAATTATCTAGTCCTGTAGGTTTTGGTGGAATTCACTCTTGCTGACAGGAACTGTTTGAAACAGTAAAGTGATTGTTAACTTCCCTTATGTTAACTGTCAAATAAAACTGTTCCTCGTGGATTGGGAACAATGAAACTATGAGAGTTCCTCTTTATCCTAGAAATTTAAGATTTGGCAAGGAGAAAAGTATTGATATGGCTACCTACTAATGGGGAGATCCCCAACTAGTTCCATTATAAAAGTGTGAAGTAGTCCTTTGGTATTGCTGAAGCCAATATTTTATGCTTAAAAGGTGGTTTGTAGTTTTTCATTCCTTAGTTAATGTCTTAGATATTGGCAGCTGTATACTGCAGGAAATGGTACTGTGCTGGTTTCTCTGAATACCACTATTTTTTGTGCCTGTTCTTTCATGCAAGTGCACTAAAACTAGTGATGTAACCACTCTTCTTGGTGTTGTGAAGAGGCTTGTTTACAGTATCTGGTGACACGCTAGAGAGCGATGAAGATGCTTTTTCACAGCTGTAGCTGTGTCCACATCGCTGCTGTGATTACCGGTACATTATGCCAAATATGCTGGATGACACAAAACACAGTATAAGGTATTATTTTTCCTGAGCTGCCTCGTGTTACTGAATTTCTCTACTCTGTGTCACAAACTCCTAATCATAATCTGAGAGGCAGGTGCTATGGGATCACAAGAAGCTAGCTGGTTATAGAATGATTGAGCCGAATTATGTATGTACAATCCTTGATTAGGTGCAGAGGCTTGTCTTAACTTTCGAAAACCTTTTTGTTTTTCTAGTGAAGCGTGATGTGCAGGAGAACGATGAAGAGGCTGTACAAGTCAAAGAGCAGAGCATCCTGGAACTGGGGAGTCTCTTGGCCAAGACAGGGCAGGCAGAAGGTAAATTCCGCTTTTAAAACAGCTTAATAACACCTAACCATTCTAATCTGTTTTTAATACAGTACTGTGTTTTAATGGTGTAACATGCACCCTTAGGGTGAAAGGTGGTGAATAACGAATAAGAAAAAGAATAAAAGAATATAATGTCACCGTAGAAAAGTTACTGCTCTCTGAACAGTTACTGCTCTAATGTCACATTTGTGGCATGTGGAAAAGTATCTCAACAAGAGAAGAATGCTAATTTTGGATTTGGTCACTATAGACCAAACTAGACATGTAGTCTCAAGACTGGCCAGTGTGTGCTTGTTTTTCTTTACTGAAAAGCAGCTGCTGGGGGTGGGGACAGGACATATGGGGCAAGCATTTAAACTCCCCTCCCAATGGTTATTTAATAAAAGTAACATACCCACACAAACGCTTGTCATGCAGTGAGCACCATAGAAAGATGGAAAACTGTCCTGTAAAAATGCTACAAGGGAGCACACAGGTAATCCCCCTCCCCAAATAATAATACAGTGTTACCTCGGTCTGTGAACAGTCCTGTTAACGAACACTTCGGACAATACTTCGGTTAGCAAACTTTGCCCCAGAAGCCGAATGGAAGCTGAACACTGGCGGCAGGAGGCCTCATTATGCACCTCGGTTTAAGAACGCTTTGGTTTAAGAATGGACCTCTGGAACGGGTAAACCCAAGGTAAAGGTAAAGGGACCCCTGACCATTAGGTCCAGTCGTGTCCGACCCTGGGGTTGTGGCGCTCATCTCGCTTTATTGGCCGAGAGCCGGCGTACAGCTTCCAGGTCATGTGGCCAGCATGACAAAGCCGCTTCTGGCGAACCAGAGCAGCGCACGGAAACGCCATTTACCTTCCTGCCAGAGCGGTTCCTATTTATCTACTTGCACTTTGACGTGCTTTCAAACTGCTAGGTGGGCAGGAGCTGGAACTGAGCAACGGGAGCTCACCCCGTCGCAGGGATTCGAACCACTGACCTTCTGATCAGCAAGCCCTAGGCTCTGTGGTTTAACCCACAGCGCCACCTGGGTCCATTGTACTAAAGCTGTGATGAGAATTGGAGCCAGTATGTGTGAATGTTCCTCTTCTATCTGAAATAATTGGCACTAGATTTTAAACTGTGTGGTCATAGCCACCTCAGGAATGAGCCGTTAAGCTTCTGTTTTTTGTTCTCGTACAGCTTCAGTAGCTGAACTGTGCTCCACAACTTTGTTTTTAATGCAGAACTTGGAGGACTTCTGAAGTATGTGCGCCCTTTCTTAAACTCCATCAGCAAGGCAAAGGCTGCCCGCCTGGTTCGGTCTCTGCTAGATCTTTTCCTAGACATGGAGGCAGCAACAGGACAAGAGGTGAGAATTAAAATTCAAGCAAAACTGTAAACGTGGTGTTTTTCAGTTGCTTTTCAGATGTTCTGTTATAGCTGATCCTATTCAGAGGAAGGCACGCAGAACTTCATACAAAAGACAATCTCTAGATGGTGGCGGTTGGGCTGGAGCAAGTACTGTGAATTTTCTTGTGACATTTGTAAAAGGAGGTTAATGAAATAAACAATATTCACCATATCATAGAAAAGTGGAAATGGTTTTTTTAAAGTATAGAAGATAACAGAAAATACAGTGGTACCTCGGGTTACAGACACTTCAGGTTACAGACTCCGCTAACCTAGAAATAGTACCTCGGGTTAAGAACTTTGCTTCAGGATGAGAACAGAAATCGTGTGGCGGCGGCAGCAGGAGGCCCCAGTGGTACCTCAGGTTAAGAACAGTTTCAGGTTAAGAACGGACCTCCAGAACGAATTAAGTTCTTAACCCGAGGTACCACTGTATGCTTAAAATCAATACAAAAGGCATATCTAAGGCAGAGAACTATGCATCGATCAGGAAAAGCTTGTCAAAACAAAAATCTCTTCCGTTGTTTCTAGAAAGTGTAGAGCGCCTTGCAATAATAGAACCTTGAAGGATATAAATGCATGGGGCAGCTGTGGTCAAGTTATCCTGAGCCAGAAAAAAAGCAATTTGAATGTGGTTTCTTTCTTTTTCTTTTAAGGTTGACCTGTGTCTTGAATGCATTGAATGGGCCAAATCCGAGAAGAGGACATTCCTGCGCCAAGCTCTGGAGGTAAGGTATGCTGTGTACCCATGTGACTTGGTACAGCTAAGTTGTGCACATTGGTCTGTTGTTTATTCCCCGGATTTGGAAACGTGCCATCCTACCTGCCGGGGCACTGAACTCAGACAACTGTTATCTAGTCACATTCCGCTGCATTGCTTCTTCGGGTTACTGCTGACGTGTTACCAGGTTTCTCAAATGGTGGTTTGGGGTGTGATAGTTCCGTGGCAGCTTAATACAGACTTGCATCTCTGGGAGTTTTCCTCCCCTGTCTGTGATGCAAACACTTGACATGTGTTCCCTCTTAACACCCACGGTTGCGCTTGCTATAGGGCTGGTAAAAAGACAGGTATTTTCCCAGCCTTTCAACGCTGTCTGCATTCATTGATGTTGTTTTGTGGATCTTGGGGATGGAAGATGATCTGGATTAGGTAATGCAGAGAAGTTTGTATTTGACCGCAGATACATTTAGGGAAGTTTTTAATCTGTAATATTTTAATGTATTTTAGTGTTTGTTGGAGGCCGCCCAGAGTGGCTGGGGGGACCCGGTCAGATGGGCGGGGTACAAATAATAAATTATTATTATTATTATTATTATTATTATTTGTATTTGTGGATTTCTGCTTCTCGGTCTTTCTGCTCCGTGTGGCTTGGAAATGAGCTGCGGTTACATCCTTTGTTCCTTGGCTCATGTTTCTCCCCTGTTGTGCCTCTTCCTATGTTGGGAACAGCTTCCCCTTCAAACTTATTACCGCACGACCATGCATTCTCTGCTGTCCGACTTTACTCTGCATTGCCTTACTTGCCCAGAATTGCTATTCCTCTCCGCAAAGGCCTTGCCTCTTCCATGGTTCACATATATTGCTTCCCGAGTCAGGAGTGAGCAGTCTGTGGCACTCAAGCTGTTGCCGCACACCAGTTCCCATCGTCCCTAACCACTGGTCATACTGGCTGGGGCTGATGGGAGTTAAATTCCAACAAGTTCTGGAGGGCGGAAAGTTCCTCATACCTGTCCGAAATAAGTATTTCACATTCATAGAGTTAATTTTCATTGAAATGCATCATTTACCTTTCTGTCTCCTAGGCAAGGCTGGTTTCTTTGTACTTTGACACTAAACGGTATCAAGAAGCATTGCAGTTAGGTAAGTAGATGACCAGCTGGGCACCGCTTTGCCCCTATTTTGATTTCATACTGGCTAGAAGGAATAGAGCTGCTTAATATTCACTTGCGTCCTACTCTAAACCTGCTTCATAGAAGTGTGTTCATCGCTTTAGCCTCATGTATTGACCAGGAGGCTTGAGGGAATTCAGTCTTTGAGTTCCAATAAGAACTGTCTTGAACCATATATTTTAATATAAAGTTATAAATATGAATACGTGTTTAAAGATAAACATTTCTGTAGCTTAAGAAACGACACAGATAAATGCAGAAACAAATAAATACATGGAGCATATAGCACAGTGGGCAAAACCAAAGAACATATGAGCCCTCCGGGATCAGGTCAAAGGCCAAAATTACTCACCCTAAATGTTATGTGTTCAGTTCACAGTATTGGCTGTTGGATAAATGGCGATACTTTATTTGGCAACTCCTCAAACTGCCTTCCCTAGGTTCAGGCAGAAACGAGATCAACTTTCACATCAAGCTTCGATTCACCTGATTCTTGTTGAAAATAAAAATTATGAAGGTGCTCCGTTTTCATTTGACATACCCTTGGCCTTGCATCCTTTCCTGGAGGCAGCGTTTGAAACTCTGAATGCAAACAGTCGCGTTTTGCGAGAGGGAAGCCTCATTGCAATGACCGTGTCTGCCTGACGGGGACTTCAAAGAGTTAGGCCCCCTCACCCTGATCCGATCCTTTCCTTCTGCTTCGCCAGCATCAGCAGCTTCTGCATTAGAGTTAACATCCAACCCTAGGGCCTTCTCATCCCACAAGGCAATAGAACAGCTATTCTCCCTCCTTCCCTCCCTTCCTCTCCATTCTCTCTGTGGGCTGGCGCTGAAGGTGCAGGACTAGTAAAGCCACTTAAGAGCAGTTTCCTGATTCATTTGAATACAATGCAGAGAGAACGGAGGGGCAGAGGAGGAAGGGTGAACCCCCTGAAGGCGAGAGTTCCCCAGGTAGTACAGAGATATTTGTTTGGTTTCTCCCTCTCTCTCTCCCTCCCTCTCTCTCTCTCTCTCTCTCTGTTGCATGAAGGAGGGGGGCATGAAATGGTCTGCTTCTGGGTTGGATTGGGGGCAGCACTCCTCGATTGTGTTTCTCTACCAGATAGTCATTTTCTCTTGGTTGCAGCCCAATCCAGCACATTCCACTTGCTGTGTTTCCCCCTTTCCCCACCTTCCGGTTCTCTGCAGAGTTCACAGTTCTGTCTCTTGTGTTTGTGTTCCTGGCTCTCTCTCTCTCTCTCTCTGTGTGTGTGTGTTGCCATACAGGTATCTGAAAATATTAATTATTCAAATAACATGGTTTTGGCAACTATTGCAAGAGCTGAGCCACATTGGTGTTTGTGGTGTACAATTCAAAACTGCTATTAAAAATGTGATATTAACAAAATGTCACTCACTGGTGTGAATTGCATATTAGTTCATGCTTTTTTGGGGGGGAAGTGCTGCTGCATTTTTTGGGGGGGTGGGATAGTGACTCGCCATTCTGTTTTTGCGCCTGTAACCCAGGTTCCAGGAGCAATTTTGCTCCTAGCTTTTATAACTCAGTTTCTAACACTGCCAGGTGGTAAGACTTGGGTAGCCTGGCTGACTTGTTGCCTTCCAGAAGTTGTTGGGACTCCCAGCTCCCATCAGCCCCAGCCAGCATGGCTTAGAAATCAGGAATTATGGGAGTTGTAGTCCGGTAACGCCTGAAGACCACAGATTCCCCATCCATGCTTTAGATTCAGTTTTAAAACCAAGTGAGGTCCTACCTCTTCTCTCAGTGTCATAGTGACCCTGAGTCATTCGGATTAACTGACTGAGATCTGCACTGAACTCTCCACATGCCCAGAGTTGCGTCACTTAACTGTCTTATTAATGGTGGTATGCACATACCGTGTTTCCCCTATTTTAAGACACTGTCTTATATTTTTTTTCCCCTCAAGAAAACGCACTATGGCTTATTTTGAGGGGATGTCTTATTTTTATTACGTAAGTCCAGCCCCGCGTTTTCCTTGGCGCCCTCCAGAACTGCGCCTATAACTATGGCTTATTTCCGGGGTACGGCTTATATTTCGCAAATGTGAAAAAATCCTGCTATGGCTTATTTTATGACTACGTCTTAAAATAGGGGAAACAGGGTATAGTGGCTTAATACGGTGGCTGATTTTCCATGACCTGGTTAGACAGGAAGGGCAGTGTTGTCTCATGTTAGTTGTCAAAAGAACACAGGATTCATTTTCATGCTTAATATGTTAGCTTTGTATGTACCTAACTCTTATCTCGGTCTCAGTGTCACTTAATCCTATGAGACAGAATGCCCAGTTTGCTTCATAGTGGAACTGGGGATAGAACCTGCCTTCTCCCATCAAAACTGGACACTATGGGTGGTATTTTACTCACAGTAGACCCACTGAAATGAGTCGGGTCCATTAATTTCAGTGGGTCTACTCTTGAGTAAAACGTAGTTGAATACCACCCTGGCTTTCCACAGACCAGTCTCAATTCAGCTGACCTGGCGTGCTAGCAGAAGCTAACGGGGCTTTTGTTCCTCCAGATCAGCTCTGGAGCATCCAGAACAGCACATGTATTTTGTCTGGCGAACAGAAAATCTTGCATTGATCAGGAGAACACAGTGCTGAATTCCTTCCCTTGATATCACAAGTTCTATTGAGTAGCAAAGATAAATTTTAAGTATGGGAGAGTTCAGAGAGGGGGGCTCCAGAAAGGGAATTCTCTGAGACATCCGGCTTCACTGTATGACTTTTGTCAGGCTCACAGCTTTTGCGGGAGTTGAAAAAGATGGACGACAAGGCCCTCCTAGTGGAAGTGCAGCTGTTGGAGAGCAAGACCTACCATGCCTTGAGCAACCTGCCAAAAGCAAGAGCAGCATTAACTTCTGCCCGAACCACAGCCAACGCAATCTATTGCCCACCCAAGCTGCAGGCGGCGCTGGATATGCAGTCAGGTAAGTCAGGCAGGCAGCAGTTGTGTCATACATGCTTGCTGTGTTTGGGATTATTATCCTTCGCCTCGTGCAATAGACACTAGCCGTGGCTTGTTGTGCGAGAATGAGACGCTGCCTCTGTGCTCGTTTGATCATGAGTTTGTAGTCTCTCATAGGACAGGCCACAGAAGGAAAGAAGAAGATAAATGCGATTAAAGAGATCCCACACTGAGAACAATCCAGCCAGGGAGCTTTAGAGAATCTTCCCCCTAGGAGGTTTTTAAAAGAAGCTTGGTTAGGTGCTGCAGCCACAAGTTCTTAGGCCATGTGGCTGAGCTAGGTAATCTGCAGGATCTCTTTCAACTCTCACTCTAGAGATTCCGTAGTGAAACCCAAAATACAGGCGTGGGGAAATCTAGCAAAACAAAAACAGATGAGGAAGAGGAAGGCAAAACTGGCCAGAGCTTGGTAGATTTTGGAAAAGCCCCTCGGTTCTCCTTTTGTCAGAGTTAAGCTGAAGTAATTAAATGCAGAAGCAATCAGAGCTATTAGGACCCCTCCCCCCTTACAAATGTAGCTTCTTTTGATGTACATTCTTAGATGGTCTCTTTTCCCCAGTGCCTTTGTTAGTCCTTTAATTTTTCATGGCTGTGCCTCTCCCTTCTTACCTTTGGGCAACCGCTAAAACCAGTTCAGTTGCAACCCTTGAAATTATGCATAGGGGAACTGATGCCGATTAGCTTGCATCAGTGTAGAATTTGAGGATTGGCCGAACCGATGCAGCCCTCTTGATAACATTGATTTTCTTTTGTCGGAAAGAGAGGGGCAGGGGAGAAATGACCCTTTGAGACAGTCTCTCCCTATAAGGACCGATAAGTAGGACTTTGCGGCCATCCTCCCCGGCGAAACCGGATGCTCTAACCTGGTCCTTGTGTTTACCTTCCCTTCTAACAGGCATCATTCATGCAGCGGAAGAGAAGGACTGGAAGACGGCATATTCCTATTTTTACGAGGCATTTGAGGGTTACGATTCCATCGACAGCCCCAAAGCTATCACGGCGTTGAAATACATGCTGCTGTGCAAGATCATGCTGAACTTGTATGTGGCTCATTATATCACAAAAGGAATGCAAATAGCCCCTTGTGTCGCCCCCCTTTTTCAGCAGTCATTTGGGTCGAGACACATGCTCCGGTATTAGATGAAGCACCAGGATCCTTAACGGCCATAATTCACAAGTGTCAAAGCTTGCTGAGAGGAGACGAGAATGCAGGGGGCAGTGGAAAGAACGAAGGATTAAGGGTCATAGGAAGGGGTAGAGATAAGCAGCATACTTGTCATTGCCTCTCTCTGCTGTAAGTCTCGTTCAGGCCTCCTTGGTACATGGAAATGGCACTGCCACAAGAAGGCAGCCTGGATTTCTTAAACCAGTGATGGGCAACCTTTTGAGCTTGGTGTGTCAAAATTCGCCAAAAAAACGAGCATAACTCGGGTGGTGTGTCACTTCGAGAGAAAAAACCATAATTTCACAATATTTATAGTTTAAATAACAAAAATGTATAATTGTAATATATAACTGTATTTAATAAACCAAAAATTAGAAATCAACAACACCCCAGAACTGTAGATTAGATGATGGTTGCTGTGGTTATGTGGTTGCTGGTAATGGCGATCACAAGGCCCCCAGAGATGCGTCCCCTGCGCCATTCCGCTGCTCCCTGCTCCGCAGGCCAGAAGTGAGGTCAAAGATCCCCTAATGGCCTATCCGGAAGTCCCAGAACTAGACACTCTGTTCTGGAGCTCTGTTGTTTTGGCCTACAGACCTCTGGCACAGAGTGTCTACACTACAGCAAATGTTTCATCCTCGGCTACTGCACCTGGCCATGCAGTAGCCGAGGATGAAACATCCTTCTCGGCATGCAGCCCCATACTTCTCTGTATGCGGCTGCATGCAGCCGCGTGTCATCAAAAATGGTTATGCGTGTCAGTGCTGACACGCGTGTCATAGGTTCGCCATCACTGTCTTAAACCCTCTGTCTTTATGGAGGCTACGCAGCGCTTCCCTTCATTTGAAAGGAAGACGATCCTTGGGAGGGTGAAAAGTCCACTAGATTCTGAGTTCCCAGTTTTTTTCTAACTGAATGGATGTATAAGTGCCTTGCTTATAATGAGCTCTGCTAACAGCCAGGGACATGATGAATCAACATTTGTTTTATATTCTGTCCTTTTCAGGCCTGAAGATGTGCAGGCCTTGGTGAGCGGGAAGCTTGCACTGCGGTATGCAGGCAGACAGGTACAGAAATACCAATCTACCTTTTTTGTCCTCGAGTCTTTTGATCCCATCTCCCACTGTTAATTTTTCAGTGAATTGGGCTGCCTTGCAGATGGGTCTCTGCAGTAGGGAGCGCCTGGGAGACTCTAGGTGCTCCACAATTGCATCTTGAGGGTCTCTGCTGCCCAAGCTGGGGGTTTTCTGTCTCGATCGCTTGTTCTTTAGAGCTGCATAGTCTGCTTCTTTCTGCGATACAGCAGCTGTTTTGCTTTGAGTGAGGATGGAATTAGAACAGATACTTAGCGTTCTTGTTGATGTCCTTTGCTCTGGCTCTGGGAGAGTATTTTTCTCAAGTGTGAGTGCCGCAAACGCAACCTGCCGTTCACCTGGCCCAGAAAATGCTAATGTTGGCTCTTCTTCCTCCCTCGCAGACAGAAGCTCTGAAATGTGTGGCACAGGCTAGTAAGAATAGATCACTGGATGACTTCAAAAAGGTGAGTAGGCATGATGGGGGAATGGGCTAATTATTCTTCGACTAGATGGTTGACTAATAGGCTTAAAAATTGAACTTTCACATGGAGAGGCAGTAGATCTCTGCATACTTGGAGAGAATGAGGGGAAGGGCATTTTCACTTGGCCTTGCTTGTGAGATTCCTGGGAACATCTGACTGGCCACTGTTGGACAAAGAGAGTCATGTTCACTCAGCTGTTCCACTGAGTTCAGTTAGTGCCTGCTCTCAGGAAAGTGGATGTAGAGTTTCAACCTTTTCTGCTTTGTTTCTTGGTTCTTGAAAATAGGAAGAGTGGAAATATCCAGAGTAGTGCTGTTTGTAGTGGATTGGATCTTGCATGAGTGGAATTTAGGATTATTATTATTATTATTATTTTATTATTTCCATAGATCTCAGGGTGGTTCACAACATAAAATCACAATATAAAAAACAGAAAATACACAATAAAAACAACCCAATAATTCCTCCTTCCACAACACACTTTAAAAGGTTCAGTTACAGGTAGGTAGCAGTGTTGGTCTGCCATAGTCAAAACAAAATAAAAAATTAAAAAATTCCTTCCAGTAGCACCAAAGGGTAACAGATGTAAATCAACTGAAGGTGTAGTGGTTAAGAGCGGTAGACTCGTAATCTGGTGAACCGGGTTCGCTTCCCCGCTCCTCCACATGCACTGGTGGGTGACCTTGGGCTAGTCACACTTCTTTGAAGTCTCTCAGCCCCACTCACTTCACAGACTGTTTGTTGTGGGGGGGGGGAGGGAAAGGAGAATGTTTGCCGCTTTGAGACTCCTTCGGGTAGTGATAAAGCGGGATATCAAATCCAAACTCCTACTCCTCCTAGTTAAATAGGAACATTTTTGCTTGGTGAAAACACTTCTTTTGTGTTACGAGTTCCAGATATTCCCTTGGTAACTGCTCCCTGACGTTTCCAGTAACTGGGCTAAGGATGGGTAAAAACATGGGGAGATGAAGAGCAAGCCGTGTGTTTATTTTATTTCGTTTTAGTCCAAGTTAGATGTGAAGAAACTTGCACAGAGGGTGAATGGTATTCCCAAAGGTCAAGGACTGGAGTTTCAGGCCTCTGCCTAGCTTCCATTCTCACCTAAGATTAGTAGACATTTTTTTAAAAAAAATGTACATTGCCGAAGCACCTGGAAATTTGCACAATTCTTCTTTTCTTGGAACAGGTGTCTTGATTCTATTAAATGCAGCATAAACACAACCCTGTATAATATTAGACACAAATAGTCTCAGAATGATTCCAAGGAGCCTTCACTCCCTTGGCTTAAGAATGGTTGAAGCCTGGTCCTCATTGCTGACTTAATCCAATCTTTCACAGGCTCTGAAAGATTATAAAGTGGAACTCAGGGATGACCCCATCATCAACACACATTTGGGCAAACTCTATGATAACTTATTGGAACAAAACCTGATCCGGGTCATTGAGCCTTTCTCCAGAGTTCAGGTAAGAAGCACTCGAAGAGCTTCCTTTCTCATCTTTTCGGCCTCCATGAGGTTGGCGGTCATCTACTCGGATTTCCCAGTTCAATTTTCAAAACAACCATTACCATGTCCAATGCCAAAAGTATTGGCAGTTACAGCAGGCTGTTTTTAAAACCCTGCGTGCAGATCTCTCCCTTGCATTTCTCGAGAGTGCGGTAGAACATTCTCTTACACTATTGGCTAGGCTCTGGAGTAGTATTAACTGGAATTGCAGGGCAGAAAAAGAGAGATGGGAGAGCTCTAAGTGGGGAACAGTGGTTTGAGACCTCAGGTGAGCATTGATTGTTAGTTCCAGGGGGCCCTGGATTACTTCTGCTGCTTCCAAATTCTGCAGTGACATTTGTTATTAAATGTAATGGTTGAAATTGGCAGGTCCCTACAATTTAAGAATTGACTAAGCCTGTTTGTATGACTTGTGTAAGATGGTTTGCAGATAAAACAGGTTGGGTAATTTGAGGGCCGTAGAGTGGGTTGGAGACCCTGACTGACATTTCTTCATGTTAAGAACTAAATTTTTAATTTTTTAAAAAAGCACTTACTGTGGATGACTGCTGGGCTTGTACTGGACTTTAGGTTATGCAGTGGTACCTCTGGTTACGTACTTAATTCGTTCCGGAGGTCCGTTCTTAACCTGAAAACATTCTTAACCTGAAGCACCACTTTAGCTAATGGGGCCTCCCGCCGCTGCTGCCCAATTTCTGTTCTCATCCTGAAGCAAAGTTCACACTGGAGAGCCAGTGTGGTGTAGTGGTTAAGAGCAGTAGACTCGTAATCTGGGGAACCGGGTTCGAGTCTCCGCTCCTCCACATGCAGCTGCTGGGTGACCTTTGAAGTCTCTCAACCCCACTCGCCTCACAGAGTGTTTGTTGTGGGGGAGGAAGGGAAAGGAGAATGTTAGCCGCTTTGAGACTCCTTCGGGTAGTGAGAAAGCGGGATATCAAATCCAAACTCTTCTTCTTCTTCTTAACCCGAGGTAATATTTCTGGGTTAGCAGAGTCTGTAACCTGAAGTGTCTGTAACCCGAGGTACCACTGTATCTAGTATTGCATTTTGGAGAAAGTAATGCAGATTTAATCAAGAGGTTACTGGAAATAAATGGATAATGCGAGCAACTTGAACTGTGTGTTAAATTAAAATGATTGGAATTGGCTGCTGGCATGAGACTGTCCTTAAAGGTGTCAGAATCTACACATGCTGATTGTTGCATGCTGATTGCCTCTTCAGCTAAGTGTAGCAAATGAAAACCATAACACGTGTATTTGCTCCTTTCCAATCATGTTGGCACTCGTTCTCAATTTCTTTTGCAGATTGAGCACATATCTAGCCTTATCAAGCTGTCAAAGGTAAGAGCATGGATGCAGCAGACTACGTAAGCTTGCATGTACATGAACATGAATGTTCCTGTTAATAGTTAGGAGCAGCTAAAAAGAAGAGGCCTACCTGCTGTCATAAAGTTCAGGGAAGAGAGAGCAGAGCAGGCATTAAACTGCATTTAAAGTTTTGTTAAACTTCCGTAATCGGTTGTTTGTGAATGTGACAAAAACTGACACTTGTAATGGTGCTATGATCTCCACGCATAATTTCATAGGGAGGAAATAATCCCAAGAGTCTTAAATTTAATAAATCAAATTTAATTATTCAGTCAGTGCTGGGAATGAGACATTTATTAGAAAGTCCTGTCATCTGAGAGTGTCATAAGTTCAACCTATTCTATATAATGTGACGTTCCAGTTGCCAGATTATAATAGATTTATGGCATAATAAGCAACATAATAAAATGGTCATTATTTAACACTTGATAAATTGTCAAACTGCCTGGAAGCCAGTAAGTCTCCATAACACCAGTATTTTCAGCTAAAGTGTACAAATACAGTACAAAATCTTAAGAGAAAGTAGAATCAAAATTGAATTGATGGAGAAATAATTACACAAAGGAAAAATAAACATCTGTTATCATATATATGACAATAAAGAAACAGAAGTGGGGGAAAAGATTAGAAATGTGGCAGGCAAAAAGTGAAAATAAATATTTATGACAAATACAGCTTTATTACTGTGTGTGTGTTATGCAGCTGGTATTTAACCATGCTTAACAAAGATATACCCATAAATTAGTGGAACATGCAGAAAATGTGGGAGCTAGTCACAGCTTATATTGGTGTTTTATGGACATGCAAAAAGATTTGAGTGTTTTTGGAGGGAGATAGCGTATGCAAGAAATAATTGGATACCCCATGCCAAGGAACCCTTGAATAATAATTTTGGCACATCTTGAAGAACATGTGAGGTCAGAACATCATAATTTTAGTCAAAAAAATTAAACTGTTGCCAAACAGTCATAGTGCTAACAGAATGAGAATGTTTTAATAAAATTTGATAACTTGCCACAATGGCAGCATTAATTGAAATGGTACGTTTAAGGAAAGGAATACAATTTGATAATCCCCCCTTCCCTTATAAAACACATGGAACAAGAACATAAACTTGAATTGTTTAAAACCTTTTTTACTTCTGTTATAATCAGTAGCTTATATATAGAGCCTTCAGCCTTAGAAAATATATTTATACATGAACTAACAGTTTTACTGTATGGTTTAGATGCGTGTCATAAATGTTGTGTATATTAGAATGAAATATGTAATGTCTTTTGCGTCCGTTGTTCAATTCAGTGCTAAGAGTGTGGGAGTTTTTTGTGCGGAGAAAAGAGCAGCAACTCTTGCTGTCACTAGAGCATATGTGACTCACTGAAGCAACCTCTAGGTGGTTTATATCAAGATTACTATCCCAGGAACCGCAAAACTTCAGGCTGGCAAAGCCAGCTGGTCCATCGTTGGCTCTAAGAAGCTGATCGTCTCCTGGTTCTATTTCAGGCCGATGTGGAAAGGAAACTCTCTCAGATGATCCTGGACAAGAAATTCCACGGTAAATCCCCTTCCCTTTGCCAAATGTGAAAGAGTTAGGCCCACCACAGTCTTGGGTTGCTTGTCCTGCCTTGCTTCCCTACCCCCCGGAACATGCTGCGTATGAACTAGAGCTTGGATGTGCCAGAGGACAAACAAAAGGGGGGGGGGGTTGTATTATACCTGGGAAGCTTCACAGATGTCAGGGATCTGCCTCCCCCTGCCAGTCCAGCTCTGAGTGTTTATAGGGAGCAGCCACCTGTTTTGACTACTGATTCATCTGCGAGTGAAACCAGAAGTTCCTCGGGGGAGAAGCAGTTAGTGGCTGGGAGCCAAGGGGTGCCAGGGGTCCAGAGATTGAGTGAGAGGCCTGGCACCACCCAGCAGGCTCGATGGGAGGGAGAGTCGTCAGGTCCGGCACAGAGATTACGTAGGAGGAGGCGGCAATTTAGGCTGCCAAGACTGTGGTGTTGGCGCCAAAACCGGAGGGAGGCACTTCCGGATAACGCTAGTGAGTGAACAGACATGATAAGATTGGGCTCTGCACTGTAAATAATTGAGCACTGATTAAAAGAACTAAAAGACAGATGGCGTGGCTCTCTTATTGAACAACCGACAAGCGAAACCTGACAACACCCTTGGGGTTTTTTCATTATCCATATCTTAAAAACATTTGCTGGTTGAGGCTGGCACCTTCCATATCTGGCTTACCGTACTTTTCTGTGTATAAGACGAGGTTTGTTTGTTTTTACTGTAAAATAATGTAAAAAAAATGGGGGGCCGTCTTATACATGAATAGTGCAGGGGGGCGGGCAATTGGTTGCGGCCGCGAGCAGGAGCTTTTATGCGGCGATTTGGTGGGTGATTGGTGGCTGCGGCAAGGGCTGCTTAGGATTGGCTGCTGCTGTGGCAGTTGTGCGTGCGATTGCTTGCTGCTGGTGGCGAGGGGGCAAACGGTTTTGATTGTCGGCGTATTTCAGTCGTGTGGGTGATTTTCGGCACCCCCCCTGAAAAGCTCAACAACTCTGGGCAACCCTCCCCAACTCTTTGCCATCTCGCCCTGTTTTCTTAAATTGGAATCCCCCAAAATAGGGGTATTCTTATACACGGGGGCTTGTTATACACAGAAAAATAAGGCATTTGTGCTTTTGGGGGGGGGTGGTCACTCGAGGGGTAGATCAGTTTGTGCCATGTTATTCAAGAGGCCTAACGGGGACTTTTCTCTTTTGCCAGGGATCCTCGACCAAGGCGAAGGCGTCCTGATTATTTTTGATGAACCGCCTGTAGACAAAACGTACGAAGCTGCTCTGGAGACCATTCAGAATATGAGTAAAGTAGTGGATTCGTTATACAACAAAGCCAAAAAGCTAACATAGGTGAGGGGCTCTTTGCAGTGTGAGCTGTGACAGATTTTGCATCCCTCCGAGAGGGTCGTTCAGTTGAATGACGTGGCTCCATCTTTCTTTCTTTTTCTTGCAGAGTTGGGAACTGTTGGCTGTTGCTTTGGAGAGTTGGTGCGTGAAACCTTTTGGGGGGGTGGGACAAAAGGCTAGAAGACTGGTGGGGTGTTTTTTGTTCCCCACCCCCCCTTTTGCTCTTACTTCTCACTCGGAAAGTTTTAAGACTTCCTCATCTGATCCATCTTGTCTATACGATTGTGTGTTCCAGTTTCCATGTAACCTTTTACCTGATGAACTTTGTACTGGGATGGGGAAATAATAATGTTTAAAATAATAAAAAAGGAGAGTTTCTTGGGGGTGGGGGGAAGGGAGCAGCGGCAGCATCCTAAATAAAAGGAGAGAGGCTTATGCTACCTTAAAAAAACAAAAAAGAAGTGCTTCCCATTTTCTTGAGGGCGGCAGAAGGGTGGGCCAAGTCTTTTGTCACTGGTAGGAACCCAGCCGCCAAAGGCAGCTCCATACATCCACAAAATTCCTACAGAGAAGGCGTTTTCCATGTACACTGTAGCATAACATGATTATACACACGTGTACATGCCCTGGGAAGCTGTGGCTGATTGCAGCTTCTCAGGGTGAGCATGCACAGCAAAAAAGGAAAAGCTGTCTGTGTGTGTGTATGCATGGGTTTTACCCACAAACTCTCTCCGTAGTCTTGCATTCCATGTAGGAATTTTGTCATCTGTGAAGTGGCCAGTTAGAAAGCGGAAGTTATCTTAACCTTGTGTCCAGAATACAGAGATTTCAGGCAGCCAAAGCAGACCAGTTTGCTAATCCACAACAACAACAACCACAACTGCTGAAATGTCAGCGAAAAGAATTTTAGGCCTCCGGCCACCTTAAAAACTCCCTCTTAAATTCTGAGGCCTTAACAGGTAGGAGCCCGCTTGAATACGTTTTTCCACGGTCATAAAAAGAGCAAGAGATGGCCCAAGTCACTTTTGAATGGTGGCTCCGAAGGTTTCCTGGTTCTGTACTGCATGCCGTTTGTCCTTTATTATTATTGGTTTTTAAAAAGGCTAGAAATGTACTTGCCTTTTAACTTCACAACAAGATATGCTGTTGGAAAGAACTGAACTTCTGTACGATATTAACCTTTTTTTTAAACAAAAAAACTGCAGATGGGTCTTATTTTTCAGCGGGCCATCTTTAGGCCACCCAGAGGCTTTAAAAACTGTTTTCCACCCTTTGAACATCCAAAATGAGACGGATGAGCCGTTCTAGGCAGAGGTCAGGGCTGCACATGACACCAGCCGTGGGGATGCCATCAAAAGCTGCATATTACCGCAGCGGCTTTCCCGCATCCATATATTGAGATCTAGGAGGATTTGCCGCAAGACTCTGTGTGGTTACTTTGGGTTTCCCCACCACTGCACTCAGTGGTGTGGACTGGGGAAGGGGAGATTGCAATGTGGTGAGCACTCTTAAAACTAGACCAGCAATTGTGGTGGTCCCAGGGCCAAAAGCTAGCCTCCTGAAGCTTGCCAGCCTGGAAGAGGGGGGGTGTAGAGGAAGCAGTGTCTGTGGCAGTCCACTGTGGGGAATGATTAAAAGAGAGAGAATCCTGGCTTGCCACTCTTATCACCATGTCAAAGTGATCTTCCAGGAAAGCTAGTTACTGACCCTAGACCAGGTGGGAGATCTCGCCCCTTCAGCATCACTTAACTGGCATTTTCGTGGCATGTCTAAACAGTGTAGTGCCAACGCCACAAGTCCAGGGGAACACGAGGGTGGTGTTCTTGTGTGGAAGAGGCAGGGGGCTATTAACCCTGGCATTACGTCATTGAACGATGTAGTATATTTAAGGTGTTAACCGGCATCTGAGTAGTGCAACCTTCTGCATCGCCATTTCCTTCCTGTGCTTTCTCACACTTCCCCCCCCCCATTTTGCAAAACGATACTCCCATGCCACAAAATTATTATTTTTTGCATTCGCATGAAATCTCTCTCAACTGGCTGAATCTCCCCCTCTCCCCCCAATGTTCTCCCTTTATTTTGTCCTTCCTGCACTCTATAATCTTCCTCTCCGTCTCAGCCAGTCCAGATGTTCTGGGGAAGTGAATTTCTTTTTTTCTTTTTTTTTGGTCTTGGGGAGGGTTTTGGCACCATGAATTCAAATGTACAAATGGTTCACGCTAACACACACCAGGTATATCTGATGTTCAGATGGCATACAAATAAAAACAAAACCTTTTTCAAAAAGACTCGTCTCTTGTCTTCAGCTGCAGAGGCGCAACATAAGCCCAACGTCAACAGCATGATGTGACTTTGTTGGCTATCCCCTGTAGCTGGTTTTCCTTACACAGCAGGAAGTCTTCCTTACACTTCCTTGCAACAGTACCGTGTTTCTCATAATATAAGACATGCCTAAAATATAAGGCATAGCAGGATTTTAAGGGGTCAGAAAATATAAGCCATACCCCGAAAATAAGACGTGGTGATACCTGGTAAGGTAGGCGCATTTCCGGCTGCAGCCCCACCTAAACACCCAGCAGCGTGCACCACGTGGAGCCCTTAGCCGGCGGGACCCAGAAGCAGCCGCAGCGCTTGAAGCCCCGACCCATCGGGAGCCAGCATCAGCCGCAGTGCGCGGCGAGTGAAGCCCCGACCTATCGGGAGCCAGCAGCAGCCCGGGCTATGACCTGCCTCCCGAGCTCAAGCCTTCCCGGAGGCAGCAACCGCCTGCTCCGCCGCCGCCGCCGAGCCACCTCGCCTTAGCGCCCAGCGCAGCCCGCCTGGCCGCGTCGGTGGCTTCAGCCACTGCCGCGTCCGGGCTCCCCTCTCAGCCGTTAGCGCTGGTGGGGCGAGGGTCTTCACCGCCGCCGGCTCCGCCTGCCCCTTCTGGCTCGCAGCGCTGTCTCAGGTCAGATGCTTCCTCGGAGCTTCCTTCGCGGTCGGGAGCTACCTGAGCGGCGGCAGTCCCTCCGCCGCCCTCCGTGCCTTGCTCAAGCCTTCCCAGAGGCAGCAGCCGCCTGCTCCGCCGCCGCCGCCGAGCCACCTCGCCTTAGCGCCCGGCGCAGCCTGCCTGGCCGTGTCGGTGGCTTCAGCCACCGCCGCGTCCGGGCTCCCCTCTCAGCCGTTAGCGCTGGTGGGGCGAGGGTCTTCACCGCCGCCGGCTCCGCCTGCCCCTTCTGGCTCGCAGCGCTGTCTCAGGTCAGATGCTTCCTCGGAGCTTCCTTCGCGGTCGGGAGCTACCTGAGCGGCGGCAGTCCCTCCGCCGCCCTCCGTGCCTTGCTCAAGCCTTCCCAGAGGCAGCAGCCGCCTGCTCCGCCGCCGCCGCCGAGCCACCTCGCCTTAGCGCCCGGCGCAGCCTGCCTGGCCGTGTCGGTGGCTTCAGCCACCGCCGCGTCCGGGCTCCCCTCTCAGCCGTTAGCGCTGGCGGGGTGAGGGTCTTCACTGCCGCCGGCTCCGCCTGCCCCTTCCGGCTCGCAGCGCCGTCTCAGCTCAGATGCTTCCTCGGAGCTCCCTTGCGGCCGGGAGGCAGCGGTGGCTTCCGCCCGGCCTGGGTGGTGGTGGTGGCCAAGACGACCCGCTACAAGTTTGAGCAGCAGCGGTACCGCTATGCGGGGCTCTCCAAGGAGGACCTCAAGCAGCTGGTGAGTGGAGGTGCTCGAGGATCGCGTGTTTAAATCTTCCCTTTCGGCCTGCAAATGGGCCGAGATCATAGAATGGCAGAGTTGGAAGGGAACCCTGAGGATCATCTAGTCCAACCCCCTGCAATGCAGGGAATATGCAGTTGTCCAAGGGGATCGAACCTGCAACCTTGGCGTTATCAGCACGCGGCGCTTGAAGCCCCGTTCCGGACCCAGCAGCAGCCGCAGCGTGCGTCGCTTGAAGCCCCGTTCCGGACCCATAATAAATGTGGATTGCTGTACCATACTTAATAAAAATAAGACATCCCCCGAAAATAAGCCATACTGTGTTTTTTGGGAGGGAAAAAATATAAGACGGTGTCTTATTTTAGGAGAAACACAGTATTCCTTAGTGACGGCCTCCTTGCAGTCAGCCATCATCTCTGTCAAGATGCTATTGACTCTCGTCCCGTGTTCAGACAATGGACCATAGGGAACTGTTTAGTGGCTGCCTGGGGACAGCAGAGCAGTCTTCTGCAGGCAATTTTTTAATCCAGCTCTTCATTTGAAGCAGCATTAACAGGCAACAGTGCTGGTATAGCAGCCGAGAACATGGTAGGAAGTCTCCACTCTGAATCCCATCTGTGCCATAAGCTCACTGTGTGGGTTTTTGGGAAGCTGCTGTACCTCAGCCTTGCACCCCATCGGAATAATAGGGTGGGTATCTTCATAAGGGGACCCAGGTGGCGCTGTGGGTTAAACCACAGAGCCTAGGGCTTGCTGATCAGAAGGTCGGCGGTTCGAATCCCTGCGACGGGGTGAGCTCCTGTTGCTCGGTCCCAGCTCCTGCCCACCTAGCAGTTTGAAAGCACGTCAAAGTGCAAGTAGATAAATAGGAACCGCTCTGGCGGGAAGGTAAACGGCGTTTCCGTGCGCTGCTCTGGTTCGCCAGAAGCGGCTTTGTCATGCTGGCCACATGACCCGGAAGCTGTACACCGGCTCTCGGCCAATAAAGCGAGATGAGCGCCGCATCCCCAGAGTCGGACACTACTGGACCTAATGTTCAGGGGTCCCTTTACCTTTACCTATCTTCATAAGGGTTGGAAAGATGATTGACAGCGCTTGTGAAACGCTTTATATGCTCAAAACAATACCATACTGAGTGTTTTAAAGTGTACACTCCTCTGAAGTCCCAGCTTTCCCTGCTGCCGTTCTTTAAAACACCGATAATGAATCTGTCTTTTCAAATATAAATGCAGAGATGAAGAATATACGGCAGGTTAAACTACTGCAGTTTCTGACACATTTTGATACAGGACAAAATGTCAGCAGGCTTACCTACCAAGCATCATTCCGTCTTGTTACAGTCAATGGTTGGAACGAAATTCTTTACCTCGTCATCCGGTTTGCCATTGATTTGGCCTTGAGCACGTGCGGACACGCAGGAACCCAGTTGGTAACCATCAGCGCTTTTTCCTCTGCTGTTAAGAGTTCTTGGCTATTGGGAGCGAGCCACCGCCATCCCTTCTGGGTTGCAAACGTACAACCCCACACCCCTCTTCCTTCCTAACTGCTCCGTGTTGGGATTTCTGCACATCACGATTAAGTAGCAATTTGTTTCTCAGCAGCCAGCACTTGGCAGGGGATTCAAAGATGGTTGCAAAAGTCCATTAAGTGCGTGCCTTGTTTGCATTTTTGCTTCTATTGTAAATGCAGGAACTAATGGCAAGAATGAAGTGTGCATTAGAAGCAAAAGGGGGGGGGGGGGACGGCAAGCCTGGTTTCAAGTGTTAGCTCCCTACTCTAACTCTCCTATCCAACAGTCTCATGTGCCCTGCTTTTGATCATCACCTTGTCGTGGTGAGTGGGCGTGCACGTTCCTATGACCCTTGTGAGCGAAGCCGTCGGGAATCTCGTACTCCCAGCAGGGTCACCCAAGGCGGTAAGGTCAAAGGGAAGGAGCTAGACAAAGAATTATCCAAGAAGTCCTCAGCGGCAGAACAGGCGGATGATAACAAGTGGTATGTTACAACGGCTGTGAAGGTGGATGAAGGCTGTAGCAGATAGGAATCTTGATCGTGACTACTCATGCCTACTGCGAAGACTCTGCGTTGGTCAGCGTGCACTGATCTACACACACAAAACAAATTCACGCACAGGCGTCTTCCAAACCCACTGTGGAAGGACGTGTGGTTCCAGAATTGGCCTCCATAGTCACTTACGGACTCATTGTTAAAACCGTGTTTATGGAAGACAATCTTATTTGGCTACGGGTGATAGAAGAAGCAGCAGCTTTTGATTCCTTTTCTTGTGATCTTTGGACTCCCCTGCCCGGCTGCTACTGCCTCGCGCCCCCCACCCCCATTTGCAACTTCAGTTGTGGCAGGGATCTGTATCCCGGATTGTATATTCTGCGAGAGTGCAGGAAAAGTACCAAATGTGGCAATGTGTATATATAGGCGAGAGTCTATTTATGCAGGGGTTATGATGCGGGGATTGTGCATCAAGCCAAAACTGCGTATTGTCAAAACACATTGACCGCAATGGTGGGTGGGGTTGCCAAAGTTTCTCCCCCTGGGTGCCCGCCCTCTTTCTGCTCTCTTTAATATATTACATTATATTATATATTATATATTATATATATTATATTATATTAATTATATTATATTATATTATATTATATTATATTATATTATATTATATTATATTATATTATATTATATTATATTATATTATATTATATTATATATACCAAGTGCATAAAGCTGAATGCGCACAAGTTAAATGCACAAAAATTGCCAGTTGCCTGTAATTTATCTTCCTGAAAAACCCTGCTTTGATAAGAAAGTGCTTGAGTGCGGAGCAAGCCATGCTATGGGTGCTGAAGATCGGAGAGCTCCTTCGTTTATGGAGGCTCTAGGAGCACTGAAATAGCAAAACGAGAAAAACTGGAAACGAATATGATTAAGTGTAGCTTAGGGCCCATTTTGTGCCTACTCTGTGGTGGCGACAGAGGGAATGAAAGCTTGCCTTTCCAGCAACATTAAATCTGCTTGGTGCCATCCTTTGGAGCTTTTCCATGTTGTGAAGGATCGGTTCCAGCTTGGCCCTTGGCAATGGAGTCTTTGGGAGTCTGCTGCGACCAATTTGCGACACACTTTGCATATAATCGAGGGCCGCGGGTGGCGCTGTGGTCTAAACCACAGAGCCAAGGGCTTGCCGATCAGAAGGTCGGCGGTTCGAATCCCCGTGACGGGGTGAGCTCCCGTTGCTCGGTCCCTGCTCCTGCCAACCTAGCAGTTTGAAAGCACACCAGTGCAAGTAGATAAATAGGTACCACTCTGGCGGGAAGGTAAGCGGCGTTTCCATGCGCTGCTCTGGTTCACCAGAAGCGGCTTAGTCATGCTGGCCACATGACCCGGAAGCTGTATGCCAGCTCCCTCGGCCAGTAAAGAGAGATGAGCGCCCCAACCCCAGAGTCGGTCATGACTGGACCTAATGGTCAGGAGTCCCTTTACCTTTACCCTTGCATATAATCACCCTGACTTGGACTCTGGGTTATTTGGTTGCTGTCACGGAAGACAATATTGAGTCTTCTAATTGGATTTTATGGGATATTTTTCAGCTTGATGGCGTGGGCTGAATTTCCCCTCGCCTGTCTTGACTTGTGAAATTGGCTTGGCTGGGCTTAGAAGTTGGTGAAGTGGGGAGTGCTTCTCCTACGGAGGGTATTTTTCCTACACCCCATCATTGGGGTGGGTTGTAGAATAACTGGATCCCTCCGATTTGAACAACTGTCACCCAGCGCCATGTGTCAAATATTTTCTTTTTGGGCAAGGGAAGTGAGCAGGTGGTGGCAGTGAAGATTCTGGATAGAAAACCTTTAGATCCATTCCAGTCTGGGTTCAGGAAACTCTCTTGGTTGCCCTAGCAGATGTCTTGTACCAGGAGACAGTGTGGGAAGGAACGCAAGCCTGTTGATTCTACTGGACCTCTCAGCTGCATTTAAGAGAACCGACTCCTCCTGGGGTCCCTGGCAGAATAGGTATGGGGGCGCTGAGTTGGCACTGCTCATTCCCAGGAGACGGGACCGAAAAGGTGGTAAAAGGGGATGACTGCTCTTCTCCTTAATCTCTGTGGGGTGTGCAGGATTTCACCTTGCCCTCTATGCTGCTAACAACATCCACACAAAACTATACAGTTTTGGGCTGCAGAGTCATCAATACGCGGGTGATATGACACTCTACTCTCTCTTTTATATCTGATCCTTGGACGACAGTGGAAAAAACGCTGAACTGCTTTGTGTGTGTGTACACACACACACACACACACACACACACACACACACCTCACCACCACCATGTCCCAAGGAAAAATTGTGGTGTTCTCACTCTGCAGCTTTACTAGTACTGTACAAGACAAAACAGTAGAACTGTTTTGTAACAAGGGTTTGGCCCTGGAAGCCACAGTTGTGAGAGCCAAACCCATTCTTCTCTTTTAACAGTTGTAGAAATCCCATCAGGTACAGAATTGCATGTTGCACGGTGATGGGCGAAAAGAATCTTTAGTAGTTGGACATTACCTGGTGCTTCGTTGTTCCAGAGACACACCAAGGAATGAGTGTATTTACACTAAAAAATGAAAATAAACATGTATTGGTAGCCTGAAATTTTATATCAAATATTGGATTCTGCTACCTGTACAGATAATGCCAATGCACATAGTTCCCATAATTTGCAATTTGTTTTTGCCACAATTCTCGCCCCCGCCCCCCTTTTCTCCTGATCAAAGAGCTTCATATAATATTGAAGCCTTATTCTTCCACCTTCCTAACATCAGAAAGTTTTCAGAAGGCATTAAGCTGTTTCCACTTTGGCTCCGTTTCTTAAATCATCCCCCAGGGAAGCAACAAACAACGTGTGCTGCTGTAAGTTCCTTTGTGAGATAAAGTGATATCCCAAGCATTGTCAATCATCGCAGCCATAAAGGCTAGAAATTTATGAAGTGGGAGCTGCAGTGAAATATTGCCGTGCGTTTCTGTACTGTACTCTTCTTAACCTTAATCTAGTTAACCTTGAAAAGGAGTCATGGGGTGTTGTTCAGGCTTCACTCAGAAAGGGAAATATATTTGTTCACCCATTCCCCATGCCCCTTCAATACATTTGGCACCAGTTTGGCTGCAGGAGTTGCCGGAAGGAGGCATACAAGGCATCTTAGGGACTCCAGTCCAGATTTGTGTGGGGTTTATTCCTCAGCCTTTTCTTCTGAAGATACCCCGCAAGGCAGCGGAGGTTTAGGATCAGGGTCTCCCTTCTCCTAGATGGGCTACCTTCCCGGGTCGATGAGTCCCATCTGTCCCTCACTTTCCTCTACACAGCATGTGCAGAAACCACCTTCTTGACCGTTGGACCCACAACTGGTCCATTCAATCTGCCGCAGCCTCATAACTGTCAACTTTCGGATTTGAAAATAAGGGATGCCACGAGGGCGGTGCAATGGCACCAAGTAGCCTCGCCACCCTGCGCTCCTGAGGCTGCGCGCGAACGGGTGAGCAAAAGAGCGAGCGCATAGACGGCAGGCAGGCTGTCTGTCTGGTTGGGCGTGAGGGTCTGGCTGCACAAGGCATGCAAGCTCCGCCCCCAGTTGGTCTCAGACTCCTTATTGGCAGCCAAGCAACGCAGCTGAGGAGCCTCCCTGGCCGGCAGGGAGGGAGAGGAGCTGCTTCCTTGGAAATCCGGGAAATTTAAGGGATATCAACAATCCGGCATAGCAGCGGGAAACGACATTGGAATAAGGGAGTTTTCCACAAAAAAAGGGAGGGTTGACAGCTATGCGCAGCCTGCCTTTGCATGCAGGGCAAGTATCTTAACTCACTGAGGGTTTTGAGATCCATTGGCTACCCTCACCTGGTTTAGCTGTCCCGCTGAAGCTGTTTTTCTGGGGTGTGGCTGCTGTTGCATGCTGACAGGCGAGAGCTGCGTGCAGGGTGGGGACCAAAGGTGGGCAAACTATCCCAAAAGGAGAAGAAAAGAAGAGTTTGGATTTGATGATCCCGCTTTATCACTACCCGAAGGAGTCTCAAAGCGGCTAACATTCTCCTTTCCCTTCCTCCCCCACAACAAACACTCTGTGAGGTGAGTGGGGCTGAGAGACTTCAAAGAAGTGGGACTAGCCCAAGGTCACCCAGCAGCTGCATGTGGAGGAGCAGAGACGCGAACCCGGTTCACCATATTACAAGTCTACCACTCTTAACCACTACACCACACTGGCATGTCCCCCACCAGAAATACTACCCCTCTCCTTACACCCCAAGATTCATCAAAACGGGATCTATCAAAGTAAACTAAACAGGGTTTATTTAATCGTGGCTGGGGAATTTGCGGCTCTCCCCATGTGGACTCCAGCTCCCATCAGTATCAGAGGTATGGCCAATATTGATGGGAGTTGTAGACCGAAAGCAACTAGAGGAATATACCTCTACTTTAATCTGGCCAGCAAGACTCTGAGTGACCAAACAACCTCTCTCCTCTTGGGGATTTGGTTCTCCGGCAAACAAGCATTAGTGCAGGGGTTCCCACACTTGAGTCTCTAGCTGTTTTTAAGACTACAACTCCCATCATCCCTAGCTAGCAGGACCAGTGGTCAGGGATGATGGGAACTGTAGTCCAAAAATAGCTGGAGACCCAAGTTTCCGAGACGCTGCGTTAGCGTAACAAAGGCAAGCTTCAGTACTTGGAAACTCGTAAGGCAAAGTTGGAAGGGATCCCAAGGGTCATCTAGTCCGGCCCCCTGCAATGCAGGAATCTCAGCTAAAGCATCCATGACAGATGGCCATCAAAACTGCTTAAAAACCTCCAAGCAAAGGAGAGTCCACAACCTCCGGAGGGAGACCGATCCTTTGTGGAACCGAAAGTTTTTTCCTGATGCTTAGTCGAAATCTTATGCTTCGTCCAGAATGCTTAGTCCAGAAGAGGACTTCGAAATCGAATGCTTAGTCCAGAAGAGGGCAACCAAAATGGTCAAAGGCTTGGAAACGATGCCTTATGAGGAACAGCTTAGGGAGCTGGGTATGTTTAGCCTGGAGAAGAGAAGGTTAAGGGGTGATATGATAGCCATGTTCAAATATATAAAAGGATGTCATATAGAGGAGGGAGAAAGGTTGTTTTCTGCTGCTCCAGAGAAGCGGACACGGAGCAATGGATTCAAACTACAAGAAAGAAGATTCCACCTAAACATTAGGAAGAACTTCCTGACAGTAAGAGCTGTTTGACAGTGGAATTTGCTGCCAAGGAGTGTGGTGGAGTCTCCTTCTTTGGAGGTCTTTAAGCAGAGGCTTGACAGCCATCTGTCAAGAATGCTTTGATGGTGTTCCTGCTTGGCAGGGGGTTGGACTGGATGGCCCTTGTGGTCTCTTCCAACTCTATGATCTCTTTTAAGAAGAAGACTCCTGTGTGACTCAGAAGCTTGTTTCCAGTTTGGTAAAAAGAGAGATCCCTCCCAGCAGCCACTAGAGGGAGCACGGCTCGCCTGGTGGACTTCAGCAGATGCGTCGGCTGCTCCCGATGCAAATCGGTTTGGCAACACCTCTTAACACTGGCTTCTTCTTCTCCCTCTTCCTGGGGATCAGTCTCCGATTTCGATTCCATGCCTCTCGCAAGTTCAGGATGGACGAGGAGAAGCCGGTCAAACGATCACCTCGAGGGAGCCGTCCGTGGTGCATTATCTGGATCCTGCAGGAGTGGGGTGACGATTTGGGGCGGGAAGGGGGGGTCGCAGGACCAAGCAAGCAACCGCGCATCCTCCAAATGTCGGTGCGGCCCTCCACTCCATTCATTGAGAGGTTTCTGGGGACATGCGGCCCTCTCTTCCCCTAAAACCCACGTGATTCCCCACGCACCCACCCACCCGCCACCTCCACCCACCCGGAAAGAGAACGATTATAGCTGAAAATTGCATTGCTGCGCCTCGGGGGCCCATTTTCTCTGAATTTTCGCACCACCCGGGCTCGGTCCTAGTGGCAGAACCCGATTCCGGATCCCTCCCTGTGCCAAACTGTAACATCTAAGCGCTCCTGAGCAACCTAGAAAAATCACATCTAGTCCTAGAATCGCAGAGCTGGAAGGGACACCCGCGGGTCATCTAGTCCAACCCCCTGCAATGCAGGAATCTCGGCCCCAGCATCCACGACAGATGGCTACCCATAGATCTAGAAACCGTTCCCGTTTGGGAAATAGAGCCCCCTTCTCCGATTAAGTAGCCGCGGCAGCAGCACGAAACCGAAAGCCAGGGGCTTTGAGACCCAGAAAGCGCTCCGCCGGCCTCGCGCTCCCAATCCTAACCCGCCGCCGCCGCTGCTCCTCATTTCTCCAGCTAGCAGGTGACTCTGCTATTTCCCTCGCCTTCCGCGTCGCCCTCGCCTCTCTCCCTCAGGCCATGGCTATTGCAATTGGGCATGGGCGAGCCGCTGCGTTTTCCTCTCCTCCTCCTCCTCCTGCCGCCGCCTCCTCTTCCCCCCCAGCTTTGGCGATCTACCCATCTTCGCTGCCTTTGCAAAAGCCGTGCGGTTCTCCTCCTCCTCCTGCTGCAGCTGCCGCCTTCTTTTGCTGCTGCTCCTCGCCAAACTGAGAGCTTGCATGCTGGCAGGAGAGCAAGAGAGATTTCACCTTCTGGGTTGCAAAATCCCCCTTCCAGCAACCCAGCGCTGCAGCAAAAGTTACGCCTCGACCTGTGTCCGCGTTCTTGCATTAAAGGCACCTGCAGCTCGGTTTCCTGTGCAGAGAGAGCAACCGCCGCTGCTCTCGGCGCTTCCTCTTTCTCTTTTCTTTTTTGGGTGGAGGAGAGGGGGAAGTTTAGCAGCAGCAGCGGCGGCGGACTTCTCTGGAGAGCACGCGTGGCCGTTGAGCTGGCGATCGGCGAAAAGATGGGGATGATGCCCCTTTAGGAAACAGGGCTTTGCTGCAAATGCACTAGAGGCGAGCTGGGTACCAAGGCAGGCGAAGCTGCCCATCATGGTGGTGGTGGCACCGGCCCCAGAGGACAGGCGTTGAGAAGTCACCTTGTGCTCGGCGACCCCTCCATCACTTCCAACTGCTTCCTGGAATTAGGCCGCAGCAGGAACAAATAAGAAAAAAAAGGGGGGGGGGAGAAGAAGCATGGACAACTGACTGTGTTGACCTGATGCATCGGAGGAATCTCACATTCACACGTGTTGGGAGTTCCTGGAGCAAGTCCACCCCTTTGCCTTCCTCCTCCGATTTGGCGGAGGGGTGAAAGTTGCTGGGGTATTTTTATTTTTATTATTTTTTTACTCCCACTGACCTTTTTTTTCCTCTTCCCCAAGGGAGAAAAAAAAATACCCTGGATATTTTAATTTTGTAGCGCTTTAGATTTTTTGGGTGTGTGTGTGTGTGTGTGTAAGAGTACAGCCTGAGGATGGGCAATGCAGCTAGCAGCATGGAGATGTCTCCAGCGAAGGAGATTAAAAGCCAACCCACGGCCTCGTCACCCCTGCCCCCCAAGCAGCCGGCACCCCCCAAACAACCTATGCCCAGCTCTGGGGAACTGGAAGAACGATTCACCCACGTACTGGTAAGTCTCTGTCTGGTCTTCCTCCTCCTCCTCTCCTCCCCATAGACCCATCATGCCTTAATGTCGCCCTAGAGACATCAACCGGTTAGGGGGTTCTCTTAACACACCCCGACATGGAAAACTAATCTAGCAAGGGGTGCAGTCGTACTTGCAATCTGTGTGGTTAAAGAGAGGTCCAAAGATAAATTTCCCCACTCTCTTTAATGCCTATTGCTGTGAAATGGGAAGGTTTTTCATCTTCTTTTTCTGTTATAAAGGGCCGATATTACTTGGTAAGGAGCCGATAATTCCTGCTCCACCCTTAATATTATTATTATTATTGTTTATCTCCTTTTGCTGAACACTTTGCGGTGCCACGGTTTCTCTGAAGGAAGCAACCTCAGCTTGCAAATTGGAAGTACAAAAGCAATGGTAGAAGGGTCAAAATGAGCACAGCTGGAAATGATTTTAAGTAGATTCACACCTGCCTTGATGGCGGGGATGAATCTCACCCAAGTTAGAGGCATGTGAGGGTGGAGACGGCCCCCGGATTCATTCATCTGCAGGTGTCCTTATGTAGCCCCTCCCAGTCTCCCCAGGGAGGTCAAGTGGTCTTTCCCAGTATTTCCCCGAGACTAGTCTGCAGCCTACAACAGACACCCCAGAGGGGAAAAAACTAGGTTCTGCAAACAGCTGGTGCTAAACTGATGTGAAGTAGCCTTGGATGTTCCCCCAAGCCAATTCCCTCCTCCTCGAAAGCCACTGATGGTTGCAATGCCGTCAGGGCCTTGCTCCGAGTTGGCTGTTAGCAGATTTTTGGCTCACGTGGGATATTCTCGGACGCCCCTTCCGATGGGGCAGAACCACGGCCGCCTCCACAGTTTCAGCAGCCGTAGCTGCATCTGTACCTGCAGTTAAGAAACTAGTTTGCGTTTTTGTGCATCCTTTCACGAGCTGTGCAGCTGTAGGGAGGACGGAGGGTGTGAGATCTGTAGCTCTTAGCTTTGAGGACATGTTTGGCAGTTACGCCTCTAGTTGGCCTCCTGCTTTTGTGTGCACACTTGTGGTCCGGATTGTGAAGGCTGACTGCTTTGGGGAGAAGTGGAGCCTGGGGGAATCTTTCCTTGAGGGAAGAGGTAGTTGGGTTGTGTGTTAATTTTGGGGTTTCATCCAACCCTATGGGTCGAGAAACGTGCTCACGGTTGCTTAAAGTTGATTAGTTCCATCTCACCATTGCCTTGACTATCCTCTTCTTAAAGAGCTCTTGCTGTTGCCAAAGGGCCGGTCTTCTCTCTCTCTTGTGCACGCGCAGAGAGTCAGCAGAGCAGGAGACTCATAATCTTAGGGTTGTGGGTTCAAGCCCCACGCGGGGAAAAAGATTCCTGCATTGCAGGGGGTTGGGCTAGATGACCCTCAGGGTCCCGCCGACTCTACAATGCTACGATTCCGTTCTATGGCTTATAACACTTTAAGCACATTGGCGGCTGTTACTTTGAAACTGAGGGCAGTGCTGAAAGTTGTTGATTAGCCAAGGGTGTGATCTTTTGTGTGTGTGTGTTTGAGAACAAGCAGTTTACTGTACATAAAATGTCTTAATAATTTGCATTTTGTAGATAATATTAAATAGTACGGGGGCACTTTGGAAAGGTCTGGGGGCAGTCAATTGCCCCCAGAACCTGCCTTTGCAGACAAAGGAGGGGTGTGAGGAGCACAGGGGCCAGTTGGGTTGTTTCCAAGCCAGGCACACGTTTGAGAATAAGCATCTATTATTCAACTGCAAGAGGAAGGTCTTTGAGCTGCAGAGGAAACCCACCAATGTATATCTTTAGGAACTCTCTCCATCTTAGGACCTCTAAGGACACAGTTTTGCAACCAAAGATGTACCCAGAGCTCTTGGGTAGGCAGTAAGAAGATCTAGACCAGTGATGGCTAACCTTGACACTCCAGATGTTTTGGGACTACAACTCCCATCATCCCTGACCACTGATCCTGTTAGCTAGGGATGATGGGAGTTGTAGTTCCAAAACATCTGGGGTGTCAAGGTTAGCCATCACTGATCTAGACAATAAGTAGCACAAAACCAGGAGGGTGGTGGTTTTGAATTGAACCATTCTCTCTGTTTGGGTTTAGGGACAGGGATCAGCAGTGGGTGTCCCTTGAAGCAAATCTAGCTCTCCTGTACAGTGGTACCCTTGGTTGTCGAATTTAATCTGTTCCGGGAGTCTGTTTGGTTCGAAAACCCAAAGCGTGGCTTCCGATTGGCTGCAGGAGCTTCCTGGAGCCAATCGGAAGCTGCGCCGTACGTTCGACTTCTGAAAAACGTTCGCAAACCTGAACACTCACTTCCAGGTTTGCGGCGTTCAGGAGCCGATATGTTCGGGAGCTAAGCCGTTCGCGAACCAAGGTACCACTGTATTGACTTTAAGCTGCCAGTTCGTCAGCAAGGGAATTGATCGTATGACGACTGACCAAAGGACTTGCCAGCATCCTGCTTTCTGGGGGTATGTGTGTGGAATGGCTTGCCGCCGCCACCCCCCCCCTCCTTAAGGCAGCCTTCTCACAAAACTAAGAGCTGAAGAAAGAGTTTGCAAGCGCTGGAGTTTGTAGGGAGAATTCTGCAGCATTCGTGGTGCCTTGCCGACAAAAGCTAGGTGGCATCTCAAGAGCTTGTGGTCAAGAGCATTTGTTTCCAGTGCCAACGTTCAGCCCGGATCATGTGAAGTGATAAGCAAGAGCCTCTTCCACCCGGCACCACCCTGACCACTCCCCAGACATGTGGAATTATAGGAGGAAGAGCTTCCAGATCAAAAAGTTGTGACATCCAGGTGGTCTTCTTCAGCTCAAGAGACCCATCAGAACTGCAGTCCTGACCCCATTCACCTGGCAGCAAGCCCCATTGAATTGGATAGGACTTGCTTCTGAGTAGACATGGGTAGGATTGTGCTGTAAGCAAGGAAGTCATGAAGTTCCTACACCAGTGGTGGCTAACCTTGACACTCCAGATGTTTTGGGACTACAACTCCCATCATCCCTGACCACTGATCCTGTTAGCTAGGGATGATGGGAGTTGTAGTTCCAAAACATCTGGAGTGTCAAGGTTAGCCATCACTGTCCTACACGGTCCTAGTTTCCCCTCTGTTTCAACACCATCTTGGTGCCTGGGAGGTAGTGTGTCAACTCAAGCTGCATTTGGAAAGAGCTACTGTGGCTAACAGTGGCTGGTCTTGCATTTCATTTATCCAATTATTTCCCTAAAAACTGTCTGGGTGATAGGACTGCCTTGCAGGGTTGTCCGTTGAACGAATGAGATAATTTATGGGATGCACTTCCAGCATTTGAGGAACAACAGTTTGCATAAGCATTGTTATTGAAATAAGCACAAAGCGGGGTTCATTTTCTGTCCCTCCTACCCTCACACTCGCTTGACATCTCTTATGCCAGGGAGGGAAAACATGTGGCCATCCAGGTGTTATTGGACTCTTAACTCCCATGAGTCCCACCTATGGCCAGGGATTCTGGGAAATGTAGTCCAGGGCTGCAGGTTTTGCACCCCTGTCTTATGCCGCGGGTAGCAGAAGAGGCTGAGAATGAATTGCTTCCCCGGCCTTCTGTGCAAGGAGGGATGAGTGAATTGATGTCCTAAGCCTACCCTGACACCTATGTTGCCTTACTCTCCGTTTCCATCATGGCATTGACGTTTCTGAAAGCCCTGCCTTCCGCTATCAGAGTTTGTGTGAGACAGAAATGAGTCAAACCAATAGATTTTAGCGCTTGAGGCAGGAAATCCCAATAGATTCCTCCCAGTAGACTGTGTAAGCTAATCATCAGTTTACTGCCATTTAATGGTACCTGATCACAAGGTCGGCGGTTCGAATCCCTGCGACGGGGTGAGCTCCCGTTGCTCGGTCCCAGCTCCTGCCCACCTAGCAGTTCGAAAGCACGTCAAAGTGCAAGTAGATAAATAGGAACCGCTCCGGTGGGAAGGTAAATGGCGTTTCCGTGCGCTGCTCTGGTTCGCCAGAAGCGGCTTTGTCATGCTGGCCACATGACCTGGAAGCTGTACGCTGGCTCTCGGCCAAGAAAGCGAGATGAGCGCCGCAACCCCAGAGTCGGACACGACTGGACCTAATGGTCAGGGGTCCCTTTACCTTTACCTTTACTCCCCACCCCAAAAAACCCCAACAACCCAACTACCAACTGAGGATGAAAGTGGGGTGTTTGGTTGGTGTGGCCACACACCCAATTTTCTCTCGACTGTGCTACAACTCCGAAGTTTGGCCAAGTGAAAATGTGAGCCTGGGGCCATGAAGGGTTCCTCGCCATTGATGATCGGGGTGGACCAGAGATAGCCACGGTTTTTTAGGGTTTCGTTTGTTTCCTATCCTAGGTGCATTAAAATGCTCCCCCCTCCTGTTCCTCACATCTTACTGTGTAGCAGAATAGGAATTCCCTCCTGTAATTTTCATGACTGTCCCTTCCTCCCCTTTGCTAGGCACAGGGGGCTGGTGGGGGCTCAAAATGCCCTTGCCCCATAGAACACACAGGACACCCCTGGCCCATGAGCTACATGGAAATGATTTGCATTTTAAAATATACATCAGGAGGCTTGGTTTGGTCAGAATGAAGTATACACTTTCAGAGTTAACACTAAATAATAAATTATTATTATTATTATTATTATTAATAGCCCACCCATCTGGCTGAGTTTCCCTAGCCACTCTGGGAAGCTCCCAGCAGAATATTAAAAACACGATAAAACACCACACATAAAAAACTTCCCTAGACAGGGCTGCCTTCAGATGTCTTCTAAAAGTCGGATAGTTGTTTATTTCCTTGACATCTGATGGGAGGGCATTCCACAGGGTGGGCGCCACTACCGAGAAGGCCCCCTGCCTGGTTCCCTGTAACCTCACTTCTCGCAATGAGGGAACAGTTGCCAGAAGGCCCTCGGAGCTGGATCTCAGTGTCCCGGCTGAACGATGGGGGTGGAGATGCTCCTTCAGGTATACTGGGCCAAGGCTGTTTAAATACATTGCTTCTGGTAAATGAGCCACCATAGCTGTTAGAAGGCCATGAAAATTTGTGCCCTGGACATTTTATACTTATCTGCCCATGTACTAAGGACCCAGGTGGCGCTGTGGGTTAAACCCCAGAGCCTAGGACTTGCTGATCAGAAGGTCGGCGGTTCGAATCCCCGCGACAGGGTGAGCTCCCGTTGTTCTGTCCCAGCTCCTGCTCGCCTAGCAGTTCGAAAGCACGTCAGAGTGCAAGTAGATAAATAGGTACTGCTCCAGCGGGAAGGTAAACGGCGTTTCCGTGCACTGCTCTGGTTCGCCAGAAGCGGCTTAGTCATGCTGGCCACATGACCCGGAAGCTGTCTGCGGACAAATGCCGGTTCCCTTGGCTTATAGAGCAAGACGAGCGCCACAACCCCAGAGTCGTCCGCGACTGGACCTAACGGTCAGGGGTCCCTTTACCTTTACCTTACCCATGTACCCATGTAACTATCTGAAGCCAAAGGGGCACATGGGTTGCCGGATGTGAAATATATTTGCATTATTCTCAGCTCTCCTATCCCACTATTAGTCTTGGGTGTGGGGACTTGCTTGGCTTTCAGTTGTTGAGACTCGGCTGCTGAGACCGCTATTATTGTCCCTTAGCCTCAGGTGTAGAGGAAGATCTTAAATCAATACATAAGTAAGATAGATAGGTCTTCAGCATTCTCCAAGATGTATCTGCTGCAATTGGTAAGCTGCTGGTGCCTCCTTGAGGTTTTTTATATAAAACAACAACCCAAAGACTTTGTTGGATCCCAGGGCTGCTGAGCACATTCCACACAACTCAATACTTGTCTGCAGTCCAAGTCCGTATGGGAGAAAAATGCAAAAATACGAGTCTCACCTAATTTTTTCCTCCTTCTTCCTTTTTGGCACATGCCTGAGACGAAAAAGCCCTTTTCTCTCCTTGCCTTGGCTGGCTCCAATGGCTGGGAATCCCAGTCTTGAAGGTCTTGTTTAGAGTTGCCAGCTTCCTTGCTGATCGGAGCCCCACCGTTGCTGCCAAAAGCTCATCCCGTCTAGGCAAGGGAGAAGTGAGCTAGCCAAGTTTAGGCATTTTTGTTTTGTGGGCCCGTTCATTCTCGGCAAGGCAAGCCACTGCTCTTTGTGGCTGCCTGTCGTCACTGGCGTCGCAAGGGGAGGCGGGGGCCGGTACGCCCCGGGTTCCATGGGAGGAGGGGGTGACACTTGGGCTGGCCCCGCCCTGCGCCGCTGCTGCTCCCGCGGCATCCTTGCGAGCCGCTGCGCCAAAATCAGCAGCGGCGGGGCACCCCCACGAGCCACCGATCGCGTGCGTCGGCTCGTGGGGGTGCCGCCGCTGCTTTTGGGGTGGCGCCTCTCAAGGGCGCCGCGGGAGCAGCAGCGGCCCGGCGACGGAGTGTGTGCGCGCGGCATTTCGTGCATGCGCACTCCGTCATGACGTTGCGTCGTGATGTCATGATGCCCCGCCCCCAGGGCAGGGGAAGCCTCCGTTCGCCGCCCCGGGTGGCGAGGAGGCTTCCTCCGCCCCTGACTGACGCCCTACGATTGCAAATCACATTACAGTGGTACCTTGGTTTTTGAACGTCTCCGTTTGATGAACGTTACGGTTTTCGGACGCCTGTAAACCCGGAAGTAAATGCTTCGGTTTTTGAACACGCCTCGGAAGTTGAACGTGCCATGCAGCTTCCGCTGAGCGCAGGATCCGGAGGCCTAGCTGCCGGCTGTTGAGTTTTCGGTTTCCTATATGCAACAGTGGCAGCAAGAATCTTAGTAGCCAAAAATGGGAAAGGAGACTCTATCCCGACCAAAGTGGACTGGCAGACAAAATTATTAGAATTTTCAGAATTAGCAAAGGTAACAGGAAGAATTAGGGATAATACAGACCAAACGTTTATTAGAGAGTGGGACATTTTGGAGGGCAACCAAAATGGTCAAAGGCCTGGAAACGATGCCTTATGAGGAATGGCTTAGGGAGCTGGGTATGTTTAGCCTGGAGAAGAGAAGGTTAAGGGGTGATATGATAGCCATGTTCAAATATATAAAAGGATGTCATATAGAGGAGGGAGAAAGGTTGTTTTCTGCTGCTCCTGAGAAGCGGACACAGAGCAATGGATTCAAACTACAAGAAAGAAGATTCCACCTAAACATTAGAAAGAATTTCCTGACAGTAAGAGCTGTTCGACAGTGGAATTTGCTGCCAAGGAGTGTGGTGGAGTCTCCTTCTTTGGAGGTCTTTAAGCAGAGGCTTGACAGCCACCTGTCAGGAATGCTTTGATGGTGTTTCCTGCTTGGCAGGGGGTTGGACTGGATGGCCCTTGTGGTCTCTTCCAACTCTATGATTCTATGATCTACAGAAAATATCTTAAAGAGCAATGTAAAAATGGGAATTCTCTGGCAGGCTTAGAAGGACCCCTGTAGAAACCTAGAAAATCTTACAAAATTAATGATATGGGATAAGATTGGAGTGATAACGAAAAGTGTGTTGCATAAAAGTAATCCAGGATCCTTGAGGGGGTGACTGGAAGTCATAATAGAAGTTGTGCGGCAAGAAATCTATTTACTTTTTGTAATTTATATTATCTTTTGGTTTTTCGTTTGTTGGCTGTTTTTGTTTTTGTTTTTAAAAAGCAACTAATAAAGCAATTTTAAAAAGAAAGAAAAGAGTTTTCGGTTTTCGAATGTTTCAGAACTCGAACGGTATTCCGGAACGGATTACGTTCGAAAACTGAGGTCCCACTGTACTTATATCCTGCTTTGTAGCCACGCAAGGCTCCCTCGCCAAAGCTGCTTATGAAATATTTGTGGGGTACAATTTCGCTCAGGTGTGCTTTCGGGAACAGACATTGCAAATGGGTACCTCACACGGCCCCAGGATTATTCAGGCGGCATTCCCTGCCTTCATCTTCGGGACTCTTAATTTCAGGGTCATGTGTTCGAGCCCCATGTTGGTTAAAAAGATTTCCTTAATTGCAGGGGGTTGGACTAAATGACCCTCATGGTCACTTCCAACTCTACAATTCTGTGATTCCCTTTGGGCACCACCTACTAAGTAGCGCAGCCCATTGAGAATCTCTGAGGCAAGCGAGTGGGACTAAGCAGCTGAAACTCACTCAGTGCATGGTAAAGTATAATCTTCCCTCGCTGATCGTATTTATCTCTTGGTGGTTTGCTGTCCTGCTGTCGCTGCTACCAGGTGTTTCTTGTATATATAATTTTTATTAAATTTTCTGTTTTACAATTTCAAATATTCATTTTACATCCTTAAGATATCAATGTCTTCCCTTCTTTTCTTTCCATGGTTCATTTCACATAAGTCCCTGCATATTTTACAAAAACTATACCATTCAGTATTCAATTATTGCACCCATCAAAACTTATTTACACTGTTGAATTTATCTTAATGCTGCCAGGGTTTTCAGCTGTACACAATTATTTCCCATATATTCAATAAACGTTTTTCAATCTTCTCTAAATGTATGTTGTTCTTGTTTTCTTAAGTCTACATATTCTGTTAACTTAAGTTGACATTTTTCTTTGGTTGGGACCTCACTCGTTTTCCATTTTTGGACTAATGAAACATGGGCTGCAGTAGTAGCACACATAAATAACCTTTTTTTTTTTTAACACCTGGGAATTTCAGTCTGAATTATCCCCAAGGACTTTGGTTTTTTGGGGGAAAGTACTTTTAAAACATTTTTTCAATTCATTACGGATCATTTCCCAATACTCTTTTATCCTTTTACAAGTCCAGCTTTGCTACCAGGTGTTTCTTGGCTAAGACAGGGCTGGGGCTGGGGACACCTATAGCTCTCTAGATGTTGTTAGACCACATGTTCCGCCTCCACTGTCAGAGGCAGTGATGCTTCTGAATACCAGTTGCTCACGTCTGTTGTGCTCACGTCCTGTTCACTGGTTTCCCACGGACGTCTGGTCAGCCGCTATGAGAACCGGATGCTAGACTAGATGGGCCATTGGCCTGATGCAACAAGGTCTTCTTCTGTTCTTAATTCCCACAATCCCTGATCGTTTGGCTGGGCCGGCTAGAAGTCTAGCAACACTTGGAGGGACACAGGTCCCCCACTTCTGGGCTGCGGCGATGAGCACTCATGGCGTCACAAGAGCTGAGCTTCTAAGAGCAGGGGCGTCTTGCCCATAGAGGCAAGTGGTGCCGGGCACCAGGGCGCCAAGTTCTGGAGGACGCCAGGGCAGGGCCATAGCAACGTGGGGGTGGTGGGGGCGGTACGCTCCCGGTGCCACGTCTCCAGGGGTGGCAAGGCATGCGGTTTGCCGCTGGCGGCGCTCCAGCACTGTACGGATGGTGCCAGGATTCTCTGTTCGTGGCTGCAGCCGCATGTAGAGGATCCTCCGTTCGTGGCTGCAGCCACGAGCGGAGGATCCCGGCACCATCCGTACAGTGCTGGAGCTGCAGCGCCGGCAACCCACTACGTAGCGCGCATGTGCGGCATCGCTACCTACGACGCATGCGTCGTACGTAGCGACACTGCGCATGCGTGCTATGTAGCGACGGCCCTATGTTTGCCGCTCTGGGTGCCCTAGCGGCTTCCTACACCTCTGCGCCAGGGAAGAGGCGGAGGCTGGGCATGGCACCTCCCGGCATCAGCTCGCCACCCTCGCCCGCCTCGCTGAAGCAGCACCACGCCCGATACCTCCGCCTCTTCCCCGCTGGAGGAGCCGCCCTCCACCGCTGCCTGCCTCCTCCAGCCCCACAAAAGGTCGGCAACTCTGGGAAACGGGGGGGGGGGGGCGCCGGAGGGATCTTTGCACCACAGCGCCAGATATACTTAAGATGGCCCTGTCTAAGAGTGAACTTAATTCCTTAATTTGGCTTTCTGGGGAGTCTACCGATGATAACTATGCTGTGTTTTTACTCATCGTGGTTTCTGAAAAGCTTTAGGAAAGTCTTGAGCAGCTCCAAATATTGGGGGGGGGGGCAAATTTTGAAGCACAATAATAAACAGTGCGATTTCTCACAAAACACATGCAGATTAAGTACAGTGATCCCTCGACTTCCGAATGACCCGACTTACGCGGCCGCTTTAGATGCGGTTTCCTCGAGTCCTGAAGGTTTTTTCGACCTACGAATGCGTTCTACCAACGCATTCCTATGGGGACTCGAGTTACGGTGATTTCGACTTACGAGGAATCCGTCGGAACGGATTATCTTCATAAATTGAGGGTCCACTGTATGTCTTAATCCAGCTCCAAGGGCCTTCTGGCAGTTGCTTCACTGTGAGAAGTGAAGCTACAGGGAACCAGACAGAGGGTCTTCTTGGTGGTGGCCCTGGCCCTGTGGAACATCCATCAGATGTCAAGGAGATGAGTAACTATTTAAACATTAGAAGACATCTGAAGGCAGCCCTGTATAGGGAAGCCTTTTAAAGAGTAATGTTTTATTATGTTTTTATGTATGTTGGAAGCTTCCCAGAGTGGCTGGGGCAACCCAGTCAGATGGGCAGGGTACAAAAATAAAATAATTGTTGTTGTTGTTGTTGTTAGCACTACTACTACCCCTCTGCTTATGCTAGTTGTAAGAGAGGGGCAAATGAATGGCAGGACACAAGAGCCCCCCCCCCCCAAGCAGGGTTATCCACACTTTCCTCTGCTCTTTCCAGGCACGGTCCACGAATTACAGCTCGGTTTCCGATCACTTTTTCTTTTGCCCCGGAGCTTTTCCTGCACTGCAAAAAACCAACCGTTCAAAGCTCAATTGGCGCAAACGTCCATTCACGGAAATCGCAAAGTAATATTTGATCTGATTGAAAGAGCGGGTTCTCATGGGGAAAGCTTGGGGCGATGCTCAGACACTGAGCGCTTCAGCGCGGAGCTCTGCTGAAAGTTGTGGGGCAGAAAGTGTGGATAAGCTCAGTATTCCCACACATGTAGGGCTCTTTCCCCTAGTTGTCAGGTGGGACCCAGCGCCAGGTTTGCTGAAATGGAGCCATCTCTGGTTGCGGAGCTTCCTTGGCGAATTTCCCTGCATGGAGGATAAACCTGGCTTCCAGCCATCTTTATCTAGTCAGACCCCACCTGGAATACTGTGTCCAATTCTGGGCACCACAGTTCAAGAAGGATACTGACAAGCTGGAACGTGTCCAGAAGAGGGCAACCAAAATGGTCAAAGGCTTGGAAACGATGCCTTATGAAGAACGGCTTAGGGAGCTGGGTATGTTTAGCCTGGAGAAGAGAAGGTTAAGGGGTGATATGATATCCATGTTCAAATATATAAAAGGATGTCATATAGAGGAGGGAGAAAGGTTGTTTTCTGCTGCTCCAGAGAAGCGGACACGGAGCAATGGATTCAAACTACAAGAAAGAAGATTCCACCTAAACATTAGGAAGAACTTCCTGGCAGTGAGAGCTGTTCGACAGTGGAATTTGCTGCCAAGGAGTGTGGTGGAGTCTCCTTCTTTGGAGGTCTTTAAGCAGAGGCTTGACAGCCATCTGTCAAGAATGCTTTGATGGTGTTCCTGCTTGGCAGGGGGTTGGACTGGATGGCCCTTGTGGTCTCTTCCAACTCTATGATTCTATGATCTTTCTTGTGCTGCAACTTAAAAGTTCCCCTCCTTCTTGGAGAGAAATGAAACTGTGGCTCAGTCAAGGGCAAAGCCAACACGCGCCTGGGCTGCGGTAGCCTTAGCCTGCCCATCCCAAAATAGCTTTATATTATTTTTGCTGAGCTTGCATCAGATTATTGTGCAGCCTCTCTCCATTCAGAAAAGAGATGGGGAATGGCGTGGGTGGAAATTCATGCCACCCACAAGATACTAAAAGTGGGGAGCCTCAGAAGTCATAAATTTCAAAAGTCTTTAACAGTGCAATCCTGTACATTTTTCATTGAAGACAAGTCCCGCTCTGTTCAGTGGTAATTTCTCTCAGTTAAGGGTGGCAGCCCAAACGCTTCATGAAAAGACACTTGTATGCCACTTATTTTTTTGGAAAAATCTCCATGTGATGTACACAACGTTAAAATCGTATGAAACACATACATTGATAAGATTTATGTAGCTCCCTTTGGTGGAGTTTTGGGGGCAGTTTACAAAAACAAGGTGAACCTAAGAGATAATAAATCTCATAGAACTGTAGTAGTAGTAGTAGTAGTAGTAGTAATAATAATAATAATAATAATGTATTATTTATACCCCACCCACCCGGCTGGGCCTTCCCAGGCACTCTGGGCGGCTTCCAACAGAATATTAAAATGCAATAGTCTATTGGTAAACATTAAAAGCATTAAAAACAGGGCTGCTTTCAGATGTCTTCTAAAAGTCTGGTAGTTGTTTTTCTCTTTGACATCTGGTGGGAGGGCGTTCCATAGGGTGGGCGCCACTACTAAGAAGGCCCTCTGCTTAGTTCCCTGTAAACTAACTTCTCGCAGGAAGGGAACTGCCAGAAGGCCCTCGTAGCTGGACCTCAATGTCCGGACTGAACGATGGGGATGGAGACGCTCCTTCAGGTATACTGGGCCAAGGCCGTTTAGGGATTGTAGAATTATAGAGTTGGAAAGGGATCCTGAGGACTGTCTAGCCCCGTGGTTCCCAACGTGGGGCACACGCCCCACAAGATGCTGGGAGTTGTAGTCCAAAAACAGTTGGCGACTCCCATTTTGGGAAACCCTACTCTAGTGCATTTTCAAAAGTTCGGTTGCCTGTGTTAACCTGCACACATGACACAGTCCACAGATGAGCCTGCACAGGAAATGAGCTCGTGCAAGTAGCTTCCGCCTTTCGATAGCTCGGCTCGGCTCTTGCAAAAGCTTGCCCTATTTGCCAAGAATAGCCTTGTTTAAGAAAACGTGGGGGAAGAAATGAGCACTTGAAACTGATCGCTGCCAAAGCAAACTTCAGCATGCTAGAGATTATCCAAACAGTTGTAGCGAGGTAAAAATCGCCCTTTATAAACGATAAAGTCTTCCTTCTCAGCATTGTAATTTTGGCCCGCAGGTGTCCTTATATAAATGAAATGTTTGTTTCAGCTGCTGTCTGGGGCTGTTTGTTCTGGTTTGGCCTAATGCTGGTTTGCAGCAGTGCTCACTCAACGGCTGCTCCGCGCATGTATGTTGAAAATGGGACCTTCTTTAATAATAATAGTAGTAGTAGTAGTAGTAGTAGTAATAATAATAATTTATTATTTATACCCCGCACATCTGGCTGGGTTTCCCCAGCCACTCTGGGCGGTTTCCAACAAAATACTAAAATACAATAGTGTGTTAAACATTAAAAGCTTCCCTAAACAGGGCTGCCTTCAGATATATCCTAAAAGTCTGGTACAGTGGTACCTCGGGTTACATACGCTTCAGGCTACAGACTCTGCTAACCCAGAAATATTACCTCGGGTTAAGAACTTTGCTTCAGGATGAGAACAGAAATCGGGCAGTGGTGGCGCAGCGGCAGAGGGATGCCCCATTAGCTAAAGTGGTGCTTCAGGTTAAGAACGGACCTCCGGAACAAATTAAGTACGTAACCAGAGGTACCACGGTAGTTGTTTTTCTCTTTGACATCTGGTGGGAGGCCATTCCACAGGGCGGGTGCCACTACCGAGAAGGCCCTCTGCCTGGTCCCCTATGCTTCTCGCAATGAGGGAACCACCAGAAGACCCTTGGTGCTGGACCTCAGTGTCCGGGCGGAATGATGGGGGTGGAGACGCTCCTTCTCTAAGAAGTCCCACCAACCCCGCAATAAAGATGGGGCTAGTTCAGTACTTCCAAACCAACATCTAGCCACTGAATAATTTACCGACACTTGTAGGCATTTGTTCCTTGATTGTTGAATTCCAGATCCATCCCAGCAAACCTTATGTACCTTTAGGAATTGAAGAGGAGGGGGAATTTCAACAGGTTATGCTTTTCTCATCATCATGGTGATTTAATAATAATAATAATAAATAATAATAATTTTTATATATGGGCGAGAGAAACAACCCTGTGTACTTTGCAACCCTGCCTGTTCATCCTGTTACACAAACACCACTATTGTGTATATGATGACTTTCCAGCCCCAATAATGATTCCCCAATGCTGGAATTAGAAAGCAAAATAAGGTGCCTGTCTGTGATACCATGGGAGACGGAAAATGTAAAACCTTACCTAACACCGGCTGTAGAACTCGTATCTGTTCTAAGTGTTCCCCAAAACTGCTTTCCTCTATGTACCCTCTTATGGAATGCATTGGTTCCTATTATAATTACGATGCTTCATATATTTGCCTCGGCACTTTGCTATTCTTGGAGTCTGGAAATAAAAAATTGATGTGTTGAATGTCCTCCTCTTAAAACAATATGGGCTTGCATACTGAGGGCTGCGTATTTTGGACTGACAATGGCCTTCTGGCAACCTAGCAGCTAGGTCCCTCTGGGAAAATGCACTATAGAAATGTTAAAGTATTGGTTTGTAACCATTTTAACTCTTCTGTCCTGGAGAGTTTTACCAAGGATGCTTTTAAAATGACCTGTTAAACGAAATGTGGGGAACCTCAGGCCTGGGTTGTGTGTGAATGTAGCCACCCAGGTCTCTGCCCCCCCCCCCCCGCACTGTACATTTAAATGTGGTATTGTGCCATTTTAAACAGTTGTGGCTTCCCCCAAATAATTCTCAAGTCCGTCTGCAGAACAAAATCACAACATACAGTGGTACCTCGGTTCTTGAGCATCTCAGAAGCCGAACGTTTCTGTTTTCGAACGCTGAAAACCCGGAAGCGATTGCTTCCGTTTTCGAACGTGCTTCAGAAGTCAAACGGCTTCCGCTGCGTGTTTCTCAATTTTTCCAATTGAACTTGCAGCCAGCCCTTTGCGCCTTGGTTTTCAAACGTTTCGGAAGTTGAACTGAGGTACCACTGTATATATAATTTGTTAATTCATTCATTTATTAATTTCTAGCATTTAGGGTGCTCCCCCCCAAAAAAACAACCCTATAGAGATATATAGTTATCTATCGCTCCACGCCCTTTTGCCTCTGGCCCCTGGAAAGTTGTCCAGAAGGGAATGCGGCCCTCGGCATGAAAAGGCTTCCCCGCGGCCCACGTTAGGCCTTGCTTCCTCAGAAGATTGAGCGTGAGGAGGCCAGGCCAGTTAGGCTTGCTTAAAGTTTCTTGCGTAGACATGTTTTGCGCCCCAGATAAGTCCCTGGAGGGGTAAGTTCAGAAGCGAGCATGCCCGCTTATTTTTTAAAAGCAACGAAACTGCAGCTCCCTCTTTCAAAACGTTGCTCGCTTCCTGTTGACGTCTCCCGGCGGTGCAGCCACTTGCCATGTACACACCCAAGCTTGTTCTCTTATTTCGCATCTGGGCGGTTTGGAAAGGAAGCGACTTCTCTTTTTGTTGGGTAGGGAGGTGCCAGCGAGGCCCCTCTCTTTGTGGGACGAGTTTCCTTCCTAACCGCTTTGTTTAGTGAGGCTCTTACATTGCACATGGCAGCATTAATAATCTCGATAAAGTTGAGAGCTGCCGCTTTGTGGGCCTGAAGGCTTGCGATCTGCACTGGGCGTGGGCAGAGGTGCCAAGTCTTTGGCTATGCCAACAGCCTTGACCACTGTACCATGCTGCTCCCCTTCGACTCCCTTTTCTAGTAATAGTAATAGTACCACTGTATTCTGTATATCCCTTTTCTAGTAATAGTAATAGTACCACTGTATTCCGCTCTGGTCAGACCCCACCTGGAATACTGTGTCCAATTCTGAGTACCACAGTTCAAGAAGGATACTGACAAGCTGGAACGTGTCCAGAGGAGGGCAACCAAGATGGTCAAAGGCCTGGAAACGATGCCTTATGAGGAACGGCTTAGGGAGCTGGGTATGTTTAGCCTGGAGAAGCGAAGGTTAAGGGGTGATATGATAGCCATGTTCAAATATATAAAAGGATGTCATATAGAGGAGGGAGAAAGGTTGTTTTCTGCTGCTCCAGAGAAGAGGACACGGAGCAATGGATTCAAACTACAAGAAAGAAGATTCCACCTAAACATTAGGAAGAACTTCCTGACAGTAAGAGCTGTTCGACAGTGGAATTTGCTGCCAAGGAGTGTGGTGGAATCTCCTTCTTTGGAGGTCTTTAAGCAGAGGCTTGACAGCCATCTGTCAAGAATGCTTTGATGGTGTTCCTGCTTGGCAGGGGGTTGGACTGGATGGCCCTTGTGGTCTCTTCCAACTCTATGATTCTATGATTCTTTCCCTTCCATTTAAAACAGAGTTCCTGAATAATAATAATAATAATAATAATAATAATAATAATAATAATAATAATTTATTATTTACACCCCGCCCATCTGGCTGGGCTTCCCCAGCCACTCTGGGCGGCTTCCAACAAAATATTAAAGTACACGACCTCATCCACACAGAGACATTGTTTATTATAATTTAGCCTGCTTGCTGGCATATATCAGCGGCTGTGGAAATATTGGAAAGAATTTTGAAAAGCAATCGATGGAGGTGATCAGGGAAGCTCCGGCGTCCGAGGCATGGGAAGTCCATATATAAAAAAATCACTATAATAATTAGGCATGATTGGAATGTTTATTTTAATTTGGAATTGTATAATTAATTTGGATTGTAATTTGAAATGTAATTGGGAATAATTTCAATGTGATTTGCTGTGATTTGTATTGGAAAATTCAATAAATAGATTATAAATAAATAAATAAATATTAAAATACAGTAATCCATCTAACATTAAAAGCTTCCCTAAACAGGGAACGTTCTTTCACATGTGCTGGACATGTAACAGGGTAAAAGAGTATTGGGAAATGATCTATAATGAATTGAGAAAAATGTTTAAAAATACTTCCCCCCCCCCAAAAAAAAACCAACAACCAGAGTCCTTTCTGTTGAGGATAATTCAGATTGAAATCCCCGAGTCAGAGCCGTAGCTAGGTGATCTTGCGCCCCTGGCAAAACCGTCCAGATTGCGCCCCCTGTCACAGAAAAAAATAGGGCCCCCACACATCATATAAATAAATTGACAGAATACGCACAACTTGCAGACTTAACATATAGAATAAGAGAACAAGAACAACATACGTTTAGAGAAGATTGGAAAACATTTATTGAATATATGGGAAATAATTGTGTACAGCTGAAAATGCTGGCAGCATTCAGATAAATTCTACAGTGTAAATAAGTTTTGATGGATGCAACAATGGAATTCTGAATGGTAGAGTTTTTGTAAAATGTGCAGGGATTTAAGATATGTAAAATGAACCATGGAAAGAGAAGAAGGGAAGTCGTTGATATCTTAAGGATGTAAAATGAGCATTTGAAATTGTAAAACAGAAAATTTAATAAAAATTATATATACAGTACAAGAAATAGCTGGCAGCAGCGACCGCAGGACTGCAAACCATCAGGAGAAAAACAACAACCCAGCCCTAACCACTGAACCATGCTGCTCCACCTCGACACCCCCTCTTCTTTCCCTTCCATTTAAAACGGAGTCCCCGGTTGCAGCTTTACTGTTCGGCCTCCTGCCGTTCTTCCAGGCCAGTTGCATGTGCAGAATAGGCCCAGAACCCAAACCGCCAAGATGAGTTTTGGCATATATCAGATGGCGTTCTATGCAAGGGGCGGATGGGGCTTGTCAGTTTGGGAAGCTGAACTGAAAGAAGCTGCACATATTCTTCATTTCCCTCGGAGCGGAAGGCAGAGAAGCAACGGAGAAACACGAGGAACGGTGTTTCGGGAGCAACAGCTTGGCAGACTTCCAGTCTGGATCAAATTCTTGAAGATGCTCCGCAAGGGTTTAAAGAACGTTTCCAGCATCGAGTCCCGAGAGTGTCGCTTGTTTGCTTGCCATATTCCCTGTTTTCTGGTAGCCGGGATATATCCAATTCCATGTTTTTGCCTTTGAGGGTTGTCTTTGATTTTTTGAAAAAACTTTGTTAGCCTGACCTGGTAAATCTGCCGCCTGCCTTCGGGATTTAGCATCCTCCCCTGGGTCTCCAGAAGCAGATGTGTTTTATCTCTCGTTCGTATCCGTGCGTGTGTACAGACACGCCAGGCGCCGTGTGGCGCGCGGCCTTTCCATTTCACACTCTGGCAAGGCTTATTTTGATGACATATTGTTGGACAATTACGCTCCCCCTGCCCTCGGCAAGTAAACCTTTCATCTAAAGAGCAAACGTGCTTTGGTTTTTAAATGGGGTTTGGGGACAAACTTGTGTGCAGTGAACAAATACAGCTGATGCGCTGGACCGCAACATCAGTTTAGAATGGGTTGGAGCAGGCTGAGGCAATGGGATAGAACAGGAGTCAGCAAACTTTTTCAGCAGGGGTCCGGTCCACTGTTCCTCAGACCCTGTCCCTCAGACCATATGGGGATAATCCCAGTGTCCTCTGTTGGCTAAAAGCCAACAGAGCATCTCTAGCTAAAAATAGCTGCTCCAACGACGGAGGAAGTCAAAAAAAGAGAGATGGCTGCGTGCCTTGCCCTTTTGTTACCTGGACAGGTAAGGTCACGCCCACCTCTAGGAAATAGGAAGTTTTCGATTGGCTGAACCAAACATTCCCCCGCATGTCCACTCTAGGAAAACAAGGAATGTTGTACTTGACTGCTACTTGTGTATCACATCCCACACCCTTTGGGGTGAGAACATCTGCAGAGCCTGAACAATGCTCCTCGCAATGGAGTGGACGGCTGCAGGAAACCAAACCTTTGTGCAAAAGACAGCTATTCCCTCTTCCAACGAGGAGGACCAGCTTCAGAGCATGCACAATATGTGCTGTTGACGTTGCCTCGTGACACCTGTCAGTTCCCCACTTTTTGTTCTGTAATGGCTCAGCTGCCTTGGTCGGTTTTTACTCTTTAGCTTCTCGTTTCATTTATCCTCTCAGGCTGTTATGATACCTAAAAAACCCCCGTCAAAAGCTTTGATCTCTAAAGATGCGAGGATTCCTTCCCCACTTTTCTTCCTCCTGATATATTGTGTTTCTGACTCATCCGAATAGATGCCTATTTTACCTTTTGATGTGTGTGCTTTTTATTAAAAAAACAAAACACATTGGCAGCTCAATAGAACGTGTTGCATGGAATACTATTCCACTCTTGCACGTTTTGAGGAGGAAAACAAAAAACTTGAATGCTGGAGGTCTTTGCATGAGGTTTTGCATCAGCGTAAACTGCTTTGAGGGTGGTTGGGTTTTTTTACAACCAAGCAGTGTGTAAGTTTTAATAAACAAAAAACTGTTAACCTCCCTAATAATAATTTTTATTAGTTTTCCGTTACAATCCAGTAATAGCCTCATTATAACAATACCAATTGATAATACAATTACTAATACCCATCGTTCAAATACCGAATTATATAATTTGGATAAAATGGCCCCTGTCAGTGCTAGATTTGATGAATTGGTGGTTTGCTTTATTTCTGTGTTCCAAAATTTTACTAATTTCAATTACATTTCGGTCATAATAATAATCCCTTATACAACTACTGCAATATTAATAACTTCTATTCGTGTTGAAACATTAAATGATTTATAAAACTACAAGCGAGGCACTCAAACTACCGTCTTTCCCCCTTTTTAAGACACCGTCTTATAATTTTTTTCCTCAAAAAAACACAAGGTGGCTTATTTTCGGGGGGATGTCTTATTTTTATTACGTCAGTATGGTACGGTACAGCCTCCCCCTGCGCGCTGAGCAGGCGGGGCAGAACTCCGCAAGAGGTGGGTTTCCCTCCCCCCGCCTCTCGCTGGTTCGCTGGCTCCCTGCGCACGGGGAACAGGCGGGGCAGGAAGAGGCACCTCCCCCCCCGCGCCTCTCCCTGCGCGCTAAGCAGGCGGGGCAGAACTCCGCAAGAGGCACGCCCCCTCCCCCGTGCCTCTCACTGGTTCGCTGGCTCCCTGCGCACGCAGGAGGGGCTGAGGAGGCGACGGGAACAATGGCGGCACCACGGCTTACTTTTGGGGTACGTCTTACTTCTCACAAAGGTTAAAAAACCCTGCCATGGCTTACTTTATGACTACGTATTAAAAAAGGGGAAACAGGGTATATCCTTGTTCAGGGGTCAGCAAACTCTTTTTCAGCAGGGGGCCGGTCCACTGTCCCTCAGACCTTGTGGGGGGCCGGACTATATTTTGAAAAAAAATATGAATGAATTCCTATGCCCCACAAATAACCCAGAGATGCATTTTAAATAAAAGCACACATTCTACTCATGTAAAAACATGCTGATTCCCAGACCGTCTGCGGGCCGGATTGAGAAGGCGATTGGGCTGGATCCGGCCCCTGGGCCTTAGGTTACCTACCCATGTCCTTGTTCTTCCTATGTGTGGCAATAATTCTGTCGGTGGTGTTTCTTCCTGTCCTTGTAAGATGTTACGGTATGTCTTTCTTTCCCTTTGTTGTTGCTATTATCCATCATGCCTTGGGCGGAGCTGATATCCCACTCTTGTTCCGGATATTTCTCCATTGCCCTGTCCTGTGCTTCGTTGTTCTGCAACTTTAGCAACAGCTGCAAATTTTAATAAATGAGTAACTGTTAACCTCCCTGGGCCTCCCAGATGTTGTAATGGTGGTCTACTCGGGGCTTTTCAGCGATATATTGCCTGCCCCCTCCTCTACAAAACCCCGCAGGTTCTCCAAAAAATAGCCCTGCATGAAGCATGAGGATAATATCAGCTGTTTCCCATAACATCCGTAGACATTTCATAATGACAGAAGAGCGGCCTTACAGGAGCTTGACAAAAGCCTATTTAGTCCAGTAGCCTGTCTTCAACGGGGGGCGAGATTGATTTGAAAAAAATGGATAGAAAAATTGGAGAAAACAAACATCTCTCACAGGAAATTTCTAGGATACAGAACTCCTTTTGCAGAAATAAAATTTATTGAATGTGTGAATAGGAATGGAAGGCAAGAACTCTGTAGCTGGTGATAAGGGATTAAGATCAGGACTGAATGTAACTGGATGAATTAAGACATCGGAAGCAGGAAGGAATAAAAACTTTGCGCCCTGAAACCCCAGCGCACAGGAAGTCATACAAAATGTACAATTGGCTTTATAACTGATATATATTTCAATGTGAATTGTAATTTGACAGTGATAAAATGTGGATGCTATTGGATTTTAATAATTGAAAATTAATTAAAAAATATTTACAAAAGAAAAAAAAAGAAAACATTGGAACCCCACCCCCCAGATTTTAAAATAAATAAACTGGACCTCCCCACCCCACCAGATTTCAGTTGGAAATACAAATTCAGGGTCTCGCTGGGCTAATATTTAGTGATGCGGATGTAAATATTGTATTTGCACACTAACCTGGTAGCCAAAGGCGGCCAGCGATTTAATGCAGGTGAGCTGGCAGAGAAGGGATAGGATTCTCCAGCCCTCCTTTGCACCCAGCATAGAGATGCATTCTCCATCCCTCCTCTGGCGGCACCTAGAATGGCTAGTAACTGTTTTGACTTGTTTGTTTTAATTGCCAGCTAATTACCTTCGTGGGCTTATGTGCAAGACTGCCTTAGCCCTCCCGTTAATCTCTAAACGGAACCAGTGTCTTCTGCCAGGCGTGCTGAGTTAATGGAGGTTGTTCTTTGTAAATGACGAAGCCGTTTGATCGTTCCTCAGATACGAATATTTACGTTCCTCCTGCCAAGCGTGGGTGCTTGTAAGCAATGCTCATCCTTTTCAGAGCAGGCCCACTGAATGAGCCGGGCTAACTTAGGGCCATGAATTTCAGTGTCCCTGCTCTGGATATGACTTTTCATCTTCACCTTTGAAAATAAACTGCAAGCAGCATTTCTTTGACATCATTCCAAGCCCTTAGAGAGCCAGTGTGGTGTAGTGGTTAAGAGCAGTAGACTCGTAATCTGGTGAACCGGGTTCGCTTCCCCGCTCCTCCACATGCAGCTGCTGGGTGACCTTGGGCTAGTCACACTTCTTTGAAGTCTCTCAGCCTCACTCACCTCACAGAGTGTTTGTTGTGGGGGAGAAAGGGAAAGGAGAATGTTAGCCGCTTTGAGACTCCTTCGGGTAGTGATAAAGCGGGATATCAAATCCAAACTCTTCTTCTTCTTCTTCTTAATTTTTGTTTGCTGATTTCTGTGGGGGTGTCTCTCTCTGTGTGTAGCTGAACCGAGCAAAGCAGAAAGCTGCAATACTGAAAAGAAGGATGGAAGGTTATATTGTTCTTAGATGACCATTTTTAGACGAGAGCCCTCTACCCCACATCCTTGGGAGAAAGACCCACTCAGGTGGACTTCCTCCTCCTCCTCCTCCTCCTTCCTGCAGGTCTCAGGGCAGTTCACAGGATAAAATCACAATGTAAAAACACAAAATACATAATTAAAATACAGTGGTACCTTGGTAGTCTAACGGCTTGGCTCCTGAACAAATCGGCTCCCAAACGCAGCAAAACCGGAAGTGAGTGTTCCGGTTTGCGAACGTTTTTTGGAAGCCGAACGTCTGATGCGGCTTCCGATTGAGTGCAGGAAGCTCCTGCAGCCAATCAGAAGCCGCGCCTTAGTTTTCGAACCGTTTCAGGAGTGGAACGGACTCCCGGAATGGATTAAATTTGAGAACCAAGGTACCACTGTGAAAACAAAAACAACCCCATAACCCCAGCCCAATAACCTCAATAAGAACCCAATAGGTACAGGATTGTGACGTTAAGCTTTGCAAAGAGTCACGGGCGCCGGTCTTAAGAAAGATGCCATAAGGGGGATATTTTAAAGATGCCCCCCCAATGGATTTCCCCCCGAAAAGCATGCAAAATATCTGCAGTGTATATGATTATGTGATGCGAGGCCTGATTATAAGAATGAATCAGAAGTGCATGGAGTACTCTGCGTAGTTGTGAATTATTAATTAGTGGTCAGATTCGCACCCGCCGTTTGAGAAACGTATGGAGAAGCGTCGGTGGGAAACTTGGTTTTAAATCAATGAATCAAATGGGCACTTTTTGTTCCTTTTGATTTGCAGTAATGAGTTGCATCCATCCGCCCAGCCACAGTGCCCAACCAGGTGCCTACATGAAGCCCTTAAGCCACACATGGGAGCAATAGACCTCTCCCACCATTGGTTCACAGCAGCTGGTGTTCAGAGGCACCCTGCGTCTGATCCTGATAACCTCACCCTCCATTAATTTGTCTGTCCCCTTTTGGAAGCTGGTGGCTATCTCTGCATCTTGTGAGATGCTTCGATACAGAAGCTCTTTGTGAGGACGCTGTTCTGGATGCAGGCAAGGGTTGTTTCTTGGTTGTTGAGGGAATCAAAATGTCCTTGGAATCAAAATGTCAGCCTATATTTTCCCCCACATTCAATACGGACTTACCCTTTTCACAGAAAATCTGACAAGTTAAAAAATAAAAACTGAAACACCCTGTTGCCAGTGTTTCAGTTGTGATTATTTGAACATACCATTTGTAATATTAAACCTCTGTCTGGAAACCTCCTCCTCCTTTGGCGATCACTCGTAGCCGAGTAATATTGTCTTCCACGAACACGGTTTTAACAGTGAGTCCGTAAGTGTCTGTGGAGGCCAGCTCTGGATCCACAGTGGGGACAAAGGTTTCCGGGCGGTAGTTAATCACGGTGAGGGTTTGCCAAGCGTGCCTTCCTCTTAGTATGTTTCGTCCCAAGTTTTTATCCTGAGTTTGAGCATCTTCAAAGCCCATGACACCTTTGGTAAAGGCTGTTCTCCAATTGGAGCGCTTGCAGGCCAGTGTTTCCTGTTTCCCAGTTGTCGGTGTTTATACTACATTTTTTAAGATTTCCCTTGACACAGTCTTTAAACCTCTTTTGTTGACCACCAGCATGACGCTTTCCATTTTTAAGTTTGGAATAGAGTAGTTGCTTTGGAAGACAATAATCAGGCATCCTCACAACATGACCAGTCCAACGAAGTTGATGTTGAAGTATCATTGCTTCAACACTGCTGATCTTTGCTTCTTCCAGTACACTGGCATTAGTTCGCCTGTCTTCCCAAGTGATGCATAAAAATTTTCAGAGACATCGTTGATGGAATCTTTCGAGGAGTTGGAGATGGCGTTTATAAGTGGCCCATGTTTCATAAGCATACAGTAAGGTTGGTAGTACAATAGCCATTGAACAACCCATTTGTAATATTAAACCTCTGTCTGGAAGGCTCCATAGTAGCAAACACCATAGTTTTAACTATGGGCTGTGAGAAGTAGCACTACCTTCTGTGCATCCCAAGTCTCCTGTTGCTCAACTTCCTTGGGTCGCCTCGTGTTTTAGCATTACTTACAAGGAGGCACAAAAGCTTCTCTATCCGTGAGACAGTCTTATTTTGCCGGTTAGCTGTGGCACAACTCTTAGTAGGGCTTATGGTTTGAATTCAGAGCTTTATATTTCATTTCAACATCCCCCCTCCTGTCACACTTGTGCTGCTGGAAGCTAAACAAAGCCTTGGACTTGTGACTTGGACTTGTGACTTGTGGTTTTTCCTCTCCCCCGCCCCTCAAAAAACCTTGAGCAGTAAGCTCAATAAACCAAGTGTGGTATGTTTAGACTGAGACAAATCCCAAGTCCCAAGGTTGGAGATAGGTAAAGGTAAAGGGACCCCTGACCATCAGGTCCAGTCGTGTCTGACTCTGGGGTTGCGTGCTCATCTCGCTCTATAGGCCGAGGGAGCCGGCGTTTGTCCGAAGACAGCCTCTGGGTCATGTGGCCAGCATGACAAAGCTGCTTCTAGCGAACCAGAGCAGCGCACGAAAACGCCGTTTACCTTCCCGCTGGAGCGGTCCCTATTTATCTACTTGCACTTTAACGTGCTTTCGAACTGCTAGGTGGGCAGGAGCTGGGACCGAGCAACGGGAGCTCACCCCGTCGCAGGGATTTGAACCGCTGACCTTCTGATCAGCAAGCCTGTGGTTTAACCCACAGCGCCACCTGGTTGGAGATAACAAACGTTTCCAAGCACAATTCAAAGTGTTGGTGCTGACCTTTAAAGCCCTAAACGGCCTCAGCCCAGTATACATGAAGGAGCGTCTCCACCCCCATCATTCAGCCCGGATACTGAGGTCCAGCTCTGAGGGCCTTCTGGCGGTTCCCTCACTGCGAGAAGTGAGGTTACAGGGAACCAGGCAGAGGGCCTTCTTGGTAGTGGCGCCCGCCCTGTGGAACGCCCTCCCATCAGATGTCAAGGAAATAAATAACTATCTGACGTTTAGAAGACATCTGAAGGCAGCCCTGTTTTGGGAAGTTTTTAATGTCTGATGTTTTAGTGTATTTTTAATCTTTTGTTGGGAGCTGCCCAGAGTGGCTGGGGAAACCCAGCCAGATGGGCGGGGTAATTATTATTATTATTATTAACTATATCCTGGCTCTCGGTGGCACAGCAGCAGAAGTTGGGGTTTAGTGAAGCAGCCATGATTTTACCACTGGGCCCCAGTACGCTTGCTCTTTGCATCATTTGACCATTAAGTATATCCTTTCTAGAGAGTTTCGGTTCCTTGTTTTAAGTTCCACCGATAAATATACTGTCTAGGAAATGTTGTTACTGCAGGTTGGGCAAGGTGACTCCTGACTTCTGTGATAATGGCGAGATTCCCTAAATATCCACTGCAGAGATGCCGTTGCTGCTTGTGATTTCTTGCGATAGCAGGATAAGGGCGTATCAGCAGAGGAAAAGGACTTTGCTGCTGCAGGGAGCAGAAGGAGACGAAAGCCAGGAGGTGGAAAGATAATGTTTTCTATGGCTGGTTAACTTGAGGCTGGTGATGCCACTGCAACGTCCGGATTGCTGACGCCATCAGTAATTCGGGTTGGCTGAAATCTGGGATGGTAGCCAAGAAAATGTCACTTGCACTTCATCTGAGATCCTGCAGGACTCTGGACATAGGGGCGTGCAAAATCTGCAGGAGGAATTGAGATTCCTTTTAGCTACAGCTCATCAGCCCTGAGCAGTGGGATCCCTCTGAGAATTGGTAGGCCAGCACTAATGTTGGAGGCAAGGGATGTGTTAAAAATAAAAAATAAAAACCCCTGAGGAATTGCACTAGTGAAGCTCTTTTTATCATCCCTTTTCTCACACATTTTCCTGGAGCAGGAAACTCTGGACTTGCTTTAGATGAAGGTGAGGAGTAGGGCTGGGTGAGAGATTTTCCAAACCCAGTTTGAAGTCCATATCGTGATATCGGTTTCATAATTTTCCATCTGGCGATATATCGCGAATCGTGATGGGTGCAAGGGTTGGGCGATGTATCGTCCAAAACTGGTTTCACGTCCATATCAAGATACTGGTTTCAGAATTTTTTGACCTGGCAATATATCACAAATCATGACGTGTGTGTTTGTGTTGTGCAAAAATCACAATGTGGGAAGAACCATGAAGCCAGCCAGTGCCTCTGGTCTCCAGGTTTGACCAGATTTGACCTGAAGTTGCAGCGGTTTAGTTTCCTTCTGCAGAGCCCCATGGTAGGGAGTGGAAGCTTGGAATGAGAGGCCCTAATGAAGGGGGAAGCTTGTTCTTAAAAATTATTATTATTATTATTATTATTATTATTATTATTATTATTATTATTATTAGTTTTGCTTGATGAGACCTCTTGATAGCTGTTCTGATGCCCCTCCCCTGTCAATCTGTCTCTAACCCTGGGATGCAAGAAACAGCCATGTTCTTCCGCTGATCAGCCAGGCGCCATCATGTGCTCCCATCGGATTCTGCTAGATTTTGTATCCCTCCAGAGATTCTGTCAGGGATGGCTGGTTCGGAGTCCACTTCCCCTGTGTGGTGTACCTTTGAACTGCGGGCTGTGGCTTCCTGTTCCAGCAAGGTCTTCTTTGAGTTCTTGCCGTCTTCCTGTCCTCCAGCTTATATTTGTGGTTGCACTTTGATCCTGACTTCTGGCTTGCCCTCGAGCCTACCTCCTGGTTTGCCCAGTGGGTCTAACGGACTCCTCTGTGCTGACAGGATGGTCCCATGGGCCCCACTTAGACTGCTGTCTCATGGCCCAGCCTTGGCAGAGATCTAGCAGCCCTATTGAGAGTAGCTGAGCCCCAGCTCTGGACGGTTAAGTCCAGTCAAAGGCGACTCTGGGGTTGTGGCACTCATCTTGCTTTCAGGCCGAGGGAGCCGGCGTTTGTCCACAGACAGCTTTCCGGGTCATGTGGCCAGCATGGCTAAACCGCTTCTGGCGCAATGGGACACTGTGACGGAAACCAGAGCACACGGAAATGCCGTTTACCTTCCTGCTGCAGTGGTACCTATTTATCTACTTGCACTGGCGTGCTTTCGAACTGCTAGGTTGGCAGGAGCTGGGACAGAGCAACAGGAGCTCGCTTCATTGCGGGGATTCGAACCGCCGACCTTCTGATCGGCAAGCCCAAGAGGCTCAGTGGTTTAGACCACAGCGCCACCCAGCCCTGGACCCTGACGTTCCCAGTTGAAGTCCCAAAGCCCATGGCACACACATAATTGGGTTTCTCTAGGGCAGCCTTCTCCAACCTTCCAGATGTTTTGGACTACAACTCCCATCATCCCTGACCGTTGCTTTGCTGACTGTGGCTGATGGGATTTGTAGTGCAATTGCACCTGGGCAGCACCAGGTTGAGGAAGGCTGGTCTAGGGGGTTGTGTGAACTCCCCAGCTAGAACAATTATCCCAAGATGGAAGAGATCTTGCCAGGGCTTTCGGACTCTCACTGTCAACTAGCTTCAACCTCTTGATTCATTTCACCTTGAGCATGTAAACAAATAAGAGACTGAAGCAGGCGAACATCTGAAGGGTTTGCTAAACCAGTGCTGTCTGAGCAAGCCCCTGCAAGGGGCTTTTGCAATGTTTCTTTATTTTAAGAAACCAGAGATCTCCCCACTCCCGTGATTTTTAAGTGTAGTTTCAAGAGGAGGTAAACAAGTCCGACAGTGGGGAACTGAAGGTCGACAGGGAGAGGCTCAGTCCATTAAGCTCATTGTAAAAACACTTAACAGAAGACTTCAAGTTGGCGAGTGACTTAAATAAGTACCTTTCTGGGGAGAAGGCAATAGGGGTACTAAAGAGGTTCCTAATGGAGGTGGAGAGCGGCCCAGGGACATTTCAAACGGTAATGTGCAAGGTGTTTTAAATGCAAACCATCGGGGTCAAAACAATAAAAGAAAAAAAAGGTACTGGTGTTCCCTTGGCTGCATCGGTTTATTGCAAACCAGCTTTTCAAAACCTGTCAGATCATCTTGCAACACACAACCCCCACAACTTTTTCTGCAGGAAATTTGGGGTTAGTGTGGCTCTGCTGAGAGGGGTCTGTTAACCAGGGCTGCTATTCCATCCAGAAAATCTGTAAAATGGGGCAGAATCCAGCTTCCTACGAATATTCGCTGCTGCTGCTGCTACTCTTTTTAAAAAGTGCAAGTTACTAGTCCTGAAAGATATATTCGAAAGTGTGGAAGGCGATGAAATCTCCTTAGCCGAAGGAGTTTGAATTTCTCGTGCCTGGGGGGAGGGAAAGGACTTTTCGGCTAGCTTTTATACTTACTTTGAATCTCATTGGCTTTGACAAGCTATTCTCTCTCAGGCTCCCCATCTGCAATATAGGGTATAATTATATTTACAAGGTTGTTGTGGTAAGGGCTATGACTAGATAATGCATGGGAAATGCTTTTTGAACACTTGGAAGTGCTATGCAAAGCAGATGCAAGCAGTTTTTATTGCCTTGCTGTTCCACCACGCCCAAAGCTCTATCCAAGCTCCTCCTGTTTGTTATGCTATTCTCCCTCCCCCCCGATTATATTTTATTAAGTTTTAACATTTTAAACCAGGGGTAGGCAACCTAAGGCCCGTGGGATGCGGCCCAATTGCATTCTCAGTCCGGCCCACAGACGGTCCGGGAATCAGCGTGTTTTTTGTGGGGCCTGCCTGGTGTTTCTACATGAGTAGAATGTGTGCTTTTATTTAAAATCCATCTCTGGGTTATTTGTGGGGCCTGCCTGGTGTTTTAACATGAGTAGAATGTGTGCTTTTATTTAAAATGCATCTCTGGGTTATTTGTGGGGCATAGGAATTCGTTCATATTTTTCTTCAAAATATAGTCTGGCCCACTACATGGTCTGAGGGACGGTGGACCGGCCCACGGCTGGAAAAGGTTGCTGACACCTGTTTTAAACATATACAGTCAGAACACAATTTCGTCCTTTCTCCTGTTTTTGTTGGCTTCCCACCCCCTTTTGCCATGGAGTTGTTGTTGTTCCTGTCAGCAAATACCCCGCCTGGGACAGTTTGTGAGACTGCCCCAAAGCCAGAGCAAAGCCGTGTGCACACATCCCCGGCTACTGGAGTAGTCCGGTGGCGCTGTCATATGTGATTGTTCCCCAGCGTGAAGAACAACACACACAAGCCATGATTTAGGCTAAACTATTTATTGTAGGAAAAGTGCAGAGAGAATCTCTGCTGCCAAGGCTAAGATTACAATAGTACAGTGAAACGTAAACATCACATGTAGGAAAACAGATAAGGCAGCTTTCTCACGGCTTAGTGAGACAGGCAAAAGTCAGACCGGGCCTCGCTGCAGCTGTTTGCCGCTCGGCTTGGACAAAAATCATAACAGTTCCACCCCTTCTGCTGCACCCTATCTTGGCATGATATTCCCTTTGCAAGAATGGAAGTCCATTAGCCACAACTCAGGCTGGGCCACATGGAGGACAATGAAGCCGCAAGGCTGCCTGCAAAACGTTTTCTTTGCAAGAGGGAGAAAGTAAAAAAAAATTAGTGCGAACCCTCCAAAAGCACCCAGAGAGCTGCCTGACAAAGGCACCCAGTTAGCAGCTGCCCCTCACATACCATGTATTAAAGTTGTTGGGTGTATGGGGAGTACTGCGCAAGGAACTTTTGACAGCCCACCTGTCAAACATGTAGCATTGTAATGATGTCAAATGTTGGATGTTTGGGTTGCCCTGCCTGGCCCTCCTGTCAGAGTTGGCCTACAGGGGTGAGGACAGACACAGGTGGCGCTGTGGTCTAAACCCCTGAGCCTCTTGGGCTTGCCGATCAGAAGGTCGGCAGTTCAAATCCCCATGACAGGGTGAGCTCCCATTGCTCTGTCCCAGCTCCTGCCAACATAGCCGTTCGAAAGCATGCCTGTGCAAGTAGATAAATAGGTACTGCTATGGCGGGAAGGTAAACGGCGTTTCCGTGCGCTCTGGCTTCCGTCACAGTGTCCCGTTGCGCCAGAAGCGGTTTAGTCATGCTGGCCACATGACCCAGAAAGCTGTCTGTGGACAAATGCTGGCTCCCTTAGCGTGAAAGCGAGAAGAGCGCCGCAACCCCATAGTCGCCTTTGACTGAGCTTAACCGCCCAGGGGTCCTTTAACTTTACATTTTACCCTATCTGGTCTCAAGGGGGACTAGCTGCGAAGGGACTAAAGATGCATCAGAGACAGTTGCTAGGTATTATTCTAAAGGACTACACCAGTGTTTCCCAAACGTGGGTATCCGGCTGTTTTGGAACTACAATTCCCATCATCCCTGACTTAGCTGGGGATGATGGGAGTTGTAGTCTAAAAACCCAAGTTTGGGAAACACTGGTTTGCATCAAAGAGACCCCTGGGGTGTGTGTGTGTGTGTGTGGGTGTGGGTGTGGGTGGGTGTGTAGATCCTGGGGTGTTTTTTTAAACTCAGTAGATGTGAGCTGTGCGCATGCAGCATTCATCAGGAGGTAACCTGAAGAAGTAATCCAAACCGATGAAAGCCTGTGTAGCGTTGATGGAGAACTATTGTTAAAGGAAGACAATGAAGGGGAAACCCCTAAAGGGAAATAACACCTCGGTAAGAGATGGCTTCCGGACAGAATTTATTGGGGGAAAAGAAACTGTTTCAGAACACACTTCTTTTGCCGCTGGTGGATTTGTTTAATAAGGTTCCCCCCTCCCCGGGGGGCGGGGGGGCATGATTTCACCTTCCTGGAAGGAGGCAAATATCAGGGCAGTGATAATACTCTTGAGGAAATGTATAACATTTATCCCCTTTTTTAAAAAGAAAAAAAGAAAACCGGCTGCGCTGCAAATAAATTTTCACTCTCCTCGTTAGTTGTCTAAATAAGTTAAGGCACACTACTAAGTCTCCCCAAAGCGGTTTTTTGTTTGGTCTCCCAGTGGCCTATTGTGGAAAACCTCCGAAGGATGCTGAGTGGAATCTGGTATTTTGCAACGTATACCTACTAACCATTTTAATTTAGATGCTATGAAACGTTTTCTGGGCTTGTTGCACAACATTAAAAACATTCTGAAAATTAAATTGTCCCCCCCCCCCCAAAACCCACACATTCCCTATCTTCGGCTCCTCGCCTCCTCCCTATTCTTTGCAATTTTTCATTGACTTTTTCGGTAGCTGGGCTTTCAGACTAGAAGTCGTACAGTTGAGGGATAAGCCGGTGGTATTTAAAGGGGGCAGGGGACAGAGAATAGGGCTAGACCAGGGGTCAGCAACCTTTTAAAGCCGTGGGCCGGTCCACCGTCCCTCAGACCATGTGGTGGGCCAGACTATATTTTTTGGGGGGAAATGAACGAATTCCTATGCCCCACAAATAACCCAGAGATGCATTTTAAATAAAAGCACACATTCTACACATGTAAAAACATGCCGATTCCCGGACCGTCCGCGGGCCAGATTGAGAAAGCCCATGGGCCGCATCCGGCCCACGGGGGTTGCCTACCCCTGGGCTAGACACTTGTGGAGAGGGTTATGTGCCCCTTTCTTCAGCCCACTGATTCTCCCCTATAAACGTCCTCCGATCCCACATTCCTGTAACTCTAGCTAATGTAGGTTTGGCAGTGCGTTTTTCTAATACCACTTGGTTCTACCTATAAAGGTACAGGACTCCTTTGAAGGCTTTGGACTTGTTCTAAGCCTAAATTGCTGTTAAAAAACAAACAAACCACTACAGAAAGTTCGGGGTGAGGCCGCACCCCACATTTTTAAGCCCTGAGATTTGAACAACTTTTCTCTGACGAACTTCAGGAGTCTTCCTGTTGCAACCAGCTAGATAGACAACCTTGTGAAGCTGGTAATAACATGGGCAGCTCTTCTCGTTGCAAGGTAACCTTGAACGCCAGCAGTCCCTTTCAATATGGCAGCTCTTCTGGTTGCCGTAGTAACAGGTACGCAAGATGAGAATCCCGTAGGCTCTCAAAATCTCAAGGCCCCAACAGCCAAGGCCACTTTTAAATGCTAAAAGGTTAGAAAGACTTGTGCAAAAGGCTCCACTTCAATAAAAGAGATGTCGTAGGGTCTGCCCGGCACTTTTAAATTCTTCCTTCAGCTTGGTTGCTTCTGTTATCCATGTGTGCTTAACTGCCGTTAATAGCTGCCATATCCATTTCCTTATTATGGCTTCTGAGGTTTGGGATGAGAACCTTGCAGAACAACCCGAAGCATTTGCTCAGAAGTAATCACCTTTGAGTTCAATACAGCTTACTCTGTAGTAAGCCTGTTAAGGATTGCAATCATCTCATTTGTCAACTACTGAGATCTGGCTGATCCAAACATATTTATTTTTGTAATTTAGTAACTTCTTTTAATCAGACCTACAAAAAAATTTAAAGATGACGAGTACAAAATATACCTACACTCAAAATAGAATCTGTTAATGCCTATAAACAACAAATATAGATGCATTGATACATTAGGTGTTAAGAAATATTGATATTTAGCATCAGCTTAATCCAGGTATTAATGCTGAATTGATTAAAACTTCAGTAGTGAAAAAAGTGTCATCTTCTACAATCATATTTTGTATTTCAGCATAGGAAACAAGAGGTTGCATTCAGCTACCTTTTACTCAGGAGTATAGAATCATAGAATCATAGAGTTGGAAGAGACCACAAGAGCCATCCAGTCCAACCCCCTGCCAAGCAGGAAACACCATCAAAGCATTCCTGACAGGTGGCTGTCAAACCTCTGCTTAAAGACCTCCAAAGAAGGAGACTCCACCACACTCCTTGGCAGCAAATTCCACTGTCGAACAGCTCTTACTGTCAGGAAGTTCTTCCTAATGTTTAGGTGGAATCTTCTTTCTTGTAGTTTGAATCCATTGCTCCGTGTCCGCTTCTCTGGAGTAGGCCCATTGAAATTAAAGGACACCAATTAGTTATAGTCATTAATTTCAACATGGCTACTTTGAGTAGCAGTAGGTTGAGTACAACCCAGAATGCTGGACAAGAGGAATCTGCCTGATCTATTAAAATATTTGTGTTCATATCCTTTAGCAATGTCAGATTTCAGTTGGAAATGCTGCTAGCATGTGTTACCTGCCATACTCTCAATATTTACATCATTTAAAAGCTAAAACTGGGATTTATCTTGCTTAGCTTGCCAGGAAAAAGAGCAAATATCTCTAGGGATATTATTGTGAGGCCTTAGGCATGAACCACCAAGCAGCTCGACTTTATCTTAATTCGTAAGCTTCTGAGAACTTGCAAAAGAACAAACAAAAAACGACAACCCTCTACTTTCTGATCTTTTAGCCTAGGTTTTGCAGAAAGAACACAGATGTCATATCATGCAAAGCCGTTTTGCTTGGCTCTCGATGAATCTGCTTTCCCATGAAGTCAGTGCTGTTCAGGCAATCCTAGTGAATATAAAATAGGCCAGAGTAAAAAAGTAAAAAATGGGAGATCTCAGTGGATGCCTCCCCTTTCAAAGCAAGTCTGTGTCGCGTGATGAAGGCGAAGGTTCAGCCCCTGCACATGGATGCCGTCACTGGCTGCTGAGTGATCAGAAAATATTTCCCCAGCTTGGTGTTTCCTCTTTTTTTGGAGGGGGAGGAAAGAGAACGGGCGCATTACAAGTCTCCAGCGTTGTGAGTGAGCCTGTGTACAGCCTTGTCGAGAGATGAGTTCTAACCACTAACCTTTCTGTGGGAGAAGTGGTTGAGCAACAGCAGTTGCCACTTCCATCACATGGGCATGCAATTTCCTGGTGCAACTGACATACATACTGATTTCATCCAAACAGGTCGGCCACTTGGCCCCGAGGAGCCTGGGAGTTCCCTTTTGTTCCAGTGTGTTGTGGCGAAAGGGAAACATAACAACCCCATGAGTATTTGTGTTGTTAGGGAATCCTGGCTTTTTGTATCACCCACAGTAGGCATTTCGGTCGGCATAGAGTTTTGTACAATGAAGTTGATCTACCGGGTCATCCCAAGGGAGGGATTTGCTTGTTTTTTAGTAAGGACGCGGGTGGCGCTGTGGGTTAAACCACAGAGCCTTGCAGGTAACATGTTGATTTTCCTATTCATGCAGAAGGTCCCAAACCTTTCCTAGCCATTATTTTGTTGCCCGTGTTCTTTATAGATAGATATAGATATTTTATTGGAAGAATTCCATTTATATAAAAAGTGGTGAAAAGAAAAATCTTATTATTCTAATACAAATTTCTTTATCAATAACCTAACGTATTCTGTATAAAGTCATTCCAACTATCATTATATTGATCCAAAGAAAGTCTGTGTCTATAAGCAGTCTGTTGCTAATATTGTGTTGTAAAGCTATAGATTAAGGGGAATCATTTTTCTATTCTTCCAGTTCATCAGTCTCAGCCTCTTAGCCACCATTAAGGCATGTGGAATCCATTTTTTTTGCTGTTCTGTCACTTTCCATACAATAGGTATATAGTTCCAGAGAATATTCACCTTTGAAAATCTTAAATTGTTCTGTTAGCATCTTACTTATATAGTCCTGCTCTCTTTCCCAAAAACTTAATAAGTATAAGGTAAAGGTAAAGGGACCCCTGACCATTAAGTCCAGTCGTGGACGACTCTGGGGTTGCGGCTCTCATCTTGCTTTACTGACCGAGGGAGCTGGCGTTTGTCCGCAGACAGCTTCCGAGTCTTGTGGCCAGCGTGACTAAGCCGCTTCTGGCGAACCAGAGCAGCGCACAGAAACGCCGTTTACCTTCCTGCTGCAGCGATACCTATTTATCTACTTGCACTTTGACGTGCTTTCAAACTGCTAGGTTGGCAGGAGCAGGGACCAAGCAATGGGAGCTCACCCCGTTGCGGGGATTCGAACCGCCGACCTTCTGATTGGCAAGCCCTAGGCTCTGTGGTTTAACCCACAGCGCCACCCGCGTCCCCTTATAATAATAAGTATAGGACATTATAAAAGCATGTGCTTCAAAGAAGCATTATCCATATTATGTATCCAGTGTTCTTTGTGACAATCCCAAAAATGAGTTTGTTTGTTTTTTGTTTTGTTTAAAAGGGATGAGTCCCGGAAAAAATCATTGTAGAAAAAGGAATTGGTGAGGGGAGTCTAAATTCTTGGGAATAGATGCATGAGCAAACAGCATCCTTCTCTGAGAAAAACACCGATATTGAAGCATTCTCCATTGCTTTAGATAGAAAGAGGGGAGAAATGTTAAATAAGTGCCTTGCCTTGCTTCCATCATCAGCTCTGTTCTGAATTCTCCCTATTCAATTGTTATTTGCAGCTTTTATTAAACCTTCAGAGTGGTTGCAAAGGTGCATCTTATATACTAACCGCATCTGTAATATAGTCGTTTTTTTTTCTTTCCTTCTTCTTGTTCTTTAGAATTCCATGAACTTGCCGCCAGACAAAATGAAGCTACTGAGCCAGTATGACAACGAAAAGAAATGGGAGTTGATCTGTGACCAGGTAAGAGACCAGAGTGGCCATTCTTTTATTTTCTTTTTAAAGTAATTCTACATGTTGCATTGTGAATCGGCCTTAAACGGCCATAGCTCTCAGAGTTGAAGAATAGGAAATGGCACATATCACCATGGTTCAGTTTGCCCCTGCTTCGGTTTCCACGACCACTTTAAAATTCTGGCAATAGATTTTGTTTTGATATAATTTTTATTAAATTTTACACAAATTTTCCAACACAACGTAACAAATCCTTGGCTATCATAGCCTAGGACTTCTATCAACCCCTTCTAATGGTTTTCTAGGTTCCTTCCCAATTACGCATTTTATTACTATGCTTATTGTTGATCTCCTTCCGCAGGGCCTGTAAGACAGAGCTATTCCGCCTGGCCTTCAATTTGAATTAGCCTTCTCTTCTATTCCCTTTCCCTGTTTCCTCTTCTATGAAGAAACCCTTTCTGGGACCCCACATTTAAATTCTTCCCTGGTCTCCTTGCTGGCCCTAGTAGGACCAACTTGGCCAGTTAGCCCTGGTGATCATTTGATGTCTACTGACTGGGTCCCCCCCCCAAAAAAATGACCCCTGAATTTTTGAATTTTATTGATATTGATGCTGCATTTATGTTGTATTTTATGCTGTTTTATGCTGTTTTTAAGGCGCATTCTAATCAATGTTTTATATTTGCTGTTAGCCGCCCTGAGCCCGGTTTTTAAACCGGGAAGGGCAGGATATAAATACAAATTTATTACAGTGGTACCTCTGGTTACGTACTTAATTCGTTCCGGAGGTCCGTTCTTAACCTGAAAACGTTCTTAACCTGAAGCACCACTTTAGCTAATGGGGCCTCCTGCTGCCGCTGCGCGATTTTTGTTCTCATCCTGAAGCAAAGTTCTTAACCCGAGGTAATATTTCTGGGTTAGCAGAGTCTGTAACCTGAAGCGTATGTAACCCGAGGTACCACTGTATTATTATTATTATAATTATTATTATAATTATTACTACATCAGCTAATCTTAGTACTTCTCACAATAATTTGGATAGTCCTCCTTACAAAACTTCTTGCAACCCTACAAGCGATGTTAAGTAATTACAGTTGTCTTTCAAAGACAACGTAAATTTCTTCCAGTCCTGGTCCTGCTGGTTTTGAATTTTCCCTGTAAGTCTTGCCAGCTCAGCGTAGTCCATCAGTTTTATTTGCCACTCTTCTTTTGTTGGCATTTCTTCTTGCTTCCATCTTTGGGCTAATAGTATTCTTGCTGCAGTGCTGGCAATAGATTTTGAGCTCATAATAATGCTATGGGGACTTGGGGGGGTCATTGAAGGGTTTCATAAAAACATGCAGGATTTGCCAGCACCACCGCCATGCATGCAGGCGCAACTTCTTTCCAGTTTCCCATACAGTGGTACCTTGATTCTCAAACTTAATCCGTTCTGGAAGTCCATTCCAAAACCAAAGCGTTCCAAAACCAAGGCGCGCTTTCCCATAGAAAGTAATGCAAAACGGATTAATCCGTTCCAGACTTTTAAAAACAACCCCCAAGACATCAATTTAACATGAATTTTACTATCTAACGAGACCGTGGATCCATAAAATGAAAGCAATAGACAATGTACTGCAGTCACACAATCAGTCAGTCAATCAGTAGCTGAACTGGGTTCCACACAGTCACAAAAACAACAAAAAAAGAGCTGCAAAAACAAAAACACAAAATAAATAGCAAAAACAGACAGACCTCAGCGCAACACTCAAAACAGAGCATGTTTGGCTTCTGAAAACAGTTTGCAAACTGGAACACTTACTTCCGGGTTTGTAGTGTTTGGGTTCCAAGTTGTTTGAGTACCAAGGCGTTTGAGAACCAAGGTACCACTGTATTAGTTTTTTAGTTTTTTTTAATTAGCACCAAATTAGTCCAGAGGCAGACATGAGTGGCGAGACATCTGCAGCAGTGCTTACTGCACTTTCGTTCCAGATATGCAAGATTCTTGTCAGGACCAAGTTCAGGGAAAGCTGTCTCTGTCTGTCAGAAGCTGGCTGCAAGCGGCTCTAACTGGCATGAGGGAGAGTCAAAGTTGAGCATTTGATTTGGAGGAATACGTCTGTCATTTGCAGTACAAAGGCAGGAAGAAGCAGACTCGCTGCATTGCGGGTAAGGGGGGGTATGCCAACTCTTGCATTTAGTACATTGGTACACGCCTAGTTTTAGAGAGAATCTATAATTAAACACAAAACAAAAACTTTTCGTTGAGGTAAGTCAGACAAAGCAAAACGGCAAAAAATAGCAGAAGTACAAATACAAAGCAATAAGCAACACAGTATATCTGGCAGAGATTTACGGTAAATTTGGTAAGTAGAGTACATTGGTACCTCGGTTTTCGAACGTCTCGGAAGTTGAACGTTTCGGTTTTCGAACGCCAAAAACCTGGATGCAAATGCTTCCGTTTTCGATCGCGCCTCGGAAGTCGAACGGCTTCCGCTGGGTTTTTTCTTCCTCAATTTTCTCTACTGAATTTGTAGACGGCCCTCTGCGCCTCGGTTTTTGAACGTTTCAGAAGTCGAACGGTCTTCTGGAACGGATTACGTTCAGAAACCGAGGTACCACTCTACTTAAACTCATTAGGAAAGCCAAATTTCACATTATGACCTGGAGAAGGGAGTCTTGTGTGTATGCATTTGTTGTATATATGATAATACTCCGCCAAACAGCAGAGAATTTTTTGGGGTCTCCCGAGCCATTTGGCAACATGTAATTTATGGGTAATTTTTTTCAGCTGGTGCTAAACTCTACATATTTTTATACCAGAGCAAAAGGGAGAGGGGACGTGTTTTGAAAGAGGGTCCAGTTCTCCACGAAGCGCACACGTATTTATTTTCTTCCAACGTGCCTTTGGTCAAATGGGCTTTGTAGGTTTTGGGAACCATACAAAAACCTGCCAGAGCTGCTTGGCCACAGACAGAAGTGCCTTTGTCTCTCTGGAGCAGAGGTAGGCAACCTAAGGCTTGGGGGCCGGATGCGACCCAATCGCCATCTCAATCCGGCCCATGGACGGTCCGGGAATCAGCATGTTTTTACATGAGTAGAATGTGTCCTTTTATTTAAAATGCATCTCTGGGTTATTTGTGGGGCATAGGAATTCGTTCATCCCCCCCCCCCCAAAAAAATATAGTCCGGCCTACCACATGGTCTGAGGGACGGTGGACTGGCCCATGGCTGAAAAAGGTTGCTGACCCCTGCTCTGGAGAGACGCGCACCCCCCAAAAAAATAATCTATCTCCAGCCTGAGAGTTATCCTCTCCTTTTTCTAAGGATCCAGGAACAAGTTGTTCAAAGGCAGGGTCAGTTTTCAGCAGGAGCTGCTGGCAGAGAGAGAAAATATGGTACCCGTTCATGCTGTGAAGCTATATATTTCTCGGTTAATAAAGGAACAGGCTTGTGAATGATGCCGAGAAGACAGGGAAAAAAGGGGAGAGGAGTGACTCATGTGAGCTGTGCAGATGTCTGTGTGGGATTCAGCCCTTCACAGATCTGCGAAGACAGCTCTGCCACAGGGGATGTGGCATCTGAAATAGAAGCTTCTGGCAATCTCAAGGTGTTTGCCGAGTGAGTGGGCAGCGGGGAAGGAGAAGGCAGCCCTATCCTCAACTCGCTGCTCGGCGCTCGAGCGAAAACGGGTCACAAGGCCTTGTGTCACCCTTGGGGCCGGCCGCTGTGCGTTGTGATTCGCAGCATGTGCCGCTGAGTGACGGGCGAGGAGGGAAAGAGTTGGTCTCTCCGGAATCATGTAGGATGTGGCGGGGAGTGTGGGGAAGCGACCAGTTTCCTCCTTGCGGCTGTTTGATTTGCTGAGAAAGAAGTGCGCAGCTGTATGTGTGAATGAGGCTGTGGAGAAACGAGGGGAAGGGAGCGTGAGAGGCCAGTGGTAGGAAATGGGGAGTGCCTGAGGAAGGCAGAAAACAGAAGCCACCCTACCATGTGGAAAGGTTAGCTTAAAAGTCAATGTGGAGGGAAGCACGCAGATCAGATCTGCAGACACAAGCTACTATAAAAGTCAATACGGAGGAAATGCTGTTATTATTATTAAGCGCACAGATCAGATCCACAGGCACAACCTCGTTTAAAAGTCAATGCGGAGGGAAGCACACAGGTCAGATCCACAAGAACGACCTACTGTAAAAGTCAATACGGAGGGAAACACATAGATCAGATCCACAGGCACAACCTAGTATAAAAGTCAATACGGAGGGAAGCACACAGATCAGATCCACAGGCACAACCTAGTATAAAAGTCAATACAGAGGGAAGCACACAGATCAGATCCACAGGCACAACCTAGTATAAAAGTCAATACGGAGGGAAACACAGATCAGATCCACAGGCACAACCTAGTATAAAAGTCAATACGGAGGGAAGCACACAGATCAGATCCACAGGCACAACCTAGTATAAAAGTCAATATGGAGGAAAGCACACAGATCAGATTCACAGGCACAACCTGCTAGGATGTTCTCCTGCACAAGCCCCATTGAAATGAACAGAAACGGCACAGGAGCACTAACATGTGACTTAAACCCTTCCCGGCCTCAGAGTTTCAAAGCTGTCGGGGAAGAAAGTGGTACCCATCTTTAATCAATTTAATCCAACTGCCGTTCTACGTTTAGTTACTATTTACAGGGGCAAGCAGGCTCCAGGCTGCTTAAAATGGCTGCTGTCGCCTTATTAGCTACATGTGTGGAATAGCTCTCTTCCACCTGTCTTTCTGCCCCAAAATCTGTTTGAAATTTCACAAGCCAGAATATAGAAAACAAATTTATACAGAGCCTCATGGATTATTTGGTTTGGAGAATACCCAAAAAAAAGTAAAAAAAAAAAAGTTGCTTCATTTAAAAAAATGCTTCTGGAAATTGGTCCTAAAATAATAATACTAACATAATTACTAAAACGATAATTACTAAAATAATATTTGTTATATTAACAAAAAGAGCAATAACTGTCTAGGTTGGCAGCTTTCTAGTTAACTGGCAGATTTATCCGAGAGCGATTTGTTTGGAAAAGTCCTCAGAATTTGTATCTAAGAGACTACGTTACTCTGTTGTAATAGAAACATGGAATGACGGGTATTTTTAGTTTCAAATTTAAAAAATAAATAAATAATGTATTCATTTAAAAAGATTTACATACCGCCCACATTCCAGGGCACTTTACCAAATATATTAAAACCACATATATTAAAAGCAATGATGATTCAAAAATCCACCATTACAGCGAGCCACAGTAGAAAATTAGCAGAACATTTCACGAAAAGCGAAATGTTTCATTGAAATTGGTATGTTGTGACAAGAAAAATTAGTCTTGCGCAGAGGTCGAAACACAATTAAGCTTGGTGCCTTGAAGTTTGTGCTTTGAGTTGTGGGTGGGGGCATTTGAAGGAATCTCTTGGAAATGATGGGTAGCCTCTCCAAATTTTAATTCCCCCCCCCCCACACAAGAGGACTGTTTCAGAATAAAGGCTCTGCATGAGAACCTGAGTTGGTACACTTCCCGCATAGAGTTGATAATAATAATAATAATAATAATAATAATAATAATAATAATAATAATTCATACGCCGTCCATCTGGCTGAGTTTCCCCAGCCACTCTGTGCGGCTCCCAATTGAATATTAAAAACACAATACAGCATTAAACATTAAAAAACTTCCCTAAACAGGGCTGCCTTCAGATGTCTTCTAAAAGTCAGATAGTTGTTTATTTCCATGACATCTGATGGGTGGGTGTTCCACAGGGCAGGGGCCACTACCGAGAAAGCCCTCTGCCTGGTTCCCTGTAGCTTCACTTCTCACAGTGAGGGAACCGCCAGAAGGCCCTCAGCACTGGACCTCAGTATCTGGGCTGAACGATGGGGGGTGGAGACGCTCCTTCAGGTATACTGGGCCGAGGCTCTTTAGGGCCTTAAAGGTCAACACCAACACTTTGAATTGTGCTTGGAAATGTACTGGGAGCTCATCCATACTTCCATTTGCCCTGCTGCTCCCACCCCCCGCCCTGTGAAAACCTGCTCTTTAGTGCTGAATTGGAACAAACAGCAATCGAGTTTTCAGAGAGTGGATTTCCGTTTGTTCCAATTTAGCACTAGGGAAGGAGTTTTCCAGAACAAAGCACTAGGGCAATGGCAAGTGGACTCGTGCTTTCTAGGCGTGGAAGTGGGGACGAGCCCTAAGTCTCTCATGTTTGTGGGACTTTGTGGGACTTAGAGTGGGGTTAAAAAGTTTAGCCCTGTTCTAAAACTTAGAAAAAAACAAAACACAGCATTGCTTAACTCAATGCTTTAGGGAATAAACAAGGTGAGGAGATCAGCTGTTAGTCACAGTACATACACAGTCCTTCTTGTGCAACACACTGTGTCACAAGGATGGTGGTGCAACACAATTGTCGTGGGAGGAAGAGCTGCTAGCAGCTTTCTGCACAGGACTGGAAGCTTTTACCAGGGCGTGGGGAGATTGTGTGTGTAGAGTTGTACGTCTTTTTGCAGGGACATGGGTGGCGCTGTGGTTTAAACCACTTAGTCTCTTGGGTTTGCCGATCAGAAGGTCAGCGGTTCGAATCGCCGCGATGGAGTGAGCTCCCGTTGCTCTGTCCCAGCTCCTGCCAACCTAGCAGTTCGAAAGCACACCAGTGCAAGTAGATAAATAGGTGGCGGGAAGGTAAACGCCGTTTCCATGCGCTCTGGTTTCTGTCATGGTGTTCCGTTGTGCCAGAAGCGGTTTAGTCATGCTGGCCACATGACCCGGAAAGCTGTCTGCGGACAAACGCCGGCTCCCTCCGCCTGAAAGCGAGATGAGCATTGCAACCCCATAGTCGCCTTTGACTGGACTTAACCATCCAGGAGACCTTTACCTTTTACCTATGTTTGTCTAGGAACTGCAGTATGCTGATGTTTGGGCCCAGAAGCCGCTATAGTGTCTCTGCAGGGAGACACCTAGTGCTGGGTGTTGTCTACTCCGCTGGCCCAAATATCTGCCATGTGAATTAGTCCCTCGTTCGTGTTCTTATAGTATGTTTGTGCCTTTAGAGGCAGCTCTAAAACACCCACCTGCAATTCAATAAAGCCTGCCTTGTTCTTCTTTTTGTGTCTCTTTCCGCAGGAAAGGTTTCAGGTCAAGAACCCACCTTCTGCCTACATCCAGAAACTGAAGAGCTATCTGGACACGGGTGCATTCAGCGGAAAGGTGACTTCAAACTGGATGATGCAACCGTAGTCGGATTCTATGCTGTCCCCTCATTTCCTTTCCAGCTTTTCCTCCTTCCCAGAGCTATCATTTCCAGCGCTCCTTGGGAAGAGGATTTGGTTGTTAAAGCACTCCAAGAATTGTAGCTCTTGGAGAGGGGAATAAGGCTCTCTTGAACGCCCTTAACAAACTGCAAGCTCGTGGGATTCTTTGAAGAGGGAGTCATGGCTGTTTGAAAGTCGTACGATGCTGCTTTAAAGGTGGACGGGACTTGGGAGAAGAGCGAGATTGACCAGCGGATGGGAGCATGCGTGAGCTTGGAGGCCGAACCATGGAGCAGGGCAGATAGACTTCTGCAGCCAGGCCTCCGAGCATCTCTGTGCTCCCTCCTGCCTCCCAGCCTCTCTCTTGAGTGGCGGCTGGATGCAGAGAGCAGTGGGGAAGGGAGAGAGAAAAGGAGGCAGTGGCGTCGCAAGGGGGGCGGTCCGCCCCGGGTTCCAGGGGAGGGGGGGTGACACTTGGGCCGGCCCTGCCCGAGCAAGCCGCGGAGCATTTCGCGCATGCGCACTCCGCCGTGACGTTGCGTCGTGACGACACAACGTGACGTCACGACGCCCCGCCCCCAGGGGGATGCCTCCGTTCGCCGCCCTGGGTAGCGAGGAGGCTTCCTCCGCCCCTGAAAGGAGGGCAAGAGATAGGGAAAAGCAAAGTGTGGGAGAGGGGATAGATGGATCTCTGTATTAATGGGTGGCGTGCGAGAAAGGGAATGGATGGATGGAGCTGTGGGGTGTATCCACCATGCAGCTTCTGAAGAAATGCAGTCCTTGATGGTGGGAGGAGAAGGTGGGCCATCCCTGCTTTATTATGAGAAAACCCGACTGCTTCAATGCACACCTGCCATTCAGAATTTCTCGTGCTGCACATGTGCATTTCTCACTTAAGCTTGGGTATTTTTGAAACTTGTTTATTTTTTATTTTTTTAAAAGCAATTTATGAATTGGCTGGGCGATGCAAGTATAAACGTTGGTAATCAACGTTGCTGGGACGGATGCCCGTTAACCTTTTTTCCCCTGTTTTGCTTTGTTCACCCAGTTTAAGAGACGGGCTCAAGAGTCCACCCAGATTCTTCGGGAGCTGGAGATATCTTTGAGGACAAACTACATAGGGTTAGTACCGACGACCAACGCAATCTGTGCTGTGCACAATCGCGTCATTTATTTGTTTTGTTGCTTTTAAAATGTATGCCCTGCTTTTTACCACCGAGGTCTCAAAGTGGCTTACCATAATAATAATTTTTAAAAATTCAGTATACCAAAATAAAACATTAGATAAGCCTGATAAATTTAAAAGCTTAGAAATTTCAAATCGGGAACGTAAACCGAAGAAGCATTTGTGATGCCTCCTAAAATAAAACAGTTTTAACCAAGTGTCTGGAACTCAGCAGGGATGCTGCCTGTCTGGCTTCTAGTGGGAAAGAGTTCCGCAGAGTTGGGCCCACAGCACTGAATCCACGAGTTTTTGTTGATCAGATTGAGATGTGCGGGGTAAGGTATTCTGGACCTGTGTTATTCAGGGTGTATGTATTAACTCTGTATGTGTTTTGAAGCATTCTTTGAGGGCGAAAAAGTGCTCGGAATGTGCTATAAAGGTATCGTGCGTACGCAGCCGCCGGTCCCCTCGAGCAGCTCGAGAATCGGAAGCACATTAAGCGTTTGCTAATGAGATGCTAAACGTTTAGTTGTTCATGTGAACATAAATGTCGGAGCAGCTTAGGTTGGTTAACGGCCCTGCCTCATTTGTCAGTAACGGCCCCTCTCCCCCAGTCCAGCACCCCCTTTAACTCGGACTACTCAAACAACCTGGGGGGTAGCAGCCAAGGTCTAGGCCCTCTGCAGAGAAGGTGACCCGGGCATGTCGGAGGCAGCAGCCGACACCATTAACGACAGTGATGTATGCCGGCTAATTAACAGCTTAGAAGGGGAAGCATTTATCTCTCTGGATTGATTGCCTGCCAAGCAGTCAGAAAATAAAAGGGAACAGTGGGAGCCAGCATGCACAAGTCGTGTCAGCGTTTTGTGACAAAATGTATTATTGGGCCTGATGGAGTACAAAGGAGCAAATTGCATATCAGGAAAGAGCTCCAGTAGGTGCATTGCAGGCCTGTGAAAAGGCTGCCAGGCCGTTTCTACGCCTGATGGTTGCATTCATCTATTTATTTTTTGCATTTGTTGCATGTCGGTAATATTCAGGCGCTGCCTACATTGGCCAGAATGTACGTCAATGATTTTAAAATGACTCTTTTGTTTTCTGTCCCACGTTGCGACCATTTACAAATGACAAATACTAGTCTTTTGTTGGGTATTCCTAGCAGCCCATGTGAAAATTCTTTTTTTTATTTTTATAATCATTTTTTATTGGTTTTATATAAATACAATAATAAATTCGCACATTTATCTTCACATCTTATACCATTTTGGCTTTTTATGGCCGTGACTTTCATCAAACCTTCCTTATGATATTCTAATATCTATATTTCCAAAATCAATCATTGTTTTATATTATTATTTTCTAAAATTAATCACTATATCTTCGTACTAACAACAATATTTCTTCCTTACTCTACAAAGCCTCTTGCAGTCCTACCAACGTATTCAATTGAATACAGTTTTCCTTTAAATAGTCTGTAAATTTAGCCCAGCCTTTGATGAACTTCTGGTCCCGCTGTTCGCGGATTCTCCCCGTCATCTTGTCCAATTCTGCATACTCCGTTAGTTTCACAATCCATTCTTCTTTTGTCGGTGTTTGTTCTTGTTTCCATTTTTGCGCTATTAACATTCTCTGCATATTGGAAAAGCTTAAAGTCACCCATGTGAAAATTCTTAACCCTGAAAGACCTGCGTTGAAATTCCTTCATCAGCCGCTGACTTGCGATAGGTCACAGTCACCGTGTTGCTGTTGTTTTTCACATGGGGAACACTTGCTGATGAAGCCATTGTCAACATATACATTGGTACCTTGGAAGTCGAACAGAATCCGTTCCAGAAGTCCGTTCGACTTCCAAAACATTCAGAAACCAAGCCGTAGCTTCCGATTGGCTGCAGGAAGCTCCTGCAGCCAATTGGAAGCCGCGTTGGACGTTCAGGTTCCAAAGAACGTTCGCAAACTGGAACACTCACTTCTGGCTTTGCGGCGTTCGGGAGCCAAAGGCTTGCAATGCCTTGCAAGTGTTATTGGTATGAGCTTTCGTGTGCATGCCGAAGAAGAATATCTGAAGAAGTGTGCATGCACACGAAAGCTCATACCAATAACAAACTTAGTTGGTCTCTAACGTGGTACTGGAAGGATTTTTTATTTTATTTTTTACCATATAAAAAAGGGAGCTTTTGTTATGAGGGAGCCGACAGACATGTGAAAACCTTGGTTCTAAAGTGATATGGTCTCAGAACGACTGTATATTTTTTTCCTGAATGCCTGAATCGACTCTCAGTCAATTAGTTCCCATCTGGAAAATGGCACGATAATACAAACCCTATCCTGTGTCTACTCAAAAGAAAGCCTCCCTTGACTGCAACCTTAATAGCATGGTTTGAAGGATTGCAGGAGTCAGCGAGAGAAGGAGCCTAGAGCACTTGAGTACATTGAAACGGGCTGTAAAAGGATTAATAATATATTAATCAGCATTTGTTGTCTTTTAAAAGACAGAGACGTCTATCTCTGTCTAGAAAGAAGCAGGAGAAAAATACCAGCAAGGGATTCTGGAGAAGGATGAGGCAGACCTCAAATGTTGGGGAAAGGGCAGTAGGATACTCTTCCCATGTTTTATTCTAGAAAAAAATAATTCTGCCTGTTCTTCCTCTCCCCTTCCGCCTCCCCTAGCTGGGTCCAGGAATTCCTGAACGAAGAAAACAAAGGACTTGATGTGTTGGTGGACTACCTCGCCTTTGCCCAGTGCTCTGTCACGTAAGTTGCTGCCACAGCTTGGTGGGGAAGTGACGGTTAAGCCAGGATCCAGGAAGGACTAGTGAGGCCTGCAACAAAACATTGCAGTGTGGATTGTTCCCACAATTCCATTGTCCCAGAAAACTCGACTCGCTCTGCCTCCACAAATCAACCCACTACTCTTGCGTGGCTGTTGAGCATGCCTAAACCCTATTGGGGTGTTTAGGAGTGTTCTCCTGCTACCCACCCCCCTATTTAGTTTTCTTCACATTTCTGCAAACGCCAGTGTTCCCTCGAGCCTGTTGATTCTTCCCTCTTGTTCATGGGCGGCACTGCTTTGACTATATCGGTGGTGCCATTCACAACCTGATCACCAGGAATTAAGGGTGGTCGTGCTATCCCAGGCGAAGCTTCTAGCCCAGTCCAGCAGAGAACACCTATCCAATAGGGCATGTGTAGGCTGGGATGGAAATTGCTGCTTTTCTACCAAGAGCTTGCCCTCATCAGGGTTACGTTTTTGTCCTTGGGCCAGCAGACACCCCCTGACATATTGCAAACTGATTTGAAACTCCCCTCAGTTACCAAAGTGGTTTGCTACATAGCTTAGTGAGACAGGCGTGCTTTTTGAAAAAGTCTTAAACTCCGCTAGGGCCTCGCAGAACTAATTTTCACAATTCTTTGCCTGTAAACTTTATATATGGAGTTGGGTGCTAAGCTGTCCTCTTAAAGGGAAAGGGGCTCTGCTCTGTGAAATCTAACCCATGCTTTCTTCCTTATTCTCTCCTTTTCCCGTGTCTTTGAAATAACCCCTGAGTTTTGGTCAGAGCACCAGCTATGCTTCACTCATTGATAACTTTATTGAGGAATCATTTCTGAATTGGAAGAGATTTCACTTAACCCAGTCAATAATTCCTTCACGCTCTCCTGTCCTCGAGCGGAATGAGGGACTAACAAACAGCCCTCAGTCTAACAAGAACTCCCTACCTGGGTCGCTTCTTCTTGGCAAATAGGTTATGCCATAGAGAGGTAGCATTCTGCTCAAATTAAGCATTTATACCAAACCACGGAGCCTAGGGCTTGCCGATCAGAAGGTCGGTGGTTCGAATCCCTGCAACGGGGTGAGCTCCCGTTGCTCTGTCCCAGCTCCTGCCAACCTAGCAGTTCGAAAGCATGTCAAAGTGCAAGTAGATAAATAGGTACCACTGCAGCGGGAAGGTAAACGGCGTTTCCGTGAGCTGCTCTGGTTCGCCAGAAGCGGCTTAGTCATGCTGGCCGCATGACCTGGAAGCTGTACGCCGGCTCCCACGGCCAATAATACAAGATGAGCGCTGCAACCCCAGAGTCAGTCACAACTGGACCTAATGGTCCTTTACCTTTACCTGCTTGTTTTGCATAATCAACTCTGCTTCTGTTAGCCACCGGGAACAGCAAGCAAACGCCACCTGCACATTTCCTAAGTTTTCTCTGTAACTGTGACTAGCAAAGCTTCCCATTTTAAGAGCGGCCAAAGTCCAAGAAGGCAGTTGAATAGAAATCCTGTAAACTTTAGGGAAGGGCCGTAGGCTCTGTGGCAGAGCATCTTTCTTGCAGGCAAGTTCAATTCCCGGCATCTCCGGGTAAGGCTGGGAGATAATAGTGCCCGAAACCCCAGAGGGCAACTGACAGGCAGTTTGGACGGTACAGTGGTACCTTGGGTTATAGACGCTTCAGGTTAAAGACTCCGCTAACCCAGAAATAGTACCTTGGGTTAAGAACTTTGCTTCAGGATGAGAACAGAAATCGCGCGGCGGCAGCAGTGGGAAGCCCCATTAGCTAAAGTGGTACCTCAGGTTAAGAACAGTTTCAGGTTAAGAACGGACCTCCAGAACGAATTAAGTTCTTAACCCGAGGTACCACTGTACTTAGCTAGATGTGCCAATGGATCTGACTCTGCATAAGGCAGCTTCCAGTATTGCTAACTACAGTGGTACCTTGGTTCTCAAACTTAATCCGTTCCGGGAGCCTGTTCCAAAACCAAAGCGTTCCAAAACCAAGGCGCGCTTTCCCATAGAAAGTAATGCAAAATGGATTAATCTGTTCCAGACTTTTTAAAATAAACCCCTAAAGCAGCAATTTAGCATGAATTTTACTATCTAACGAGACCATTGATCCATAAAATGAAAGCAATAATCAATGTACTATAAAATAAAGTAAGACAGTATTGTAGATGATAAAAATTAAAAAAAAAATTCTTACCTGCACTGATGGTAGTCTTTGTTTAGTTGGGGGGGGGCTTTTACCCATTACCGCAGTCACACAATCAATCAATGAATCAATCAATCAGTAGCTGAACTGGGTCACAAAAACAGTCACAAAAACAAAACAAAGAGCTGCAAAAACAAAAACGCAAAATAAATAGCAAAAACAAAAGCGCCAAACTTAATCCGTTTGACTTCCAAAATGTTTGAAAACCAAGGCGCAGCTTCTGATTGGTGCAGGCGCCCCGGAAACAATAGCCGACAGCCGCACCAGACATTCGGCTTCCGAAAAACGTTCAAAAACCGGAACACTTCCAGGTTTTTGGTGTTTGAGTCCCAAGGTACGACTGTCTTCATGGAACTGCATCAGCACCATGGAGAGCAACTTCACTTCTGCTCTGTCAGATAGGAAGAGTTTGAACACCAGTTCGTGAAACCTGCAGGAAAAGGGAGAGGGGGAAGTGTGGAAATTAAATGCTTAAAATTCAGTGCTTCTCAAACTCTGGTCTCCGGCTGTTGTTAGACTACAACTCCCATCATCCCTGACCACTGGCCCTGCTAGCTAGGGAGGATGGGAGTTGTAGTCCTACAACAGCCGGAGACCCGAGTTCGAGAGACATTGGACAGTTCTTGACCTATTTAAGTTTGTAGTGCAGATGTGCTCCTAGCGGCAGCCCTGCTTTGACGCCTCGGTTCCAGTGCTGACGCACACCCATTTTTATATGTGTGGCTCCAGGTATGATATGGACAGCACTGACAATGGGAGCCCTGGGTCCGACAAGGGGAAGGCCCTGGACAGATCTATGGAGGACCTCAGCAGAAGCAGCAACTCCCCTACGCAGGGCTCCTCCAAAACGAGGCACCTGACTGTCAGGTAACAGAACGAACACTGGCAAGCGCTTCTTGAACGGCTCCCCCCGTATCTTGGGACACAGATTGTGGCGCCGGGAGAAGAGGCGTTTTTGCATTTATTCTCTAGCCTGCCTCACTTAAAGCTACGCTTAAGTGAAACGTCTCAAAGGGGAAAGCACACGAACCCAGCAAATGCCAAGTTGGAAACCGCTCTCTTGTGTCGCCAATGTGAAGCTTATTTTTCAGAGAGCGTTGTCCGCAAAAGGAAAAGTTGAAAGGGAGGGAAAGCTGTTTTCATTGCAGCGGCAGATTGGCTGCTCTGCGTTTATTTTCGTCAACCGATATCTCCCCTTTCTCCCATCGTGGGACCCGAGGTAGTGGTCTCCCATCCAAGCACTAACCAGGCCTAGAGCTGCTTAGCTTCAGCAAGGTTGTAGCCCCATGGGTCTTCAGACTATAATATGGACTTGGGCAAAACATGGCAAAACGAAAGAACTGAGTTTTGAAGAAGGGGTACCTCAGGCAAGCCTGACGGCTAAGGTAGAGGGGTCCTGTCTATGCAAGGGCATTCCCATATTCTCAGTCAGATGTTCAGCTGACGTGTGGAAATCTCCATCTAAAAATATCGGAGGTATTTTGCATCCAGATCGCTTAAATTGGGGTGGGGGTGGAACAGAAGTTTCCTTCAGTTAAATAAGGAAATAGCTAGGGAGGAAAAAGAAGGAAAGCTTGCAACTGGTGCTTCAGTTATGCTGTTTCCTGTCTCCGGCATAGTTTGGGCTAGTTTAGCAGTTCTTATACAGAGACCCTGGAGCATGAGATTGCAAGTTTCCACAATGTTGAAAAGCCATGTGCTCCCCGCACGCCATATGTTCATATGAGCCAGTGTGGTGTAGTGGTTAAGAGCGGTAGACTCGTAATCTGGGGAACCAGGTTCGCGTCTCCGCTCCTCCACATGCAGCTGCTGGGTGACCTTGGGCTAGTCACACTTCTCTGAAGTCTCTCAGCCCCACTCACCTCACAGAGTGTTTGTTGTGGGGGGAGGAAGGGAAAGGAGAACGTTAGCCGCTTTGAGACTCCTTAGGGTAGTGATAAAGCGGGATATCAAATCCAAATCCAAACTCTTCTTACCAGCCAGGGGCTGAGTTTTAATTTAGTGTCATAAACTGACCAATCTGGGGGCCTGCAAATGCACAAACACACTCACACACTCAATGAGCCCAGAATATTAGCCCTTAATCCTACAAAGTTTCCACAACCATCAGGCAAGTTAACCCACCACCCAATTTCTAAGCTCTCCCAATCTGTTACCACCTTAGAAGCAAACTACCCTAAGAGTAGTTTGATGATTATTGATGAGTAGCCTTGGATGGTTTTTGTGGCCTAACAAATGGCAGGTTCTGGTTTCCTTTTCCTGCTCTTGCATTTTCCTGTCTCTGCCTTTCCTCTTTCCCTCTTTCCCCTTGTTCTAACCCCGTGCTTCTTTTGCACGCTCCCCTTGGGACGACGGCTCACGGTAGGTACCCAGCCTAGGGACCCTCGGGGGCCGGGAGGCGGGGAGAGGGGCTCGCTCGGCTTTGCTTGTAGTCTGAGCTTGTAAGATTGAAAAGATGGACGCCGAGAAATGCAATGGCCCACTGAACCATGTGTCGGGAAGGAAGACTTGCTCTGCCTCCTGCCGCCATCCTGGTGTTTTTTTTAAAAAAAAATAATGAAAAAAAGAGGCAAATAATAAATTGAGGCATCAGTTACTATCTCTGTGCTAGCGGTTGTATTTCTTAGGCATGCACTGAGGGTGCCTGAGTGTTTCCCCCCTGCGTTGGTAAAAGAAGAGGCTGTTTTGTTCTACTAAAGAGATTAAAACAAAATGGATGCTCTTTTTCTCTGGGGTCGGAAGGGGATGAGGCCTTAGGTCTCAGAGCTCCGTTTGCTAACTGCAGCAACGAAATGCAAATAGACTTGAGGGAAAGTCAGCCCTTCTGAGTGACAGGAGTCTGTTTCTGTGGTTTAAGGGCCTTGATGTGAAGCAACTTAGTTTGGGTGGCTCTCAGAACAGCTAGAAATGACTGGCCTAAGGGGGTTGCCACTGCCCTACAAGGAAAGATTTTCCACCCTTGGGCCTGTTTGCTGCCTGACAACCCACAGTGGAAAGCGTTCCTGCCCCGTAGGAAGCGGAGGCCGGGCGGCTTTGAAAGAGGATAAGACAAATTTGTGGAGAATGTCGGTGGCTTCTAGCCACAATGGATGTGCTCTGTCACCACAGTCAGAGGAAGTGGGCTCCTGAATACCACTTTCTGGAAACAGCGGAAGAGGAGAGTGCTCTTGTGCTCAGGTTCTGCTTGTGGGCTTCCGATAAGCGTCTGATTAGTTGCCGCGTGAAGAAGATGCTGGACCAGATGGGCCATGGGCCTGATCCAGCAGGCTCTTCTGAAGTTCTTATGGCCATTTATCAGGAAAGCTCTAGCTACAGATTTCCTACATCTGCAGCCCATTGAGTTAGAAGGCCCCTGAGGTCGGACTCTCTGGCCACAATCTGCGCCATACATTTGAAGCCCCATTAGACTACTTTAACAGTTCCACAGAATACTGGGAGCTGTGGTTAGTTAAGGGTACGGAGAGTGTTTTAAGAGGGCCCCTGTTCCCCTCGCAGAACTACATTCCCCAGAGTTCCCTGGGCAGATTGATTGTTAAACCGCTGCCTATGAATTGTAGTTCTGTGGCGGGCGATAGAGAGGCATCCTAACACCTCTCAGCACCATCCTTAGCCAACTACATTTCCCAGGATTCTTTGGGGGAAGCAATGAAGGTTAAAGCGGTACAGCGGAACCCTGGTTGTCGAACGCCTCTGTTGTGGTACGTTTCGGCTCCCGAACACCGAAAACACGGAACTAACTGCTCCGCTTTCCGGAAGCTGAACATGCTATGCAGCTTCTGTTTTGAGTTTCCCTATTGTATTGAGGCTTCCACTTTCAGTTTTTGAATGTCTTGGAAGTCGAACGGTCTTCCGGAAAGGATTGCGTTCAAAAACCGAGATTCCACTGTACAGGGTTATTTATAATGAAGTATACAGTTTCAACACACTATAAAAAAAGAAGAATGTAATATATCTTAGGTTTCCTGTAACAGAATTGTAGGGGAATGTTTAAAGTTTTTTTTAGAAACAGTCACAGATGTTCTGTGTGTGCACCCTTTGTCACACACACATCGAACCGGTAATCCATTTCTGCCCAAATGCAACTCACCCTACCCGTTGATTTTCCCGGGCTTCATTGAATGGCGGTGCAAACACTATCGACGACTTCTTCCGATACACACAGTCGTCCAGTTTGCACAAACAGCCTGTAGTTTCAATTTTTTTATGCCGGTCGTAGATACATTTTCTGCTTGGAGCTCCCCCCGCCCCCCCCGAATCGCGATCGAAAACGCCATCGCAAAACAGTTACAGATTCCGTTTTGCTCAATTCAAGAACGCAAAACGCCTTCTCCACTGCAGACGCAGCCATTTTGCCCGACTAGTCATGTGACACACGTGCTATCGCCTGCGTCGCTTCCCTCAGTAGCGGAACACAAACTTTACCCTGTTTCCCCTTTTTTAATACGTAGTCATAAAGTAAGCCATGGCAGGTTTTTTTTACCTTTGTGAGAAGTAAGACGTACCCCAAAAGTAAGCCATGGTGCCGCCATTGTTCCCGTCGCCTCCTCAGCCCCTCCTGCGTGCGCAGGGAGCCAGCGAACCAGTGAGAGGCACGGGGGGGAAACGCGCCTCTTGCGGAGTTCTGGCCCGCCTGCTTAGCGCACAGGGAGAGGTGCGGGGGGGGGGAGACGCCTCTTCCTGCCCCACCTGTTCCCCGTGCGCAGGGAGCCAGCGAACCAGCAAGAGGCACGGGGGGAAACGCGCCTCTTGGGGAGTTCTGCCCCGCCTGCTCAGCGCACAGGGGGAGGCTGTACCGTACCATACTGACATAATAAAAATAAGACATCCCCCGAAAATAAGCCACCCTGTGTTTTTTTGAGGGAAAAAAATTATAAGACAGTGTCTTAAAAAGGGGGAAAGACGGTATGAGTGCATCTACCTCACGGTTTGCAGTTGTGGTCCATGTCATCACCTGTTACTGCCTTACAGCATCTGGAAAAAATAAAATAAAAAATAAAAAAATTCCTTCCAGTGGCACCTTAGAGACCAACTAAGTTTGTTCTTGGTATGAGCTTTCGTGTGCATGCTTATCTGAAGAAGTGTGCATGCACACGAAAGCTCATACCAAGAACAAACTTAGTTGGTCTCTAAGGTGCTACTGAAAGGAATTTTTTTTATTTTTTATTTTGTTTTGACTACAGCAGACTAACACGGCTACCTACCAGTAGCATCTGGAAACCATACTTCATTATGAATCACCCTGTATAATAGTGTTTTAAATGCCTAGCACGGACAGGGCCTCCGATCCTAAGAAACTTCATTTTAGGAACACAACATAGGGAGCAATATTCTGTCAGGCAGGTGGGCAGGGACGAGCCACGATTACTTGCTAGGTTTGCTGGAACAGTTTCAAGGTTGCTGTTTTTCAGCCACAGCGAAGTCTTCCCCTGTGGTTCCACGAGGGCCACTTTCCCCACTGAGGTTGGGGGGGACAACGGGGGTGGGGGGTGGGGGGGAAGCGTCCACCTGAAGCGTCCTATTTTTCCCTCCTGTCCTGCAGGATTGCAATCTTCCACCTCCTTCAGGTGTTGCCATTTGAACCAGCAGATCCAAACATTCTTTCAGCAAGTCCACCCAAGCATCCCCTCCTCCAGCGCCCCCGGGAGCGAGCAGGACTCTAGGCCCAGGCCTCCTCTCAACTCCTACTCACCGCGGTGAGCCTCTCCCCGTACCTAACCAGAAACGTCCCCTGCGAATGCGGCCGGAGGGCATAGGCTCCGTCCAGGCCAAGGGCATGTTCTCTCCCCCTCCTAAGCTTGTGTGTTCATTTTGGCAGGCAGTCTCGGATACCCAACTTTAGGAGCCCTCGAAGCAGGGAGGCCATTTTTGTAAAATCCCATTTTTTTAAAAAAGAGCTCTGTAACTGGAATGCATTTTGTAAACCTGCAGATAGTTGCATGCTTTTATTTTTGTTGGTTGCACAACCACGTTCCGGCACTTTTTGCTTTGCTGTTGTTGTTGTTGCTGCTGCTGTTGCTTTTGGCTCTAGTTTTCATTGCTGTGTGCAGGGAATTGGAGCTGTTGTGCAGAAGCGGTGGGAAGGGGGCGTGGAACAGAGATAGGGGAGGGGCCATGAAGTGCCTCTGAAACCCCCTTGAGACATCGCCACCTCCAGCTTTTTAAAGGTTTAATGTGTGTTTCGGCTTTATTTTCCACATTGAGGTCTAGAAACTTTGAGACTGAGAATCTCTCAGATCTTCAGGATCTGAAGAGCAACTGCTACCACGTTCGGCACAAGTATCATTGTCGCCATTATTATTTTATTACCGGCCCTTCACCCTGAGTTCCCGGGGCGGGCTATGGCAATTTATAACGCATCGTTAAAAAAATAACATAAAACAACTTAAAATAACAAAAATAGGGTGGGCCCCCAAAAGGAATTCCATATTCCACTGCACCCATAACCATGTTAATAGCTTATCATGGGGTATTATATTTCCTTAGTTTTTTAAGCATAATCTGGAGCTCACCTTCCCAAGGCCTGCTGAGATCCCTGTGGCCTTTTCACTAAAGACAGTGGTGTCCTGAAAACCAGACTGGAGAGAGTTTGTTTTTCATTGGGCAGTGGCATCTTCTGTTCAGCATTTGAACTCGTGACCCGAGACCCAAAGGGTTCTCGTACTGCAATCCTGCTGCCCAGCCTAATCCTCTCCCCTGCCCTCCCCCCAATTTCCTGCTCCTCGGGCCCTTGCTCCTGTGCTTCTCTTTATGCTGTTGGACTTGACTGCCGGGTGATATCCGACGTCCTTTCTCATTCAGCTATTTCCTTCCCCCTTTCCTCCCTCCTTCCATTTTTCCCTACCTCAGACTCAATCTGGCACACAGCAGGAAGGCGCTGAGGAACTCGCGCATCGTCAGCCAGAAGGACGATGTCCACGTGTGCATCATGTGCCTCCGTGCCATCATGAATTACCAGGTGACCATGGACGTTGCGGGGGGAGGTTGTGCCCACATCGGATGAAACGGGTTTTTGCAGATTCTTGAAATGATGCAAAAACCTTTGGACCGGAGATGATAGTGGGATGAACATATACATCTGGAGCCGTGCTCCCTGCAACTCTCTGCCAAAAAACCCCCAAAGTATGGTGCCCAGCCTATTATGGTGTCCATATAATAATAATATAATAATTTATTATTTATACCCTGTGCATCTGGCTGGGTTTCCCCAGCCACTCTGGGCGGCTCCCAACAGAATATTAAAAACACGATAAAACATCAAACATTAAAAACGTCTCTAAACAGGGCTGCTTTCAGATGTCTTCTAAAAGTCAGGTAGTTGTTCATTTCTTTGACATCTGAAGGGCGGGTGCCACCACCGAGAAGGCCCTCTGCCTGGTTCCCCGTAACCTCACTTCTCGCAGTGAGGGAACCGCCAGAAGGCCCTTGGAGCTGGACCTGAACGATGGGGGTGCAGGTGCTCCTTCAGGTCCAAACTCAAAACATTTGGCAGTGGGCGGGGAGCAGGGGGGGGTCACAGGCATGGCCCAATGTTCATATGACAAGGTTCCTGCTTGAGAAAGAATTCAGTCTTTGACCCTCCACGGAATGAGAGGAACCCTCTTCTCCCTCCCTTCAGTCACCATCCCCCAATTTCTCCTAGCTCAGTGATGGCTAACCTTGACACTCCAGATGTTTTGGAACTACAACTCCCATCATCCCTAGCTAACAGGACCAGTGGTCAGGGATGATGGGAGTTGTAGTTCCAAAGCATCTGGAGTGTCAAGGTTAGCCATCACTGTCCTAGCTCAACTCGGATTGCTAACATCCTCTCTCACCTTTCCCTTAGTCCGGGTTCAGCCTCGTGATGAACCACCCGGCCTGCGTCAATGAGATCACACTGAGCCTCAACAACAAGAACCCCAGGTAAGGACTCAGAACTCTTTTTCCGGACATGTGTTTCTTCATTTCTGAAAAGAGAGATGCATGGAGCTTCCAAACTGGGATGCCCTGTTATCTAAATCCTAGGTAGGAGGTAGGATGTTTCATAGTGAGGGAACTGGACTCTCTTTACAATTGCTTCACATGTTACAGCCCCACTGTTTTCTTTATGTTTCGATGCATTTAAAAGGACCCACACACAAAATGATGGAAGGTATGCTATGGTGAGGGACCCAGGTGGCGCTGTGGGTTAAACCACAGAGCCTAGGGCTTGCTGATCAGAAGGTCGGCGGTTCAAATCCCTGTGACGGGGTGGGCTCCCGTTGCTCAGTCCCAGCTCCTGCCCACCTAGCAGTTCGAAAGCACGCCAGTGCAAGTAGATAAATAGGAACCGCTATGGCGGGAAGGTAAACGGCATTTCCGTGCGCTGCTCTGGTTCACCAGAAGCGGCTTAGTCATGTTGGCCACTTGACCTGGAAGCTGTACGCCGGCTCTCGGCCAATAAAGCGAGATGAGCGCCGCAACCCCAGAGTCGGACACGACTGGACCTAATGGTCAGGGGTCCCTTTACCTTTACCTTTATGCTATGGTGAGTTGAGAAAGGGTGTGAACAGCATAATTTTTTCCCAGTCAAGAAGAGGATTTTTTAAAAACTGTGAGACCCTAGTATATGGCACTCAACAGTATATGCCTGACTTCAGAAAGTGTGGCCAAATACTCTTCGTTTTTATTAGCACTTAGAGTGCCCAGGCTTTGCTTAATGGGGGGGAGATGCAGTTTGCCATATCTGGCTTGTCCCTTATCCCTGCTTTCCCCACCGAAGGAACCCTGAAAGGCTCAAGAAATGCCCACAAAAAGTGGCATCAGTTCTATTCTCCTATTGTCAGTCTCCCACACTCCCAGCTGTGGTTGCGGCCTACAGGCTTTCTCGTTCCTTTTTCTATTAACTCTCCTCCCTAGTCAGCTGTTTCTCCTAACCCCCTTGCCGTCCATCACCTGTTTTTCTTTATATAGCCCACAGACATGCTCCCAAACCCATCACTTCCCTCATATGGATGACAGAGGGAGGGAAAGGTAGCATAGTCCGAACCCTTGTTTAGTGGGCTGGACCCGCCCACCAATTTGCCGCAGAAGATGTCCCCACCAAGCAAGTTAATCCAGGAGGCTCAAGCTAGTCAGCCGTGCTTCGTGTTTCTGGAAATGGCAACCCTTGAACCCATCACCTTCACCATCCCCACAAGCTGTCTGCCCCCACTTGGGAGTTTCTCTTGAGCCATTTGCATCCATCACACCCTTCGACCCCTTTTCAGGAACGATGACCCACTTGGGAGTCCTTCACCTCACTGCTTTCCTCCTCGCAGGACTAAAGCCCTCGTCCTGGAGCTGTTGGCGGCTGTCTGCTTGGTCCGAGGGGGACACGACATCATCTTGGCTGCGTTCGACAATTTCAAAGAGGTTTGTAAGCTCTGTAACCCTTTCAGTGCTGCCTGGTTTCTGGCGTGCAACAAGATAGCAAGTCAATCAAATACAGTGGTACCTTTGTTTTCAAACGCCTTGGTACTCAAACAACTTGGAACCCAAACACTGCAAACCCGGAAGTAAGTGTTCCGGTTTGCGAACTTTTTTTGGAAGCCGAACATGCTCCGTTTTGAGTGTTACACTTCCGATTCGAGTGCCACGCTTCCGTTTTGAGTGTTACGCTGAGGTCTGTCTGCTTTTGCTATTTATTTTGCGTTTTTGTTTTTGCGGCTCTTTTGTTTTGTTTTGTTTTTGTGACTGTGTGGAACCCAGTTCAGCTACTGATTGATTGATTGTGTGACTGCAGTACATGGTTTATTGCTTTCATTTTATGGATCCATGGTCTCGTTAGATAGTAAAATTCATGTTAAATTGCTGTTTTAGGGGTTGTTTTTAAAAGTCTGGAACGGATTAATCCGTTTTGCATAACTTTCGATGGGAAAGCGCGCCTTGGTTTTGGAATGCTTCGGTTTTGGAACAGGCTTCTGGAACGAATTACCGTATTTTTCGCTCCATAAGACACACTTTTTTCCGCCTAAAAAGTCAGGGGAAATGTCTGTGCGTCTTATGGAGCGAATGTGTGGTCAATCGCTGGCTCCTTTTCCGGCTCCGGCCCCTTGCCCAGGCCTCCATTGTTGAATGTTCTACAGATGGAGGCTGTTTGTTTCCCCAGCGACATGTGACTGGCTGATTAGATTATCTGTCTGGAAACTGTAGAAACGGCTCCCTTTCCTTTGCAAAAGAAGCTGCAGAACTGTGAGTTGAACCCCATAAAACAGGATTTTTTCCCTTTGCAAAGTAACCTCAACAACTTTGAGCTGATCCTCGAAAAAGGGGGCTTTTCTCCTTTGCAAAAGAAGCTGTACAACTTTGAGCTGATCCTCAAAAAAGGGGGCTTTCCCCCTTTCCTCCTCTAAAAACTAGGTGCGTCTTATGGTCAGGTGCGCCTTATAGAGTGAAAAATACGGTAAGTTTGAGAACCAAGGTACCACTGTAGTGAAAGAGTCCTGTGAGCGCAGCCCAAAATACACCTGTCCACTGGGTTTCTCCATGATGTACTGCTCAGGCTTTTGCCTCGTTCCAGTCGGCTTTCCCACGGGGTAGATATTCCTGCATTGAGTTTGCATTCTGTGTGATTCGATCATTCAGTCATTCCCAATGCATAGAGGCAGCCTGTCCTCAGAGGAAGTAGACCCAGAACAGTGACTCGTGCATGAACAGCAGGGCTGGAGCTCCTCTAAAGGTTGTGGGCATTTCTTGCTTTTGCTGATGTAAAGGTAGACCCTTTCAGGCGGAAGTGTGAGTTGTGCTTTCACATTTTGCTCAGGGATAAAGCGTGACTCACTCAGCAGTCAGAAGCTTGGGGAGCAGGTACGGAAAGATGCGGGGCAGACACTGTGTTGTGGGGTGGCTTATCACAGATGGAAACTGGCTCCCCCTGCCCCATTTTATTCTAGATACCTTTGCTGCTACTGCCTGCAGTTTGTACCCAAGCTTCCTCCTCCTCCTCCTCCTTCTTCTTTGGTGATCACTCGTAGCTGAGTAAGATTGTCTTCCATGAACACGGTCTTAACAGTGAGTTCGTAAATGACTGTGGAGGCCAGTTCTGGATCCACACGTCCTTCCACAGTGGGGACATAGGTTTCTAGGCGGGAGTTAATCACGGTGAGGGTTTGCCAAGCGTGCCTTCCTCTTAGCACGTTTCTCCCTTTCATCCTGAGTTTGAGCGTCTTCAAAACCTTTGGTAAAGGCTGATCTCCAATTGGAGTGCTCGCAGGCCGGTCTTTCCCAGTTGTCGGTGTCTATACTACATTTTTTTTAGATTGTGTCAGATTCGCTAACGGTTGCTCATGAGTAAAGACCAAGTCCGTCTTGTCTTTCAACTATTTTATTGTGCAAAGTATGTACAGTGCGGAACTATCCTAAAACATGACCATCTAGTCGCTAGCAGAATCCGGAAGTGCCCCCCTCCTGTTGTGGCGCCAACACCAGAGTCTCGGCACCCTAAAGTGCCGCCTCCTTTCTCCCCTGACCCCTCTGCAGGCGCCGGAAACGGTGTCTCCCCCTCAGAGTGGGTCTGCTGAGCGGTGCTGGGTCTCTCTGCATCATCCTGGAGACCCCTTCCCACCTGGCTCCTCCCTGGTAACTCCTCCCCCGGGGAGGAGCTGGCAGACACACTGGGAGACGTGTCCCTCGACAACAGAGGCTGAGGCTGCTGGTACCCACTCAGTGCCTGACTGGCAGGGGAGGGCACGTCCCTGACAGATTGAGAGAGTCTTTGAACCTCTTTTGTTGACCACCAGCATGACGCTTTCCATTTTTAAGTTTGGAATAGAGTAGTAGCCTTGGAAGACGAGAATCAGGCATCCGAACCACATTACATAACCAGCCTTACATTGTTTTGTTCAGTCGTTCAGTCGTTTCCGACTCTTCGTGACCCCATGGACCAGAGCACGCCAGGCACGCCTATCCTTCACTGCCTCTCGCAGTTTGGCCAAACTCATGTTAGTAGCTTCGAGAACACTGTCCAACCCTTCTCATCCTCTGTCGTCCCCTTCTCCTTGTGCCCTCAACCTTTCCCAACATCAGGGTCTTTTCTAGGGAGTCTTCTCTTCTCATGAGGTGGCCAAAGTATTGGAGCCTCGGCTTCAGGATCTGTCCTTCCAGTGAGCACTCAGGGCTGATTTCCTTCAGAATGGATAGGTTTGATCTTCTTGCAGTCCATGGGACTCTCAAGAGTCTCCTCCAGCACCATAATTCAAAAGCATCAAATCTTCGGCGATCAGCCTTCTTTATGGTCCAGCTCTCACTTCCGTACATTACTACTGGGAGCCTTACATGACCTTCCTTGAATGCTAAGCACTTGTTGTTGTTGTTTAGTCATTCAGTCGTGTCCGACTCTTCGTGACCCCATGGACCAGAGCACGCCAGGCACTCCTGTCTTCCACTGCCTCCCGCAGTTTGTCAGCACTTGCTAAGCGCTTGCTTTGTTATAAAGCTGAAATGGTCACATTTTCCATATTTTCCCATAAGTAAGGAGTGTAGCTTTGAAAGAGAGAGTGTGTGTTTTCAACTGCTCAAACTTGGATGGGCGAATTCTCTCACAGTGTTGTAGTCTGTTCTGTACATGAACAGTAAGAACGAAAGCGCCTACTCCTTAGGGTCAAGCTAAATGTGATGTTAAATGTGTGCAGTTTTTAAAAATGCCAACTGCATCAGCTGGGGAGGAGTGATTAATGGCAGCAGAGGGGGTATGGAGAGGGTTTTAACCCATTCTTCTTGCTGTGCTAAAGCTTTTTGAAGGTTGTCTTTACTTTGAGAGGAAATCCCTTCTTGGTGCCATTGGAGGAATCATAGAATTACAGAGTTGGAAGGGACCACGCGGGTCATCTAGTCCAGCCCCCTGCAGTACAGGAATCTTTTCTGCCCAATCTGGGCCTCGAACCCACAACCCAGAGATTTGAGAGTCTTATGCTCTACCAACTGAACTAATGCAAATTCCACCTTGAGAAAAGGGATTTTCTTCCTCAGGGATAGGGTTAGATCCCCTCTCCTTCATATTTGCTCTGACCCCACTAATAATCAGCAATGCCCCCCCCCCCCGCTGATGCAATTTCCATTGAAAACAGCAACATCCTGAACTTTAAATGCAAATATGGCATTTCCTGTAGTTTGGCTCTTAGTAAAGTTTAATAAAGCCCTTGTAAATTTATTTTTTTATTATTACAATTTTAAAAAAATTAAATTTCTGTTTTACATTTTAGAATATTCACTTAAACAACCTTAACATATAAGTGACTTCCCTTCCTCTCTTTCCATAGTTCATTTTGCACACCATAAATCCCTGCATATTTTATATAAACTAAACCATTCAGTATTCCATTATAACATCCCTCAGAACTTATTTACACCGTTGAATTTATCTTAATGCTGCCCATTAAGCCTTTTGTAAGTTTAGATGAGCTAAGTTAATAGAAGGGAAACGAGTCTCTTTGGCGTTCATGCTGTTGCTGTAAACTGACACAAGGAGAGCTGACAAAGGGTCTGCTTAGGTTACATGGGATGAAATTTGCCCATGGAGCAGATTGGCTTGTGCCAAAGCTTTTGGAAGGGAGGAAATGGAATCCTAGGTGCCAAACAGACAGGTGCAAGCCTGATCTGTCACTCCAGTACGGTTGGACAAATTGGGCCTGGATTGATGGTGGTGGGGAACCTGGGCACAGATTCCCTTTCTGCTCATAGCTGTCAACTTTCGGATTTGAAAATAAGGGATTTTTCCAAACTTCATGTATTATTACTGTATTATTATTATTATTATTTGATTAGATAAATTTATTGTCATTGTCCGTATATACACAGTATACACAACAACGAAAATCAAACACCCAAAGACCGGATTTGCCTTACACATTTACACATATCTCCAACACTCTCATCCTATTAAGACATAATATATTAAAACATAACATAATCCAGAATGTAACATAACCTATTAAAAGCATAACATAACCTAAAACCTATCTCATTTCTTACTACTCACTGCTTGCTATTTCTTACTACTGGCCCTGAGATCATTATTTAGTGCAATCAAAGCTCTTGGATAGAAACTATTCAGAAGGCGTGTGGTTCGAGTTTTCATCGTCCTGTATCTTCTGCCCGAAGGCAACAGTGCAAAGAGGTTGTGAGCAGGGTGGGTGGGATCTCTCAGGATATTGTGTGACTTCTTCAAGCAGCGAGACATGAAGATCTCATCCAGGGTTGGTAGTTGGAGCCCAATAACATTCTGGGCAATTTTAATTATTCTCTGTAAAGCTTTTTTGTCCACTACAGAGCTGCTCCCATACCACGATAATATACTATAGGTTAGGACACTCTCAATGGTACTGTGATAATAGGACAGAAGTAGGTGCTGAGATAGATTCAATCCCCTGAGCATTCTCAGGAAATACAACCTCCCCTGCACCTTCCTCACAACCATATTAATGTTTGCAGTCCATGAGAGGTCCTCAGAGATGTAAATGCCCAGGTATTTAAATTGAATTTAAAATTCAATTTATTGATTGAATTTAAATACCGCCCTACACCCGGGGATCTCAGGGCGGTTCACAGAATAAAATCAAGATATAAAACCACAAAATACATAATAAAAAGAAAAACAACAACCCAGTAGCCCCCACCCCCCAAAAAAAATTTTTTTAAAGGGCATAGGATGTAAATCAGATCAACGAAAGGCCTGGTTAAAAAGGAATGTTTTTGCCTGGCGCCTAAAGGTGTATAATGAAGGTGCCAGGCGAACCTCTCTCGGGAGAGCATTCCACAGATGGGGAGCCACTGCAGAGAAGGCCCCGTTCTCGTGTTGCCACCCTCTGGACCTCTCGAGGAGGAGGCTCTCGAAGGAGGGCCTCAGAAGATGATCTCAGGGTCTGGGTAGGTTCATATGGAAAGATGCAGTCCTTGAGCTATTGTGGTCCTGAGCCATTTAAGGCTTTATAGGTCAAAAAGAGCACTTTGAATTGGGCCTGGAATTCGTGTAGTCTCCAAGACTAACTACAGGGGGAAACACTGTTAAAATCTGCTGCAGGAGAATCAGTGGCAGGTGCGGAAAGAATAAGGCACTTATTCTTGTGCCTGCCCAGTGATATCTACACCCCCCCGAAAATGCTCCCCCACTTCCACATTACAGTTATGCGGTAAACCCAGGCCGCCAACCCTACATTTTCATTGTAAGCTGTAGTTCTGCCTGCAGCAATCCATGCCGGAATATCAAATACCTTCTCTGCTGATCCCTCACATTTGCTCTCCCCTAAAATAGCCTCCCCCAACCTTGGGTTTTCAGACGCTGAATGCTGGAGTAAAACTCCCATCATCCCTAGTTCGCATGGCCAGTGGTCAGAGATGATGGGAGTTCTAGTCCAACAATATCTGCGGACTTGAGGCCGGGAAAGGCGGCCCAAGAGATGTGCGAATCTCTGAAATGGTGACCCAGGACAAAGTTCAGGATTCTCCCGGTTGTTCACCCAGCAAGTGCCAGACTTTAAGGCCGGGCAACCCATTGCGGGGAAAGCTTTGCTCAGGGCAATTGGCCTCCGAAGATGTCTTTGCACAACATGAAACCTCCTGGAATTATGGGCAGTGTGCCTGGGCCTAAAAGCCTTTGTCCCAGTTCTTCAGAGAAAAGACGTATTAGTCAGCAGAGATCAGTGCCAAGACCTACATAAACAGGCAAGGGGAACTTAAATCCTATCAGTTTTTCAAGGAAAAAACCTCGCATGTTCTAATGGACAGTGTCCCAACTCACTTTTCCAGCAGCCTAACGTTTGAGAGGAAATCTCAGAATTCAGGTGGGTTGTCTTGGCCATCCACCAGTGGACCAGCAAAACATCTGAAGGTTTTTTATTGATTTTTATTTTACCAGATGACATCAGGGATTTTGCCACTGGCACAGTGAGATGTCTCTTTGTGCAAGCTGAATACCCTAAAAGCATCTCAAATGGCCTCTTCTATCTTCCTCTTATCTCCAGATCAGTTAGGAAAATCAGGGAAGAGGGCCATAATTTCCATCACTCCCAGATAGCCTAAGTATCCCTGGCTCCCCAACTTCATACTTTTAAGGCTTCCGGCAATTTCAGACTTGCTCCTCGAGTCTTCTACATACCTGAAGCTCCAAATGTGCCATCTGATTGCTTGATGCTCTGAAGTCAAAACCCTTCTAGGCTTTGGTTGCCACTTTATCAAAGTTTGACGTAGCTGGAATATCTTGGTAAACTATCTGAAATTAATCTGTTGATCTAATTACTACTACTACTATTACTACTACTACTACTACTATATTTATACCCCGCCCATCTGGCTGGATTTCCCCAGCCACTCTGGGCAGCTCCCAACAGAATATTGTTGTTGTTGTTGTTGTTGTTAATATATTATATAATAATAATAATAATAATAATAATAATAATAATAATAATAATAATAAAGCAATAAAACATCAAACATTAAAAACTTCCCTAAACAGGCCTGCCTTCAGGTGTCTTCTAAAAGTCAGATAGTTGTTTATTTCCTTGACATCTGATGGGAGGGTATTCCACAGGGCAGGTGCCACTACCGAGAAGGCCCTCTGCCTGGTTCCCTACAACCTCATTTCTCGCAGGGAGGGAACCGCCAGAAGGCCCTCGGAGCTGGACCTCAGTGTCCGGGCTGAACGATAGGGTTGGAGACGCTCCTTCAGGTATACTGGGCCGAGGCTGTTTAGGACTTTAAAGCTCAGCACCAACACATTGAATTGTGCTCAGAAACGTACTGGGAGCCAATGTTGGTCTTTCAGAATTAGTGTTATGTGGTCTTGGCGGCCGCTCCTAGTCACCAGTCTAGCTGCCGCATTCTGGATTAGTTGCAGTTTCCGGGTCACCTTCAAAGGTAGCCCCATTGCAGTAGTCCAAGCGGGAGATAACTAGAACATGCACCACTCTGGCGAGACAGTGCGCAGGTGGACAGATCTGTGCCTAGTCCACGCGAGTAGCTTACGGCATTCAGGCTTGTAAACAGCGAAAAGACTAGAAACAAAGCCCCAAGCAGCCTGATTAAATTCAACAAACAGCAAAGGCTACTCCCGGGCAGAGATCAGCTGTGTTGCCCAAAGCGCATTTCTTTTGCAAATTTTTAAAAACGCATGTGCTTTTAGATGCTGGCATTGCTTTGGGACAGTCGGGCAGCCGCTGTGTATCCAGCTTGTGCTTGCGGCAAACTCTAGTAACACTGCAATTTTATCTTGGGTGAAACATTCATCCCCGTTGAGGGTTCAGAGTCACAGGTGGGAAGCGAGGTTGACTCTGGGAGAAACCCTCTCCTCTTTCCCCTAGCCCCACTGCCCTCCTCTGTATCAAATATCCACCCCTATTGGCTGCATCAGCTGTAACTGGAGGAGTAATAACACCTTGGGCCAAGGGGGGAGCTTTGTATATATAAGCAGGGCTGTGTTAATGCCATACACAATGGCATGCTTGTAGATTCCCACCCGCCACCCCATGCCTCCTTGGTCCCTTACACGAATGTGTGTATCTGCCAAACAAAACCAAGACCACCCCCCCGCCCCCTCCCCAATGTAAGGCAGCCGCCCTAGGTAACCACATTTGGTTGCGTTCGCCCCTTCCCTCTACCTGAAGTTTCCCTCCGTTTCAGAATGTCGAGCTCCTTTTTCTGCTTCTATTGTTCTCGTAAGGTTGCATGAAATGTAATCAACAATTACGCTTTTTTAAAATGCTTGACCCCCCCCGCCTGTTTCACTTTCTTTCTTGTTTTTTGAATATATATATATATTATTTTCATTTTTTAAGCAAGTTTTTTTATACGTTTACATCATTTTCAAATTCTGCGCTCTTGGCATAATAATAATAATAATAATAATAATAATAATAATAATAATAATAATAATTTATTATTATTTGTACCTCGCCCATCTGGCTGGGTCTCCCCAGCCACTCTGGGCGGCTTCCAGCAAACATTAAAATACATTAACACTAATATACATTACTTAGATCCCTTGGACGTCCCCCCCCCCCCCCGATTTCCAAATTTCCCCCTATTTCTTTGCATCTAACTACATTTTTTCTAGTTCATTTTGTCGCTCTTCCTCCCCCCCCCTTTAACTAATATTACATTATACGTGTTACGATAATCCTGGTAACGTTTTTAAGTGTACACAGTGGTCTCTAAGATATTCTGTAAACTTTTCCCACTCTTGACTGAATTTCTTATCATCATGTGGAACCTTCGGCACACGTAATGTTTTTTTTCGAACTACAACTCCCATCATCCCTGTCCATTGGCCGTGCTGGCTGGGGCTGATGGGAAATGGAGTCACCTGGACGTGTGATGCAGCCAGCATCGGTTTCGCATTTGTGCCAAAGGCCAAGCTAGATTAGAACTAGAGTAGACATTCTGGTTATTATGTCTTGAATAGCTTTCATATATCCAGACAGTTGAAAATATTTATATGCAGACTTTCCAGTCAGTTGCTCAAGGTGACTCACATTAAAACTGTTAAAACCCTTAAACGATGAAAAGCAACAATAAAACCCACATGTGTTAACGGAGGCTTCTGATTTGTTTCCTCCTTCCCAAAGACATATCACCCAGGGCTTGTTCCCAAAAGCTATGCCTGTTAAACTGCCACAGCCTCCCATCCCTCCCTCCCTCCTGAGGGAACCACAGTTAATGCGAAAGGGGGGAAAGGATCTTTTACCATTCTCAGCTCCTTCGTAAAACTGCTGTTCTCTTGAGGAAGCCATGACAGTGTTGGGACTGGCAGAACTGGCGGAGGTGAAGCGAGTGTTGGGAAGATGAGCTTGGCAAATCCGTGAGCTGGCGAGAAGTCGGGCTGGCTGGCTGAGAAAACGAGAAGCAAATGGGGGGGGGGGTCGTGCAATGGCAGTTTGGGTCTCACACCTGCAATTTTTGCAGGCTGAGTCAACCAGGGCAGAACAAGAGGCTTCATAGGGGCTGGTGGCATCCTGTTGGCAAGTCCCCAGAGCCCTGTAGTAGCTGCAGCACCCAGCCATGGGTGGCACAGTTGTCTAAGTATAGCTGAGGGCAGGCTAGAAGAAGAAGAAGAAGAGTTTGGATTTGATATCCCCCTTTATCAGTACCCGAAGGAGTCTCAAAGTGGCTAACATTCTCCTTTCCCTTCCTCACCAACAAACACTGTGAGGTGAGTGAGGCTGAGAGACTTCAGAGAATAGCCCAAGGTCACCCAGCAGCTGCATGTGGAGGAGCAGGGAAGCAAACCCGGTTCACCAGATTACGAGTCTGCCGCTCTTAACCACTACACCACACTGGCTCTAAGTCCCCCCTTTTCTAGCAAGCTGACCTGGTGGTATCAAGAGTGAGATAACTGGGTCTGGCTGGCAGAGTCCTCTGTTGGACTCCCTAGGCATCCAGATTGACAAGTTGAAACTCCGTTATTTATGTATGCAACAAATGCGGCCCGTGTTTTGTTAGCCCAAAAATGGAAAATGAGCAAGGTCCCAACCCAAGAAGAGTGGCAACTTAAGTTGACAGAATATACACAACTCGCAGATTTAACACATGAAAGAAGAGAACAAGAAGAACATACGTTTAGAGAAGATTGGAAAATGTTTATTGAATATATGGGAAATAACCGTGTAGAGCTGCAAACGCTGGCAGCATGAAGATAAATTCAACAGTGTAAATAAATTTTGATGGATGCAATAATGGAATACTGAATGGTCTAGTTTTTGTAAAATAAGCAGGGATTTATGATAAGTGAAATGAACCATGGAAAGAGAAGAAGGGAAGTCATTGATATCTTAAGGATGTAAAAATGAGGACTTTAAATTGTAAAACAGAAAATCTAATAAAAATTATATATATTTTAAAAAAGAAAAAACTTTGTAGCATCAAGTAAGCCTTTGGCGCCAAACCAACCTGACTACCTTTCTTTCATTCCCTACAGGTCTGCGGTGAGAAGAACCGCTTTGAGAAGCTGATGGAATATTTCCGAAATGAAGACTGCAACATTGATTTCATGGTAAAGAGAGAGCAAAGGACACAGTTTAGCTCCTTGCCTACCAAGGGCTCTCCCTCCCTCCTCAAACATACCATCACAAATAGATAGTGTTCACATACACACAAACACACACACACAGCCTTGCTGCCTTTCGCCTGATTTGCACACATCCCTGACATGTGGATTAAAAACAAAACATTGGCTTATCTTTTTTTTAGTTTACCGTACTTTGGTTTGCCACTCATGGTTTGTTTGGAGGAAACAAACCACGATCCCAGATTTGAATGCCACAACAGTGCAGACGATGATATTCCAGTAAGGTATTAGGAATAGAAATGTCCCTATGGTGACAAGATTATTCAGGCAGCATCTCCTGTCCTCAATCTTGCTCCTTCCTTGTTGCTGTCTTTGGAGCTAAAGGGAATGTGGCTGAGCAGCTGGAACAGCCAAACCAACAGGCCAGACTCTTCCTTTTGCATTATCATTGGCAGAGACAGAGAAACAAGGAAATTGGGACATCAGGACATCGATAAGTTCTGAGATACAACAGAGCAGGGTGTGGATAGGGTTGTGTCCATTGAAGTGCTACTAAGAGTAGACCCACTGAAGTGAATGCACCTAGGTTAGTCCTGTCCATTAATTTCAATGGCTCTATTCTGAGTAGGACTATGTTGGGTCCAACCCACAGCTATTGTTTGTGGTCGTATCTCAGACATCACCCCATTGTGTTGTGAGATGGCAAATATAATAATAATAATAATATACCCTGCTAATCTGGCTGGTTTTCCCCAGCTATTCTGGGCGGCTCCCAACAGAATATTAAAAACATGATAAAACATCAATCCTTAAAAACTTCCCTAAACAGGGCTGCCTTCAGATGTCTTCTAAAAGTCAGGTAGTTGTTTATTTCCTTGACATCTGAGAGAAGGCCCTCTGCCGAGAAGCCCTCTGCCTGGTTCCCTGTCACCTTCCTGCAGTGAGGGAACCACCAGAAGGCCCTCGGAGCTGGACCTCAGTATCTGGGCTGAATGATGGGGGTGGAGACGTTCCTTCAGGTATACTGGGCTGAGGCCATTTAGGGCTTTAAAGGTCAGCACCAACACTTTGAATTGTGCTCGGAAACGTACTAGGAGCCAATGTAGATCTTTCCGGACAGCTACCCTTTTAAGGCTGTACTTTTAAGGTGGTTTGGTTTATTGTTCAAGCTGAGAGCCAAGGATGGCGGTGCCAAACCTGCTTGAGCATCGCTGTATCAGAAATGAATATATAAAAAATGAAATGCAACTGTAGCAAGTTGAAATTATGGCCTAATCAGCTGAATAATATCAATATAACAAGGAGCTATGAAGAAATTCCATATAATTATAAAAGCAGGTATTATATACTAATATGATCTGTATATTTTATTTTATTTTAAATCCCAAAAGGCTAGGAGTGCATAATACAGTAGTGGTACCTTGGAAATCAAACAGAATCCATTCCGGAAGTCCATTAGACTTCCAAAACGTTTGGAAACCAAAGCATGGCTTCTGATTGGCTGCAGGACAATCCGAAGCCGCGTCAGACATTCGGGTCCAAAGAACGTTCACGAACCGGAACACTCACTTCTGGGTTCGTGGCGTTCGGGAGCCAAAACGTTTGACTCACAAGGCATTTGGGATCCAAGCTATGACTGTACTATGGTAAGAACCAATACAGTCATACCTCGGCTTACAGACGCTTCAGGTGGCGCGTTTTCGGGTTGTGCACCGCGCCGAACCCGGAAGAACCAGAACGGGTTACTTCCGGGTTTCAGCATATGTGCAGAAGCACTAAATCATGCTTTGCGCATAAGTGCCATCCGTGCGTGCACGGACGCGGCACTGCGGGCTGCGAACGCTGCGGGTTGCGAACGTGCCTCCCACACGGATCACGTTCGCAACCCAAGCGTCCACTGTATGTATAAACAGACGTAGAAATGAATGGAAATGTAACAATGAAACCCTGTTAAAGTGTATCTGTGCCAGACTAGTCCTATCCATGAGAACCTAGCCTGAAGAAAAGTGTAAAAAGAGGTACCCAGTTCCCAAAGGTAATGTGCTCTTCCCTTCTCTTTTGCCCCACTCCTTTCCTCCCCCCAAAATCTAGGTTGCTTGCATGCAGTTCATCAATATTGTGGTTCACTCTGTGGAGAACATGAATTTCCGGGTCTTCTTGCAATATGAGTTCACACAGTTGGGGCTGGATGATTACCTAGAGGTAAGTGGGTGATTGTGGGTTGGCGTCTATTGATGGCGGTTATTTTAATGCATTTTTCATTTGCAACCTTCTTAGTGATTGCAACCTTCTTAGTGATTCTGAGATGCCTTCCACATCCACATCTCTTGGATGCGGGTTTTCTGAATCACAAAAGTTTCTGGGAAAATGTATACAGTGGTACTTCGGTTTTGGAACGTAATGTGTTCCAGAAGACTGTTTCACTTCTGAAAGGTTCAAAAACTGAAGCGTTTACTGACGGAAGCATTTACTTACAAAAAAATCAATACGGAAGCCGCATAGCATGTTCGACTTCTGAAAAGCGTTCGAAAACTGAAGCATTTACTTCTGGGTTTTTGGCGTTCGAAAACCCAAACGTTCAACTTCTGAGGCGTTCAAAAACCGAGGTACCACTGTACTCGCCTAAATATTTGAGATTCAATTTAACATGTTTGTTTGATTTGCTATATGCAGTCAAACCTTGGTTGTCAAACGTAATCCGTTCCGGAAGCCCGTTCGGCTTCCAAAATGTTCGACAACCAAGGCGTGGCTTCGGATTGGTTGCAGGCGCTTCCTGCACTCAAGCAGAAGCTGTGTCAGACGTTTGGCTTCTGAAAAACATTCGGAAACCAGAACATTTACTTCCAGATTTTCGACGTTCGGGAGCCGAAATGTTCCAAAATGGAGGTGTTCGGGGTACGAGGTTTGACTGTACCAAACTAAACTAAACTAATAATAATAATAATCATGTCATGCTAATATTAATTTTACATGCCGTGTTGATATCCCAAAAAGTTTTCTAAGAAACGAAAACAGACAGCCTGAGAATGGAATGGCTTCACTTCAGACTAGACCAGGCGCAATTGAGCCTGAAGTCCATTCACCATCATTCAACAAGTTTGAATTAGTACCCTTGGCCAATATCCTTGCTGGTGCCTAATCACAGTGAGAAAGTCAAACAGCTCCCTTTTCTGGCACAGAGAATTAAGATGACTGGGTCTGGCTGCCAAAGTCCTCAACTTTGGCATCCCCACCTCACTTTAAGCATTGATTGCCATTTTTATTTCGGATTGGACTGGCATTGGATTTGTGCCATTTGCTCAATTTGACCTGTATAATCCCCGCCCCCATATATTAATGCTATGAAAGAATACCTTTCTAAAAATGGGGAGACACACACTTTTATGACACATATGAACAGGACTTGGAATTTTTGTTACCTCCCTTTTAACAGGATCTACGGCAATGTTATTTCATAGGAGATTTTGTGAGAATTGGAAGCTGCCTTGAAGTGTCGTTGACTTAGGGTAGAAACGGATGAAATAGAAAACAACAATTGTAGGAAGAGTTAGCCTCCTAAATAATTTAGCCCCAGCTTGTGCCAAACCTACAGGTCCCAACTTAAAGAAGAATGGAAACTTAAGTTGGCAGAATACGCGCAGCTTGCAGACTTAGCATATAGAATAAGAGAACAAGAAGAACATACGTTTAGAGAAGATTGGAAAATGTGTATTGAATATATGGGAAATAATTGTGTACAGCTGAAAACGCTGGCAGCATTCAAATAAATTCAACCGTGTAAACAAGTTTTGATGGATGCAATAAGGGAATACTGAATGGTATAGTTCTTTTAAAAGATGCCGGGATTTATGATTTATAAAATGAACCATGGAAAGAGAAGAAGGGAAAGTCATTGATATCTTAAGGATGTAAAATGAGTATTTGAAATTGTAAAACAGAAAATGTAATAAAAAAATTATATATAGTCGTACCTTGGATCCCGAACGCCTTGGTACTCGGACGTTTTTAGCTCTGGAACGCTGCAAACCCGGAAGTGAGTGTTCCAGTTTGCGAATGTTCTTTGGATCCCAAACGTCCGGCGGGGCTTCTGCGGGTTCCGATTGGCTGCAGGAGCTTCCTGCAGCCAATCGGAAGCCGCGCTTTGGTTTCCGAACGTTTTGGAAGTTGAACAGACTTCCGGAACGGACTCCAAGGTACGACTGTATATATTAAAAAAAGGTCTGGCTGCACCATTCAGACACACCAATTCCGGTCTTGTCTGTTTCCATCCTCCCCATGTGGCGATGCTTGAAACAGGCTGCCTCCTTCCTGCTGCACTGCGCACAGCTAATCCCAGCTGTAGCTTTAAACGCCACACTTTCCCTCTTCCGCCTCAGCAGAAGCTGCGCTATTCGGAGAGTGACAAGCTGCAGGTGCAAATCCAAGCCTACCTGGACAACATATTTGATGTGGGCGCCCTGCTGGAGGACACCGAAACCAAAAACGCTGTCCTGGAGCATGTGGAGGACTTGCAGGAGGAAGTCGGGCAGGTGTGGAGGCTGGCTAAGTTCTCTGGGGATGATGTACCTAAGCTGAACTGGGGGGCAGTGCTCGGCGAATGAAAAAGACCCTCCCCACTCACTAGGTCACACAAAAATGGGGAAAGGGCTTGAGGCTACCCGAGTCCCATCCCTACAATCTGTATGAACAAAAGGGATGCGGGTGGCACTGTGGTCTAAACCACTGAACCTCTTGGGCTTGCCGATCAGAAGGTCAGCGGTTCGAATCCCCGCGACAGGGTGAGCTCTTGTTGCTCTGTCCCAGCTCCTGCCAACCTAGCAGTTCAAAAGCATGCCTGTGCAAGTAGATAAATAGGTGCCATTGTGGCGGGAAGGTAAACAGCATTTCCATGCACTCTGGTTTCCGTCACAGTGTTCTGTTGCGCCAGAAGCGGTTTAGCCATGCTGGCCACGTGACCCGGAAAGCTGTCTGTGGACAAATGCCAGCTCCCTTGGCCTGAAAGCGAGATGAGCGCCACACAGGGGCGTTTCTAGCCCCTTCTAGCCCCCATGATGCGTGTGCGTGCATCATGATGTCATGACGCACATGCATAGCGTGACCCCCCGCCCCCGGGGGTGCCGGGCGGCGGCTTCAGGAGTCTCTGCAGCCACTCCCTCAGTGGAGCGCAAGTCGGGGCAGGGAGAGGGGCGGGCCAGCGAGGAGGGGTGTCACCTCTCCCTGCCCCGGCTCCGCTAGCCAGCCAGCGGCGGAAAAAGCTGCTGGAGGGGGGGGGGGCTATTTTCGGCGCTGCAGGGGCGGCCAGCGAGGGGGGGTGACACCCCTCCTTGCTAGCTGCCCCTGCAGCTCCACCCCGGCAGTGCCGAAAATAGCCTTAAAAAAAAAAAAAGCCCAGGGGGCGCGGGCACCGCCCAAAGTGTCACCCCCAGCAGGGCGCTGCCGGGGCAGCCCGCCCCCCTTGCTACGCCCCTGGCGCCACAACCCCACAGTCGCCTTTGACTGGACTTAACAGTCCTTTTACAACAACACCCCCCGCCAACCTTTTGTTTGAACAAGGGGGGCTGTTGGCTCCTTCTTTTCCCTGTCGCATCTCCGGCCCAGGACCCTCGTACTTACGGGACCGCCTCTCCTGGTATGTCCCGCAGAGGACTCTAAGGTCCATGAATAATAATAGTTTAAGGGTCCCGGACTCAAAAGAAGCCAGATTATCCTCCACCAGGGTCAGGGCTTTCTCAGTGATGGCTTCGACCTGGTGGAATGCTCTGCCCCACGAAACTAGGGCCCTGCAGGACCTGATCTCCTTCCGCAGGGCCTTTAAGACAGAGCTATTCCACCTGGCCTTCAATTTAGCCTGATTCGTCATTCCTTTTTTCCCTTCCCTTTTCTGAGACCCCATATTTAAACCCTTCCCTGGCCTCCTTACTGGCCCTAGCAAAATAACTTGGCCAATTAGCCCTGGTGATGTTCATTTATGTTGTATTTGATGCTGTTTTTAACCTTTTTTCTTTTTAAGTAATTTTTAATCAATGTTTTATATTTGTTGTTACCCGCCCTGAGCCCAGTTTTTAGATTGGGAAGGGCGGGGTATAAATAAAAAAATATTTTTATTATTAATTCACTTTCCCATGCATTGTTTCTCTTTGCAGCTTGCAGAGAAACTCCAGGATGCAGAGAACGAATCCATGGCCAAAGTCGCAGAGCTGGAGAAGCAGCTGTGCCAGTCGCGCCGCGAGGTGGAGACCCTGAGAGCACGGACTACGGGCAATGAGCAGGTATGGGCAGCGAGCTGCAGGAGCCGTGGATTGTTGGAACTGGTTCCCAAAAGGAAACGCTTGGGGCGCCCTGCCAGTTCGAACCAAAGCTTGATCTAATATTAATACTACTACTACTACTACTACTAATAATAATAATATAATTTATTATTTGTACCCCGCCCATCTGGCCGGGTCTCCCCAGCCACTCTGGGCGGCTTCCAACCAATATCAAAATACATTAAAATATCACAGATTAAAAACTTCCCTAAACAGGGCTGCCTTCAGGTATTTTCTAAAGGTCATGTAGTTGTTTATCGCTTTGACCTCTGCTGGGAGGGCGTTCCACAGGGCGGGCGCCACTACCGAGAAGGCCCTCTGCCTGGTTCCCTGTAGCTTTGCTTCTCGCAGTGAGGGAACCGCCAGAAGGCCCTCGGCGCTGGACCTCAGTGTCCGGGCTGAACGGTGGGGGTGGAGACGCACCTTCAGGTATACTGGGCTGAGGCCGTTTAGGGCTTTAAAGGTCAGCACCAACACTTTGAATTGTGCTCAGAAACGTACTGGGAGCCAATGTAGATCTCTCAGGACCGGTGTTACGTGGACCAACTCCACCGGGAGTTTATATACCACCCTATACCCTATACCCGGGGGTCTCAGGGCAGTTCACAGAATAAAATCAAGATATAAAACCACAAAATACAGCGAGGGGGGAAAGTATTTGATCCCCTGCTAAATTTGCCCGTTTGCCCTCTGACAAAGAAATGACCAGTCCATAATTTTAATGGTAGGTTTTTTGTAGCTGTGAGAGAGAGAACAACAACAGGAAAACCCCCAGAAACCCAGAAGACAAAAGTCAGGGATTGATGTTTTCAATACTGTTTTCCTCGGAATAGGATAGGACAAACAGTCCAAGGAGTCCCTCTTTGCTACAAATGCCCCAGCCCCAGGGCTCCCTGCAGTACCCTGCCTTGGAGCGCAAACTAGAGGAACTTGAAGACAAGGGGCTAATCCGGATCCTGCGCGGACCTGGCGGAGATGTCATCGTTGGCATTGAGGTCATCCCGGTCATTGTGGAAGCCTCAGGGGCCTCTTCAGTTACCATTGATGCACCTTCGTCAACCAGCACAGGTATGTGGAGCAAACAATATGCCCATTTTGTGGCAGAAACAAAAGGTGTTGTCTGATTCCTCTTTTGCTGGGCTCTGCCACATCGAATATGGGACCCGGGGGGCGGTGTGGTCTGAACCACAGAGCCTCTTGGGCTTGCTGATCAGAAGGTCGGTGGTTCGAATCCCCGTGATAGAGTGAGCTCCCATTGCTCTGTCCCAGCTCCTGCCAACCTAGCAGTTCGAAAGCACGCCATTGCAAGTAGATAAAGAGGTACCATTGCGGCGGGAAGGTAAACGGCATTTCCGTGCACTCTGGTTTCCGTCACAGTGTCCCATTGCGCCAGAAGCGGTTTAGCCATGCTGGCCACACGACCGGGAAAACTGTCTGTGGACAAACACTGGCTCCCTCGACCTGAAAGCAAGATGAGCGCCGCAACCCCAGAGTTGTCTTTGACTGGACTTAACCATCCAGGGGTCTTTTACCTTTTTACCTTAAATAAATAAAGATGTGCTTCTTTTCCTTTCCAGATTTTCCTTCGCCGTCCACATCTCCTGTTCCTCCTCCTGCTCCCGAAATCCCACCAGCCCCGCCCCTGCCTTTCACCATGGACAGCAGCTCCCTGGTTCCTTCATCCTCTCAAGAGGAAGCTCCTCCTCTTCCCCCTCCAGCTCCGCCCCTTCCGGGGATCAGCGTCCCTCCTCCTGCCCCACCGCTTCCTGCGGTAGGAACTACAGCTGCTGCTGCTCCTCCACCACCGCCACCCCCCCTCCTGCCAGCGGACGGTCCGGTTCCTCCTCCTCCCCCCCCTCCGCCGATGGCTGATGGTGCAAGTCTCCCAGGAGTCACAGTAACCTCAGGTGAGCTCAGATGGTAGTGTGTGAAACTCTTCATCTCCAGGTCATGGGTTCAAGCCCCGCGTTGGGGTAAAGATTCCAGCTGGGCGTTGTGCTAGATGTCCCTCGTGGTTCCCTCCAACTCTATGAATTTATTGTGAGCCAGAATCAGAAGAATCTTTATTTGCACCAGCCACAAGCCATCGCAATAAAATAAAATAAAATGTACTGAATATACAGTGGTACCTCTGGTTACGAACGGGATCCATTCTTCAAGAACGTGCACTGTGAGTAGAGGCAGTCAGCTGTTCTGTATTCTCACTTCCCTCGGAGCTGCATACATAGAATCTTAGAACTGTAGATTTGGAAGGGATCCTGAGGGTCATCTAGTCCAACCCCCTTCAATGGTGGGGAGAGGGGGTGTTACCCCCATTTTACAACAGTTAAGTTGGTGGATTCGTTAGAATAATGGAAGTTAAGCAATCCAGTCTGGCTTGTCAAGCCTGGATTGTTCCTGGTAAGTTTCCCCTTTTATTTACAACAATAATAACACGACAGTCTTGTTTAAAAGTAAGAGTCTAGTTCACAGTTCACAGCAGTATTCTGAAGGCAGGCTTTATCTTGTGGTTACAGTTACACTTGTAGAGAAAAGAAGTCTGAGCTAGGCCTCAGACTTTCTACCTTGTGGCTTCCATCCTTTCTAAGGATGAGCCGTGTGCTGCTGGCTAAGAGCCAGGAGAGAGGAAGATGGCTGCATGGCTAGCCCTTTTATAGGGTCTGCTAGGGTCACACACAGCCGGAGGATGCTCCAGAACAGGTATGACAGGAAGTCTTCCCTGTCTGGGGCAACATTCCCCTGTGTGTCCACTCTAGGAAACAGGAACTGTTGTATTTGACTGCTTCGGTGATGATACATCCTACAGGTCCAGAGGCTGAAGGGGTTCAAGGGTTGGAATTGGTACCTGTGGTTGCTAGGCAACCACAGGATATAGGTGGGCCGCACCTGAGATGTCGTCTTCTCTCTGTGTACAATCTGTCAGAAGGCCACCAGATGTTAGGTTGGAAAGGACGAGAACTCTTGATTTGGTGGACTCTGACAGGCTCTGTTATCCTTTGAAAGCTGTCAAGATCAAGAAGCCAATACAAACGAAATTCCGGATGCCCATCTTCAACTGGGTGGCTCTGAAGCCCAACCAGATCAACGGCACGGTCTTCAACGAACTCAACGACGAGAAGGTCCTTCAGGTACGTCCAGGCTCAGTTCCCTCCTCCCCGCTTCCTGCTCGTTCCCAACCCCCTGCCCACCCCAAACCCTCGCTGTGCTCTCAATTTCTGACTTCCTCTCGGCGCAGGAGCTTGACATGAACGACTTTGAGGAGCAGTTCAAAACCAGAGCTCAAGGCCAGGCCCGTGAGCTCCCTGCCCTGAAGGCAAAGGCTTCCCAGAAGAAAGCCCCCAGCAAAGTGATGCTGATTGAATGTAACCGGGCCAAGAACCTGGCCATCACGCTTCGCAAGGCGGGGCTCAGCATCGACGGCATTTGCAAGGCCATCCAGGTGTGAGTAGCCTACACGCAAGGGATGGGTTTTTCCCCTCTCCAATTCCTTTTCCCAGCAGAGTGGGCAGAGGAGGTGAGACTACATGGAAAGAGGATCGAGGCTGTTCCTGATTTAGAGCCGGGTCAGTCAGCAGGAACCCATCTCACTGATAAGGCATGCTTTTGCTGTCCCTAGTCTAGATGAAGCAGCAAGGCAACTATGTGTTCTATGTACGTTCTTAAGAGCGAGGAGAAAGGGCCACAGCAGAGTGGCAAACCATCTGTGGCACATGCAGAAGGTCCCGGGTTCAAATCCTCGGCATCTCTGGGTAGGGCTGGGGAAGACTGTCTGTCTAAAAAAAAACCTCGAGAGCTGCTGCCGGTCAAGGAAGAGCAGTGTTCCCCAAACTTGGGGCTTCAGCTGTCGTTGGACTACAACTCCCATCATCCCTAGCTAGCAGGACCAGTGGTCAGGGATGATGGGAATTGTAGTCAAAAACAGTTTGGGAAACCCTGATGTAGACAGATGTGAGCTACATGGATCCCGTGGTCCGACTCTGTATAAGGCAGCTTCCTATGTAGTACGGTATTTGCACAAGTGCCACAGAGGCTGTTCAATAGCAGGGGGAAAGGCAAGCATCAAAGGTTTGGGAAAGACGGGCAGAGAACTTGTGCAAGATCCGAACACCCCGCATTAGTGTTGACCTGAAGGGTTTATAGATGACTCCCAGGCAATTAGTTGCCCAGAATGAGAAGCAATTGGGACCATTAGAGAATGGTGGGCCTGTTGAATGCTCTAAACCACTGAGCCTCTTGGGCTTGCCGATCAGAAGGTCAGCGGTTCGAATCCCCACAACGGAGTGAGCTCCCGTTGCTCTGTCCCAGCTCCTGCCAACCTAGCAGTTTGAAAGCACACCAGCGCAAGTAGATAAATAGGTACGGGTGTGGCGGGAAAGGTATAAACAGCATTTCCGTGCGCTCTGGTTTCCGTCGCGGTGTTCCGTTGTGCCAGAAGCAGTTTTGTCATGCTGCCCACACGACCCGGAAAGCTGTCTGTGGACAAACACCGGCTCTCTCGGCCTGAAAGCGAGATGAGTCGCCTTTGACTGGACTTAACTGTCCAGGGTCCTTTACCTTTTTTTTAACCTAGGCCTTCCTGGCTGTCTAAGATGTTGAAACTCAAAGGAATGAGTGTTGGCCGCCAACTTGGGACGGCTTTAGAAGGCAATCAGACAAATCCAGGGAACGTAAAGCTGTCCTGGGCTACTGTATTACCCACTGACATACTTGTGGTGTGTCAGTGGCCTAGAGCTATTTATGACCATTTGAAAAGAGCTCCCAGCCAACTTGAAGCCGGGGAAGATTACATCCCTCATTAGCAGTCACACACTGCATAGTTAAACAATGGGCTTCCCTGCCACAAGATGTGGTAATGACCAACGATTTTGATGGCTTTAATAGGGGATTAGACAAATCCACAAAGGATATCATTGGCTATTAAGCATGATGGTTATATGCAGCTTCTAGGATCCAAGGGGTCAGCATGGCTTCTGATCTTTCCTGGCTCTGAGATCCTTTTAATTGGAGATACCAGGAACTGAACCTGGAACATGCAAGCGCTGGGATCTGACATTGAACTATGGCTTTCCCCCCAAGCACTGTAGTATTCACTGAGGAGCTGGGTTCGAATCTATCCACTAATGGCTGCCCTCACAAGGCGAGCTTTTTGGTGTGTGTTGCTTGAATCTCAGACCGAATTTTCTGTTCCTGCCATCATGATAAAGTGGCTCATTTGAGTTCTAATAGCCTCTGCGGTACTGCTTAAATATTAACTGCTGCCATTGGTTTCCTCTTTGAGGAATGGAGAACCAGGGAGCTGGTCCGAGTTTGTTACCTATGATCAGAGTAAATGACTATAGGGAAACACTCCTCCCTTTGCCCCATGTTCTTAAGAAGGCACCGCGGTCCTCAGGGCCAGCACACCCATGGGGCAAGGTGAGGCAACTGCCTCAGGCGGCAGGATCCACAGGGGCAGCAGATCTTTATTCCCTCCTTGTTCGTGATGTAGATCTTCGCTCGCCCTTTCTTCCCTGGCGGAGAGGGGAGGTGCCATTTTGTAGTTCGCCTCCAGTACTGATGTATCTTGAACCTGCCCCGGTGGTCTTCTGTTGTTACCCAGCCAATGAATCTGAGCCTTTGCTTTGCTCCCATTCAGATACGACCTGCAGTCCCTCAGCCTTGACTTCCTGGAGTTGTTGATGCGCTTCATCCCCACGGAATACGAGCTGACGGTGATTCGCAGGTACGAGAAGGAGCAGCGGCCGCTGGACGAGCTTTCGGATGAGGACCAGTTCATGATTAAATTCAGCAGGATCCCTCGCCTGGCGGAACGCATGAACATCATGACCTTCCTGGGCAACTTTGGAGACACCGTCCAGCTCCTTCTACCCGTAAGGGAGTGGAATAGGCAGCCAGGGGGCAACTAGGGTGGCGGGCAACAGCAGGGGCACCTTTGCCGGTGCAGTCCGGACAGGTGTGCAGAAAGGACATAAAAGATGATGCAACAAATTGCCGCTTGCATTTTTGCAACACCTTTCTTTTTGGTATGGTATAGCAAGCCTGTTTTCAAGATGAAAATACGGTTCTTGGGTTGCTTGGCTGCTTAGCTGGGGCAGAAAGCCTGTGTCAGCTTCGGGGAATCGGCTTCCTTCCCCGTGGCTGTAAATAAGCAGATCAAACGAAAGGGAATTCTTACCAGTTAGTTTCTTTAATAAACACAGCAAAGGACAAAAGAAAGCATCTAACCAGAATGGCGGTGCTCCCATTTAAGGGATACTCGCACTTCCGTCCCTATTAATCTACGTCATTCCTACGTTTTGTAATCTGAGCTTGTACCCTCTGTGCTTTCTTGTAACCTAGATGATATACATTGTTTATCGAATTTATAAGACAAAGACAAATCCTGATACAATGCCTCAGAAATTAATGAATTACCCCCACTGAAATGAACTTATAAAGTCTGGTTTCACTAGACTTCTATTATTGGTTTTCTTGATGTTTGTAGATAAGTTCATAGAAATTCCAACAACGGGTAAGTTTGTCGTTGTTCGCAACGACCGAGGGATGCTGATGAAAAAGACAGGGTGCCAGCGTTCTGCACCTGTTTTGCCCTTGCAGTCTGACCAGTTACAAGACCGCTACGCCCCCATTGGGGCCCATTTACTAGGGCTTGTGAATATCGCATGCACTCCCTTGGCAATTTCGGGATTGTGCCACTTGTAGAAATGGCTAGTTACGGCATCGCCAGGCACCTGCCTTCCATCCAACCTGGGCTGTGCCAGTTCTCTGTGTGGAATTCTGCCTCCATTACCACACAGGGAGGGATCTGGCTGAGGAATTCTAGGAGTCTTTCAAACGAAGGGCAAAGGCGCTGACTGTTTGTCTTTGCCAGGGCTGGCCTTTACGATGAAGCAAAAGGTAGCAGATGCCAAGGTGAGGGTGGGGGTGGGCAGAGCTGCCCTGCCCTGTACCCCTTAGACTAGCCTGCTGACCTCAAGTGCGGTGGAAGATGCTTCATTCGGTACGATTCAACTGCCAGTCTGATTGGCTTCTTTATTTACCTTGCGGGAAGGTGCCGTCTTCAGGCAGCAAAATGTATTGAGCCGGCCCTTATCTTTGCCAAGGCCGAGGTCAAGACGCTTTGTGGGATCAGCCATGGGATATAACAGGATTGTTATTACCTAGGCCCTAGCAGAGTGGTGACGAGCATCACATAACTCAGGGATTTGAAGTGCCCCCCCCCCCGGCACACGCTCTGTCTTGTGTTCATAATATAAATGATTTCTTGTAGGGAGGGTGGAAATTAAACTTAAGACATTTCCCTAAGATTTGAGTATCAGTACACCAATGCGCCTTTTCATTTACCCCCTTACTCCCATAATCTTAACGTTTCACTCCGTAATATTGAATAAATCTGAATTTTCAGAAGTTTGGCACCTTCAGGGCTTGGAATAAAAAGTTCACTTTCCGCATTTTGAGTTAGCTCCACTAAAGTGGATATAGAGCTGGTGCAGGGGAAGGTGTTGGACAAAGCAAGGGATCTGATTATGCCGTCGTTCTTTCCCATCCACAGCAACTCAATTCCATCATCGCTGCTTCGATGTCGGTCAAGGCTTCTACCAAACTGCGCCAGATTTTGGAGGTGAGGTTCCTTAAAAATAAGGGCAGGTTAGCTCAGTCACATAAAGAAGCAAGCCCACGAGTCAAATCCAAAGCATTAAATTGGTGACATCCTAAAATTCTGAGAGCTGAGACACATCTCCACCCTCCGATTGCAAGTATGGACACAAGTTAATCTTAGATTGGAAAAGGCTGGCTTTTAGAGCGAGGTGCCCTCACAGGAGCTCATCCAATGTGTTTCCCTCCGAGTTGCTGCTGTGAGAGCGCTCTGTTAATTTTGGAAGCAGGTAAGCCCAGAACAGTGACTCATGCAGATACTCAACAGGCAGCCTCCTCTCACGGTGGGCAGTTCTGTTTGCATGGAAATGGGATCCGTAGATCCAAACAAGTGTCCCCAGCCGTGCACGACTGGTTTGGATTGATTGGTTGTCTCCCATAGATTGTCCTGGCGTTTGGGAACTACCTGAATAGCAGCAAGCGGGGAGCAGCCTATGGATTCCGCTTGCAGAGCCTTGATGCGGTAAGTGACGTGGGTTGGGGAAGCATGGAAGACTTGGCACCCTCTTGGGGGAGCACGTCATGGCCAGACACTAAACAGCAGGGGGTCAGCTTGAGGATTCGCGCTGGCCTTGGGCGAGATTGTAGTGGACCTCTGTGTTTGCCAGAGCACCCCAGAAAGCCACAGTGGCAAATCATTCTCAAACTATGGATCGGTGTTAGCCACAGGTTGGGTTTCAAGCAAGACTGATCCAGAATGCAGCAGCCAGGCAGGTGACTTGGAGTGGCCGCCGAGACCATACAACACCGGTCCTGAAAGACCTACATTGGCTCCCAGTATGTTTCCGAGCACAATTCAAAGTGTTGGTGCTGACCTTTAAAGCCCTAAACAGCCTCAGCCCAGTACCCTATATACTCGAGTATAAGCCTAGTTTTTCAGCACATTTTTTGTGCTGAAAAAGCCGCCCTCGGCTTATACTCGAGTGAGGCAGGCAGTGGCTCCTATGAAGCTTTCCCAGGTTTTTTGTGGTAAAATTGGGTGCCTCGGCTTATATTCGGGTCGGCTTATACTCGAGTATATAGGTATACCTGAAGGCAGCCAATCAGAAGCTGCACTTTGGTTTCCGAACGGACTTCCGGAACGGGTTCCGTTCGGCTTCCCCTGTACGGCTGTACTAGCAACAGAAATACGAGGTGATTTTTGTGAAATATTGGGGATTGGCTCCCTCACCCTACCCCCACTCTGACCCGTTTCTCTCTGTAGCTCCTGGATATGAAATCCACAGACCGGAAGCAGACGCTGCTTCATTACATCGTGCGAGTGATCCAGGAGAAATACTCTGACCTCACAAACTTCGCCAATGACCTGCACTTCCTGGAAAAAGCAGCAGCAGGTGCTGAGCCAGAGGGTTCTGGGCAAGGGGAGAACTTTACAGCGAAGGATGGGGGGCAGCTCCTTCCACTTGGCCATGGGAATGTGCCAGAGGGGGTAATAATACCCTTAAAAAATATATATTCTGAAGTCCCTAGGTAGATGTGTTAATTGGAGCCACGGCAGCTCGGTTGGGCCTGCTTCGCCTCAGAGCAGTGTGGTGTAGCGGTTGAGCGGTAGACTCGTAATCTGGTGAACCGGGTTCGCGTCTCCGCTCCTCCACATGCAGCTGCTGGGTGACCTTGGGCTAGTCACACTTCTCTGAAGTCTCTCAGCCCCACTCACCTCACAGAGTGTTTGTTGTGGAGGAGGAAGAGAAAGGAGAATGTTAGCCGCTTTGAGACTCCTTCGGGGAGTGATAAAGCGGGATATCAAATCCAAACTGCTCCTCTTCTTCTACCTTCTTCTTCTTCTTCTTGCATCTTTCTCTGTTGGCTCTCGCAGTATCCCTGGACAGCGTGCTCCAAGATGTGCGGGGCCTACAGAGGGGCATGGAGCTCACGCGCAAAGAGTTCATGCGCCAGGATGACAGCGCTGTGCTCAAGGACTTCCTCAAGGCGAACACAGAGGTGATGGAGAAGCTCCAGGCCGATGGCAAAACTGCGCAGGTGAGGAGGAGGAGGAGGAGGAGGAGGAGAGGTGGTGCTTAATTCAGAAGGGGTTGTCGTGGCAACTGACAAACAGAGGGGGAGATTTGAGCCTTTAAAAAAAAAAGCTTGTCAGAAACTCTTGAGGACCACTCACGGGGGGGGGGGGGGCAGGAGACAAACTGATTTAAATTGGTTAGGACCACCGGTTTGTCATCTCTGGCTTTTTAAAAAGTTGGATGGAACTGAGCAGTAATGGGTGTGAATGCTCGCTGTGCTCATTTTAAGCTCTCATTAAACCACAGAGCCTAGGGCTTGCTGATCAGAAGGTCAGCGGTTCGAATCCCTGCGGCGGGGTGAGCTCCCATTGCTCGGTCCCAGCTCCTGCCCACCTAGCAGTTCGAAAGCAAGTCAAAGTGCAAGTAGATAAATAGGTACTGCTCTGGCGGGAAGGTAAACGGTGTTTCCGTGCACTGCTCTGATTCGCCAGAAGCGGCTTAGTCATGCTGGCCACATGACCCGGAAGCTGTACGCCAGCTCCCTCGGCCTATAGAACGAGATAAGCGCCGCAACCCCAGAGTCATCTGTGACTGGACCTAATGGTCAGGGGTCCCTTTACCTTTTTAAGCTCTAATTGAATTGTCCGAGTTTACATTTTTTTATATATATTGCGTTGGCATTTAACTCCACCTTTTCCCCATTTCCTCTCCACGCCTGTGTGGATGTTCCTCTGTGTGTGGATGCATCAAACTCCTTGAAAGCTTATTCCATTGTGTGTGTGTTGTTTTTAAGGTGCCGCAAGGCTCTTTGCCATTTTTGCCAATAAAAATGAAGCCTACGCACCTTGATCTCAAAGCTGGCATCATCCATGGGTTCCCAAAGTTAAGAGGCTCATTGCACGGGGAAACCGATAAATACAAGAAACAAATTTGAGAGAATGTGTCGCTGCGGACACAGCCGCCGCCCCGAGATTGAGGGTTGTGTGACTGTGGTTTTTTTTCTTTCTTTCTGTACAGGACGCCTACGAGTCGACAGTGGAGTATTTCGGGGAAAACCCCAAGACTACCCCTCCGACAATGTTCTTCCCCACCTTTGTGCGCTTCGTCAAGGCATACAAGGTAAGACTCTTGCCTTTAGCTTGGGTGCATCCTGTTTATTGACTGTGAGCCACACTCCTTGAGTCCCATATTGATTTGCATCGGGAAGGTTCTGAATACCAACCAACTTTTGTAAAGATTGCTGACATAATGCAGACGGGGGACTTTGAATTCTTAAATCATGCTATGTGAATGCTAAGTGTTGAGGATTATTGTAGTAGTTACAGGGTCAATAAAATGTGTTGCAGCGGTAGGCCACACCAATTTTTTTTATTGATAAGAAGAATAAGAAAAAACAGCTTCTAGCAGTGCTTGACTTATTACATAAAACTCAACTACTTTATAATCATAATATTGTAGAGTTGGAAGGGACACCGAGAGTCATCTAGTCCAACCCCCTGCAATGCAGGAATATGGGGGGGGGGAATATGATCATGGGGCATCCAGAAAGTATAGAACAATGCAGCTACATAAGAACATGAATCATTCCCAATATATATATAAGCAAGCCTCTTGCATATGTACCTTAAGTATGCGTACAAACTCAATGAGAGATGTGAGCTTGAAGTGTTACCTGATGCTCGTATTTTGAAAATATATCTATCCATATTCTGACATTTTAAAAAGAAATTATATTGATACATAACACCGGTCTTGAAAGACCTACATTGGCTCCAAGTACGTTTCCGAGCACAATTCTAAGTGTTGGTGTAGTCCTAAACGGCCTTAGTCCAGTATACCTGAAGGAGCGTCTCCACCCCCATCGTTCAGCCCGGACACTGAGGTCCAGTGCCGAGGGCCTTCTGGCGGCTCCCTCACTGCAAGAAGCCAAGTTACAGGGAACCAGGCAGAGGGCCTTCTCGGTAGTGGCACCTGCCCTGTGGAATGCCCTCCCACCAGATGTCAAAGAGAAAAACAACTACCAGACTTTTAGAAGACATCTGAAGGCAGCCCTGTTTAGAGAAGCTTTTAATGTTTAATACATTATTGTATTTTAATATTCTGTTGGAAGCCGCCCAGAGTGGCTAGGGAAACCCAACCAGATGGGCGGGGTATAAATAATAAATTATTATTTTTTATTATTATTATTACTACTACTACTACTACTACACTGAAATGTTAAAATATTTGATTGTCCTTGAATCTCAAACCACACCAGTGTGGCACGCACACCCTTTGAGAACCACTGAGCTAGAGAAAGGAGAACTCCCTAGTTTTTATATCCCGTTTCCTAGATAGCGTTTGATACGAATAACTTTAATAGAAAGAGTGACTAGCTCTTGTAGATGTTGCTACAGGGAGGCAAGGATAGGTAAGGCTCCCTTGGGGGGAAATTCCCCCTACCCACCCCGCCTACGAATGGTGGCACCAGTGGGCAGTTGTAGGGCTGGGATGACAACAGCTGAATTAGCAAAAAGGTTTTCTACCTCCCCATCTCTCCCCATCTTTAGTACAGGTCATGTAATAAAGGACAAAGTTTGACTGTTTCAGATTGTGGAAGCAAAACAGGACCACCCAAAATAAGGCGGTGGTTCTTGCAGAGGTGAAGATCTCTCTTAAGTATGCAGAAATATATCATTAGTTTGTAAACTAACAAAAAAGAAAAGAAATATTTTTGGAAAACTTAAAGATCATGAACCACAGAATGTTGAGTACCTCTGCTGGGGAAAAGTGAAGCAGTTTAGCCAGCCCGAGACCCTAACAACTTATTATATCCTGGCAATGAGAGCTGGGGGGATGTGTGTGATGAGTTTTCAAACACTGTTCTCCGGAAAGGTGGGCTTGCGAATCTGATAACTCTGTGGTGCGACGTGTTCGTGAGCCCTGTCACCATCTAGTGATGTACCTTCGATTGCTTAGCGAAGCTGATTTTTATCTCTCCTTGCCCAAAAACAAGAAAGCGGAAGAAGATATCCAGTTGTGGAAGAAGCAGGAAGCAGCGGCCAAAGTGGAGGAGGTGAACTCCCCCAGCCAGGAGGAAAAGGCAGCTCCAAAGGTAGGTGTTAACACGTTGGCACACCTTTCCCAAACCATGCCCCCCTTCCCCCTGCTTTTCCCCAAAATGAAAAGAGTTCTGGAATTCCCACCAGACTGTATTCAGCAATTGGATTTAGTGTCTTGGACCAGATCTAAACTCGGCCAAAAACACTTTCTGCTCGCAGGATTCATATAACTTGCTCTGTTGTTGATTGTCAGAAACAGCTGTTGGCCTTTAGAGGATTTACAGAATTATTATTAGTAGTAGTATTATTAATTTTACTGTTTAATGGAGGGTTTGATATATTTTCTGGCTCATATTTGTTGCAGGGTTTTTTGTACATTTTTATACCGTTTCACAATTATTTGCAGACTTGTGGCTTTTTTGTTCTCTTATTTCTGTGCTACGCTAGTTTGGCATGTAGCAATTGCACTGTGCAATATTGCAATAAGAGGACTGGGGGGGGGAACTTTATGGATGTAATGCTTCCTACAGTTTGCGATAGTATTTCTCAGCGAATTAAATGTGACCAAGCCTTCTGTACTTTGTCACAAAAAGCAGGTTTTCCAGGTGACTTATTTTGGCGAGTGTCAAAATAAGAATTTATGGTGTGTTGCTGTCAAGATTCACTTTGAATTAAAATATATATTGCAGCAAAAAATTTTTTTAAAAAAAATCTGCTGCCTTAAGCCCCTGTGAACAGACTGGGTAAAAAAAAATTTACAAAATCGAACAATGGATGGTATTCAGCAACAACAAGCAGCAAACTGGTTCCCCCCGTATATCTAGTACCTTGGACAGCTGCCTGATGGGTAGGCCTGTCCTGCGAAGAGAAATACGTGTGTAACCACAGCAACCGCTTCTCTCTCTTGGCAGTCTCCCACCCACAAGGCCAAGCGGCAGCAGATGGACCTCATTTCTGAGCTGAAGAAGAAGCAGCTGGTGAAGGAGCCCCTCATTTATGAGGAGAAAGATGGAGCCATTGAGGACATTATTACAGGTGAGGAGGAAGGAGGCCGTTTGTTTTACCAGCGGGCTTTGAAGTCTTGGCAGATCCTCCGCGGAGGGCCGGCGATGGGCCGGGCAAAGTGGGAACCACGTGGAACCGTAGCGCCCGAGGGTAGAAACTTCCGAGCTGTGCAGTTTGGGCCTAGCGTTGCCACCACTGCAGCCACCTGGCATGGGGCGGCTCGGTTGGTAAAGCGTGAAACTCTTAACTTCAGGGTCATGGGTTAAGAGCCCCACGTTGGGCAAACAGATTCCTGCATTAGAGGGTGTTGTACTACCGGTATATTGACCCTTGTGGCCCCTTCCGACTCTACGGTTCTATATCTGGGGAAGGATAGGAGGCAATCACAGGCTTTACTGCGTGGTCCAAGGGCGCTGTGCTGAGCCCTTACCTCGGGTTACAGACGCTTCAGGTTGCGCGTTTTCGGGTTGCGCACTGCGTTGAACCCGGAAGTACCGGAACGGGTTACTTCTGGGTTTCGGCGCTCGCGCATGCACAGAAGCACTAAATCGCACTTTGCGTATGCGCAGAAGTGCCGAATCGTGACCTGCGTGTGCGCAGACGCGGTGCTGCAGGTTGCAAACGCTGTGGGTTGCGAACATGCCTCCCGCACGGATCACATTCGCAACCCGAGCGTCCACTGTATTTGTCTGAGACCACACCATGCCTTTTTTTTTTGGGAGCAAATATTTGTCAGTGTACAGTTCTAACCGGCCTGCGCATTTAATTTCCACTGTTGCAGATCTGGGCTCTCTGAGCAGTCGGCCATTAGTGGGCATCCTTAACTTTTTCTTCCACCCAACCTACCTGTTTGTTTCTTTTATTACATTTGTATCCCACCTTTTCTCCAGCTTGCTCAAAGCCGTGGGGTACAGAGTTCTTTTCTCTCCCATTCCTATCTAATTCTCACAGCAAAACCCTGTGAAGTCGGTTAAGCTGAGAGACAAGCGACTTCTGAGGCCTTTCCCCCATCTTGCCAATGCCCACACACACCACACAAACACACATCACCCGCAACACTAGGTGGGGCTGTAAGAGAGGTTTTCTGCTGCTGCTGCTGCTCTTTGCCTGTTTCATGGAGTCCCACTCACCTGTTGTTATACCCTCCTTAGGCCTTTCTACTTTTTTTGCAAACCAGCTCGCCTGCTTTTACTAATTGCTGCAGGGCCCGGCACCCTTCCTAAGCGCACTCTTGTCTTTTTTTCCCTGCCCAAAGATTCTCAAAGGGTGCGTCTACACCACAGACAAACTGGCAGAACAGAACTGGAGGGGGGGGTTTGTAGACAGGGCAGAGGGGTCCAGGGCAGGCTGTCAAACCTCCAACAGAGATTTGTTAGTGCTCTTGACGAACTTCAATTTCCAGGATTATTTAGAGAGAAGCAGTGACGGATACTAACGGCTGTGGAATGCAGAGATGCCAATTAGAGGCTTGGCGCCTCTTTGTAGAGACCACCTTCCGTGTTCCCCCTATTTTAAGACACCGTCTTATATTTTTTTTCCTCAAGAAAACGCACTACGGCTTATTTTGAGGGGATGTCTTGTTTTTATTACGTAAGCACGCCTTGGCAAGGCCACGCTTGAGTTCTGGGACTGCGAAGGACGGGACGGGCGCGGAGCTCTTTGTTTGCTTGCTGGCAGTGGGGGGAGAATCCAAGCTGAGCTTTGAGGAAACGGGCACCAGAGAGACCCGCTTTCGCTGGGCGCTCTCTCCTGCTCCTCCGCCGCTGCCTTCCCTCCTCGAAACTCGACAGAAGCCTTGTTTTCCAAGGGGCCTCTTGGGCGACGCGTGGGGCGGCTTGGGGGATTATGTCATGGCGGCGAGCAGGGAAAGCCCGTGCCACCTTCCCTCTCCACCACGGCGGCCGCCCCGTGCACTCTGCGTCGAGCAGAGTTGGGTGAGCGTGCGGGCGAAGAGACCTTCGGAGCGCCTTTGTCGCGCCCGCTTCCCCTTCCTGTGCGCCCTGCTCTGCAGAGTTCCTGAGCGATGCATCTGGGGCTGACTGGTTTTGGTGGCGGGACTGGACGCCCAGCCCAGCCTTTTCCTTGGTGCCCTCCAGAACTGCGCCTATCACTATGGCTTATTTTCGGGGTACGGCTTATATTTCACAAATGCGAAAAAATCCTGCTATGGCTTATTTTATGACTACGTCTTAAAATAGGGGAAACAGGGTCCTTGCTTGCTGGGGGGACTTTTACTTGCCTGCTTTACTTGCCCTTTCTCTCTCTTCCTCTTCTTAATCTCCTTGCCTTCCTCCCTGGTACTATTCTTTACTTAGCACTGAAGACCGTTCCTTTCACTGCTCGGACGGGCAAGCGCTCTTCTCGCCTCTTCTGCGACGCCAGTTTCAATGAAGAGAGCCCACTGTAGCTTTGGCTCTAGGTAACGTGCTGCGTCAAAGGCAGAATTGTGGATTTATGTAGCCGAGGGGTGGGCAGCCCGGCAGGTAAAGGTGGCGTGCCGAAACAACTCCATCCAGTGCTGGCATGAGCCCTGCAATAGCTGAAGCGTCTAGCCAGGCATTTGAGTGAATACGTGAGCGAGTGCAAACTGTGTGTGTGTGCATACAATCAGTGTTAGGGCTGGGTGATATATGGTTTTCAACAATGTGATATATAACCAGCTAAACATCGCAATAGACTGATAGATCACGGTGTCTGAAATAAGGATGAAGCGATGTAGAGGCATTGGCCGGCTTCACGGTTTTCCCTGCACTGTGATTTTTGCCGGCACCTGCCCTTGCAATTTGCTGCCCCCTGCATGAGGCAGGGGATTGCTGAGCCGGCAGAGTCAACAGGAGCTGCAGGAATCGAGAGAAGCATTGGCTGGCTTAATGTTTTCCCCCACATCGTGATTTTTGCATAGCACCCACCCACACACTATGATTCACCATGTATTGCCAGGTCAAAAAATTCTGAAATGCAATTATCACAATATGGACTTCAGGCTTCTCAGGGCAGTAAACCGTTTAGGTGTGAAAGTGAGATGTGTCTCCAATTTTAAGTAAAAAAAACCCAGAAGATCGCACTGCATACAGCGGGGTGTTTCTATCCTATTCCTAGTTTTTGAATGAAAAGCAGCCTTGAAGGCTGCCATCAGGAACAGAGGAGCGGGTGCCAATAATGTGCCGAATGCTCAAATTGGGGCGGTCATTCCTGGATCTTTTTTTCCATTCGGTGGGAAAAGCAGTTGTGGGGCAGGGCGGGGAAGAAAGCAATTTTGAGAAGACAAATGGGGAAAGAGTTAAGCAAGTTCGCTCTACTCCTCTCAGTGGTAGCCTCTGAGGTTGTATTTCAATGTAAACAAGTTGGGGGGGGCACACTGCTGCACATTCTGCATTGCAGAAGTTTTAGGGAGAAACCAGCGCAAATCCAAAAGCCAAGCATGTCTGAACACATGCAGTCAATCCATAGCAGATGGAGAGGCGACAGAGACTTAATTTTTTTAATAGCCATGTTTTTAATAGTCAATTTTAAAATGTGAAATATTTATTATTATTATAGGAGATAGAAATCCTACTTATGAACTGAATTGTATTATTTATTGCTGGTCTTTGACTGTATTAAAGTTTACTACTACTACTACTACTACATGCACCCGAAACAATTAACTAGGCGTTTTGTTTTTTCTCGTGGCAGGCCTGCGCAACCAGCCGTACCGGCGGGGGGACACCGGTCGGCACAGCGCCAGGAAACGGGCCGCGGGGCAGACGCTGCAGGTGACTGCCGACATCTCGCTGTGACAGCCCCGAATGAGAACAGCAAGCTAGCCAAGCCTTGGTTTGGGGGCGCGAGGCAAGGACTGGGGGGTTCCTGGCCGACGGGCTTGGACCAAAAGCTCCTCACACCAAGGAACAACAACAAAAACTCAGGGCAGGACGATCCCTTCCCTTCTCCTCCTCCTCCTCCGCTTTTAAAGCCATTTGTGGGCTGATGCGCACAACAACCCTGCCAATTCTCCTGCCCACGGGGATCAACGCTGCTTCATTTTGAACTTCGTTTTCTCAGCCACGTCGGACGGCCCTAAGGTGGAACTATGGCAGGGGTCCGGGGAGGGTCTGCTCTGCCAGGTGGTTCTGGAAGGCAAGTCCAGCCATTGCAACACCAAGCCAAGAACGAGCACCTTCCGCAGCCTGGAATGAATGTTTGCGACTGCAGACTCCCTCCGGAGGGAGGAAGCGGAGCCGACAGGGTCTCGATTCCTCCTCCCTGCTAGCTGTTCCCCCCAGCTCGCCCTAGTCCCTTTCCCCCCTGCCTCATTCAGCTGGGCCATTTCAGTCTGCTTTAATCCTCCACTTCCTCTTCTGGCCTGGAGAAGACAGCCCATGTTTGCAGGCCAGTTTTCATCCATATGACATGAACGGTGCTGATTGATCCAAGTGAGTACGCTTGTAGGAAGGTTACTTGCCCAGGAATGTGTAACCTCAGGATCATTTAAGCCATTAAAGTGGCGCAGCAAGGGGGTCCACAAGGACTTTGCCGGGGGGCCCAGCAAGCATCCTGTACAAAATAGCTCCGGCACTTTTTAAACCTCCTTGGACAGGTGCCACAACCGCCTTGGCCTTGTAGGACGCAAACTGCAGGCAGCACTTCAGGTTTATGCTGTAGTGGGAGCTAACAGCCTGTGTAGTTTTCCCCCTTTGCAACATTTTGGCTGGCACAGGCCGGGCTGAGGATGCCAGGGAGTGCAGTCTTAAGCCCCTTCCAAGGCTGTCATGGTTATAGGTGACCCAGGAGTCTCTGCTGTCCTCCATATTTTCAAGTAGTCGAAGTCTGCCCCGCATCATGAGGGCAACGAGACGACTGTTTGATCCAGTGCACGTAAGCAACCAGTTGTCCTTCATTCCACCAAGGCTCCCCACCGCCCCCTGAAGTCACTCCCTTCGTGCACGTCGTAAGATGGAAAGTGCCCAGCCGCTAAGGAGGGAAGAGGACTGGGCTCTAAGCAGGAGACATAAATCTTCCTAAGTATAATGTTTGGTTAAAGTTATGAATATAATTTCAGCTTCTTATTCTAGCACAACAGCCACCCCTAGGAAGCAGTTGCGGTCCGTGGAACAGTCTCTCAGGATTTAAGTATTTGGCACAGGCGGCACTTTGGCATTTTTAAAAACCAACATGCTCTGATGCAGAGAAGCTCAGAGGCTTCGTGACAATCAAAACGGGGGGAGCGAAGTTGCTTTTCTTTTTCTTGCCACGTGGTGTCGCCATTTCTGTGGGGTTTTCCACCGGTGCTTTTTCTCCAAACTGTGCCCCCCCCCCCCCAGAACTAAAAGTCGATCAGGTTATACCCGCTATAATTTTCAAGAGCACAATGGGGTGGTTCCTCTCCTTCCCCCTCCCCAAGGAATCCAAGCAGCAAATTAATTTGCAAATGGGGTAAGATTTCTGCCCCGAGGGCCAGGTTGCCTGAAGGACTCTGCATCATGGAGCCACTTTGCTTACAAAGGCAGACCAAGGGGTAAGCTCACCTTGCTTTGAAGCAAGGGGGCGATCCTAACAGACCCAGGATGTAACGTCTTTCGGCAGCTCTGTTCTCTGTGGGTTCCCAGTGGACAACGGCACTTGCAAGTTGAGCATCTGCTCTCCCCCTTGTTCCTTACAGCCTTTTTTTTATCTGGGGGTGGGGAGGGGAGAATGTGAAAACTCCTAAAGAGATACAGCCCAGCCCAGCATCCTCCCCAGCACAAATCCAGACCCTCGGGGACGGATTCTGCCTACAGAGGACGTTGGTAGGCAAAGAGCTGCATTCCTACCCTGTTCACCCCAGCATGCAAGCTTTGCAGCAATAAATGCATACAGCAGCAGGTGTTGACCTGCATACCTAACAGCCCCCTGGTCTGTCTCAGCTGGAAAGGAACAATTTCTTTAAAAGTCATGCAAAGGTCAGCACCATACTTTTCACATGCTCATCTGGCTTTAGCCTTTGAGCTGCACACCCGCTTAGAAACTCCAGGTTTAGACTTAGGCTAACATTTGCTTTCTCCTGTAACCTTAAAAGCAGTTTAAAGAAAAGAAAAACAATCACAGCATATACACTCAGAACAGAAACCTTGGACACTGGTTCATCACACACTTTTTGGGGGGGGGGGAGCGGGCGGTGGGAGAAGGGGATATTAGGAAAAGAATTGAATGTGCAACCTATTGTTTTTAGAAATGCCTTGAATCATGGAGGGGAGAACCACAACGCCCCTGTATGATTGCTATTTGTATACATTATTTTTATATATGGTTATGTGAATTGCATTTAATCCAAAGCGAGTTAACCAGGAGAGCAAATAATAAATGTATTCTAAAGATGCGAACGGTGCCTGTGTTCAAAGAGAGTGCCGGCAGTCTGCTGGAGGGCAAAGAACTTCATAAGGTACACTCCAATTTTTAAGCCCCCCCCCCCAAGGCTGCTTCTGCTGCAAGGTCCGCTAAGAAATCACTTGCCCACAGCAGTGGAATGCCCTTGCTTGCACCCCTTGTGATTGCGGATTCTCAGTACAGCTGTACCTTGGAAGTCGAACGGAAATCGTTCCAGAAGTCCGTTCGACTTCCAAAACATTCGGAAACCAAAGCGCGGCTTCTGATTGGCTGTAAGCAAGCTCCTGCAGCCAATCGGAAGCCCCGTCGGACGTTCGGGTTCCAAAGAATGTTTGCAAACCGGAACACTTGCTTCCCAGTTTGCGGCATTCGGAAGCCAAAAATGTTCGGTTTGCAAGGTGTTCGGGATCCAAGGTACGACTATCTCCATCCAAAATTCAGGGCAGGGAGCAGTGCAGGGGTGCCTAGATAGTTGGCTGAGGCTACTCACATTACAATATTTTCTACCCACAGTATTTCAACACAACACACAGATAGTTATACATATACTTATTAGGTGCTAGAGAACGAACAATAGGGGGTTGTCTATAGCGTGCCCTGTTTTGTAGTCTCTCTAATAGAAACCCAGCTAATTAATTTAGCATGCTGGATGGATTCAATGGACATTTTAATTTGGGTGGGAGGGGAGGAATACACACAGACTTGCACATATATCATTTGTGACTCTCGCCAGACTCTGCATGGATAGTTAAGTAGCAGCAGAACAGGTGCCGTCATGTATCCCAACTTGGTGAAACAACTTGGCATGCGCTGCTTTGGGACACGGGGAATGGAACCCACAAACCTGAAGCATTAAGACCAACCTCACTCCAAGAATTGCCCAAGAGCAGAGCAGCAATGCACAACACTGTTCAATGAAATAAAACGCCACAAAAGTCAGTTGCTGCCCCAAAAGGCGTAATTTTGCTTCATTTCCACGACAGCAATACATACATTAAGTATCACGGTGTTCCAGAACATCTCAGAAAGGCAAAAGAAGGTAACAACATATTTAGGCCACTGTTAGTATTGCATAGGTCTAGCAATTGGCAGAACTGACTTGAATCCAAAGAAAAGCAGGCATCTCAATAACTATTTTGTCCCACTGATGTCAACAATCTGTGAGTGGAACTAACCTTCCCTGCACTGGAGGCCCTGGATCTACAAGAACCAAAGAGTCTAGAGGAGTCTGGCTGCGATCATGTCCCAGGACTTTCCCCAACCCCTTCAAATTGAGGAACCCCCCCCCAAATACTTTTGCCTTTTCAAAATCAAGGGCAGACAAAGACTGCAGAGTCTTGTTCTTGCAGAGCAAAACACAGCTATTCAGCTCGCAGTTCAAACTTCTGAAAACAAAGTACAGCACAGCCAGCCAGCCAACCCTCTGACAAAAATGATTGTTTCCTAAAGCAAACTTGCAGAGCAAGAGTACATACCGGTATGACATGAATGAATGAATGAATGAATGAAAGCAAGGCAAAGCATCAGTGCTTTCATATTACCCACTCCAGGCTTCCATGGTGCTGATTGTATTGCTGAACTATAGCACTCAGAAGCCCCGGGGCTAGCACTGGAGGATGAAATATTTCCCAAAATATCTAGAGGGCCGCAAGTTCCCCGCCTCTGCTCTTCCTGGACCATTCTGCAGTAAGTGGTATAGACTAGAAGGACCATTGGTGGCTGTAAAGCCACAGGGCTAGTGAAGACCACTAGGTGCACATGAGCTCCAATCTAAATGGGGAGCAAGAACATTTGCCTCTCAAAAAGCAGGTAGATAACCTGTCCTGTCTCCACTGTCGCCCTCTTTCAGCAGCTGCATGCAAGAACTGAACAAGGCTTGTAGGTCTAATGTGCTGCAGAGAAGAGCAATGGAACAAAGAGATTACTATAGGAGCTAGGAGTGTAGGCCTCCCTGCCCCAGTTTCCTTTTGGCACATGTACACCAAGGGAGGTTTGGGAAAAGGAAGCTTCTTCTAGGGGAGCAGGTGATTTGGAAAAGGATGAAGATGCCCTTCCTTTTTAAAAACACACCTCTTCTTTTTCTACCCTACTTCAGAGAGTTTAGAAAGAGGCAGCTTCTTTGCCTGACAGTAGAATCAACTCAAACGGGATGGAATAACCTTAGCTCCGAAAGAGAAGGAAAAAAACCAAACCGTTTTATGGCACCCGAGAATGGCCACAGCCGTCCCAGAATGGCTGCCTTCCAGTCTCCAATCCCTGCAGCGCCATGGCTGTGGTTGAGATTAGCCAGCCTGCATTTTGTAAGCGGCATTAATATTCCAGACAGGAAGCTCAGCAAGGAAGGGGGTTCAGATTCATAGCTTAGTAAGCTTCAGGCAAGGCTTTGTCATAGCAGTACATCCTTGTACCCAAAAAGGAAAGAGGACGTACCACTTCCCTCCTAATGAAGTTCCTCATCTAGTCACTTTCATTCATTCATTTACCCACATCACTTGGCACAGAATAAAGCCACTCCAAATTCTACCAAGTCAACAGTGCCAATATGCACACAAAATTGATATATATCATATATATTGTACTAATTTGCCTACTTTATTTCAAGTTTACATTTTGCCTAAAACTCTTCTGGTACAGAGCTTGGATTTCTAAGGCCGCAATCCTATGTACACAATTAGTTCGGGGTAAAGTCCCACTGACTGCAGTGGGGCTATTTCTGAGTAAGCATGCATAGGCCTGGCACTGTTAAGACACATGGCAGTTCTCTCTATTTAGGGCAGAAAAAGAAAAGAAAATGGAACCAAAACCTAAAACGTAAGGAGCTCCACTTGAAATGCCTGTGTCAGTCTTCACCAATCACCAATGGGGGTTGCAGCTGAAAACATATCTATGAAGGGATGCATATCAGGCTCCCCCAACTGGTGACCCACCAAGCCAAAAAAAAATCAAACTTCCTGCTTCTTGCTGCAAAAACCTACAAAGCAACTGCTTGGCTACATGTCTGCCAAGGTGCATTGGGTTTGGTGGGTTACAAACAATACAGGTCCGGATTATATGAACAAACTGAGACACACTCGAGTGATTCCCCATCCCGTCATGCATTTTTCCATGAGATGGAATGCGAGGCTGGTTGCGTTTTGATGCCAAGCACAGAAAACTCCCCTCAAACACCCCAAAAGGGGCACTTTGGTATATTGGAGAAATTTGATGCCCGGACTTCTGCAAGAATCCCCCCGCCCCCCTGGAAATTTTAAGCTCACCCAAATTTGGCCAAGTAGCGATTCGCCAAGCCAAACAGGGCTCAGGCACATTAAGGCCTTGGAGGTTTTAGGCCATACAAGGCAGGCAGCAAGAGCAGATGCTCTTATCAAAGCACTGGTGGGCTGCCATAGGCATTCAAGGTTGGCTGGGGCAAAAAACAAACCAACCCCAAAGCTGGCTGTCCATTGCATAGCTAGGAAAACTGCCATACAACTGAAATTTAATACGATGAATCTTCCAGCACAGATTTCTGAGCTTTCTCAGAAGGTGCAGCATGCTACCAGTTTCGCTGAGGAAGTTCCCAAGCAAATCAGATATGTGTTGCTTACTTACATTCCTCCAAGCTGCTCAGGGCAACGTTTTTTGCACCGCAACAAGCGTGCGGCATCAAATGAAGATGAGAAAGTGAGTTGGCCAAGGTGACCTGATGTATCCAAGGAGGTTCAACACCTCTAAGGCCATTGCTGGGTTTGGAGAACTTTGGAGAACTTTACTAAGTCCCACTGCGCAAATCAGAACTTCCCATTTTCCTTGGGGTTGGTAGAAGGCGTTTGGGTTAAGAAATGGACCGCCTGCCCGCAACCCAGCAGATCAGGTTCTTCCTAGTCTTCTGGGTCAGTTTCATAAACGCAGACACAATAATTCAGTTTTTCCTGCCACCCAGCCCATAAACCTGGTGGCACACAAGGGCTGGATGCAGTAAAGGAACCAAACCTATAACTTATAGCCACCAACAATATTCAGCACTCATCTATCGGCAGATACCACATCTGACTCCATGAGGGATGTCACAGAAGTGTGGTGGGAAGAGACAACATCCCTTAAGGCTTCTTCTCTAGTTGACCATGTTTGACCCTCCAGCTCCAGCCACAGCTGCTGTCGGGAGCAAGGGTGCACTGAAGCTCGATGCCCAAATCGGGGACCTCCATGTCACAGCGGACAGGTTGGCCTTCCTTGGTGAAGAAACTGAAAGCAGAGGCCGGTATCTGTGAAAGCAGAACACACAAAGTTGAAACAACAACTGCACGTTTATTTCTAGTTGACAGAGGAAGAAGCGAAGTCACATCACATGCATTTAAAGGGGGAATGGGCAAAAAATTCATTACATGCGTATTTCTGGGCCCACAGAAGAAGAGTTCAGTAAGAGCAAAGTGGCTATGTTGATTATCTTTCTGCCTCGAGACAATGGAGTGTGCCTCCAGGGGTGGAGCCAGACCACTGCGCTAGCAGCACTCACTGGGGCGCAAGCCTGGGCAGTGTGTATGGAGGTCCTGGGTTGCTGATGACAAGACGCCCCCTCTCAGCCTCGCTGATGAGGTCCAAAGGAAAGCAGAGCAATACATTTGGCACCAGCTTGGCTGCAGGAGTTGCCGGAAGGAGGCGTACAAGGCGCCATCCAACCGTCTTAGGGACTCCACTCTGGATCTGTGCAGGGTTTAATCCTTAGCCTTTTCTTCTCCAGAAGATACCTTTGCAAGGCGGAGAAGGATTAAGATGACATTCCCAAATACAGTGGTACCTTGGTTCTCAAATGCCTTGATACTCAAATGCCGAAAACCTGGAAGTAAGTGTTCCGGTTTTCGAACATGTTTCGGAAGCCGAACATCCGATGCGGCTTTTGGCTATTGTTTCCAGGGCACCTGCACCAATCAGAAGCTGTGCCTTGGTTTTCGAACATTTTGGAAGTCAAACAGACTTCCGGAACAGATTAAGCTTGAGAACTAAGGTACCACTGTAGCCCCATTTTGCAGTACTTCACACCCCCCAAAAGGAGAGGTCCACCAGGGCAGAACTCACCTGGCTGCTGATTCCAATGGCTACATCTCCCACCTTGGCGCCACGAAACTCTCGGATGTGGAGACTCTCCCCGCTGAGCAAGCGGATCTCAATTTTCACTCCTGGAAGGCAGAAATAGAGAGCTAAGCATTTACTTGCCACCTGAAGATAACATTATATACACCTGACAAAGCAGCTTCTAGTCCATTAAAGCTCATGCCAAATAAATCTATCAGGATGCTTCCCGGCTGTCGCTATTTTCAGGTGGGATTTGCTCACCTACTGGCAGATTGGAAGGGCCCCGCACAACTAACTCACTTTCCCAAATGATCAGACTTCTTTGTGATAAGGAGAGTGATGGCAAAATGCACTGAGAAATGCAAGGTAGCCTTTACAAAAACTTATGGAATATGCAGAAACGGTGAAGCTTACTGGAAAAATAAGAAATCAAGGTAACAAAGTTTTTATAAAAGAATGGAAATGGCTTATGGAATATTTACAAATAAACTGCAAACAGGTAAGAACATTGGCAGGATTATCGTAATATCCTGCAGTTTTTTATAAGAGTATATATTTAAAGTATACATGAATAAATGAGAAATGCAGAAAATATATAAAAAAAAAAATTAAGGAACCGCAGAAAGAGGAGGAAGGAAGTGTCAAAATGATTGTAAAATTACTGAAAGGTATAAAATTGAAAATCATAAAAAAGAGAAATTCAAGGCAGCCAACTATATCCTGGTATTCAATGTTAAATGAATTTTGCTCCCAATTCTAGTGTTTATTAGTTTATTAGTAATGATTACACGGTCTAATTAGCAATTAGTGATTCATGTGCCAATGAAACACACCACAAAACGGAACGGTTTAACACAACAGTGCCTTCGACAAGCAAATGCAGAAGAAGCCATTTGGCTTCTGGCTTGCTTACTACCTTACGGGCCGAGAACAGAGCCTACCATCAAAGTAGGTGGGCATATCCGTATGCCTGCTGAGCTGCAGCCAGCTGTTCCAGCTGTTGCTCTGCCCATCCGTTTGGCTGCTCCACGAATACACTCCAGAACTCATGGTTTCCTTCAGGCTCTGAGATGTTTTCAACGAGTCCTAGAGAAACAGAAAGCGATAGCAATGTCATTCTTCCGCAGGCACACCAATTGGCTGCCGGGTCTAGTTTCCAATGCCCCACGGTATGGGGGTCACTTCTTCACTTCAGGTAGCCCCCCCCCCAGGTATGTCCAAAGGACTGGAAACCTGGACAAGACATAGAATATGGCACTTCTCTCAGTATGAAGAGAAAAAGGTAAAGGTAAAGGGACCCCTGACCATTAGGTCCAGTCGTGTCTGACTCTGGGGTTGCGGCGCTCATCTCGCATTATTGGCCGAGGGAGCCGGCATACAGCTTCCAGGTCATGTGGCCAGCATGACTAAGCCGCTTATGGCAAACCAGAGCAGCACATGGAAACGCCGTTTACCTTCCCGCCGGAGCGGTACCTATTTATCTACTTGCACTTTGACGTGCTTTCAAAATGCTAGGTTGGCAGGAGCAGGGACCGAGCAACGGGAGCTCACCCCGTCGCGGGGATTCGAACCGCCGACCTTCTGATTAGCAAGCCCTAGGCTCTGTGGTTTAACCCACAGTGCCACCCACATCCCTTATGAAGAGAAAAAGAGGCACCTGCTAATATCTATAGGAAGCTCACAAGCAGGACCTGGGAGCCCTGAATGTACACTAGGAGGAAATGAAATCTCTGGCACCCGTCCCGCTTCTGGGACCAAATCAGGTAATTGGCACAATGCAAGGAAGAAGGTAAAGGTAAAGGTAAAGGACCCCTGCATGGTTAAGTCCAGTCAAAGGCAACTATGGGGTGTGGCTCTCATCTCGCTTTCAGGCCGAGGGAGCCGGCGTTTGTCCACAGAAAGCTTTCAGGGTCATGTGGCCAGCAGGACTAAACTGCTTCTGGTGCAATGGAATACTCTGATGGAGGCCAGAGTGCATGGAAACACCGTTTACCTTCCCGCCACAGTGGTAGCTATTTATCTACTTGCACTGGTGTGCTTTCGAACTGCTAGGTTGACAGGAGCTGGGACAGAGCAATGGGAGCTCACTCTGTCGCAGGGATTCCAACTGCCGACCTTCTGATCGGCAAGCCCAAGAGGCTCAGTGGTTTAGACCACAGCGCCACCCGCATCCCGGCACAATGCAAGCAGCCCATGGCTCCCTCCTGCTTGTCCTCATGTACTTGCCTTCTCGCTGGTGTCTGACGGGAGAGCACTGTCCAGGCTGAGGCAGAACAGCATCTGCTCCTGCTCCTCCAGAGAGAAGGGCTGAGATAGGCTGTTTCGAATCAGCTCTGTGGGAAAGAAAACAGGCCACAATGAAAACAGAGGCCAAAAGATCACCCCCCAACCACCCCTGGCCCTCAGCAAGTTCCAGATTCGCCCCCCAAGTGACAAGTGGGGTCGTGCTATGCAGCTCTGCCCCACTTTCCAGAGAACTACATTTGACTAATTTTGGAACACATTTGCCAAGCAATCAATGCAGTTTTAAACAAACCCCGTGCATATTTTTATCCCCATTTAACTCCCTAACCTCCCGCTCTCTTCAGCACAGCCTTTCACATTTCAAATGCTCCATAAAAGCTCCTCCTGCTAATCAGTATCTCGCTCTGTCGGCCCATTTGGTGTTTCCTCATTTACACAGCGCCTCGCCAATAAGCTTGCAACAAAAGACCTGAGCAAGACTCTCAATAAATAAAATCAGCATGTTATAGTGACAACTGGAAGCTCAGAACATGAGCTGCACTGAGCTAGGGATCCAAGTCCAGATATAACGCCATCTGGAGGGGAAATGGTGGGTGGAGGTCCTATATAGCCACCCTCATGATGGAATAAGCACAGGTGGGTAAATAAATGAAGACCTGCCTTCCGGATTAGCAACAGGTTTAGCCACAAAGCTTCATCAGTTCGAGGCTAAACAGTCAAATCAGTTAACACGAAATAAGTAACTATTCACAGGCACAGCTGTGAACTATTCACAGGCACTGGTCTTCATTTATTTGCCCACCTGTGCTTATTCCATCATGAGGGTGGCTATATAAGACCTACTGAAGAACATTTCTTCACCCACACACGTTCATTTCATCAGGGTGGTGTCTACTCTAGACCTACTGAAGAACTCCACGCTTGGTTCATCTTTTACAAACTGACTTGAACCTTTTGTTGGCACCAAAATACTGTTACATACTTAGCCACTTGTTGAATGGTTCAGTTATTCAGGCATTGTAACATTCCCTGTGCATACAATTCATTCCATGTTCTTGACAGAACTATTATTGTTTTGTACATGGCCCTGTAGTATGTTTTTGCTTGTCTGAATGGTTACAAGTCAATCTTTATTTAGTTATTATTCTAGTAAATTCCCTTTTACATTTATTAGCCAGTTTGCGGTGATTTGGTTTGTTGTTTTAAAACAACAGCAGCAGCAGCAGCACCTTGTTTCCTTCATGGAAGCCTATTCAGTGTTCTTTTTCATATACAGTGGTACCTCAGAAGTTGAACAGAATCCGTTCCGGAAGTCCGTTCGACTTCCAAAATGTTCGGAAACCAAGGCACAGCTTCTGATTAGCTTCTGATTAGCTGCAGGAAGCTCCTGGAGCCCATTAGAAGCCGTGTTGGATGTTCGAGTTCCAAACAACATTCGCAAACCGGAACACTCACTGCCGGGTTTGTGGCGCTTGGGAGCCAAAACGTTTGACTCGCAAGGCATTCAGGATCCAAGGCACGACTGTATGTATATTTTAAAAATCATGACAGGATTTATTCTACGTGGATTTGAAAGAAGACTCAATACAATGTGAGGCTCCATAAAGGTACAAAGAAAGACAAGAACAATGATCCCAGCAATATAAAAAAGGAGCTGCGGAAATCAGCTATACCAGATGCAAATTGTCCTAAACCCAAAATGGCAATGGATGAGTCACGGCAGGTTGGGCTGAACTAAATCAAGAAAGCAATGAAAATGACATGGCTCATAAAGAGCAGCTGGAGAAGTGCAGATAACACTTCTCCTACCTGAACCAAGATGGGAAAGGAACCCTATCCTTTTGAAAAACCCTCCCCCCCCCTTCAATAAAATCTAGCAATGTGCCATTGACAAGATATTGGAATTCAACAAAGATTCCCTTTTCAATACCTGCATTAAGCCAAAAGGAGCCCAATTTATCGTTTTAACCTTGAAAATGGAGATATTCAGCTTTTCTGAGATGGTTTGTTCTTTTAAATTGCTATGTCCCATCGTATCCATGCTTCCTTCTATTCTGCTACAACCACCCGGGCACAAGATATATCAGCGCCATGCGTAGATGTAATTCCATCCCTGCTTTTTATCTTTCAAGCACAAACCCCTTCCTTGCCTGGTCCTCCAACCAACAAATAGGAAGCAGGTAGTACTGCCCCATACGTACAACCCTCCAACTCTGGGGGAGCAGAGCTGCACACAAAGAACTTGCTAGGCAGGAGACTTGAGAGTAAGAGGATGAATAAATGCACATTTCCAGAGAGAGAAAGACGAGAAGCGCAGTTCGGTCATTACCAAACTCCAGCTGCTGAAGCTCCAGTTCAAAGGATGTGGTTCTCCAGTCTGTCAAACTGCCCCTCTTGGCGCTGAGAGGAGGCAGGAAGCAGGGCTGCAGAGAGTCGCACGGCTGCATTAGTTCCTTGCACGTGCTCAGAGGGATGAACTGCGCCTTCTCGGCCAGACCCTGGGGTGTGTGGCTTTCGGGAGGCTCCGGGATTGGCAGTGGTGGGTCTGGGAGACTAGGCTCTGGTGCCAACTGTAGGCTTCGGGGTTGTCTGTATTCTCCTCTCCAGGGGCTCTTCAGGCCTCCCACTGCAAAGCGAAGGAGAAATGTTAGGTCAGAACAGGGGTCGGCAACGTGTGGCCCACAAAGAACTTTTAACCGGCCCACGAGCCGCCCCCAAACTGAGCCGCCCGCTTGGCAAGTCCCCCGCACGCTGCGCTAAACCACGGGGACCTGCTGAGTAGTGCCGGAAATCACATCTGCGCATGTCCAGATGCCGAAAATCGCTTCTGCACAGGCACGATTTCCGGCATCTGGGCATGCGCAGAAGCGATTGCGGGCGCCGCAGACGCGATTTCCAGCATCGCACTGCACCAGTCCGGCCCACGGACGATCTCAGTAGGAATGATCCGGCCCATGGCCAGTAAACCTTGCCGAACCCTGGATCAGAAGAGAGAGAGAGAGAGAGAGAGGAGCACTTGCTGGAGGGCAAACACCCAGAAGGTTTTGTTTCTTTTCTGGCAGGTGACTGCCATTAAGTGAAGAAAAAGGATGCATTGATGGGATGATCATTTAAAGCAGTGATGGCTAACCTTGACACTCCAGATGTTTTGGAACTACAACTCCCATCATCCCTAGCTAACAGGACCAGTGGTCAGGGATGATGGGAGTTGTAGTCCCAAAACATCTGGAGTGTCAAGGTTAGCCATCACTGATTTAAAGCTTTACCCAGAGGCTGTGTGTGTGTGTGTGACCTCAAGTCTGAGGGCTAAATGAGGCCCCCAGATTTCTCTGCCTGGCCCCTGGAACTCTCCCCAGGCCACACCCTTCCCTGGTCCTGTTTCACCCCCAAGTGTTTTTTTCCTAGCTGCAATTTGTCCTTGACATCTGGTGACTGGCTTGTCTGGATGGAGGTGTGTTTGCGTGTGTGTCTAGAAGTTAGCCTATGGCAGAAAGGCAAGATTTACATCCACAGCTCTTCCCACCTTTGCCTCTGGCCTCACCTGCCACACACAGCGTGTTAAAGCAAACAGGTTGCAAACGCCTGGAATTTCTGTGGCTATATTATACCTGCTGTAGCTGCCGTACCTGGCCCAAAGGCAGTCTTTTTAACCTGCCTCAAAACAGCAGCCTTCCCGTTCGCTACACCACCGAAAGCCCAAGTTGTAAAAGTTGCCTGCGATGCGTTACGGCAGGGAACAGCGTTTTGAAAATAAAGGCACACTCCCTGCTGTCTGGTGGGAATGCGCAAAACAAGGGTTGCAGAATTGGGCCCAACATGCTCGACGTACACTATCAGCTGTGGATTCAAAATTTAAGGACAGTCAAAAACCCAAGTGTTATGTGATTGATGGGGGACACCCACCCTCACTCACAGATGTTGTCAGCACTTGGGGACCGCCTCTCCTGGTATGTCCCACGGAGGACCTTACAGTCTGCAAATAGCAACACCCTGAAGATTCTGGGCCCCAGCGAGATTTGACTGGCCTCGACCAGAGCCGGGGCCTTTTCGGCCGTGGCCCCGGCCTGATAGAACGCTCTCTTACAAGAGACAAGGGCGCTGCGAGATTTGGCCTCCTTCCGCAGGGCCTGCAAAACGGAGCTGTTCCACCAGGCCTTTGGTCAGGGTTCAGTCTGACTCGTTTTCTCTTTGTATAAGAACAAGCACGAAGAAGGTTTCCTAGACTGCTCACAGGTCCTTATAATATCAGTGGTCCTGGCGAGTATTAACTGCTTTCCATTTTAACCTGAGGAGTGCCATTTGTCCAGTTTTAACTTTAATTTTAATTTATTTGGGGTGCATTTTAATCAATTGATTACTTGTTTTTATGCATATTGTATTATTTATATGATGTTAGCAGCTCTGAGTCCGGCTCCGGCCGGGGAAGACGGGGTACAAATAATTTATTATTATTATTATTATCATTCTAACTCATGGCACAAGAACCGGATCTGCCTAGCGCCAACATCCAAGTAGTCCTATTAAAGCCAACGCAGCAAGCATTTGGCGACGGCGGCAGCAAATAAAGCACGTCGTCGTCCCATGCCGCAAGCAGCTTTTTGTCGCCAGCGAGGTGTTGGGCTCTGGTAATCCGTCACTTGTTTAACAGCTGTAGGAAATCCTCACCCTTTTCAAGGGCCGCAAAGGCTTTCACCCTCAGCTCTGCTGCAGAGGCCCGTCGGGCCGGATCCTTCTCAAGACCCGCCTTGATGAGATGGGCGGTGGATGGGTGGCAGGAGGGTGGGATTTCTCTCAACGGAGGCGGTTCTTTGGCTATCTGCAATACAGAAAACGCGGGGAAACGTCAGGTGTCAGAAGCGGCAATATCTACCAGAGGAGAAGGAGGCAGGTCTGTTAGACGGGACAGGTCTTCCAAGGTGTTATGATCCTAAAGAGGGTGTTTTTTTAAATAGAAGATGATGTACCGTTGGTTTATTACGCCTGAGAAACTATTTGGAATGTATAAATGTATTTCAAATGTTTGCTGGAAGTGCCAAGAACACAAAGGGACATTTTGCCATGCTGTGGTGGACAGGTAAAAAGGCTAAAAATATTGGATTCAAATACGTACGCTGACACAGTCAAACCTTGCTTGTCGAATGTAATCCATTCTGGAAGCCCATTCGGCTTCCGCAATGTTCATCAACCGAGGTGCGGCTTCCGATTAGCTGCAGGAGCTTCCTGCACTCAAGCGGAAGCCGCGTCGTACGTTCAGCTTCAGAAAAACGTTCTGAAACCAGAACACTTACTTCCAGGGTGGATTTGATTTAAATCACGATTTAAATCACTAGTCAGTAAGGCTTGATTTAAATCACTAGTCAGTAAGACTTGATTTAAATATTTTTTTTTACAGAAAGACTCATTCTTGCTGGTATAATCTTAATATTTACAACCATATGAAGGTTTCATTTTTGGAATAATAAATTTTCAGAGTAGTTTTTACAGTTATATCAAAAATTACTGATTTGGTTATACTACTAGAAATACATAGACAGATAATTATGAAATTAAGGTGAGGTTTAATAAGTTAACTGTTTATATTTGGACAACTTTTCTGCTGTACTTTATTGGAAGGAGAAGAATAATCATCTCTTTAAACATTTAAACAATTTATTTAACTAAAACAATAAGATGATAGCATATGTATCCATGTTTGTTAACTGATGTGGTTAAACATTTAAAAAAAAAACTTAGACTGAGTTTTAGCACACTTGATAAACTTAAACAAATCCTTATTTCCTGATGAATAGCCTTTGGTCTACAATGTAACTTAAATAGAAGACTATATTTAGAAAGATTTTTCCTCCAAAAGCATTTTATTTTAAAAATCCAATTTAAATAAAAAAAATCTGATTTTTTTGATTTTTTTTTAAAAAATCATTGATTTTTATCCACCCTGCTTACTTCCGAGTTTTCAGGAGCCAAAACGTTCCAAAACAGGCGTTTGGGAACCGAGGTTTGACTGTACAGCAGATTTTAAAGTTTAATATTAACTGTAAGCCAGAACTCTTTCTTTTAGGGTTAATGGACACATCTGGAAAAGGACTATGGAAGATTGCTCCAACATATTACAGTGGCGAGACTGTTATATGCACAAAGATGGAAAGATACAGATCTACCCACTATAGAGGAACGGAGGATAAAACTACAACATCACAGGGAGACTGCAGAGAAGCTGAAGAAACCCCGGAATGCCCTCTTCTGCTTCCTTCCACCATTGATGGACCCATCTGCTCACCTCTCCAAAGTGCTTTTCTTTATTATTTATCCATCAATCCCTCTTCCTCTCCACACCCCATACCTGAAGATGGAAGGGAGTCCTTCCAAATGCCAATGTGTCCCGACTGAATCAGGCCAGCCCACCGGCACGTCTTCAAAAATTCAACTTACCTTGAGGCACAGAGGGTGGTTGTAGTACTGGGTCCAAGGGTGGCATCCGTTCAAGAGATGCAGCATCATGCAGCAGCTGCTCCAGACGTCTGCCTTGGAGTCACAGCGCTTCCCCATCACCACCTCGGGGGCCAGGTGGGTCTCTGTGCCAGGAACATAATCCCCTGGAAATGCAATGGAGGAGATCTGCTCTCTAAGGTCTTGTGCAGAAGCAGCCCATGCACAGGTGGTTCTTAAAGGGGAAAGGACCCAAACAAGAGACCTGGGGTAGTATAGCAGACTTGAAGCTGGACTAAACTCCCTGTCTGTGGAATGCTCTCCCCAGAGAGGCTCGCCTGGCGCTTCATTATCCACCTTTAGGCGCCAGGCAAAAACATTCCTCTTTAACCAGGCATGCAATGCCCTTTTAAAATGTATTGGGTTGTTTATGCTTTGGTTATGTGTTTTGTGTTTTTATATTGTGATTTTATCCTGTGAACCGCCCTGAGACCTGCAGGTATAGGGCGGTATATTATTTATTATTATTATTATTATTATTATTATTATTATTATTATTATTATTATTATTCGACAACAGTGAGTGGAGGACCTGGGTGAAAATCTCTGCTCAGTTATGAAACACTGGGGGCCCTTGGCCAAATCACAATATCTTGGCCTAATCTATCTGGCAGGGATGTTGCAAGGATACAGATGTTTGTGTGTAATCAGGATTGCATTATTTCTTAGACAGACAGACAGAAAGAAAGAAAGAGATAGAGATAGATAGATAGATAGATAGATAGATAGATAGATAGATAGATAGAAATATAGATATAGATGTCATTGATATCTTAAGAATGTAAAATGAGTATTTTAAATTGCAAAATAGAAAATTTTAAAAATTAATATTATTTTTTATTAAATTTATTAAATTTTCTATTTTGCAATTTAAAATACTCATTTTACATCCTTAAGATATCAATGACTTCCCTTCTTCTCTTTCCATGGTTCATTTCACGTAAGTCCCTGCATATTTTACAAAAACTATACCATTCAGTATTCCATTGCTGCATCCTTCAAAACATATTTACACTACTGAATTTATCTTAACGCTGCCAGCGTTTTCAGCTGTATACAATTATTTCCCATATATTCAATCAACGTTTTCCAATCTTCTTTAAACGTATGTTCTTCTTGTTCTCTTATTTTATATGTTAAGTCTGCAAGTTGTGCATATTCTGTCAACTTAAGTTGCCATTCTTCTTTGGTTGGGACCTCGCTCGTTTTCCATTTTTGGGGCCAGGATTGCATGATCTCCACCAGCAGGACATAGCTGACTTCCCATGGTAAACACAAGGCTGTCAAGAGTTTATGGCAACCCCAGCACTCTCAAAATCTGAAAAGTGCCCATTAGTCCAAAAAGGTTGGTGACCCATGGTCTCCTGTGTAGGACCTAGCACTGGATCCCACCCCTACTTTATTGGTTCTCTACTTTATAATAAGATAGGGCATGGAAGACACTTTGAAATTCAGAACAACACACAAATGCTAAGCATTATTGCTTTGTTTCGTTTTAAGAAAAGTCATTATCTAGCGCTTATGTTCACACAGATATGTTTCAAAGTGTACATATAATGACTGCTTCTGAAATCTCAGAAGCCAGAGGGATGACTGAGGAAGATCTGCAGTGCTTGGGAGGTGGGCCTTCAATGCCCTCGCCCTTTGGAGGCTAGCAAAACCAAAATAAAACTATGGAGAAAAACTCAATTTGCATAATTTATACAAGCTATGAAGCCCTAGCTTTCTTGGCACAGAATATAGACCCCCTGGGCACAGAAATTTATCTATTCAGCATGGATTACACAGAGCCCCATTGATGCCTAAATATAATGACAGGGGAAGTAGAGGGGGATGCAGAGGCCGGGTGGTGGCATATCTCATGCGGGATTGGCAGCGGGCAGAGCAGGCCCACCTCGATGGCAGGCTAGGTAAAGGGACCCTTGACCATTAGGTCCAGTCGCGGACGACTCTGGGGTTGCGGCGCTCATCTCGCTTTATTGGCCAAGGGCGCCGGCGTACAGCTTCCGGGACAAAGCAGCTTCTGGTGAATCAGGGCAGCGCACGGAAACGTTTACCTTCCCACCGGAAGGTACCTATTTATCTACTTGCACTTTGACATGCTTTCGAACTGCTAGGTGGGCAGGAGCAAGGACCGAACAACGGGAACTCACCCCGTCGCGGGGATTCGAACCGCCGACCTTCTGATCAACAAGCCCTAGGCACTGTGGTTTAACCCACAGCGCCATCTGCTCTTAAGGCAGGTTAAGAGCATTTAAATGAAAACATGCGAAGCAGCCTAAACACAGGCTCAGGGCATATCATCGACCTTTTGCTGAACTGACCGCAACTCACCCGTCATCAAATACTTCCCCATGCCATCCGGGTGAAGGCGAGCTGCGTGACCAAAGTCGCAGAGGACAGCGTGGCTTCTGTCGCCGGACAAGAGGATGTTTTCAGCTGGCAAGGAAAAGGTCACAATGGTTTGCCTGCCATCGAGATCCAGGCGCGTCCCAACAGCAAGCAGTACTCAAGCTTTGAGCGATGACAAGGCCCGGTTCTTTTTTCAGATGAGAAACCAGTGTCTCATCCGTGCTGCTTTGGAACAGGAGCAGAAGCTCGCAGGACTGACTCTTCCTCTGCATGACCTTCCACGGCGGCAGAAACTAGCGCCGCTGGAAGAAGGCTAAGCGAGAAATCCTTCTCCTCGACGTGTCGTTTGCGGGGCGGAGAATTCTCATCAACCATGTCAGAAATGGCAAAGCCAAAGACAGGTGGGAAACCTCAGCGAGAACCGTGTCAAAACACTCCTCTCCACCCTCTCAAGAGCTGCAAGAGAGCCAATCCACTGGGGGGAGGCCAGCTCTCTGCTACCCAGAAGCCAGTTCACCAACAAGGTAATTACCTTTCACATCTCCGTGGAGAATGCTGTGAGCATGAAGGTACTCCAGGCCTTCCAGCGCTTGGCCTAGATAATCAAGAGCTCGGTCCTCTGGCAGGTAACCGCGTTGCTTCAGGAGCTGACCAAGGGACCCACCTGCAAGGAAGAATTGCTGTTGTTTTATTTATTCCCTCTGTATCCCACTTTTTCCTCTAAAAAGTGGTGCATTGTCAGGCTTCAGGGAATCCAATCCTCTCCCCCACAGCAGGCTGCCAGTAATAGACAAGAAGCTCTTACCAAGTCTTTTATTCAATATTCACATAGAGAGGCTTAGAAATGCTGCCTCTAGGAGTAATGGTGTTGCTCCGAATGGAAACCCACCCCCGTCTCTCTCATTATACGTCATCCCTATGGTGGCTGATCTGTGCCTTCTGCCTCTGAGTTCTCTGCTCTCCTACTTTCAATGCCCGCCGGGTTCTGGGAGAAGTGGGGTCTGGAATGCTTTCTAAAGATACTGAGTACATCAGCTGTCGCCCCCCTGCTTCTGCTTCTTCTTCCTGCTCCTCTCTCATTATTTCCCAGCTTTCCCCCTCTGAGTTATGACCTCACGCAAACCACTGTTGTAAATCTATACTGTCCTCCTCTTCTCTGGAAGGGCCAGGCTGGGGAGGCAGTTGCCACCATTCCTCCTCTGTCCAGTCCCTGACACGCACATGCGGTGGACCCTCGACTTACGAATGTAATCCGTTCCGAATGGGCATTCGTAGATCGAAAAAATCGTTAAGTCGAGTCCCCATAGGAATGCATTGGGAGAAAAATATCCGAAAAAATTCGTACGTCGAAGAAAACCGCATCTAAACTTCGTAAGTCGAGGAAATCGCATCTAAAACGGCAACGGTTTCCATTCGGAGGTCGAAAAAATTCGTAAGCGCACGGCCACTTTTTTCACTCGTAACTCGAAAAATACGGAAGTCGGGTCATTCGTAAGTCGAGGGACCGCTGTACCGTAGTCATGGCGGAACTTGCCAGGTGAAACATAACCTTGCTTAGCCCCTCTGCTGGTACCCCAAATTATTACCATGCCAGGTCTCATTACTTTGCCCATGCAGTAAGCTGCAACTCGCTGCTGCTGCTGCTGCTCACACGGAGCTCCCTTTCTCTTGTCCTTGAACACCTACCTTCCATTAGCTTCATGAAGAGAGTAATCCACAGGCCCTCCTTCACCGCTCCATATAACGGGAGGACTTTGGCATGCACCCCTTCAGTGCACGCCATCAACTCCTCTGCACGGAAGTGTTCGACCCGCACCTGGATTGAAGAGAGCAAGATGGCAGGAGGGTTCACTCTATGTACAGTGGTACCTTGGTTCTCAAACGCCTTGGTACTCGAACAAATCGGCTCCCAAACACCGCAAACCCGGAAGTAAGTGTTATGGTTTGCAAACGTTTTGCAGAAGCTGAACATCCGACGCAGCTTCCGCTTGAGTGCAGGAAGCTCCTGCAGCCAATTGGAAGCCATGCCTTGGTTTTCGAATGGTTTTGGGAGTCGATTGGATGCCCGGAACGGATTACGTTCAAGAACCCTAACCACTGTAATTAGAAAACAACGGTGTCCACCTCTGGGGGTGGAGAGTTGGAAACAGAAGGCTTACTGAGGCCTAAAAGTGTGTGTGTTGGGGGTGGAGGTGGCCGAGAAGCCGGTTAAGGGAGAGTCAGGTTGGCAGAAGGAAGCAGGCCACAGGTGACAAGGGACTGAAATGTGGAACTTGAGGAAACAGCTGCCATGGGAGGCCTGGAGACAGGGAAAGGAGGAGCCGAGATGACAGAGGGGTTCATGAAAACCATACGGTAAAGGAGAAGGTAAAGGTAAAGGACCCCTGGATGGTTAAGTCCAGTCAAAGGAACCGGCCTTTCTCCACAGACAGCTTTCCGGGTCATGTGGCCAACATGACTAAACCGCTTCTGGTGCAACGGGACACCGTGATGGAAACCAGAGCGCACGGAAACGCCGTTTACCTTCCTATCGCAGCGGTACCTATTCATCTACTTGCACTGGCAAGCTTTTGAACTGCTAGGCTGGCAGGAGCTGGGACAGAGCAACGGGAGCTCACCCCGTTGCGGGGATTCAAACCGTCGACCTTCTGATTGGCAAGCCCAAGAGGCTTAGTGGTTTAGACCACAGTGTCACCCGCGTCCATAAAGAGAGCCGAGGGAAAGAAAGGGCTGTGAGCACTGACCATGAGAGCACAGGGTGGCCGTGGTGGTGACGGAGCTAAAGTCCACCGACTGATGTGCACTAGCCCACCAGGCTTTTGTTGCAGGGATGTAGCAAATAATAAACTCTCCGAGCCACAAAAATGGCAAGCAAGGAGAAATCTACAGGGAAGTCTCATGGCACATGTTGAGGCAGTATCAGGTTACTTTTCCCCCTTCAACACAAGCGTTCAAAATGCAGCCTGGTTGTGTATGGGTTTTTTTAAGCAATTGCAGCCAAGGCTAAGAGTAGAGCTAAAGAGAAAGCAGATGGTATATCGTCTGGCCAAGCGCAGAGCTTGCTGAAGATAAGGAGGAAAATATGAGTCACTGGCGTGTTTGGCTGCTGCACGATAGCCGAAGTGGGTTTAGATCAGAACATGAGACTGCGGGAAAGAAGGAGGAGGAGAGTTCAGAATGGGGAGGGATATATCTAGTAAGGGGGAGGCACATAATCGGAGACTTCAGCCTACTGGAAGTGCCTCTAAATATAGGCACAGCAGGGAAATACAGCTCTGACACCCGAGCTCCCCGGCCGGGCTTCTCTGGAGCTCAGTGTTAATAGCAGTGATCACGACGTGAAGATGCACAAAGTAGTTCTGTGGCTGGAGCTGAACAGCCTGGAGTCTGGAGAGTATCTGCATGGGAGGTCACCCGAGAAGCACATGCATTGTGGAAAGGGCAAGATACAAATAGATCGGCTAAGCTACACCAGTATCATATGAGGGCCGTACAATCAAATTGCTGGGAGAATTCCCTTACAAATCACCACCACTGCCCTCCCTGCAACCCCAATGGGTCAGTGCATCTGGCTGCTAACTGAAAGGTTGGCAGTTCAAGCCCACCCAGGGACATCTACGGCAGGATTCCTGCATTGCAGGAGATTGGACTAGGTGGCCCCCCGGGCTCCAATTGTTGTAAGAATTTTAAGGTCTTATATATATACAGTATATAATAAATGTTCATAAGTGTTCCAAGCAAACAAGGCCACATGTCTGAAGACAGGCCACAGGCCTGTCTCCATTTTGACTCCCAGCTGACTAGTATTCCTCTGCAAGGAAGGAGGGGGTGATTGTCTCAGTGATAATCCCTGGCTTCCTGATACCGGAGTGCCAGACAAAAAGGGTGTGTGGCTTCCTGATACCTGAGTGCCAGACAAAAAGGGGTGTGTGGTTTCCTGATACCTGAGTGCCAGACAAAAGGGTGTGATTAACTTGGCTGGGAAACAGGGAAATGTAAATATCTCTTTTATTTTACTTGATGGGTTTTTGGGTGGAGGGCAAGAGGAGGCATGGGGAGGGTCAAGGATGCTCAGATTACTGCTACCAGACCTCCCCTTTCATGATGTAACTGTGATGTATCTGGGAGGGGGTCCTGGGTTACACCCCTTTTTGTGATGTATGTATGATGTATGGGGGTGGTCTTGAGCGGGAGGGGGGAATTTCAAAAGTCTATATAGGAGCTGGCACACCATTGTTCTGGGTTCCTCCTCCCTCCTCCATTTTGGGAGCGAGGGCCCTGTTGCAACAGATATAATAAAAATTTTGCTTCTCAATTTTTCTCTGGTTGGCCTCTGTAATTTACTCCTACCGGTGGAGAACCTGGAAAGGCTCTTGTGTACCCCATAAGGGAATAAGAGCAGATTTCTGTTTATTTCACCTTCCAACCCTACAATTCTATGATTCTGTGAACACTGTGCATAAAAATTACAGCTTCAATCGCCAGATTAAAGAATCCTCTGAAAACAGAAAAGACTCGTTTATGTATGCAACGATAGCTGCGCGGATGTTACTAGCCCAGAGATGGAAAGAAGATAAAGTGCCTATCGGAGAAGAATGGCAGACTAAGTTGATGGGCTATGCCGAAATGGCAAAAATGACCGGAAAAATCAGAAATCAGGAAGACCAAAACTTTAATAAAGAATGGGGGAAACTTATAATTTACCTTGGAGAACACTGTAAACAGTTAACATCATTAGCGGGATTGCAATAACAATTGTAATGTAATGAGAACTATGGATGATATAAAGATATAAAAATTGGGATGATTATAAAAAAGAAAAAAATGCAGCAGAAAAGGTTCAATAATGGGACCCACGGAGGGGAGGAGAGAAGTCCAGGGATTCATGGGAATGTAAATTTTAATATGTAAAACCAAATAAGCAAACTTGTCAGGGGGAGGGGGGAAATCTCTGCTGCTGCTATTTAGCACGCCTGCCGTTTAAAACATCGTCTCTGCCACCGGTTGCTCTTAGAGGAATCAAGGCCATCAGTTTGGAGTTTGTGCAAGAGCAACCCTCCCCGCACAGCTTGCTGCACCCAACACCCACGCACGGCAGGAGATTCCACCGCCCGGTGTCTCCAGGGCAACGCCTTTTGCCTTGACCTTGAGATCAGCCACAAACAAGTTGCAGCAAAGCGACTGCTCCAGCCCCAGCCCTCAGCAGCTTCGGCAGAAAGGGAAGGAGCTTTCAGTTCCCCTTTTGATTTCGCTTTCCCTTGCCTCGGGCAGAACTGGGTTCGGGGGGGGGGGCATTTGCATACCTTTTTGGCAGCACACTGAAAGCCCGTCTGCTTGTCCTCCATTTTGTACACTTCACCAAAAGATCCTGTGCCAAGCAAGCCTGGACATTTGGTCCAGTGGACGTCTTCGCGATACTCATAATCCACGGCTTTCAGTTTCTGAGGGGTGGCAAGAGCAGGATGATAAGGAACAGGGGTCAAGGAAAGGGGGAAGAACTGCCAACGGCAGTTACAGGAGTACAGGGATATAGGCACTCCCGAGCAAGCCTGTTTAAAGGTAAAGGTAAAGGGACCCCTGACCATTAGGTCCAGTCGTGTCCGACTCTGGGGTTGCGGCGCTCATCTCACTTTATTGCCCAAGAGCCGGCGTACAGCTTCCGGGTCATGTGGCCAGCATGACAAAGCCGCTTCTGGCAAACCAGAGCAGCGCACGGAAACGCCGTTTACTTTCCCGCCAGAGCGGTTCCTATTTATCTACTTGCACTTTGACGTGCTTTCAAACTGCTAGGTGGGCAGGAGCTGGGACCGAACAACAGGAGCTCACCCCGTCGCAGGGATTCGAACCGCCGACCTTCTGATCAGCAAGCCCTAGGCTCTGTGGTTTAACCCACAGCGCCACCTGGGTCCCTAAGCCTGTTTAGCTAAAGTCATTTAACCCAAGAAACTGGCCACACGTCTACAAGTTTTCCCTCTTCCACCAGAAGTTCTGGAGCAGTGGTTCTTTGGGCCACACTTTCAGGATAAAAATTTGCTCGTGCCACACCAACTTTTTCATTGACAAGAAATACATTGGAAAACAAAAAGAAACAACTCCAAGCAGTGCCTGATCTACAGCACAGAACACAACTACTGTACTTTATAATATGATAATGGGACATCTTTTATGCAGCTACGTAAGACTATGGGTCATTCCAAAAATGTAATTATAAACAAGCCTTTTACATACTGGCTCAATGAGATGTTTGAGATTGCTTTTGCTGGCTAATCTCATTTATGTTAGGTCTTATTCTGAGACAAACTAACTCTCATCTCCTCATCAATACAAATAAGCGTTTCTTTTTTCCCTGAGGAGTTGAAAATCCCTGTTCACACCAATATGTCATGGAGAACGGTAGAAGAATAGCCAAAGCTCCTGAAGAAAGCTGCGGATACTGTTTCTGGTTGTCCCTGAATCTTCCTGCCACACACCAGTGTGGCACCACACACCCTTCTAGAGACTCAAAATGCAATACCTTAAAACCACTCTTGAGGAGCCCTGCTTCCAAAGTATTTTGAGATGTCTGCTATCTGTCCCTAAGCTTGCCCATCTTGTGCAGAAGGATTGTTCCAATGCTGTGTATTCACGCCATGTGATCACTTTCCTGTCCCCATAGCTCAGCTGGTTGGAGCGTGGTGCTGATAATCCCAAGGTTGCAGGTTCGATCCCCATATGGGACAGCTGCATATTCCTGCTTTGCAGGGGGTTGGACTAGATGATCCTCAACATCCCTTCCAATGCTATGATTTTGTTGAACACGGATTTTATATGGATGAAATAAATCAGAGGAGCAAGTCCCCTTTGGGCTGGTTTGTGGAGGGACAAATGCACAGAATCTGCACTGCTAAAGACCAAAGACCTTCTAGCTCACAGGTGTCAAAGACAAGGCCCGCGGGCCAAATGCGGCCCGCGAGACCTCGTCATGTGGCCCGCGAGCGCGCGCTGATTGGCGGTGGGCAGCGAAGGTCAGCGCGCGCGAGAGGAAGGGAGCAGAGCGGAGAGAGGAAGACTCGGAGTGCATATTGTTTCCCGCCAGGGACAGAGTCGGGAAGGCGGATTGGTGGAGGGAGCGGTGGGCGTGGCCACTCGCGAGAAGTAGGCGGGGGAGCCGAGGCGCGAAGCTCTGGGGTTGGCTGCGGCGTCTCCGCACCATTTTTTATTTTCGGGCCGTTTTGGCCCAGCGCGGCTTTTTGTCGCCTCGGGGGTGCCCCGTGCGGCTTTCTGCCGCGTCGGGGAAGCCCCCCGCACCATTTTTTCCTTGCCGGGTGAGCCTGGCAAGGCTTTTGATTTTCGGGCCGTTTTGGCCCAGCGCGGCTTATTGCCGCGTTGGGGGCGCCCCGCGCGGCTTTTTGCCGCGTCGGAGAGGCCCCCCGCACCATTTTATCCTTGCCGGGAGATCCCGGCAAGGGTTTTGATTTTCGGGCCGTTTTGGCCCAGCGCGGCTTTTTGCCGCCTCGGGGGTGCCCCGCGTGGCTTTCTGCTGCGTGGGGGAAGCCCCCCGCACCATTTTTTCCTTGCCGGGTAAGCCCGGCAAGGCTTTTGATTTTCGGCCGTTTTGGCCTCGCGGGCTTTCCAAAGCTGCTCTCCCGTTCGCTGCACGTTCCTTCCCACTTCATCTTGTGAGCTGAGTCACCGGCAGAAAGGAAGCCTCTTGCCGGACTCGCCAGCAACTCTCCGGCTTCCCTCAGAAACGAGTGAGGAACATGCTCCCTCCCCCCATAATCCCTCCCTGAACATCCCCCCTGAAACCTTACTAAAATATACCCCTTTCCCCCTTAATTCCTCCCTGAACATGCCCCCTCCCCCTGAAACCTTACTAAAATATACCCCTTTGCCCCTTAATTCCTCCCTGAACATGCCCCCTCCCCCTGAAACCTTACTAAAATATCCCCCTTTGCCCCTTAATTCCTCCCTGAACATGCCCCCCTCCCCCTGAAACCTTACTAAAATATCCCCCTTAATTCCTCCCTGAACATGCCCCCCTCCCCCTGAAACCTTACTAAAATATCCCCCTTTGCCCCTTAATTCCTCCCTGAACATGCCCCCCTCCCCCTGAAACCTTATATTATTATTATATATACACACACATACTGAGTAATATGCAGTTGAAAATGAAATATGTTATATATAATCATACACACATATATATGTAATATATATTTAAAATACAAAAAGCAGTAATAATTGAATGCAGTGACAATAATTTATGATAGTAAAGAGTGGACACATAGTCCTACAGATACAACCGGCCCTCTGAGGGTGACCAAACTGCTGATGCGGCCCCCGATGAATTTGAGTTTGACACCCCTGTTCTAGCTCAATTGCTGAAGAGATGCACAGCAGAACCATACCTTTCAGAAAGCAACACAAGTCTTTAAAAAATGAAGCAGAGACCACACCTTCAACTGGGGTAAATAAATATCCAGCTCCCTTCTAGCTACAAAAAGGATCTCTCTCAATTTGTTTGCAATGGCAGATTCCTGCAGTTTAAACACACACACACACCCCACGGAAAGATTTCCGAACTTTTCTGAGTAACTGTTCCCACTAACTTTCCTTTAAAAATTAAAAGTGCTTTAAAGCACGTAAAGAATATTGCATGACCAGGTAAGACCAAAAGGTCCATCTAGGACATCATCCAGCTTCTAACAGCCAGGTAATCTTGGGAACCCTACAAACAAGGCCCAGAGGCAATGCCATCCCCAGTGATGTTCCTGTTAGCAAGTGTTATTCAGGCATACACTGCACTGTTTAAATCCTAAAATCACACAGCTGTGAATTAGTCTAATTCTTTTGAAAACTATTTAACCGAGTGGCCACCTCCACATCGTGCATTAATGAATTCTAGAAGCCCGCTGTGTGTTCCGTGAAGAAATACTTCATTCCGTCCATCCCGAATCTAGCACCAACCAATTTCACTGAGCAATTCAGGGGCGCATTGTTATTACTGAGTGCCAAACAAAGTTCTCTCTCCACACCCGTCACAATTCCAAACTCTTGTATCACTCTCTGAATTCAGCTATCTTTTTCTTTTCTTTTCTTTTTCAATCTATAAAGCCTCAAATGCTTCGATTTCCCCTCATAGGAAACGTTCTCTTGTGTGGGCAAACCCAGGTTAGACAGGTCACCCAAAGTGGCAGCTCTTCCCGAATCCGACGTCAGGTGGATGCAGGACATTAGAACACTTCTGGTCTCTGCCCATGTGATGCTATCTTGCCATGCGTGGTTGATGGTTCTTGCCTGAGTATCTCCCCTGAAGCACTGATTGGGAGAGGGGCTACAAGCAAACCTCTCACATCCAGGCTTCCTCTCCAGCCCCTTCCTGCCTTACACACTTCAGTTTTTACTTAATTATCTGTGAGCAATAGGCAATTTCCTTCCCAAGGCTGATCCCAAAAGACATCCTTCATCCCCACTGTCAAACTTCTGCAGGGGGCCTTCAAGAGTGAGCATCTCCTACTGTTCCCATTGGAGTATTTCTCCATTTTTACACCCCTAACAAGTAGGATCATGAGGATGCAATGAAACCCCACAGTCCTTTCCCTCTGCTTTTCTAGACAGCAAGCAGTTATTTTCTTCAGAGTTGCCAGAGTTACTCTGACAGCATTCGCACATGAACAAAACGGCTAAAGGGCTGGAGTACTCTTGAAAGCAAAGTCCCCGTCCTCCTCACTTAACTCCTATCTCAGTGAAGAGCTTTAAAATCACATTAAAAAGAAGTCTCGTCTACTGAAAAAATATATATATCATGTATTGGAGCCCTTTCTAAGCTATCCCACTTCAAACAGCATGTGAGGAAATTACGTTTTTGAATCCGCAACCACCGCTCATCAAAACCTCCTTGCCTGTGGAGATCTAGCATGTCAGGACAAAAGGCAGTAGCCTCATTTTTTCCCCTCTTAGGCCTGACAGTTTGCCACGCTGGGCTTGTTTTTGTGATGTCCCTCACACAAGGGAGCCCTCAAGCAAGCAAGCCCTCACTTGCAGCCTCGAGTGATACATTCCAAGGAGGCTGTAACACAACCCTGTTTCCCCTTTTTTAATACGTAGTCATAAAGTAAGCCACGGCAGGTTTTTTTTACCTTTGTGAGAAGAAGACGTACCCCAAAAGTAAGCAGTGGCGCCGCCATTGTTCCCGTCGCCTCCTCAGCCCCTCCTGCGTGCGCAGGGAGCCAGCGAACCAGTGAGAGGCGCGGGGGGACGACGCGCCTCTTGCGGAGTTCTGCCCCGCCTGCTTAGCGTGCAGGGAGAGGCGCGGGGGGGGGGGACCTCTTCCTGCCCCGCCTGTTCCAAGTGCATAGGGAGCCAGCGAACCAGCGAGAGGCGCGGGGAGGAAATGCGCCTCTTGCGGAGATCTGCCCTGCCTGCTCAGCGCGCAGGGGGAGGCTGTACCGTACCATACTGATGTAATAAAAATAAGACATCCCCCCCAAAATAAGCCACCCTGTGTTTTTTTGAGGGAAAAAAATTATAAGACGGTATCTTAAAAAGGGGGAAAGACGGAAAATATTTCCGAACGTCTATTAGTCCTCCTCAGAGTAGGCCCAATGAAATTAATCAGGCCAAGTTAGTCATGCCCATTAACCCCAATGGGTCTAATGTGAGAAGGACCAGTGCTGAATAATAATAATAATAATAATAATAATAATAATAATAATAATAATAATTTATTACTTATACCGCGCCCATCTGGCCGGGCCTCCCCAGCCACCCAAACAGCACCTAAAATCTGGTTCTGAAGTTTAAACAAGACTCCAGGCGATGGGCGGCTCTGGTCCCTTACTTCCCAGAACATGGCGTAATCTACCCTGAGGAAGGTGCCATTGTCACCCCTAGCTTCGGCTTTTGCTCACCTCTATAAGCAGCACCCCTTCATTTCCATCCATCGCCTTTGGACTCAATCCACCTCCTTTCCAGGTCTTGGCTAAACAAGCTAGGTTTCTTGGTTCTCCGAGGATTACACTTCCCTTTAAGGCATCCGCCAGAAACTCTTCCATGGACAGCTTGTCTGAGATGCTTTCTGCAGGCTGGTGGCTACATTTGGAGAAGCTCCGCTCCAGTCTCAGGCCCGAGAGGCGTTGCTCGCCATCCACACAGGACAGGTCATCAAAGAGATAGGTCCTCAGAGGGTTGAGTTTCAAGGGAGGAAAGAGGTCGCTGTAGCCACAGAAATCAAGGGGAAACTTCCCATAAGGGAAGGGGTGTGGAGTCTCTGATGGAGGGGTGAAAATGCCTTGCGTGTGGGCCTTCCAGACATGGCTCAGGCACTGAGCAGGGCTGATCAGCTTGTGTAATTCTAGCTTTCCTCGATTCTTCAGCAAGTCCAACCTGCCAGCAGGCAGGGCTTGTTTGGGTCTCTCTAAGGTGCTGAGGTCGCAGCCCAAATCCTTGCATGACTTTGAAAGCCAGGAAGCGCTACTGAAGAGGGTGTCCGAGGGCGAGTCATCCTCCTGGAAGAAAAGGGGGAAAGAGTTACATCAAGCGGGGAATGATTCTCTCTCAGCAGGGGCTGCTCCCAAAATACAAGCCGCACTGACAGGCCTTTGGGGGGGGGGGAATTACCGTATTTTTCACTCCATAAGACACACTTTTTTCCTCCTGAAAAGTAAGGGGAAATGTCTGTGCGTCTTATGGAGCGAATGTGTGGTCGATCTCTGGGTCCCTTTCCGGCCCCACTCCCTTGCCCAGGCCTCCATTGTTGAATGTTCTGCAGTCGGAGGCTGTTTGTTTCCCCAGCGACATGTGACAGGCTGATTAGATTATCTGTCTGGAAACTGTAGAAACGGCTCCCTTTCCTTTCCTAAAGAAGCTGCAGAACTGTGAGTTGAACCCTATAAAAACAGGATTTTTTCCCCTTTACAAAGTAAGCTCAACAACTTTGAGCTGATCCTCAAAAAAAGGGGCTTTTCCCCTTTGAAAAGAAGCTGCACAACTTTGAGCTGACCCTAAAAAAAATGGGGCTTCCCCCCTTTGCAAAAGAAGCTGTGCAACTGTGAGCTGATCCCCAAAAGAACGGGGCTTCCCCCCTTTCCTCCTCTAAAAACTAGGTGTGTCTTATGGTCAGGTGCGTCTTATGGAGCGAAAAAAATATGGTATTTCAAATGTTTAGGCGCCAGGCCAAATATGCATTTCAAAATTGTTTGGGGACAGATTCCAGGTTTCAGAAGTTATCGGCAAACCAGTTGCCTGGGATTTCGCTTGTTCTTACTCCCAAGGAAGTATGATTGAATAAAACATAGAAAAGGCCTTACCTGCACTGGAACTGGCGTGCAGCTCTCCTGCTCTGGGGTTCTTGGCTTGTGAGGTGGGGAGGTCGACTCCTTGTGTGTCAGAAGATGGGATCTTTTCTTTCGCCGTTTCTTCCGGGACTTGCCACGATGCATGGCTTTCCTGTAGGCTGGGGCGATTTTGCCCTCAGTTGCGTAGGCCACATTGTTGGGGATCTGATCGAGGCTACAAGACCGGCTGGCACAGAGAAGGGTATTGCAAAGGTATTTTAGATTAAAAGCGGCAGCGACGGAACACGGCCTTCTCTAGCTGAATTGAAAACTAAGAGGTATAAAAGGAGAAGTTAGAAGAAACTCTAGATCCTAAGGACAACGAAGCTTCTTGGCCACAAAATGGAATTCCATTTTGCACAACGCCTGGCACTGGATTATACGAGACACTGCATTAACGAACGAACAAAAATAGTGCGACAAACACTTAATTTTAATCTATGTGACCTAAGTCCATTTCTTTAAAATGTATATTTTGCATGGTCAAAGTACAAAATACACCTCTCTCCTTTTCAACAATGTTTTGCGGTTAAAGGTGTTAGTCTATTGGGAGTGAGGGGGCTGCAATGCTGAAAGAATTGCCCTTACTCTGAATTGACCTTGTTTGACCTCAGAGGTGTGGTCATGATTACCATGTGATCTCTGATTGGCTAGGATCATTCTGGGAAGGAGAAGCAGCCCTAAAAAGCAGTGGGAAGGGGCAGTGGGAGGGAGACAGTGGCTTCACAACAACCATAAAGGTAAAGGGACCCCTGACCATTAGGTCCAGTCGTGTCCGACTCTGGGGTTGCGGCGCTTATCTCGCATTACTGGCCGAGGGAGCCGGCGTACAGCTTCCGGGTCATGTGACCGGCATGACTAAGCCGCTTCTGGCGAACCAGAGCAGCGCACGGAAACGCCGTTTACCTTCCCGCTGCAGCGGTACCTATTTATCTACTTGCACTTTGACGTGCTTTCGAACTGCTAGGTTGGCAGGAGTAGGGACAGAGCAAAGGAAGCTCACCCCGTCACGGGGATTCGAACCGCCGACCTTCTGATTGGCAAGCCCTAGGCTCTGTGGTTTAACCCACAGCGCCACCCGTGTCCCTTTAACAACCATAAACTATGGAAAAGCTACTAAAACGGGATTTTTCGGTAGGAGACGTTTTACTCTTTGTCCCAATAAGCAATTATTTCTTACACACACACACACACACACACACACACACGGATGACTGTTTGGCTCAACCCCATGTACTTTGTGCTTTTATCAGAACTCAGGTACAAAATAATATACAATAACTTGGATGTCCCCCACTCTGCAGCTTCCCATCCTTTCTATTACTTAAAGCATTCAAAGTCATTGGCTTAGGCCTCGTTCATACCTCACACTATTCCAAACCATAGTTTAGAGTGTGCTTCCCCAGTTACTGTGCTGCCCTGCTGTGCTCAGCTTGGGCTAAACCTTGGTTACAGCTTGTGATTAATCTAGAGAGAGCTGAGCCACAAGGCCACGTTCAAAGGAAACGCTAAGCCAAGCCATGGTTAAGTTCAGCATGGCGCAGCAAAAATGACAGGAGCAAAGGAGCCATGTTCTCCATGCAAGCCTGCATAAAACACACCAAGCCATTGTTTGGCTCAGCATCACATGAGAACTAGGCCTCATATATAATAAACTCCATTGTGAATATTGGATATTCAAAGCAACTCCTGTTCCCAGGAGACAGGGTTAAGATGGAGTAGAAGATGCATTCTAGAATCAAATTTCCCGCCCCGCAATGCAATTGAGATTTGTGGCTCTTTCTGCACACTGTATGTTACAGGGGAGAGACCTTACCTGAATCGTTTGGTGTCAGCAAGAAAAGGCCTCTCAGAATACGTAGGGCTGAACTCCTGGCTAATCTCACCTGCAGGGGAAAGCAAACAAGGCCAATACAAGCCAGGGTGAGGCAGGAAATGCCAGAGTCATACCCTCTTCTGGAAACCAGCTTTGCTGTAGCAAAGGAGGATGTCAAAATTGAACTCCCAAAAGAGCCACGAGATCACCAAGAGGGACTGTGAGTATTCTGTTTGGGGAGATGTGGGGAGGAATCACAATTCTGGATGAAAAAATATGCAAGCCAGAATCCAAATAATTGCATATTTGGTCTCAATGTCCATGGGAGTTTAGGATTTGTGTCGGGGGGGGGGAGGGAGAGACATGCTACTGCATCACAAGCGGCTTCAAAATTTGGAGAGTGTTTCAGGAGCTGTTTACAATACAGCATAGGAGGGAACGGCTCAGAGGGCAAAAAGGCTCCTGGGCATGCATAAAGTAGCCCTGTTTTAACACTTCAATTTCTCTTGTGCCTCATAATTGTTGACCTTTCCTAGGGTATTCTAACTAAACCGCTCGTATTTCCCAGAATTTGAGCCCCAGAAGGGTTACATATGTTTTGCTTTGTTTTATTTACTGCTGCATGAAATGTTATTCTGACACACCAGCTCCTTATACCTCAGCGGTTGGGATCCTCCTGCAATGGCTGGTGAGTGAAGCAACAGCAATCATGAGGCATGTCTGCTGAACAAGCTTCCCACTAGCTGGGCTGATGGGGTTGCAGGCCTGCTAGAGGGCTTTGGTGCAGAAAGCTACAGCTACAGGTGAAACTCGAAAAATTAGAATATCGTGGAAAGGGTCATTTCTTTCAGTAATTCAACTTAAAAGGTGAAACTAATATATGAGATAGACTCATGACATGCCAAGCAAGATATGTCAAGCCTTTATTTGTTTATAATTGTGATGATTATGGCGTACAGCTGATGAGAACACCAACTTAACAATTTCAGCTTTGGGGTTTTCATCAGCTGTACGCCATAATCATCACAATTATAACAAACAAAGGCTTGACATATCTCGCTTTGCATTTCATGAGTCTATCTCATATATTAAACTCCAGTAGCTAATGAAAACAGTTGCTTACATAAATGGACTTTTCCATGATATTCTAATTTTTCGAGTTTCACCTGTACAGCTTCACCCCCAGCCACAACCCAATTTTAGCCCCCCATCCACTCAGCGTTGCAGTTCCCCACTTACATTCTGCCTGGGCAATGATGGAGATGGAGGCTAAGCTGCCTTCCCCACTGCCTTCCTTGGCAGTTCCTTTGGCAATCACGTCGCTCAGGATCTTCCACGGTCCCTGGAACACATTTTTCTCTGGATCCTCTACTTTGCAAACGCTGCTCTTTTTCTCCGTCACCACCTCCTTCGGTCCTTTATCCGTAGGAAGCTCCTTTGGGTGCCCAACGGTAACAGGGGCTGGAGCGTCTTGGCAAGCTATTTCCATTACGGCCATCTCCTCCTTTTGCTAGAAGGCTGGAAGATAAATCCCACACAAAAAAGAACACGCCATTAGAACAGATGCCCTCTCTTCACAGAACCATAGTACTGTGGGGTAAGAAGGGACCCTTGAGGGTCATCTAGGGCAATGCAGAAATCTCAACACACGGTCCAGATTGTGGAGACCACACACTACTGAGTTCTCCTTCCCTCTCACAAACACACTGACAATGTCTGATAACAGGGATCATTCACTAGCGGGCGAAATGCGCAAGGTGGCCCCATGACACACATGCGGACTACAGACCCATCTCTCTCACTTGCTCATAATTCACATGTCTCTCTCAGGCAAACCACACATGCACACAGGCCACACATTCCTATCTTGCCCCCTCCCAAAAAAACACACAACAGGTATAAATACATATCTCTCCCAAGTGCATCTCTCACATAGATGGGTGCCTGCAGGAAATTGGGGGGGGGGTCAGGGGAAGTAAAACACAGAAAGGGTGGAACGGGCTAATTTCTAGCAAAAAAAACAACAACAGAGAAGGATCGCGCCTGTATGTTTTGCCTCGTATCTCAGATTCTAGCTACCACTACTACTATTTTATCTTTATTCATTATAAGCCACACATCTGACTGGGTTGCCCCAGCCACTCTGGAAGGCTCCCAACAAAGTATTAAACACACAATAGAACCTCAAACATTAAGAACTTCCCTGCAACGCTAGGAACTTGCTAAAAACCAAAATGGGGAAACTGAGGGTTATGGTACATGGTGGGGGGCAGCAAAGAAGGCTTTCACGGACACTATGGTGCCCATGGGCACAGGATTGGCAATTCCTGTTGAACAGGGTGCTTTGTGCAGTGGATAAAAGGCAGCTGTTCCTTCCTTCCTGTTTTGAGTGGTGAGAGAGAAGGATAGACAGACACATTCCCCCAGTGTGGTGTAGTGGTTAAGAGCGGTCGACTCGTAATCTGGTGAACCGGGTTCGCGTCTCCGCTCCTCCACATGCAGCTGCTGGGTGACCTTGGACTAGTCACACTTCTCTGAAGTCTCTCAGCCCCACTCACCTCACAGAGTGTTTGTTGTGGGGAGAGAAGGGAAAGGAGAATGTGAGCCGCTTTGAGACTCCTTCGGGTAGTGATAAAGCTACAGGGAACCAGGCAGAGGGCCTTCTCGGTAGTGGCGCCCGCCCTGTGGAACACCCTCCCATCCCATATCAAAGAGATAAATAACTACCTGACATTTAGAAAACACCTGAAGGCAGCCCTGTTTAGGGAAGTTTTTAATGCGTGATATTTTAATGTATTTTAGTGTTTGCTGGAAGCCGCCCAGAGTGGCTGGGGGGACCCGGCCAGATGGGCGGGGTACAAATAATAAATTATTATTATTATTAAGCGGGATATCAAATCCAAACTCCACTTCTTCTTCTTTCCTTCCCCCATGTCCATTTTCCTTGCTGTGTTACATCACATTAGAAGGTTCAGGTCTGGGCTGGTTGCCAGTCCTGACTGAGAGCATTTTATTGCTATTTAGCGTGGGCGGGTGGGTAGGGGAAGAGTCTGGGGAATAAGAAACCGGGAAAGGCATTCAGGGAAGTGGGGACAGTTCTATAGAATGTGAGGAGGAGCTTTTTAAAATCTCGTGGTGCATTTCTCCTCCAAACTTCGCTTTCAGGGCATGCATTTTTAGCGAGGCCAGTTCTCTCCACACCCCGGTCTTCTATCTTTTCAAATGATGCCCTAATACTCCATGACTCAAATGCTCTCAACCTGACCTTCCATCTCCTCCCCCTGCCCTTTCTGTCCTTCAGCACTCAATGTTTGAACCAATTTAGACCTATGGACTAAAATGGAAAGCTCATACAGTCCGCCAAATGTCTGATTCCTTTCAGACCCCTCCAGACCCACCCCCGCCCCCCAGTGCAAACATGAGAATATAGTGGAGAAATGAAGCAAGGATTTTAATGCAGCTGTGACTGGGCATCAGTGATGGGTCACCTTCCCCACAAACCAGGGGGAAAGTGAGGCTTGTCAGCAAATACTGGTGGACATTTTGAGCTATGTCTTGCGTGAAGTGTTTCAGTGCAGAGATAAAAGAAACACCGCCATCAGAGTCCTAGAGAAACTTGCTTCCCTTTTTAAGACTAGCGACTGGCTTTCTTTTTTTAACATTAAAGTTTTTTTATATTCCATATTTGGTAGCTTTCAATGGCATACAGCTCTGAGCTTTGGACTAAGCCAGGGGTAGGCAACCTAAGGCCCGGGGGCCGGATGCGGCCCAATCGCCTTCTCAATCCGGCCCACGGACGGTTCGGGAATCAGTGTGTTTTTAGATGAGTAGAATGTGTCCTTTTATTTAAAATGCATCTCTGGGTTATTTGTGGGGCATAGGAATTCATTCATTTTTTTTCTTCAAAATATAGTCCAGCCCACCACATGGTCTGAGGGACAGTGGTTGCTGAAAAAGGTTGCTGACCGCTGGACTAAGCGAGCAGACTCTCCGTGATGGGGAAAGGAACTGCTCTCTAAGCCACAATCTACAGCTGTATCAAACCGATCCGGCACCCGGCCTCTTGACAGCAGAGAATCCCTTTCCTGTTTCGCAAGGCTCTTTCGTGGCAGGGTACCAGCCAGTTTTCCGCCTCTCCTCTGAGCTTCACGCTAGCAAAGGGCACTTCCCTGTGCTTCTGATGAGCCAGAAACAGAAGGGGGGAACCTCCGGACACTGCACCCAACTGGAATGGGTCTTGCGGGAGACGGTGTCCTGTCTCCGGCTTGCAAGCCTTGTCCAGGCCGGGCACCCCTGTCTCCCACCACTTCCCAGCACAGGCAGATTTCCAGACAGGCAGAGGTGGTGTTGGCTGGCTGGGAAGGGTGTGGCAGAGGCTAAATGAAGGGCTGTACACACACTTTCTCAGTGCTCCTTCCTCCTGACCACATACACAGTACAGCCTTTTTTTCTGTATTTAGGAAGTCTGTCCTCTTTAGGCAGTATTTTTTTTTATGCACTTCTGCAAACCTTGGGGTTCCCTCAAACGAGTAAGATACCTCTGTTTTTTCAGTGGCCCTATTTTGGCTACAAAGCTGTTATTGGGGGAGCGGTTTAGTCCCGTATTGTTTATTCTTATTTAAACAGTTTATATATCCCTTAACTCCCATGGCGAATAAGTGGTTTATAAAGACGCAATGCAAAAAGAAGTTAAAACTATAAAATCTCCATTAAAATGCCTGCTGGATGTTCGGTAGGGAGGGGGACTGTCTGACTTCAACTGGAAGGGAGTTCCATAAAACTGTGCCCTCAATACTAAACTCACAGCTCCTGGTGGATACAAGCCCTGCATCCAAGCCGTGGGGGATCACCCCCAAAAACATCGGTGATCAGGCAGGGATATAAGAGATTGGGCAGTCCTTGCAGTATCATGAACCCAAATTGTTAAGGGCCTTGCAAAATAATACAAGCACCTTGAACCTGGCCTGGTAGCATATAGATTTTTGTTGTTGTAGTGGGGTGGTTTTTTTTTTTAGTCTCTATAAAATTTATTTAATTTTCAGATTTTGAAATTTACAAAAATGGTCCTGGATACCATGATGGTATGAGAGAAAATGAGAAGCAGAGTCAAACTCTGGCCACAATCCTGCCCTTGCCTTTACCTGACCAGCAACGCTTACCTTTCCAGTCTCCTTATGATTATTATTTAGTAGACCATTTTAAACCTGCCTTTTAACTTCAAAAAATGCCCAAGGAAGTTCACAATATAAATGAAATTAAAAATAAAGAGCAGCAGTAAAATAATTTTAATTTTTTTTAAAAAAATCCGCAGATAAAAACAAATTCAGATTAAAATGATGGGACAAAATGCTCCACACACTGGAGAAAATATCAAATGCTTACCAGAAAAAGAAGTCTTCAACCTGGAATGGGGCCAGACACCTTGGCACCTTTCCACCTGTGACCAACACCCTTGGCCCTGAACTTACTGCTTCAAGGTCACAGCTCACCTTGATCGTTCTGGCTTCTACCTCCCAAGGCTGCCTCTTGGCTTTGCACCAAGTGACAGCCTCTGTCTGAGGGCCTGCCTCTGCTGCCATCTCTGTTCCTGTAATGAACGCCCACGGCCCATTTCCCAACACTGATAATGCACCCTGGGCACGGTCTCTTCCCGTGTTCAAGTTGCAAAACTACCAGGTATGAATGGGGAGTCAGCTTGGCCTTTTTCCCGCTGAAGCTTGCCTCAAGTGTTTCCAAGTACACCTCGTGCAAGGATTCCCTTCTGCGTTTTGAGAAGGGAGAAGTTAGGCCTCAAAAGTGAAACCAAGTCATCTGATTGCCATATTGCTGCAGGGGGAAGCGGTGAGGTTCTCACAAATCACCACTTCATTTTAGTAAGGCCTCAAGCCTCATCTTCCTGAAAGAGAACAGGAAGCAATGGCCCTCCTTGTTAAAATAATATTTAGCTGCTCTTCCTGAACCTATTCCTGAACCTATTCAGGAAGATACAATGAACAATAGGGCGCTGTTTCGGGGGTGACCTTATCTACAGCAGGGAAGAAAGGCTGCTTCCTCTCTGCGAGATGCTTTTTACCTAAAATCGAAAGTCATTGTTCCTTGTCCCAAGGTAACCCCTGCCTATCCAAACAAGGAATCCTAGGGTGCCTGAGCTACACATTCCTGTGTCAAAATCCTATATAATAATCTTCAAGTGTCCCTGCGTCCACTTTCTGTGTGTCACGGAAGTGCGCTACTGCGCATGTCAGAAAGGAGACGCAGGGATTGGACAGCAGAAGCCACTTCCGCCGCCGCCTTTACTGGAGGCTCCCGCTGCCGCCATTACTGCCTGGAAAGCGCGGGGGAAGCGGCGCGAAGCGCCGCTCCCCCCGCCGCCGGCCACCTCCTCCGCCTCCGGGCGGCTGCGCTCACCTGTCTCGGCAGCGGGCGGCCCGGCCCTCTGGCCCTCTCCACCCAGGCGCTCCAGCTCTGCCCCGCGAAGTAATGGAGATTCGGCAGCCGCCGATCCATAGCAGCCATTGCTGCTGCTGCTACCACCGCCGAGCCTCCAGGGCCTCCGAGGGCTCCGCGCCTACCGCATGGTCCGGCCCCGCCGCCGTTCGCCGGAGGAGGAGGAGGGCAGCCCGGCTGAGGAGGGGTGGGAGAGCTGAGGCAGGCAGAGGCGGCGCACTGAGGCGGCTCCTGCTCCTCCTGCTGCTGCTGCTGCCTGTGGAGCGCCGGTGGTGGCGGCTCCGCCGCCGCCGCCGCATGAATAAAGAACCGGCCTCCGAGGGCGCCTCAAAAACACCCTCCTTTCCCCCCCCCTCCCCTGCTTCCTCCTTCCTCGCCTCCGCTTTTCTCCTCCTCTGGAGTAGCGGCCAAGGCTGGAGCCGGCGGCGGGGAGAGGCTGTAGGAAGCGGGGAGTGGGAGACGCCAGCGGGAGGCGGAGCCAGGTCCTCTCCGAGAACGCCTCACTCACCTCACGGCCCAAAACGGAGGAGCCCGGAGGCGGAGGAGGCATTGCCGCGCTCTCGCTCTCCCTTCGCCCAAGCTGAGCCCTGCTGTCACCACCAGGGAGCCGGATTTTTACCTCCCTCGCCACCGCCCGCACACCAGCCTCCCCACCACCCCCTGCCCGCCTCGCGCTGCCGCCCGGTCGCCGGGGATGGGGGGGGGAGGTGTGTGTGTGTCTGGGAGGGAGAGAGAGAGGCGAGCTATTTCTGGAAGTGGGGGGAGGTGGGTGGGGGGGAGGTGTGTGAGAGAGAGAGAGCCGAGCTGTGTTTGTGGGTTTCCCAAAGGCATCTGATTGAACAGGCTGCTGGGGAGGGGAAGGGTTAATGGGAGGGAGAGGAGTCTGGGGAGGGAAGGGTTAATGGGAGGGAGAGGAGGCTGGGGAGGGGAGGGTTAATTGGAGGGACCGCTACACCCCCGAATGGCCCCATATGTTCTAGGGCCCGTTATCTGATAACGGGCTTAATTTACTAGTAAATAAATAAAACACTTGTGGCAGTTTAGAAGCGCGAACAGACAGACTGATGCAAAGGTGGGCATCCTGTCAGTCCATGGTGTGGATAATCTGACTGATGCCATCGTCCAGATAGAGGCATGGATGGGCAGAAATGCGGACAAAAGTGATCTGGATGAACGCATCCAGAATCAGAGATGGGAGAGGTTTCCATTTAAAATGCTAGATTGCCACATCCACACTTCCTGAAACAATGCAGGTGGCGACTGATGCACAGGTCGTTTTGGACCTGGAAGAGGGCATAACGGGGGGGGGGGCTTATGCCCCCGCACAAATAGGGAGTTGCCTGTACGCAAATCAAAGCACAGCCATCCTTCAGCATTTGCACTTCTTTGAACTTGCAGTTCTCTAACTAACCCCCACTTTTTTTTTTACAAGAATATGTGTATTAGGGGGAAGTGTGCATTGCAAGCATGCATGTCATAAAAATGCATTACATCAAGGAAACTGCTTGCAGAAGTGTGTGTGTTTGTGCGTTAGGATAAATGTACACTAAAATTATGGTCATTTTTTTGTTTGACCTTTACCAGGTCAACTGATGTGCAATTGTAAAGAACAAACTTAAAACTGGAAAGATGATAAAACAGATAAACCAAAACCAACAAATTGATCTATTAATTCTAACTGGATAAAGGTTGTCCTGTTAAGAAAGGGGTTGCTCCATTTCATTTTTACTTAAATAACAGCAACCATGGTATGTGGGAAAGTGGTGGGTTAGCCTTTTCTCATCACACCACAGACTCAATGAAAGCTGCCCCTCCCAGAGCTGTTCCTCATCATGGCACCTATTTGATTGCAGGAGAAAACCAAACCACACATTTAACATAGTGTATAGTTTGGCCCTGAGTCTACAAGGACCATGTGCTGCTAGCATCCCATTGCCGCATTATTAATCAAGACATAGAAGCTGAATTTGCAAACCACCAATTCTGGAATACTCTATGTGCTTTCCAGCCTGTGTTGCGTTTTTAATTTTACACATCTCAGGCAGAAGCAGGCAGGAAACATCTGGCAAGCAACCACAGCAGCTGTCCATTCATCAGCAATGAGGTATTTGAAACTTGTGTGTTGTATCCCCGCCCCCCTTAAGAGAAACGGTTTCATTCCAGAGTAATACAAACGGGCAATTTGTACCTTGTGTCTATCTTGGCAAAACTGCATCTCAAAGGATCAGCAATTTAAATACTGAGGACTGCTTTAAGCCAGTCACAGGGTGTTCCAAAAAACTACAATTTCATCTTTAATACACAACCTTAATACACAGTGGACCTGAGCCCATGAAACCTTATGCCGTAATAAAAGTCTTTAAGGTGCCGCAAGATTATTTGTTGTTTTAACCCTAGGTTTGTAAACAATACCTGGGGTGAGTAGGAATTGTCTCCAAGTGACCAAGCAGGGAAGAGTTTGTAAACTGAAAGAGAATTAGTTTGTTTTCATCTTCAGACCGAAGAAGATATGTGTCAGCTGGTAACTTATGTATACTTATTTACAAGACTAAACCATATTACAAATTTCTCAAAATACATCCTGGAATGCTAAGGAGAAGCACCAAGCAAACACAGTATATGCTGGATTTCAATATACACAGGAAATCTTAAACTGCTATTAATAATATTTTAAGACTATTACATTCACAGTTTTGTTTCTTAAATGCAAATAAGGATTGGCATGTCTTTTCATTGCACAGCACATTGCCACAGATTTGTAGGGGGAAATGCATGAAACTGGAAGCCAAGAGAATATTGACCTGTTAGACTCAGACTGACTGGACATCACACCCACAGGAAGAAAAACACAAGTATAACAAGGCACTGAAACTTCAACCACAAGAGCATATGAGGAGCCTTCTGGATCAGGCTCATGGCCCATCCAGTCCAGCATCCTGTTCTCACAGTCGCCAAGCAGATGCCCATGGAAACCCATATGCAGGACCCAAGCACAGGAGCACTCTCCCCGCTTGAGGTTTCCAGAAACTGCTATTCAGAAACGTAACTGCCTCCAACCACAAACCACAGAAACCCTACCAAGCCCTTCTGTGGTCTCTGAAACTCGACCAGACACTATCCAGACCATATTACTACTTCAGCATTCACTTTGTTTGATAGAGTGCTCCACATTGAACAAAAATGCACTACTGTCCTTATGCTACAGCAAGGTTATGAAACTCAAAGGTCCATACATTTCTTGCTAGCCTTGTTAGCAAAGGCAAGACCTGCTATTGTTAGGATCCATCCCTCGGCACAATTTTCTATGCCTGCTTACCGAAAAGCCGCAATATGTTCTATGGGGCTTACACACCTAGGTACCTGTGTGTACAGGATAGCAGTCCTGACCTCACGCTGCACCTCCATGGGAAGTCAAGGACAATTCCCCTTCTGCAGCTCTAAACCTTAGGTGCTGGGGGAAGGGATTACAGTGGTACCTCCGTTTAAGAACAGTCCTGTTTAAGAATGATTCGGTTTACGAACTCCGCAAAACCGTAAGTAGTGTCCCGGTTTGAGAACTTTACCTTGGTCTAAGAACAGAATCCGAACAGTGGAAGGGCACCAGCGGCGGCAGGCCTCATTAGGGAAAGCGCGCCTCGGTTTAAGAATGGTTTCGGTTTAAGAACGGACTTCCAGAACGGATTAAGTTTGTAAACGTACCACTGTATTATTAGTAGTAATAGTAGCAGTATACCATCCTGTACCTGTAGATCTCAGGGCAGTTCACAACATAAAATTACAATATGAAGAACACAAAATACATAATAAAAATAGAAACAAAAACAACCCAATAATCCACAACACAAAGCAGCCAGTCCCAACTTTGTAAATGTAAACCCAAGGGAGAGAGATGCATGCATCTCTCCAATGACACTCCTCCTCAAACTTATGACCTTTTTTCTTTTGATAGGTCTTTGGCCCAATTGACAATGCCTGCCTCCCCCGTTTTTGTGGCTGTGTTAACTGCTACACTTTGCCTAATTTTCTTGAATGCATTTATTTTTAATTTTGATTTAATCTATATTAGACATTTCTAAAGGTAAAATGCTTTATAACTATCAGACCTCACATTTCTGGTGTAGAGCCTGGCAGGCTACTAGCTTGCTATTTGAAAGCTACTGTAGACAAGAAGAAGCCTGTTAGTCCTGGATGAAAAGAGCTGCTAGACGAAGGCATATGGGCTATGCTGTTACGTTTGGGCTAAGTAAGTTAAACCGAACAAGGTGCGTGCAGGTATCCTGGGAAAGGGCAAGTAAACATTCAAAGCGCACAGGAAATAAACTCCTCACATGCTGCTCACCAAGGCTTACTGAGATGCATAACTTGCTACGTGCTGGAAGGTACATTCAAGCTTATTTTCCTTTTTCCATCCCATCCTTCCTCCAAGGTTCTCACAGTGGCACACATACACCCCTGCAAGGTAGGTTAGGCTGAGAGGCACCCACGTGGCCCAGGGTCATCCTTTGGGGCTTTGAAACCAGTCAACCCAAGTATAAGCCCACTCCAGTCACTACATATTGCAAGGATAATACCTAGTGGTTTATTTACAAAGCGCCTAGGGCTTTTCCAGATCCGCAGAGGCCAGCGCTCAGCAGGACTCAAGAGGTAAGAGCATGAAAGCAAAAGGCATGGGGGGGGGAGCAGTGCCCAATAAGATGCTGTGGGGGGAGAAGAGACCTACCGGTATCTATCTATATACAAAACACGCACACGGGGGGGGGGGGGGCAGCAAGTAGCAAAACTTTTTAATTCTGTCAGCTTCCTCCCAACTTCTGTTAACTTGGCTGACAGCTCCATCAGCAGAGCAGGAGACTCATAAATCTCAGGGCCATGGGTTCGAGTTCCACACTGGGCAAAAAACTCCTGCCTTGCAGGGGATGGGACTAGAGATCCTCGGGGGTCACTTCCAACTCTATAACTAGCCTATGGTTCTAAATTCTCAACAACAATGGGATATTAGCTCCGCCCAAGGCACGATGGAGAACACCGGGAAAAGATAGACATAATATTTTACAAGGACAGGAAGAAGCATCACGGACAGAATAATTGCCACACACAGGAAGAACAAGGATATAGTTTGAATGTTTCACCTGCAGGTTTATAAATCATTTAATGTGTACATATGAATGGAAGCCGTAAATATTGGAGTTGTTGTATAAGAGATTGCTATTTTGACTGGAGTGTAATTGAAATTAATAATAGTTACAGGTAGGTAGCCATGTTGGTCTGCCGTAGTCGAAACAAAATAATTCCCTCCCCCCTCCAGTAGCACCTTAGAGACCAACAAAGTTTGTTATTGGTATGAGCTTTCGTGTGCATGCACACTTCTTCAGATAGAAATTAATAAGATTTTGGAACGCAGAAATAAAGTACAGTAAATCATCAAACCATCAATTCTATCAAGCAGGGGGGACACCTAAATTATATATTCTGGCATCTGAATGATTGGTACTAGTAACTGTATTCTAATTTGGCACTGCTATAATGAGGCTATTATTGGATTGTTGTAATTGAAAAGTAATAAAAATTATTATTAAAAAAAATGATTCTAAATTCTCATGCAGAGACACTTAGGAGATGGGCACGAGAAACGGCCACGCTAGGCAAGAAACAGCTGCGGCAAATTAGGACTGGGGGAGGGGGGGAGGGGGGTAACAGCTTGAGAGAGCTGCTATCCTTCCTCCAGAGACTACAACTCCCATCATCCTCGGCCACCGAACGGCGCTGCTTTCGGGCAGGATGGAGGAAAAGGAAGCCTGAAGGAAGTTTTGGCTGAGGAGCGCAGAACGTATATACACATACACACACACACGAACATACCCCTCTAAGCCGCGAATAGCGGGACCGGGCTGAGGACTGAAGAGACGAGGGGCAAACTAGCGGGAGAAGAAAATAAGTTTTTTTGGGGGGGGGAGAAGGCTCCCTCCAGCAGCACCCCCCTCGCACACAAGGAGACGCAGCAGCAGCTTCAGGAAGCCCAAACACACCCCTTTAAAAAGCGGGGTGCGGCACAAACCATAAACCCACCTGTTGGGGGGAGAAGAGAAAAGAACCACGGCAGGCACTTCCGGCCTCCTTCCCTGCTCAGACACGGACTGACAGGAAGCTTAAAAGCGGACGCCTCAGGGCGGAGGGGCAGAGCCGGCCCCGCCCCACAATCCCGCCTCCGCCCAATCAGACGCCGCTATTTCCTCGAAGCCACGCCCCTCCCCGCCCGATTTCTCCCACGCTGCCTCGCGCCTTCCCCCGTCCACCTCTCCGCTCTCAGGGGAGGGGGTGGGGGACAAAATGGCTTCAGGGATAAGCCACGCCCAGGCGGCGAACAAGGTCGGCGGTGACGTCACCCGCGCCGGCGTGTTTCTCCTCCCGCCCCTTTCAAGGCCCTCCAATACTGCTTTCTCTTTTCTTCCTGTCTCTTTCTGATTGGTTCCTGGGAGCTGCCCGTGATTTCCTATAACTACTTTGGCTGCGGGGAAAATGCGGTACAGTAGCAGTAAGAAGAGATGCTGATTTTCTAAAAAAATGTTTAGGGGTACTCTCATTTTGACTCAATAAAATCACCATTTTATAGTTCAAATCGGGAAAAATAAATTCAGTAAATGGACAATAGTGCAAATATTCACAAAATGTTTAGGGGTATGCGTCCCCCCAGAAAACCCCCCCAATAAAATAATAATGGCTTGAGAGCGTTATATCCGGCTGGATCTTTTTCAATAAATTGTTTTCTCGCCGGGTGTGACTCGAATTCAGAATGGGAGTGGGAGGATGTTAGTCTTTCCCAGCACACACACACACACAAATTACTATGTGATGTAAGGCAGTTAATCTGTTAAAAATGACAAGCAAGGACTGTATGATGACTTGCACGTGTAAGCATATGGTCTCAAACTGACTTTCTCTTATATGCTGCTTTATTGCGACGATGGCGACTGTACTACTGATCCTAAGCTGAATAGCTTAGTTGCCCAGCCCTGTTTCGGATCAACCACCAACAACCGCCCCTTCCTGAACCCACAGCTCTCAATTGCAACATTCAAATCCTCATCCAATCTTCACTCACCTCCAGCATTCCACCCTCACTCTTCCCCCCTCCCACCCTCCTTAACGTTCCCTTAATCATTCTAATACAATCACCTTCGTTACCCTACGACCAGTGTGCCGTGGCACCCTGGGGTGACTTCCAGGAGCGTTTAGGTGAGCCCCGGGGTGGCTGTCCTTTCATTAACCTGCAGCCCAGATCTTCCAGCTTTCTCTTTCTCTCCGAGGCACATTCAGGGGGAGCCGGCAGCTTTAACTTGCAGCCCGTTATCTTCCTGCATCTTTTCCCTACCCCCCATGTTTATCTTCTTAAAATATCCTCCCCCCCCCCGAAAAAAAATCCTCCCCAGCTTCATTTTCTAACAGTTCCTCGGTTTTACACAAAGGGCTTGATAAATAATGTAGTTTGATGGTGTGTGTGCCTGGGTGGGTGGGTGGATGTTCATAAGAAGGAATTTTTATAAGAAGTCTTTTATGTTTCTCCTCCTACCCCAAACATCCCCCCCCCATTTCTTCTCTACCTACCCCGCAGGCAACCCCCATCCTCCTTAACAGTTATCCAGCTTTGTTAGGGTTGCCATATTTCAAAAAGTAAAAACCAGGACACCCCAAAGTTGTTGAAGTTAGACTTGTCTAAGATCCAGGACAAGGCACCGCCTTTCAGAAATTCCGCCCAAACGTCAATTCCATCTGGGAAATCCCGGTAATGGCAGCCCTAATTGTGGGGACAGGCAGAATGTTGCAGTAAAGGACCATGTCCGCATGTGTATCCTGTGCTGTGTGTTTCTCGCATTCCTACCCTGCAATAAGAAAGCATTTCTGCTGCTGATCTTAATCTTGTTTTGCCCTCTCCACCCCCAGATACACTCTAATTTCGGGAAAGCCTGGGGCTGCCATGTGAAGTACCGGTATGTCAGCTCAGCCCTCAACATGTGTGCTCCCACTTTATGCACATGCCAAAAATGGTGCCAAAAATGGGAGGGGGAGAACAGGGCAATCCCCCCTGGCTGTTACAAGACTCTATCAATAATAATAATAATAATAATAATAATAATAATAATAATAATAATAATAATAATTTTATTTATACCCCACCCATCTGGCTGGGTTACCCCAGCCACTCTGGGCGGCTAAAGGATGGTCCTAAGATGCACTATGGTCTCATCCCACTACTTTGACACCCCCCTTTATTCTTTATTATTAATACAGCTGCCTGGCAACCCAGCAGCCTGGCCCTGGTTTCCCAGCTGATGTCACAATGGGCAGGTTTGCAAGCAGGCATCATATTGCCCTGAGAGAGGGATGCCTGTCAGTCTGATGGTAATACACTTGCCAAGGCAAGTGCTGCCCATAAGTGATAATGAGCAGGAACTGTGAAGGTAAGAGGAGCTCAGATGCCAGGTTCTTGAGCTGGGGAGGGACCCTGCACATTGGGAATGGAAAACCAGGAGGGTGTTGAGCATCACAGGATTGTGCCTTGACTTCAAGGGGAACGTTACTTGGGGAGATGGGTTTTGCTCGTGCTCAGTTGCTAAGATTGCCACACAGGTTTTCCCACATATTGGAGGACAGAAAGGGATTCCTCTGAGAACTGTGCCAGGCAAGGAATCTCTGGGCTGGCTTATGAAAACCACATCTGTGCTTCCTAGGCACATGAGCACAATGGAAATGTGCATGAGCCTTAAAAGTACGCTGTGTACACAGTCTATGGTTTTATTTTTATTTTTTATTTTTTAAAAAAAATATTGGTTTAGATTAAAAACGTAAATACACAATGACGTTTAGTACAAAAACAGAAAAGAAAGAGAAGGGGACAAAGAGATATAAAGCATTATACATTTCTTCTACGTAAATACAATGACATATTAGCACTTAAATTCATACAAATACAAACTCACAAAAAGAACAAAAAAGGTTTCTAGAAATAAACTAAAAAAGGCTTCCAAATAGTCTCATTTACGATATCTATTCTTTCCTTTGTAACACACAGTCTCGTATTACGCTAAGTTACCTTCATATGTCCACACAAAATGTCATTTACACTTTTTATTTTACAAGTATTCTGCCAAGAGATTCTTGTTCATACAATATTTTTTAAATATTCTTTAAATATTCTCCATTCCTTATAGACTCTCTGCTTTGGATGACTTCTTACTTTCCCTGTCAACCTTGCCAGCTGGAGGTATTCTATCATTAGGGCTTGCCACTCTGCTATTGTAGGTATTGTTTCGTTCTTCCAATTTCTTGCCACTAATATTCTGGCTGCCATTGTCGCATACATGAACAATGGTCTTATGTTTTTTCCTATTTCTATTGGCAAAATGCTTAGAAGGAAGGCTTCTGGTCTCTTTTTAAAATTAAATTTAAATAATTTTTAAAGTTCGTCATAGATGTTATTCCAGAATTCTCGGATGACTGCACAATTCCACCACATGTGCAAGTAAGACCACCCCCCTTTTTATACATCTCCAGTATATAGGTGATCTATTTTTATACATTTTTGCTAGTTTTGCTGGAGTATGATGCCATCTATAGGGTCATTCCATGAAAATGAGGTTGTTGTTTTTTTAAAAAAAATATTTGCTTTAAATAATATTTTTACATGTTAAGTTTGTGTACACATATCAAAGTGTTTTGGCAACAAAACAAATTATTCCCAGAATGCTTCATTCCAAGATGGCCGCCACCTGAATGTAGCACATGCTGCAAATGAATTTGTTTTTGAAGTTAGACATACATTAAAGGTAAGGTAAAATCTATTCAAACCATGTAAACAATGATTGTAATATGTATATAGAAAGCTTAAAATGTCATCTTTCGATTGCAAATAGTCTATATTGCTCCAATTAAATTTTTCATTGGTATTGATTGATTTTAATTAATGATGATGATGCTGTAACGTGAGTTACCAAAACAAGTTATTTTTAGAATATCTTTCTAAATTGGAGCTTCAGAATTAAACTTTTCTGCATTTTCCTTCTAGGCAGTAGATGCAATGTAATTATGTAAACATTATAATTTTATGTTACAGTTTGTGCCCTACAAACACTATCAAAATGTGTAACGTGAGTTACCGCAATTATGGTAAACTACTGGGCAAAACTAAATTTGCCGAACTACGCCCACAGCATGTATTGTTGTCCAATAAACTTCCACATAATGTGTGCCTGTGCAAGTATCATGAAAACTATATAATGGCAATAAATTCTTTGCACAGTTGTATGTCAGGAAATTTTCCAGCATACAGTTCTGAATTTCCAAACTCCTTGATCTGTAAGGAACTGATAGAAAGCTGTTGGCTGGGGAAATTTTTGTTTAAATTTCTGTTATTTCTAATAAGAGTTCTAAGATGGCGGCGCGTATAGACACAGCGGCTGCTCAGTGCTCTCCCTTATTTTTAAGTGTTTCGTATGGCTTTTACTGCTGTTAAATGAACTTTTTAAATAATTATTTAATTATTATTATTATTATTTTAAATCCAATTCCGTTGTACTTGTACAATGACAATAAAGATACATACATACATATATACATACAAATGTGACAAATAGTGATGCAGTAACTAAGCAGACCTATGAAGTGGGAGTTCTACCTTCATTTAGTTCTAACCTTCCTACTGTTGCAAGTTCAACAGTTCCTGCTGATATTAAGCTTGGATCTTGGGTAGAAGTGAGTTATGAGGGAAATGCTTTTCCAGGAACTGTGAAATACATTAAAATTGTTGAAGAGCAGCAGGAGTACAAAGTTAGTGCTATGAAAAGAACTGGAAATTTCTGGACATGGCCCACGCCTGCTGATGAAATATTTTACATCCGATCTAAAGTCATTGGCGTAATTTCCCCACCTATTATGGTTAATTCAAGAGGCTATTATAGATTCTAAACTGCCTCTAACATTCATGTTTAAATAAATATTTGTCAAAATTTCCTAAGTGACAAGAAAATAATTATTTACCTTCATAAAATTCCAATGCATGAAATTATGATTTGAAATGTAACGTGAGTTACCATGAGAAAAGTTATTCAATTAATAACCATTGACATTTGAAATGCCTGACCACTATGCTATGAAAGGCAAGGTTTCTGTAATACTATTACCTAAAAAGTTTTTTTCTAAATTCCTCATAAGAGGAGGAAAAAGAAAAAACGTGGGTACATAAAATTAAGCTGTCCAATTCATGTAACATGAGTTACCACACAAAAATATTTTTTATTTTTCATATTTTGAAATTAATATGAAAAAGGTAATAAGCTTTTATAATAACCAGGTATGTATTATATACACAATTATTTTATTCAAGATTGCTTCTCAATTACTATGTTTAAATATTACTTAATTGTTGTAATCATAAGTCAAATGTAATGTGAGTTACCATGGAATGGCCCTATATAGCATTTTCATAATGTTTTCCCTGAGACTATAGCACGCCGTGAATTTAATGTCCTCCCTCCATAGTTTTTCCCATTGTTCCATATAAATATTATATCCAAGGTCTTGTGCCCTTCTCACCATTACTGCCTTAACTTGCTCTTCTTTCACTTCCAATTCTAATAGGAGACATTCCCATTCTAATAGTACATTCGTGAGATGTATTTTCCTTTATTTTTAATTAGATCTTTTTCGAACTTAAATGTTTATTTTGCAATACCTTCTTTCCTGTCTAGACTCAGTCTGATTTATTTGAAAATATTGGAGACAGCCTGTCATATGACTTTTGATTTCATCATATTTTTTCAGAGTTGGCTTATCCTGATTTTCTTCTAATAATAATTGATATGTGGCCCATTCACCTTCCATATTCTTCTTTTTAACAGCTAAGGCTTCTATGGGTGAGGTCCACAGGGGTATTTTTGGTTCTAGTATTCCTTTGAATTTAGCCCAGATCTTATAGAGCAATTTTCTTATTATATGGTTCAGAAAACCCCTGTAGACTCTCACCTTGTCATAAATCAGGTATGCATGCCATCCGTATCGATTATCGTGCCCTTCAAAGTCTAACACGTCTGTATTAGTTGATGTTATCCAATATTTGATCCATACCAATCCTGCAGCCGCATGATAATGCTCTAGGTCAGGGAGAGCTCACAGTCTATGGTTTTAAGGGAAAGGTCTCTGGCGGGATTTAGCTTGCACAGGACAGGAGCGTAGTGAGATTTATTTTGTAATATCTGTTTGCACCACCACTGTGTGCGACCCTTGAGAAAGAGGTTCATGCCCCGAGGGGCTTACAATCTTTAATTTGGCACAGGGAAGCAACAGGGAAAGGTTGAGGGTCCAAGGTGGCTCCCGTGTCCTGCCAGGGTCTGTGAGTTTAGGCTTCTGGGTCCCCCGGCATCTCCCATATATGACCTCTTTCTTTGCTTTTATTTTCCTTTCTGTCTCCTAGGTCCTAAGGCATGAAGGTCAGAGAAGCTGCTGTGGCAGTGTGGACAAGCTGAGAAAGGGGAGGCCGCCATACTTCAAAGTGGCATCTCGCAGGTGATGGGCACTGTGATTTTTGCAGCAGGGAGAGAGTTTTGCTCCATGGTTCCCTTTCCGAGCTTAGCCCCCAACCCATGCAAGGTATAAGGTGGGCACCATATTGGACAGGAGAGCTTAACTGCAGGGGGGAGGAGGAAACTATTTCACAGCCATCACCAGGAGCCACTCTGCCCCTATGCGGCTGCTGCTTGAAGCTGCTGCAAACACCTGGGTCGAGCCACTGTTTCCCCTTCTGATTCTCTACATGGATGTGTTCATGGGGGGTGGGACTGCAGCAAATAGCCCCTTAGCAGCAGAAATGCTTTGCTTGCAGAAGATTCAACCCTTTGTATGAAGCATCAGGTAGCAGATTGTGGGAAGATTTCTACCCAGTGGTGGCTGGTGCCCACTGTGGTTTCCCCATTCACATGTGCAAGCCTTCACTTGAAGTTGCAGTCATATATGAAGCAGCTTGCCTCATCTGAACATCGGTTGCCATTACAAGTTGAGCGTAAATGGAGACTGGAAGAAGTAGGACCTTTGTGCATGAGATCAGAAAGGAAGGGCTCTGTGGTAGTTCCTTGAGAAGTTAGTCAGCCAGGCTTCCTTTGGAAGCAATGGCATGTTAATTCCGTTGTATATCCAATCCCCACATATACCAGGAGGATACTATATCCTGCTTCCTTTGTGTGGCCATCTTCCGGAGAATGGTCCCCGTCTCCAGCTCCCAAGATGATGGACAAGACGACAACCAAGCCATCCATGCAGTTCTTGGCTGCCATTTCTGGATGCCAGCAAATCCTGAAGGAATCCTCAAAGAAAAATCTTGATCCTCGTGCCTCTTCTCCACTGTCCCTTCTCTGTGTGGGCATGGCTCCTTCTCTGACTTCTGCTGCAACCAGATCTTTGGTCCAGAAGCAGTGGCTCAAGTTTCCTCTTCTGAAGACAACAGCGGGGAGCCCAGCCAGGTTAGATAGCCGACCATCTCAAGGAGGAAACATTGGCTTCTGAGTGAAACCGTCCAGGATGTAGCAGAGCCCACCCCATTTGCAGCAAAAGTGGGGAAAGGCCCTGAGTTCAGGTAGGAGGAAATGCTTCCTTCCCATGTCCCCCACCATCATGGCCCAGACTGGTGCTAGCATGGCTTGGAGCCGATGTCTCCGCTTGCTTTGCAACAAGGGAAAGCAGCAGCCTTGCTTTGGCAACCGCCTCTGTTGTCCCATCCTCATCCCGGGAGAGACTGGAGCCCAGAAGAAGGACACCTGACTCAGAGGTACTGGGGCAGGAGGAAGGAGGGGGTCCTTATGAAACACATAAGAAGAGCCTGCTGAATCAGACCCATGGCCCATCTGCTCCAGTATCCTCCTATCCCTGTGGCCACCCAGATCCATGGGGGAAACCTGCAAGAACCCTCTTTCCCGCTGTGAGGGCTGTTCTGCCCTTCTTCCTGGTGGCTGCGACTCGCCGGAAGTCGGGCATGGTGCCATGGGGCCATTTGCGGCACCTGGATCTTTGGCGCAGAACTTGGCCCCTGCACCCTTACTAAAAGGACAGCTCCGAGGTTGGCACGAAGAAGTACTCCCTTTATAGAGGTGCACCGTTGAAATAATAAGTTTGTGCATGTAATACGTGTATCAGAATGAAACATAAGGAAACCCTTTGCTCTGGAGGAAGACCTCTGTGTGTGGAGAGAAACAGTCGCTTGAGTGCTCATTTCTGGGTGGATTTCCCCTTCTCTAGTGCTCTCCTTCATCCTGTTTGCTGGATCATCTTTCTGAGCGATTTTTTTCATTCCCCGCCCCCTTGGCTGACCCTCCCTCCTCCCAGCTTCTTCTTCATTTCTTCTTCATTATTTTTGCATTTCTCTCCTCTCCCCACCACCTGTCATCTGGGGAAGGGAAGAGTGTATAGGGGGCAGCTGGATTCTGCCCCGATTGCCAGGAGGAGTCCGCAGAGGCAACGGGCCAGAAGTTAGAGTTTCCTGCCCTTTTCTATAAAAAAAAAAAAGGCGGGAAACACCATTTTGTTTCAACAGCTCAGCCATTTGGTTCTCCCTCCTGCATGTGGAACTGGAGGGGCTGTTCAACTGCCTGCTGGGGGTGGTCTTCTTATGGAGGCCCCCAATGCTGCCACCCTCTTCCAACTGCTCAGTGACCTCCGAAGCTACAGCCTCAGGGAAAGCGGAGGGGCAAAAAAATATGGCGGCCAGCGTCATCTCTGTGCTGCTGGCCTTTGCCCAAAGCTTTCCTCACTTCAGAAATGCAGTAGCTCGGCTGGAGTCGGCCTAACTCTGGCCGAATCGAAGCGAATATGATCTCATCCTCGAAGACTTGTAGTCTTGAAGGGGAAAAGGAGCAAACATGGAGTCAGCAATCGCAGCACAAGACACGGGGGACCAGGACACAGATTTCTTACACAGTGGGAAGAAACCATTTAAGTACAAAGAGTGTGGAAAGAGCTTCATACAGAAAGCATCAGATCTGCTAATATTTTAAATTTAATCCCAGGGTTGCCCCCCCCCCGAAAAATTTCAATATGTCTCTTTGCTATTGCTTGAAGCAGTATAACCGCAACAGAAATAACATCTTCGGTAGTACAGGTACATTCATCTCCAGCTGAAAGATTTTCATTCTTCCCCACTTTGCTAAATCTTGTTTCACCTCGTACCATACTTCACATAGTTATTTGGATTAAGCAATGCATTTTTATTTCTTAACCAAATACCCAAATATTTCACCTCTCCCCCCCCATGCCCCTTTTGTTTTGTAGACCCTCTTTCTCTTGATGCGTCAAATTTTTTAGCCAGGATTTTAGTTTAGTTTTTCTTTTATATATAGAGAAAACGGGCCTTCTCTGCAGTGGCTCCATCTGTGGAATGCTCTCCCCAGGGATGTTTGCTTGGCACCTTCATTATATACCTTTAGGTGCCAGGCAGACATGTTCCTTTTTAACCAGGCCTTTGGTTGATCCGATTTACATCCTATGCCCTAAAAAAAAAAAATTGTTGGGGGGGGGGAACTATTGGGTTGTTTTTGTTTTTATTAGGTATTTTGTGGTTTTATATCTTGATTTTATTCTGTGAACCGCCCTGAGACCCCCGAGTATAGGGTGGTATATACATTCAATAAATAACAATAATATATAAATTTTGTTTTTCAGTTTTTCAATTTTTGTGACATACAAACATCCAATACAAAAAAAATCCCATTTGACTTCCCTCCCCACCCCTTTCATGGTTCCTTCAGTTACACTTCAATAATCCAATTTTTTGTTTACTCCCTCTTTATTTCTTAGTCAATAGTTTTTAAGATATAAGGTAGTTGTTAATTTTAAAATAATCCTGCAAATGAATTTGTTTACAATAACTTTTCAAAGCTCGCTTCATCTTCCATGTGACAGCCCTGAGATCTTGACTCTATCTGGTGTCGCTGGATCAAGTTGATAAATTTTCTTGCATTACCTAAACTAAACAGTTTTAAATAGATTTTGAATAAACGTGCAAGTAATTGTTTTTTTAAATAAAAAACTCAGCCATTTTATCGAACGCCATTTTGTTCCAACAACTCAGACATTTTGTGGAACGCCATTTTGTTCCAACAACTCAGACATTTTGTGGAACGCCATTTTGTTCCAACAACTCAGACATTTTGTGGAACGAACAACTCAGTGTTTCTCCGGGAGGCCCCAACAGCTCCTAGAGATGTGGTTGCTGCACCTTTTTGGGGGGTGGGGGGTTCTGGAGGAATCACAAACAATAGGACAATTCCTTCCTGACTAGGCCCAACAAAAACGTCGCGCAAAGTCATGAAGGAACTTTCCAAGTTCCCTGAGAGCTCCTCTCACTCAATCTTGATTTACGCTCATAGGTTTATTCGCATGTAGTTAGGCATGAGAAGAGGAATAATGTACAAGATTTACAGAATGTATTTAGATAATAGCAAACATCATACAGCTTTGCGGTACAAAATATGAACATACAATGTATATAAAAGAAGAATGAACTGTACATGTAATAATGAATAACCAATTAATAAAGATTAAAAAAAAATATCTTCAGGCGGGGTCACGGGGGGAGGGGGATTCAAAAAGCGGTGGATAGGGAAGAACCACGGCAAGATGGAAAGGGCCCAAAGACAGGACCTCGGTAACCATCTTCAGTGGCCCAGGCCACCTGGTTATAGCCTCCCCCTGCTAGTCGGTTGCTAGAGGTGCAGGGTTGAAAAGCTGGTTTCCCAACATTTCCTGAAGGGAAACCAGAGTAATGGTTGCATTACGGCTCGGGTACAACTTGCATCTTGTTTGTTTCTTTATTACAACTACAGCAGTGGGGATTAAACTACTGATCCTAAACTGAATAGCTGCCAGACCCTGCTTCAGATGCAACTACCATCCCCTACCCTCCGAACCAACAGCTCTCAACTGACTCCCAACTGCCTCACCGCCAACATTCAAACTCCGTTTCAACATTCAAACCCCTTTTCAAACCCAACTGCCTCATCGCCAGCATTCAAACTCCTTTTCCAATCTTCAACATTCCACGCTCCCTCTTTCCCTCTCCCTCCCTTATTAATATTCCCTTAATAATAATAAAATAATTACCTTCCTTTTTTATAAATAATCCAAATCTTTTTCATCTCCATTATAGCCAAAATTCACTCCAATCCTACTAAGGATTTTAACTGTTTACAATGATTTTTAAGATAAATTATAAATTTTCCCCATTCCTTATTAAAATTTTGGTCTTATTTCTGATTTTTCAGGTCATTTTTGCCATTTTGGCATAATCCATCAACTTAATCTGCAATTCTTCTCTGTATCTTCTTTCCATCTCTGGGCCAATAACATCCGTGCAGCCGTGGTCGCATACATAAATACCGGTAATCTTTTCTGCTCCATTGTGATTTCTTTTTTTAAAATAATTTTTATTGGGTTTTACAATTTTATCGTCATCACAATCATTATTTCAACAAAACAAAATAAAGTATAGATCCCCAACCCCCCCCCCAATGAATACCCTCAACTCCCTTTTCTGTTTTTTTTGGCATATTCTCTCTCACTGCTTATTAGTTATTTCTTATTCTTTACCTTTTTTAAAAAAAGTTATTATTATTCTCTTATCATTTTAATATGAAATAAAAAAATTCCTTCCAGTAGCACCTTAGAGACCAACTAAGTTTGTTCTTGGTATGAGCTTTCGTGTGCATGCACAGATCTGAAGAAGTGTGCATGCACACGAAAGCTCATACCAAGAACAAACTTAGTTGGTCTCTAAGGTGCTACTGGAAGGATTTTTTTAATTTTGTTTTGACTATGACAAACCAACACGGCTATCTACCTGTAACATTTTAATATGGTATTTCTATTTCTATATTTGTTTTTGTTTTTGCGCCATTGCGATTTCGGCACTTCTCATATAATTACCTTCCTTTCCATATTACATCCATGCAGTATTTTACGCACCCTACTCTCTGTAATCATACTGTTAAAAGCCCTTGAGCTTCCCATTTCTCGTTCCAAGGAAACGGGCAAGCAAACTGACTTAAGCTCTTGCCTCCTCCCATTGCATGTTCCTCATCTATGTTCTAAAAGGCAGATATTCCCCCTCCCCGCCAAAAAAATATGTTGGGAACTGTAGTGTGTTAAAGTTCTGGGCAGGTTAGAGAATTTCTGCTGCCCTTAAAGAGAGATTAAATTTGTTTAACGTTTACTCCATGTCAATTCATGTGGCAAACACCACAAACCGTATCATTGGTTGAACTGCTGCAGTTGAAGATTTTTATATGTAAGCCTGCTTACGTTCCATCAGGGGGAAAGGCAGGGTATAAATAAATACTTAATAATAACTACCATTACCAGTACTACCTGATTTTCCACACACAAATACAGAGGAGGATCCTGAACATAAGCGTACAATGAAAGGGAGGTGGAACTAAAACCCTTCTTTTTACCATTCTGAGTGCGACTTGTAACTTCTTGCCTTCTCCCATCGCAGGTTCCTCATCTATGTTCTAAAAAACAGATATTTCCTCTCCCCCCCCCAAAAAAAATTATGTTGGGAACTGTAGTTTGTTATGGGTTCTGGGAATTGTAGAGGGAAGCTAAAATCCTTTGGGAGAAGTCTTGTGCTTCAAATGCTCATTGGAGGCACTTTAAATAATAGAATCATAGTAATAATAGTAATAGTAATAATAATAATAATAATCCTATATAATAATCTCCCTATGTCCCTGCGTCCACCGTCTGTGTGTCAGTGGAATTCGCAACTGGGCATGCGCCCCACTGACACAGGGATTGGAGCAGGGATTGGAGAGGGGGCGTGTCCGGAAGGCAGCGGCGGCGCATGCGCATTGTCAGTTGCGCCAGCGCCGCTGCCTCGCACGGACATGGGGAGGATGGCTTCCTGCCCCTGTCCGCCTGCGCTCACCCGCTGCCGCCGCCTCCGAGGCTGCCATCCCGCCGCTCGGCTCCTCCAGCTGCCGGGGCCTCCCGGAGATGCGGGCTATCGCGGGGCGGGAGGAGCGGATCCAGGCGGCGGGCGGCGAGGGAGGGAGGGGGCAGCGGCCGGGTCTCGGCTAGAAGCTGCCCAACTTCCCGCGGCTTTGCGGCTGAACCGGGTCCGCAATGGCGCTGCTCCTCCTGCGGAGGGGCGGCGAGCGCTCCCGCCGCCGGCCGCCTCCGCGCCTCGGCTGCCGCCGCCTCCGCCTCCGCACCTCGGATCCGAGGCCTCCGTCCTGTCACGACGCGGAGTCTGGCCTGGAAAGCGTGGGGGAAGCGGCGCAAAGCGCCGCCGCTGGCCACCAGAGAGAGAGAGGGGCTCCAGGGGAAGGAGGGCGGCGGGGTTAAAAAACAAAAGGTTATAGGGGTATAGACAGGTTATAGCAAGTAACTGGAAAAAGGCAGAAGAGCTAGGGATGAACCAATGGAGGGAAAAACTGAGTAATATTGTAATCTTGGAATATTTAACTGTAAAGGTACGCAGAATGAAAGGGTTTAAGGTCAGTGAGAGAGAGGAGGAGTGGTTGGAGAGCTTAATGAATTATTTAGTTAAGTTTGAAGAATTTAAAATAATTGAAATGTTAAAAGCTAAATAATGCCCGATGGAATGTTAATATATATAGAATTGTACATAAGGTGGAATTGAATATGTCTTAGTGTTTGTGTATAGCTGTTGTATCGATCGCCTGGGGGGGTTCACTGTGTCTTGTCTGGGATGTTGGTGTTTTAAATAATAAAAAATTTGGGAAAAAAACAAAACAAAAGGAGGGGGGCCGCCGCTCCCCCCCATATACTTTCTAGCGCCCGTTTTTGTAACGGGCTTAATTTACTAGTAGTAATAATAATAATAATATATTATTTATACCCCGCCCATCTGGCTGGGTTTCCCCAGCCACTCTGGGCGGCTTCCAACAGAATATTAAAATATTAAATATTTTAATATTAAAATAGAACTGCAAAGTATCTTTTTTATAATAATTTTTATTAACTTTCAATTACCATCCAATAACAGCCTCATTATAACAATGCCAAATTATAATACAATTACTAATAATTTAGGTGGCCTCCTCGTGGGCTAGATTTTATGGTTTGATTATTTTCTTTTTTTCCTGCATTCCAAAAACTAATTAATTTCAATTACATTCCAGTCAAAATAATAATCCCTTATACAACAAGTGCAATATTAATAACTTCAATTCGTATTGACACATTAAATGATTTATAGAACTACAAGTGAGGCACTCAAACTATATCCTTGTTCTTCCTGTGTGTAGCAATTATTCTGTCTGTGATGTTTCTTCCTGTCCTTGTAAAATATTATGTCTATCTTTTCCCAGTGTTCTCCATCATGCCTTGGGCGGAGCTAATATCCCATTGTTGTTGTTGTTGTTATTGTTATTGATAATTTAGAACCATAGACTATTTATAGAGTTGGAAGTAAAATGTTATGTCTATCTCTTCCCAAGGGTCATCTTTCTAGTCCGACCCCCTGCAATGCAGGAATCTCAACTAAGATAATCCAAGGCCATCCAACCTCTGCTTAAAAACCTCCAGTTACAGATAGGCAGCCGTGTTGGTCTGCAATAGTCAAAACAAAATAAAAAAATTCCTTCCAGTAGCACCTTAGAGACCAACTAAGTTTGTTCTTGGTATGAGCTTTCATGTGCATGCACACGAAAGCTCATACCAAGAACAAACTTAGTTGGTCTCTAAGGTGCTACTAGAAGGAATTTTTTTATTTTTTATTTTGTTTTAAAAACCTCTAGTGAAGGAGAGTCTGCCGCCTTCCGAGAGATTCCTTTCCACTGTAAAAGGAGAATGGGGAGCGTACCTTTCTGCATGAGATCAAGAAAGGAAGCGCTCCACCTCCTCGAGAAGTTGGTCAGCCAAGCTTTCTTTGGAGGTTGTGGCCTGTTAATTCTTTTGGGAATCGATTCCTCACATGTGCCAGGAGGATATCACATCCTGCTTCCTTCACAGGGCCATGTTTCCAGAGAATGGTCGGCGTCTCCAGCTCCCAACCTGATGGGCAAGGGGGCAACCAAGCCATCCGTACGGGTCCTGGTTGCCCATTTTGGATCCCAGTGCAGCCCAGTGAAGAGCAAAGCTGTTAACACACCCATGTTTGCTTGGCACACACAACCCAAGCGGAAGTGGAACTCAGGGCCTTTGCCCAAAAGGTATGGTGTGTATACCCGAGGGGCTTACAATCTTTAATTTGACACGGGGAGGCAACAGGGAAAGGTTGAAGGTCCAAGGTGGTTCCTGAGTCCTGCTGAAAGACATAAGCCAGGGTCTGTGAGTTTAGATTTAAGTGCCTGGTGTGGGTGTGACAGCTGAAAGTGCTTCTGATGGGACGTTCTGTCCATAATAATAATAATAATAATAATAATAATAATAATAATAAACATAAACTTTTATTTATATCCCGCCCTTCCCAGCCAAAACCGGGCTCAGGGCAGCTAACAATCATCAAACCACATAACCATTGAGCAGACAGTTAAAAATACAGATATAAAATACACTTTAAAAACTTAAAAATTTAGAATTTTAAAAGTTGCACTCAAATTAACCCAAAAGCCAGACGGAACAGCTCCGTTTTACAAGCCCTGCGGAAGGGTGCCAACTCTTGCAGGGCCCTCGTTTCTTGTGGCAGATCATTCCACCATATCGGGGCCAGAACCGAAAAAGCCCTGGCCCTGGTGGCTGCCAACCTGACCTCCTTATGACCTGGGATCTCCAGAAAGTTATTATTTGATGACCTCAGGGTCCTACCCCCGGGGCATACCAGGAGAGATGGTCCCTTAAGTACCATGGAGTTCAGTCTGTGGTTTCCCCATTCACATGTGCAAGCCTTCACTTGAAGTTGCAGTCATACAATATATGAAGCGGCTTGCCTCATCTGAACATCGGCTGCCGTTTTTCTCCCAGAGCGCATGGAGGACCCACCAAGGAAAGGGCCAGAGGAAAGTTCCTGGTTGCCCTTTTTGGATCCCAGTGCAGCCTAGTGAAGAGCAAAGCTGTTAACACACCCATGTTTGCTCGGCACACACAACCCAAACGGAAGTGGAATTCAGGGCCCTTCCCCAAAAGGTATGGTGTGTATACAATCTATGGTTTTAAGGGAAAGGCCTCTGGCGGGATTTAGCTTGCACAGGGCAGGAGCGTACTGAGATTTATTTTGTATTATCTGTTTGCACCATCACTGTGTGTGACCCTTGAGAAAGAGGTTCATGCCCCGAGGGGCTTACAATCTTTAATTTGACACGGGGAGGCAACAGGGAAAGGTTGAGGATCCAAGGTGGTTCCTGCGTCTCCAGCTCCCAGGCTGATGGGCAAGAGTGCAACCAAGGTGTCCGTGCAGTTCCTGGTTGCCCTTTCCCAGGGCAGCCCCACCAAGGCACTGAAGGAATCCTCACAGAAGCATCTTTGTCCTCAATTCACAGCTCCAGCTAGGACACATGTGAAGAATAAATAAGATGAGGGGGCCTCTGAACATCTGTATTTTGCCACTAAGCTGACAAATCGGGGGTTCACTAACTGGTGTGGCTTGTGGATCAGTACCCACTGATCCACAAGCCACACCAGTTAATGAACCCCCAGGTTTGCATTCTTGTGTTTCTCTCTTGCTTTTTTTACAAGCTTAAACCCTGCACAGTGGTGGCAAAGATAATACAAATGAAGGTCTTGTGCTCAGATTTTGATCAGCTCCAGGAGAAGGAAGAGGCTGGTCTCACAGAGGTGCTTGAAAGGAACCAATTTATTTTGCAAAGGTTGCCCGATGCATTTTGTCCAAAGCTCTTCCAGTACGCTCTTTAAAGTGAATCCCCGAGGAATATAGGTTCACACATGTAATAAGTGTATCAGAATGGCACATAATGAAACTCTTTGCTTTTGAGGAAGATTTGGGCCAAAATGGATTAGGCAATGATTAGTTTACTATTTTTCAAGGACCAACTTGTGATCTGCCTCATCTTCTGCTCTACTGCAGCAGTTTCAAACAGAGGGCCTGTAGAATTCACTGAAAGATTAATATTTATTATAGATGAATAAATCTATGCCCTGGGGAAAGAAAGAGATAAGAGAGGAAAGCTGCTGTAAGAGAAAGAAGTGACTGTAAAAAGAACAGGTAAGAGGAAGGCCTTCTGGTGGTTCCCTCGCTGCGAGAAGTGTAGTTACAGGGAACCAGGCAGAGGGCCTTCTCGGTAGTGGCACCCGCCCTGTGGGTGACATCCCATCAGATGTCAAGAAAATAAACAACTATCTGACTTTTAGAAGGCCTCTGAAGGCACCCCTGTTTAGGGAAGTTTTTAATGTTTGATGTTTTATTGTTTTTGATATTCTGCTGGGTACCACCCAGAGTGGCTGGGGAAACCCAGCCAGATGCGCTGGGTATGTATGTACCGGTATGTATGTGTGTATGTACTGTATATTCCTGCGTATAAGACTACTTTTTAACCCAGGAAAATCTTCTCAAAAGTCAGGGGTCGTCTTATACGCCGGGTCGTATTTCTTATACGGCGAGTATATCCGAAACACTATATTTTAACTGGAAAAGTTGGGGGTCGTCTTATACACCCAGTCGTCTTATACGCCGGAATATACGGTATGTATAAATAAATAGGAAAGATTTGCATGGGCCAGGGAGAACACAGAACAAGTTGAGCGTAAACAGAAAATGGGGGGGGGGGGAGCCTTCCTGTATGAGATCAGAAAGGAGGTGCTCTAGTCTAGAAGTGGTTGGACTAAGCTTTCTTGGGGAGCAATGTCATGGCAGTTGCCTTGGGCATCCATTCCCCGCTTCTGCCAGTATGATACCAAGTCCTTCTTCCTTCCCAGGGCCACATTTCCAGAGAACAGGCTCCAGCTCCAGCTCCCAGGATGATGAACAAGAGCACGACTCAGTCCTCCGTGGGATTCTACTCTGACCTTTCTGGATTGCACAGTCCTTCCAAGCAAGGCCATCTTTAGCAGATGCGGCACCGGGGTGCAAATATCTGCCCAGCGCCCCCCAAATTACCACAGATAGTGTTGGGGTGGCCGTAGCTGCGCACTGCAGCTGCACACATGGGGGGGCAACTCTCCCCCATGGCGCTGTGGGAAAGCGATCCCCGCAGAGGCTTGGGAGTGAAGTTGCACCCTTCCCAAGCCTCCGTGGGAGGAGAGCTCAGCTTCCCTCCCAAGCCTCCTCGGGAGTAGAGCGCAGCTTTCATCCCAAGCCTCCTCGGGAGGAGAGCAATCCCCGCAGAGGCTTGGGAGGCAAGCTGCGCACCCGCCAGCCATATGGTTGGCGGGGCACAGCTTCCATCCTAAGCCTCTGCGGGGATTGCTCTCCTCCCGAGGAGGCTTGGGAGGGAAGCTGCACACCCGCCAGCCTTATGGTTGGCAGTGCACATGTGGCGGGTGTGCAGGGAAAGGGGAGGCCGCTGGCAAAGCCACACAGCTCCCCCACTTGCTGGGGCGCCCCTGAGAGGCCGGTGCCCTGGCACGACGCACCACTAAGCCCTATGGGAAAGACGGCTCTGCTTCCAAGTTGCAGAAGGAATCCGTGCCGAAACAGCTTTCTCCCTGCTCAGACAGGAAAAGAGCCTCTGGAAGCATCCTCCAGCCCTGTCCAGGAACGACCTTTGTCTTCTGATGCCCCTTGATCGCTCCAACTTCCTGCTTCCAGCATCCCTGGCACGGTGGGCTTCTGAAGTAAGCTGGAAGACTGGGGGTGTGGGCCTCTCCCTGGTGGTTGGCCTGATTTCAAGCCCCAGAACAGAGCACACCGGGAACAGATATGGTGGGATGGGGGGCGATTATCGAAACTGACTTTGAAAATCTGTATTTGGAGGTTGCGCTGTACATAGGTTTTTCTTTCCATGTTACTGCATATGTTGAAACTCAATAAAGAACTTGGAGCAATTTCGATATGCCAAGGATCAAAAAATATTTCTTTATAAATAGGGAAGATTGGAAAACGTTTATTGAATACATGGGAAATAACTGTGTACACTTGAAAACGTTGGCAGCATTGAGATAAATTCAACAGTGTAAATAAGTTTTGATGGATGTAATAATGGAATACTGAATGGTTTAGTTTTTGTAAAATATGTAGAGATTTATGATATGCAAAGGAACAAGGGCGGAAAGATAAGCTACATTTACAGGGGTAGTGGTCACAAGACACTCTCAGGATAGCTGCAGAATGGGAGTATTAAGAACGGGAGAACAGCTCGTCTGAATCAGACTAAACATCTTTCTGAATATAAACAGAAGACTACACAGCAGGGTTGTGCGTTACTTTCTTAACCCTATCGGTGTAGGGATAGCAGCACAGGACAAAGCTACAGGACTGCTTTGGGACTCTTCCAGCCCAACCTGCAACAGGGGTACTAGACTACCGTATTTTTCGCTCTATAAGGTGCACCTGACCATAGATCGCACCTAGTTTTTAGAGGGGGAAAGCCCCAATTTTTTTAGGATCAGCTCAAATTCCTGTAGCTTCTTTTGCAAAGGAGAAAAGCCCCATTTTTTGAGGATCAGCTCAAAGTTGTTGAGCTTACTTTGCAAAGGGAAAAAATCCTGTTTTATGGGGTTTAACTCACAGTTCTGCAGCTTCAGTAAAGGGAGCCATTTCTACAGTTTCCAGACAGATAATCTAATCAGCCAGTCACATGTCGCTGGGGAAACAGCCTCCCTCTGCAAGGGGGCGGGGCTGGAATCTCTCTCCCTTATCTCTCTCCCCGATCACTTGCTGATCAGCTGCTCAGCGGGCTTCCTTTCAATACCCCCTTCTCTCTCTCTTTTTAAAAAAGCACATCTGCTTTTGCCCCTGGGCAGTTCAGCTCCAGGGACCACACATTCGCTCCATAAGATGCACAGACATTTCCCCTTACTTTTTAGGAGGAAAAAAGTGCGTCTTATGGAGCGAAAAATACGGTACATTGCAGCCTTCTTATAAAGCACTTTCTCTTTATTGCCCTGACTCCAACGTGTAATACTCAAAGTGAATTACACTGCAGAGCCGTCATACTCCCAGCTGCAACCACTTCGAAGTTTCAATATGGGATAATGAACTGCGTTTGTACGGAAATCTGCATTTTTTTTTAAACGTCTATAAGCAAAACAAGGGTTTTCCTTCCTGCACATCAAATGAGTTTTGATTAGAGGAGCACAAACTATTTGCTGCTACCATTTTGTTCGGCAGTTAGCATACACTTCCAGGGGCATTTAACTTCTTGGATTTTTCTGCAGATTTCTGGGGGTGGTGAATAAGCAAAAAGAGCAAAACAGCACACGTTCAGTATAACTTTTTTTAAAAAATTCAGTTCTCCCTATCCCAAGGACTCAGGATTTGTACTACATAATAGCTTTCAAAACCAATGAAGCCAATAGATAGCGCAAGTGACTTTCACAATGATGAAAAACAAATGCATAAAAGAATAACAGTAATTGCACATCTGAAGAAGACGGTAGCGTGAAAAAGCTGATGCAGCAGATTTGTGTTAATCTTTAATTTCTCACTTCCAAAGATGCTGCACAGAACTTTCTTCTTTCATCCTCTTTTGAAGAAGAGCAGGCCGAGTCATTTCCTATAGGGCTCAAGTATGATAGCAGTTTAACTATGCGATGCTTTGACTTGCTAAGTGTTACCAGGCAATGGCTGTTCTGATACAAGCCGGAAGAGCTGTTGATTTCCTTCCAGTGCTGGCACAGTCGTTTTTAATTCACACGCAACTTCAGCTGCCCTCGCCTCATACTAAAAGAATGCTCAGGACCCGATTTTATGTGCCTGGAAAAAAGAGGAGGTGGAGGAAGCGGTTTGGCCTCATTGAGGGGCAGGATTTCAACATGAGTAGGAAAATGAGAGTACCCCTAAACATTTTTTTAGGGGAGAAAGCACTGGGGTCATATATTTAGATATGTATATATTTATGAATATTTGTTCTATATTTGAGACCTTTGAATTCTGAGAACAATGCTCACCCTGATCCTGGAGGGCTGGATCGAAGGAAGGTTCTTCATAAGAGCTGGATCAGGCCACTGGCCCACCTACAGCAGCATCGTGGTCTCACTTGGTTCTGACCCCCCTAAAATAAATCTTGGCTAGCCCAAGTTCAGAAGCATTATTATTATTATTACTATTATTATTATTATGGGACGCGGGTGACGCTGTGGGTTAAACCACAGAGCCTAGGGCTTGCTGATCAGAAGGTCGGCGGTTTGAATCCCCGCGACGGGGTGAGCTCCCGTTGCTCGGTCCCAGCTCCTGCCCACCTAGCAGTTCGAAAGCACGTCAAAGTGAAAGTAGATAAATAGGAACCGCTCTGGCGGGAAGGTAAACGGCGTTTCCGTGCGCTGCTCTGGTTCGCCAGAAGCGGCTTAGTCATGCTGGCCACATGACCTGGAAGCTGTACGCCGGCTCACTCGGCCAATAATGCGAGATGAGCGCCGCAACCCCAGTCGGTCACGACTGGACCTAATGGTCAGGGGTCCCTTTACCTATTATTATTTATTGCAATAGAGGGGTTTTGTTTAGAATAGCATTTCCTAATCTGTGGGTAACACAGACTGTGCAAGTGGACCATAGGGCTTTAGACGTAAACCCCAAGAATCGGTCCTTAACTGATATGAACGCCTCTTGTATTGTTAGCATTGTTTTGCCGTTTGTAACTGAACATCAGAAAGATTCGAGCTCTGTTATCACAGGGCTGCCATACAGTTTTTCCAGGGCAGGCCCGGGAATCTGACTGTCAAAATGGAGTCCGGGCAGAATTTCGCCAAATTGGAAAACCTGGACCTATGGCAACTAGGGCGATGTTCCGAAAAAAACCTCAACTACTTAAATAAATAAATACCCGTTTTTTTTTGTTATGTTGGATATGTGATTGTAAAACTTTAATTTGAAAAACCAAATGAATAAATTTATATATATACAGTGGTACCTTGATTTAAGAACAGCTTAGTTTATGAACAACTTGGATTAAGAACGCTGCAAACCCGTGTTTTGGTTTGTGAACTTTGCCTTGGAAGCAGAACATGTTCCGCTTCCTGTTGAGTGTGTTCCGTTTGTCAATTGAGTCCCCCACTGCTATGGGAAAGCATGCCTTGGTTTAAGAACGCTTTGGCTTAAGAACGGACTTCCAGAACGGATTAAGTTCGTAAACCAATGTACCACTGTATATATAAAAAATAGAAACGTAACTAAATTTGACACTTGAATAAAAACATCAAGTAAACCCTCCATCATGCATGCTGGGGTGTGCTTCTTGGTTTAATATTTACCTGTTTTAAAATCTTGTAGCTGTAGTCTGAATAGCTTAGTTTCTTCTTCGTTCTGTTTGGAAGGATGTGAGCGAGTGTTGAGGAACAGAGTCCACCTTGCTGATAAGGAACCAAGGTTTCCATCATTGCAGCTATAAAGGAGTAAGGGCACAATCACAACAGTGCTGACAAACCAAGATAAGGTTTCAAGAGGGGTTCACTGAAAGTTTAATCCTACTGACTGTCAAAATGGAGTCCGGCCAGAATTTTGCCAAAAAGTGCCCTACTTAGAAACAATTTTTTTTCAAAAGCATTCAGACATTCAGAAACAGTCCTTCCTGTTGCCTCTGTAGAGTTATTATTATGTTTTATAATTGTATTATTATTATTTAGAAGAACCACAGATTAAGATGTGAAACAAGACAAAACTCCGAAAACAAAGTTCCTGGGAACCAGCATCATATTTATTAGGGATGGTTAATGAGGATATTCCAAAAGAAAAAATAAATATCTTTTTATATGCCACCACGGCCGCGAGAAATCTTATAGCCCAGCACTGGAAAGGGAATTATATACCCTCCAAAAGAGAGTGGCAGAGTAAGGTAGCAGAATATCTGGAACTGGCAAAGCTAACCGAAATTATAAGAGGGAAAACTAATAATACAGTAAAAAAAAATGGAATTGTCTAAATGAGTATATGAATAAACAAGGTTTGCATGGGAAATTTTGGTTATGTTTGGAATGATGTTAGATATAAAATTAATATAAATAATCAGGATTTATAAAGCAAGTTGAGTATTAAGTTGAAAAGACAAGGAAAGGCACCAAATAATTAGAAGCCGTCTCATCGTATACTGTAGTGGAAGTCTTTTTAATAGTGATGACTATAGAAGATACAGTTTGAATATTGACACGAATGTTGGAATGAATATTGATAATGTTTAGTAATGATTTTGTCATTGTTATTGCTTATCGGAGTTCTTGGTTATGTTTGGTTATGTGTTTTTTTTCTTTCTTTCTTTATGCTTTGTCTTTGTTATACTTTGTATCTATAATTATATAATAAAATTTGAAGGGAAAAAAAAAAGACAAAACTCCGAAAACAAAGTTCCTGGGAACCAGCATCTCACAAGTCTATACGCATACCATGTTAGGCACCATCTAGTGGCCTATTTCCATATGAAATTGTCCTCCTGCCTTATCTCATGCTATTTATGTGAGCATCCCTCTGATACTGGGGAGTGGGTGGAAGCAGCAGCAGCATTTGTAATCTCTGTCTGCATTTACAAAAAAAACCACAAAGCTTGATTTTGCTTGGGTTTTCCACCCCTAGCGAGCTACAAGTAGTTCATAACACAAGCCTATATGTCTTCTCAGAAGGAAATACCACTAGGTTAAATGGAGTTTGCACCTAGATAAAAGTTGTAGGACATGGGTAGGCAAACTAGGCCCGGGGGCCGGATCCAGCCCTATCGCCTTCTAAATCTGGCCCGTGGACGGTCCGGGAATCAGCATATTTGTACATGAGTAGAATGTGTCCTTTTATTTAAAATGCATCTCTGGGTTATTTGTGGGGCATAGGAATTTGTTCATCCCCGCCCCCAATACAGTCCAGCCCCCCACAAGGTCTGAGGGACAGTGGACCGGCCCCCTGCTGAAAAAGTTTGCTGACCACTGTTCTAGGATTATAGCCTCAGTCTGTAGCACTGAGGTTATAGCACTGAGGTTACACACCATTAAACTAAGCCCTTACAGGTGTTCCATTAACTTATACTTTATCTTAATCAGTTCTCATTCTTATTTCTGTGCTGCAAAAAGCCTATAGCCCAAGCAACAGCTAATGACACAAGGACCCGGAGGTGGCTGAAGAGCTGGAAACCAAGATTAAGGCAGCATTTAAAGCACTCTTGCGAACTTTGGGACTGTCAAGGAAACTAGACTACAATTCATGCCTAATGAAGGGGAAATGAGGAAGAACACTGTTGCACTAAAGAAAACATGAAGTACAAGGAAGTTGGGCTATATAGCCTAAAAATTTGGATGAGTAAACCTATAGCTAAGGCTTAGCACAACATTTAAAAGAACAAGCTCTCTCTCTCCAACCTTTTCCTCCTAGTGACTTTGTCCCTATGCTTTTTAGCCGTCCAATATGCAGTGGTTTAAGAAGTTAAAGCTTCTTTTAGGAAAGCAAGTGGCAAAGTGTCATCAGCTGAGTTTCTAGCATCGTATCAGTTCCAGGTTTACTGAATATTTACAAACTGTAAACAGATAAGAACATTGGCAGGATTATTGTAATAACCTGGAATTTCATAAGAGTATATATTTAAAGCAGATGAATAAATGGACAAATTAATTAGGATATGCAGAAAATATTAAAAATAAATTTAAGGAACCACAGAAAGAGGGGGAAGGAAGTCAAGCTTTGAAATGTTAAAACGACTGTAAAATTATGGAAATGTACAAAACTGAAAATCATTTTTAAAAAAGAAACCCATTGAAGCCACTCTCTGTGGGCTTAGCCTACCTCACAAGATGGTTGTGGAGATAAAAGAGCAAAAGGAAAGAAAAACCACGCACCTCGCCTGGAGCTCCTTGAGAGGAAAGGCGGGCTACAAGCGTTCTAAGCTACCTACGTCGAGAGACGACGTTTGAACGTCACGTCGTACGCCAGCGAGCCGCCAGGTGGCCCTGCAAGCTTTTCATAGAGCGAGAGAGGGGAGGGGTCGGAGGTTGGCCGGGCGGCAAGGCATACAAGATTGGGCGTGGCTTCTCCCTGCCCGCAGCCCCGCCCAACTCGGGCGTGACGCGCGCGCCTCCAGTCTCGAGCGGCCTCTCAGGTGAAGGGGGCGTGGCCTTCCCCAGTCGACTCCCTCGGCCGGTCGGCTGCGCTTCTCTGCCCGGCTCCGGCGCGTTCTTCCCTTCGCCTTCGCCCGCCGTGTGGGCTTGCCGCTCCGTCCGCCGGGTCCCCTTCGCCCCTTCGCAGCGCCATGGCAGAGCAGGAGAGCCTCGAGTTCGGCAAGGCGGACTTCGTGCTCCTCGACGCCGTCTCCATGCCCGAGTTCATGGCCAACCTCCGGCTGAGGTAAAAAGAAAGGAGTGGGGGGAGTGGGCGGGGCGTCGCGGGTCTCTCTCTCTCTCTCTCTCCCGGCGCCCCTCCCCATCGAATTTCCGAGGGAGGGGGCAGGAGCAGAGATCTCTCTGATTGGTGGGTAGAAACTGGGGAGGGGGGAAGCAGGCAGGTGCCCTCGTTTCACCTGGTGGATGGGGAAGGGGCTCTTACCCGTCTATCCTTCAGGACTTTCGCCACAGGGTGATTTTTGGGGTGGCGCCTGGCAAAGGGGCAGCAATTTTCGTTAGATCAACCAAAGACTAAGAGTCGGGGGTTTTGCGCGCGATTCGAACTCAGCGCTCCCGAGCGGTCCAGCAGCAGCAGCGATCGTTTCTCTCTCTCGCGGCTACCTGGAGCTCTTTTTACATCCTTGCGAGCCCTCGCTGCCCCTGGAAAGCCGCCCGGGCGTTGCTGCGGCTCCCTGGAGCGCGTGGGGTGGCGTGCGTGGGGCTAAAGACCGAGAGCGAAAGAGAGGGCGGGTTGCCTCTGGGCCATGCGGTGAGTTCGTGGGAAGAGGCAAGATTCCGACCAGATTATTTCCTGGTTGGTTGGCAACTCCGTTTTCCTGGTCGCTGCCTGAAGTGCACCTGGTTGCAAAAGTTTCCTTCTGTGGATAGGCTCGTTTAATCTTATCCTGATAATGATTTTGTGGGGTTTTTTTGTTTTTAAAATCTAGCCACTTAAATAGGAGCTCAGTCTAATTCCGCAACATCTTATTGCCAGTAATGGCCATAAGGAGGGTGTTAGTTTTCATAGAATCATACATCAATGGTTTTGTCAAGGGGATGAGTCAGAGACCATATTATTTTGGGGGAAGGTAGCTGTGGACCACCTACCTGTGATGGGGTGTGGGGGGAGGTCTGGAGCAAAAAGTGGGTGGAAGAGCTTGTCTGTCTGCCTCTCTTCCCTTCATTTGTTCATCCATGCATTCATTATCTCATTTCCACACTCATTCATTCATTCATTCTCTCTCACACCTGTTCACAGTACCCTTCTTTCACTTTTATTCTTCTATCCATTCATTATTTAGGGCTTGGCAGACCACACTGAAGGTACTGTAGGTGACCCTTGAGCTGTAGGTTGCCCCCTTGTGCTTTGTTTTGTACATGTGTGGTCCTGCTAGGTCAAATCAAGGGTCTACCTAGGCTGACATCCTCATGCTCAATATCCATCCTCAACAGCAAAACCAAAGTAACTGCTTGAAATATCCCAAAGGCATTTCATTGCATTTATCTAAGTATTTTGACCTTTTCCTGTCTTTCAGGGTAGATCCCCTCCCAAAGGAGAGCATAGAGAGATTTATATGACCACTATTTCAACGTTCATCAGTAAGCACTGTGATTTGAATGGCATGTTTGTAGTGCATCTTAATCATAGCATTGGTAAGGTGTTGTTAGTCAGGCATCCTGCCATCATCACCGTGCCCACATTCCTAACCCACCTATGAAATCCAGACCACAAAATGTTTCATAATCAGAGAACAGGTAAACTGCAGAAAAGCTGTCTAACATATCACATAGCCTCCACTCCCCAAGTTGCAGAATGAAGTTCAAACAAACAATTAAATAAAGTTGGTAAAGTTGGGCTGAATGAACTGAAGCAACAGCATCAGGGTTCTCTTAGGTCAGGCATCTTCAACCTTCGGCCCTCCAGATGTTTTGGACTACAATTCCCATCACCTCTGACCACTGGTCCTGTTAGCTAGGGATCATGGGAGTTGTAGGCCAAAACATCTGGAGGGCCACAGGTTGGGGATGCCTGTCTTAGGTATCCCTCTGTCCCCATATTACCCAACCAGGATTGCATAGCAGCCTGTAAAAATAAAACAAAATACCAGCCATTGTTTTGGCAGCTCCAGCAAGTAAACAGAGAGGGAGAGACTGAGTATCTCTTTCTGATCTGTGTTGTGCACAGCAGTTGTGGCCAAAGTCTGAGAGTATTTTGCCATCCTGTCCAGAATCTTCATCCGGCGAAAATGGTAGCTGAGTTGGGTTACCTGGCACATCTTGCTTTTCAGTAATGTAAAATATATGTTTAAAAACTGAACTCTAATTACTTCTTAGAAAAAGCAGAATTGAATATGATGGTTAATTGCTAATTCCCTCCAGGGCTGCCATGTGTTGGCAATGTGATAATGAAACACCTGCCCTGTGGCTATTGCATAATCACTATGCCTGGGCAAACAGCTCTTTCAAGGAACAGAATAATGGCTGAAATTCTTGAAGGCGGAACAGGGAAAATAATTTGAAGGGGGGGGGGAGAGAATAAGGTAAAATGTTCAGTCTTCTCTCCCCTCACCATCATTCAGAAAGTAGCAGTTATTTTATGATATTGAGAGTGCTTGTTTGAACCCTTCCATTTATTTGAATGGAACATATTTTCAAATAAGTATGCTTAGGCTTGCTAAGTGGAATATCAAAACTTTTTGCAAATATATACCGGTATTCTCTTCCTTCATTGCAAAGAAGTTGCATCTAGCTTTCTTGCAGTTAAACAAGCATCTCCTCTTCTAGATGTTTAGTTCAGTTGCAGCAGCTGGTCAGTGCCTATTTTTGTTGGTTTCGTGGCAGAATGGGATTCCATTTCTCTGGGCGGCTGTGTGGTCTGTGGCTGTAGACATGTCACTATATTTAAACACATTTGGCACATATGAGCATTTCTGGGTTGGCAAAGTTTATATTTCATGAAAACAGACATGCTGATCCTGGACATATCTTTATGGAACTTTGTTCCATTGGTTTCAGTTCAGTTTATTTTTAAGTAAATATGCTTAGGACGTTAGCATAAGCCCTAATTCATCTAGGGATAAATTGTGCAGTTTGGTTTGAAAGACATAACTGATGAACAGGATTTATGGTCTCCTACTGAAGCCTCTCTCCCCTTGTGTGATATAACATTCTTTCACCTATACATGGGCTTAGTTGTCCTCTTTGTCTTCCAAATCTCTCTTGAAAATCCACTACTTCCAAAAGTGTTTTCAGGATCACAAGAGTAGAGATGCCTGTTCTTCCAGAAGCAAGAGAACTTATCTAGAGTTGCCTAATGGAAGTTCCTTGAAAATCTGGGCTATGTCAGTTCCTGGATGGGAGAATGTTCGGGCATCATCATAGAGCTAGAAGGAGCCATATAGGCAGGGAAGCCTCAATTAATGGCTTTCCAGACTCTGCTTGAAGACCTTCAGTAAAGGAGAACTCCACCCCATGTCTTAAATTCCATTGTCAAAATTGATATTATCATTAAGGAGATTTTCCTAATGTTGACTCAAAATCTACCCTCCTGTAATTTAAACCCATTAGATCTAATCCTGCCCTCTGAAGCAGCAGGGAGAAATTCTTTGTTCTTTTCTTTAGTGACAGCTGTTTAGGTAATTGAAGTGTGCTGTCATCTCCCATGCCCTGCCCACTTCTCATGGCCAGGATAAGTATACCCATTTCTTTTAGCCCAGGATTGGGGAATTTGTGGTATTGCAGATGTTGCTGGATCCCATATCTCATCACCCCTGGCCATGCTGACTGAGGCTGATGGGAGTTGGAATTCAACGAGGGCCACAGGTTCCTCATTCATAGAATCATAGAACTGTAGAGTTGGAAGGGATCCTGAGGATCATCTAGTCCAACCCCCTGCAATGCAGAAATATGCAGCTGTTCCATACGGGGATCGAACCTGCAACCTTGGCATTATCAGCACCACACTGTAACCAGCTGTCTTGCTTTAACCTTTCCTCATAGGACCTGTTTTCTCTTGCCCTCCTCTGAACCAATGCCGGTTTGTCTATTTCCTTCTTTAAGTGCAACAGCCCAGAACAGGGCACAGTACTCCTGATGAAGTAAGACTTCTGCATAAAATTGAACTATTGCTTTTTGAGTTGAAATGTATGACTCTCCTGCAGCCTAAAATTTCCCTAGCCTTGTTTGCAGCTGCCTCACACTGTTGACTCATTGGTATCTTGTGAATAGCTACAATCCTGAGATCATTTTCACATGTACTGCTGCCAAGTTGGGCATCTCCCATCCTATATCTGTGCACACACACCCCTTCCCAGATGCAAAACTTTGTATCCCACTCAGTTATTTGTCCTTGCCAAACTAGATAAGGATCCCTTCTGCTCCTTCATCTAAGTCATTAATGAAAATGTTGTTGAAGTATATGAGGCTCGGAGCAAAGCCCTGCTCCACTCTTGAGTACAGTTTTTCAATTAGCTGTTAATCCAACTGACAGCATTGTCTAGCCTGCATTTAACCAGTTTGCTAACCAAAATATGATTAAGGACTTTGTCAAATGATTTGATGAAATCTAGATAAATTACATCCACAGAATTTTTCTGTGAAAAATAAAATATTCTATTTTCTTAGAATAAAAAAAGCCTAAGTTTGTCCCAGCTTCTACTAATGACTGCATTGTTATCAAGAATCTTATAAACGGGCTCTGTTAAAATCTGTTCTAGGATCTTACTGGGTCAAAGTCAAATTGGACCATGATGCATCCAGTCCAACATTCTGCTTCCTGTAGTGGCTGGTCAGATTAATCTGGGAAGCCCATAAGTAAGACATGGTTAATAGCCCTTTCCTGTCACTTGCTGGCAACTAGTATTTAGTGGCCTCTCATGCTGGAGGTAGTATATAGTTGTCATGACTAGCAGCTATTGATAGACTTATTCTTCATGAATTTCTCAAATTTTTGAAAATCTATCTCAGCTACAGTAGTGACCTTCTGAGATGGTGAGTTCCATAAATTATACACTCTGTGAAGGAATACTTCCCCCCATCCTCTCACCTGAATTTCCTGCCATTCAGCTTCATTGGATGACCTGAGTTCTGGTGGTTTAAGAGAAGTGTAGGGAATTATACCCATTTCCCCCAAAACATGTGTTTAGAGTGTCATCTTGGAGCACCTGGATTTCAACATTCTACTTAAGCAACAAAATTTTTGTCTCTAGCCCTATACAACTACATCCCCCCTCCACAATGTAGGGCATCCCAGTTTACTCTGTTCATCATCTCTTGATCCCATTCTATAATCAAGTGGTTTTCAAATCTGAAGTTCCTGGAGCAATGACGGGAGGAGCACAAAATTCCAGGGTGGAAGAAGCACTTGAAGCAGACAGTGTCTTCCTTTCCTCTATCCGAGATCTGGGTGAATTGTATGCCCCTTGGCAGAAGCCCCTCATTTCTTATGGGTAACTGCTGGTTTATTCAAAACAAAATAAAAAATAAAAAAATTCCTTCCAGTAGCACCTTAGAGGCCAACTAAGTTTGTTCTTGGTATGAGCTTTCGTGTGCATGCACACTTCTAAGTGTGCATGCACACGAAAGCTCATACCAAGAACAAACTTAGTTGGTCTCTAAGGTGCTACTGGAAGGATTTTTTTATTTTTTATTTTGTTTTGACTATGGCAGACCAACACGGCTACCTACCTGTAACTGCTGGTTTGTTATTTATTTACTACATGTATATACCACCATTCTCTGCCAAGGATCTCAAGGTGGTGCACATGCTTCTCCTCCCCATTTCATCCTCACAACAACCCTGTGAGATAGGTTAGGCTAAGAGATGGTGACTGGTCCAAGTTCACCCAGTGAGCTTCATGGGTGAGTGAGGATTCGAACCCTGCCTTCAGTGCCTTCTCTGTGAAGAGAGCTGCTGCTTTATTTATTTATTTTTTGAACATATTTATTGGTTTTTCAATTGATTTACAGCCATCCTTTTCATACACATCAACACTTACAATAAACACTTACCATCAAACATGTATGCGTAAACAAAAAAAGGAAAATAAAAACTATGTGACTTATCCACTTGTTGTGTTTTTACTTTGTTTGCACCTGACTTCCTTCCACCTCTTACTTGGGTCCATAGAATTCTATGTTGTATGCCTTTCCAGTTGTATCTAATCTTCTGTTTACCATCTTTTCCACAGTTTCTACTAGTTATCTTTACAAGAGTTATTCTAACCCAGTCAGGGTTGTACTTTTCCCTAAGTGTTGAGCTTAGTATCTCAATCTATAGGCCCTTGCAAGATTTTTACTCATCTTCATTAAGCATAATCAGCCATCCTGGAAATCTTAAATTCTTTAAAGAAGTGCTTGTCTATTTGGGTTTAAATTCCTACCTTAGGGCTGATTCACACTTACATGTTCATCACAATAGCTGCAATGTCAAGTGATGACATCAGTCACAATTTGTTCATGGATGTCAATTTAAATGTTCAGTACTATGACTGCAGCTTTTGGGGAAATAGAAAATGGTAACCAGCAGCTAGGGACCCAGGTGGCGCTGTGGGTTAAACCACAGAGCCTAGGGCTTGCTGATCAGAAGGTCAGCGGTTCGAATCCCTGCTACGGGGTGAGCTCCCGTTGCTTGGTCCCAGCTCCTGCCCACCTAGCAGTTCGAAAGCACATCGAAGTGCAAGTAGATAAATAGGAACCGCTCTGGCGGGAAGGTAAATGGCGTTTCCGTGCGCTGCTCTGGTTTGCCAGAAGCGGCTTTGTCATGCTGGCCACATGACCTGGAAGCTGTATGCCGGCTCTCGGCCAATAAAGCGAGATGAGCGCCACAACCCCAGAGTCGGACATGACTGGACCAAATGGTCAGGGGTCCCTTTAACCAGCAGCTGCCATGAGTGGCTCTGCTGCTGCTACTGGTTCAATGGAAGCAAAATGTTTTTAAAACAGTAGCTGAAAAGTTATTTTTTTAGAGCTTGTCACTCAGGGTTAATTTCTACCAGAATACTGATTCCCCACTGGGTTCTGGGACAATGTGTTTAAGAACTCTAAATATACCCTAGTAAAGCATATGTGCAATCATCTTAATACTAAAGCTAGAAACAAACATTTGGAACTGAATGTTTAAAATTAAAGATTTGGCTATAAATTGTGCTGCAATCACTTTTTTATGAAGGGCACAGAGCATGGGAGTCTGAAACTGCACACTGCAGTGCCTTTATTTTTCTCCATAACATATTGTAGATGAAAATATTTTCCTTCTGTTTGCATCTAAAAATATTTAGGAAGTAAATGCTACTTTTGATGACCAGCTATATTACTAGTGAGAAAATATATGTGGTGCCGATATTCTTTTAACTTGCCCTTGGAGTGGTAGATGTTAAGCTTTCTGAATGCTGCTTTGTGCTGGTGACGGTAGAGATTTCTGTAGCAGGAAGGGAATTCACATTATTATTATTATTGCCAATGAAAAACCAAACTCACCACAAGAATGTCCCTATATCCCCTTGTAATTCCAAACATATTACTCCTTTTGCAAAAGCATGAGCAAATAAGGCAGGGAGACTTCCTAAAATTGGCTTTCTGGTTAGACAAACAATTTGTGGACTATATGCTAGAAAAAGAAGAGTGTGAAAGCAGGTCTCATTTTACAGGGTAAACCAAACAGACTTGTTTGCGAGTGTCCTGTGCTTACTTTTGTCTCATAACTTCCTGTAACAACCCTGGATAGGAATCTGACCGAAAGGCAGTGGTGTGGAGATCTGAGAGCCCTAGCTTACTTTAGCCACAAATCTTCTATAAACCCCTGTGAAAAAATAATGCCCATTTCCTAGGCTAGTAGTCTATCCACTAGACCAGTGGTTCCCAATTAGCTAAGTAGTTCAGACTCCTGTTTTTCAAAAGCCAAGCCATGGACCCCCTACTTTTGAATATTTTGATCTCTATGGTAGTTTTTTATATGTAAATGGTGCTGTGGACCCCCTGGGGTCCAGGGACCAAGACATTAGACCATATGATTGTAGCAATAGCTAGTAATGGTTCCTCTATCTTCACTGAAATAAAACCCTGCATTTTCCTATCAAAATGAACTTTCTGCATGCACTTGTCCTATCCACATTTGCATGTTGATCAGCTTAGAAAATGGCAGTTATAGAATTATTGCTACATGATGAGCATTGAAATCAGTAATCAGATGAATGAGCGCAAACTATCTAAAGTTGTATCTAGACAAAAAATTACTGCTTCTGCGATAGGTTTTTCTGTGTTTGGGGCCACGATTCTCTGTCAGAATAGATGCAGAGTTTGGGAGTCCTGTCCAACCCTACTTTTTTATAAGCAGGTTCCTGTTGTGTACGGCAGTGTGATTTATCAGCCTCTATTCCTTTAGAGACGAGGGGTCTTGCCACACTGTCTTCTGCATTTTAAATATTTGGGCTTGAATGCTATATCACTCCTATCCATTCTTCAAACCTATCCATTCTGAAGGAAATCAGCCCTGAGTGCTCACTGGAAGGACAGATCCTGAAGCTGAGGCTCCAATACTTTGGCCACCTCATGAGAAGAGAAGACTCCCTGGAAAAGACCCTGATGTTGGGAAAGATTGAGGGCACAAGGAGAAGGGGATGACAGAGGACGAGATGGTTGGACAGTGTTCTCGAAGCTACCAACATGAGTTTGACCAAACTGCAGGAGGCAGTGGAAGACAGGAGTGCCTGGCGTCCTCTAGTCCAGTGTTTCTCAACCCTGTGCCTCCAGATGTTTTTGGCCTACAACTCCCATCATCCCTGACCACTGGTCTTGCTAGCGAGGGATGATGGGAGTTGTAGGCCAAAAACATCTGGAGGCACAGGGTTGAGAAACACTGCCTAGTCCATGGGGTCACGAAGAGTCGGACATGACTAAACGACTAAACAACAACAACAACTATATCACACTATGTGGGCCTATCCTTGAAGGCAACATAGAAACTTTAGAAAATGCCAAATGCTGCTGTGAGTTTCCTTATGCTGCTGCTAATATTAGAGGCTTTCAGAGGGCCTTTTTGGTAGTGGCGCCCATTCTGTGGAATGCCCTTCCATCAGATGTTAAGGAGATGAGTAATTATATAACATTTAGGAAACTTCTGAAGGCAGCCCTGTATAGGGAAGCTTTTTAAGTTTTTATGTTTTACTATGTTTTTATATGTGCTGGAAGCCGCTCAGAGTGACTGGGGCAGCCCGGTCCGATGGGTGGGGTATACCTCTGCAACCAACTCTTCCTCTATCAGCCCTATGACAACTTTGGCCATCTAGTTGTATAGCAGCTCCCTGTGAGAATTGGCAAAGTAAAACTCTGAAAAAGGGGAGCAGGCTAAGTTCTCTCTTGTACAAAAAGAGGAAAATGGTATGTTTGTATGTTTCCCCTCATATCTCGGATTCTACAAATTCTAGAACCTACTCTTTTTTTAAAAAAAAAAGAAATGAAAGCTTAGGAATCTGGGTTTTATGGCTCATGGGGCGATCCCTTCCTTGGTCTCCTTGTCCGGTGCCATGAGGTAAGAACTGTTTCAGATAGAAAGAGGACCTTTACATCAGCTCTCCAACCCCTCATATCTTCAGCACACTCTCCTTATTGGCTTTTAGAAAGAGTTTCAAGTGGTATGTTTTGTTTGGCCTCTCACATGGTTGGCTAATCTGAATCTCTTCCACATTTTTATATTGCGTTTTAATCTGCTTTCATAACTGTTATAGGCAGTGTTGAGCTTCAGAAAAGCAGCTCTCTTTTCCACTCCTTCCCTTTCCCTCAAATTCACTGGCCAAATCTGACTCCAGTCAAGTAGACAATCAAATTATTCCTACAGTATCAGAAGCCTATAGTGCTCTGGCATCTATGAGGAGACAGCTCATATTGGGGATTACATTGACATGACCATTGCGCCTGGGGGCAGAAAATTTACTTCTCTCCCTACCCCTCCAATGTTGCCCTGTTTGTTATTACAGGCAGTGACCGTTTTAGGTGCTTCTGATATGTGCGCAAACTTCTCACAACACGCATCATGCCAAAGTGATCCGAAAACATCGCAAAAGGGGGCGAGGACCAAATCGGGTGTTTGCAGCCACAACTCTTCTGTCATTCTCTTCTTCCCCCCGCCCCCCATTTATTTCTCATCTTGGGGGTGGGGGTTTGTGGTGGTGCCAGAGGAGAATTGACACCTGTCATGTGTCTCCTCACCACCACCTCTCCCTCAATTAATCCCAGGGTTTTAAAGAAGAGTAATAAATTGATGTAGGATTCCCCCCCAGCTGATGACAGACTAAGACACCTACAATAAATAGCAGCCTTGTTTCCAGATAACTTAATAAATGCCTAACATGTATTTTAGAATCTATCTAACATGAATGCCTTGCATGTGAAACTATTTGACTCGCATTCATGTTAGGGATATATTACAAGGCATTCATACTAACTGTGACTCACTGGATGCCATTATGTTGAGTCATGGATGATTCTCTTCAAGGGGATTTTCTTCCTATCAGAAAGGTAGCATTCTTCACTGAGTTGGAGAGGCTTTTTGTGTTTGTGACATCCTTGGCATGTAGCAGTATTTGATTGCTGTGTGTGTGAAACTGTAGCACTGTATACATTCTCTGTTAATGTACTTCTGCATGCAACCCCTTTGCTCACATTGGTTCCACTATGAAAAAGTGTGCATGAACATGAAAGCTTATACCTAGAGCAAACTTAGTTGGTCTCTAAGGTGCTACTGGACAATTTTTTAATTTTTTTATTTATTCTGACTGCGTCAGACCAACACGGCTACCTACCTGAATCTATGAAATTCTTGTTATGCATGAATCAGAGTCCATGCTTGTGGAGCTCTGAGCAAAGTTAATGAGGCTGAGATGCAAAAGAAAGAGTTAATGGCACAGAGACTTCCATTCTGCTGGTATGCCGAGTTCACGCCCTTGCTTTGTTTGTCTAGTCTCCCTTGATAACCAATTAGGAGTTTCACACATTCAGGTTACCTTGGATCACTGCCTTGCAAACCTCTCAACAAGAGCATTGATATTCCCGAAACTAAGCCTTGCCTTAAATTTGTGCTGTTTAAACATGTAGGATCGCTATAATGGGCACCATAATTGGGCACATAGAATAAATGCATTGCTTTATTATTACTGCACTAGTTGAATTCAGCCCATTAATAATGGGCGCTAGCGGCGGCGACGGGGACCCGAGGCGCAATATGCAGTTGTCCCCCTCCCTTCCTTCTCCCCGCCTCAGCCGGCCAAGCCACCACCATGGCGGAGCCGCCTGTTGCCGCTGCCCCGCCGGCAGCCCCGGCGATGGCCGCCCTCCCCGCCCAGAGGCGGGGAGAAAGAAGGGAGGGGGAGAAGCAGCAGCGCGCGGGGAGCGCCCGCCATTGCGGCTTCTGGCCCTGGAGCAGGAGGAGGCGGCGGTAGGAGCGGTGGCGGCAGCGATTGAAGCGGAGAGGTTCTGAGGCTCGCGAAGCGCAAGCGCTTCGCTCGCGCTGCGCTCCAACCAATCAGGCTCCTCCTCCTCTCTGCGGTCCAATCTGTGTGTCAGTGGAGTGCATGCCCAGTTGCGAATTCCACTGACACACGGAAAGTACGCACGGACACAGGCACTTTATTATATAGGATAACTTGTTGGCCCCTATGACACTTCAGCTGAGGAGTTTTAAGATAGTAACACATTGTAGAAAGAGCCCTGGTTGGGTCAGATCAAGGATTCATTCTGTTTCCAGCAGTTGTCTGCCAGATGACAATGAGAATCTTTTAAGAGGGCATTAAGACAGTAACCATCTTCCATCATAGTTTTACAGTTCTTATTTGTCTTTTTGCATAGCCCTGAAACTTGGAATATTGTTTCCTTTTTTACAGATTGGGCCCTGAAGGGGACAAAGGAGGGCTGGCCTAAGGCCACCCCTGCTAATTCATGGCTATTTCAGTTGCTTTTAGCCTTGAAAAACAGACTACCAATTTCTTTACATGTTCCTCTGGGGTGCCTGCTAATAGAGCCCCATATCCAAAGGGATTTGCTGCTCTTTCTTCCTCAAATCCCAAAGAGACCCACTTACTCTCTTAGCGTATGGAATCAAGTCTGCAACTATACAAGGCAAAGCAGCTAGGTGTTGCTGTCTTCCAAGTTCTTGATACATATCCTGCTTACCTCCTGGCTTTTGCTACTCCTGAGTTAAAATACCTGTGTCATCAAGGAATTCTGCATGTATAGCTGTAGGAGGGAACTTTTTTTTATGGAACCCTTACGTTGGATTGTTGTGTGGAGGGTGCAGAAGTGGCCACATGAGCAGCTTATACATCTGAATGGTGACATGGCCAAATCTGAGATAGCTCTTTGCTTACATTTAAACCAGAGGTGGGAAACCTGTGGCCTGTGGACTACAGCTCCCATAATCCCTGACCACAGGCCATTCTCACTGATGGAAGATGCAAGCCATTGGGAGGGCCACAAGTTTCCCGTCCCTCATTTAAGTCATTCTGTTGATTGAACTGATGAGTTAAATAATGACTTTCAGTCTAAAATGCTATCCAGTCCCTGTTTCACTGCTAGCATAACCTAGAGGGGGAAACAAAACAAGGGTGGAATCTACACACATATAAAAAACGCTGTGAAAATGCTTTGTTAGAAAACGTTTTGGGGAAAAAAATATTGAATTTGCCATAGCTCGCCATCGCCATCTAGTGTCACATTTGTATATTGCACTTTACAACACATTAAAAACGTTTTATTTACAGCTGTATAGCTGAGTCCAAGGGAAAGAAAAACATTTGTTGCTTAATAGTAGGACCTGTTCCTGGTTCCAAAAGAGGTGATGCTTGTCATCTTTATTATCTAACTAATTAATCCGCTTCCTTGACTTCTATTGCTGCTGTTGAACCTTTTACGAGTGGCCTTCGTAAGAGCATGAGTAGTGAAGCATCTTGGGTCGGTTGCTACATAACCATAGCATGCAGTCGTTTGCTATGTCACTTTAGACAGATCCTTGTAATAAAGAGTAATAATTAACCTTTGGAGCAGTTAAACAACTTTGAATGGCAATAAATCCTTGTTACAAGTGCGTGTATCTTGGGGAAGGTGCTCCTTGGAGCTCATTCAATGTGAGCAGCAAGCTGTGGCCCTTTGTTGTTCTTTAAAAGGTTCTGCTATGGCTTGATAGTCCTAAGTATCTGTCTGAAAATTAAATTCCATCCAGGAAATGGCTTTTTAAATGTGTCTGGTTCTCGTGAGGTGGGACAAACAGTTGCTACTGGAAGAAGGCTTAGAGGCAGAGTCCATTATTCACCCCACCCACATATAGCATGAAGATAGGATGTAAAACAACTTATTCTACTATGTACCAATTGTCAGTGCTGGCAGTTGCTGCAGCAACCCCTTGTTTGGATTTTTGTAGCTTATTACTTCCTCCTTTTTACTCCTGGATGTGTTTATTCTCTCTTTGTACAGTACATTTTCTCTGGGGTAGCCTAACTGGTGTTGCCTATGCTCTGATAACCTCTAGGTTAGATTACTGCAATACATTATACATAGGGCTGCCTCTGAAGAAGGTTTGGAAACTTCAGCTGGTGCAGAATTCGGTGGCTAGGTTGCTCACCAGAGCAAGACAGTTTGAGCATATTACACTGGTCTGCACCGGCTGTCGATTAGTTTGTGGACCTAATTCAGACTGCTGGTTCTGACTTATAAAACCTTAAATGACTCAAGACAGCAGTACCTCAAGGACCGTCTTTGTGTACCACCTCCATGAGAGGTCAGAAGGGTAGCAACACAAGAACGGCCTTTTCTGCAGTAGCTCCTCATTTGTGGAATTCTCTCCCCAGGGAGGTTCAGCTGAAAAACAACTGTACTTGCTCTGCAACTTTTACTAACATTAGAGGGTATGCTTCTAGGCAGGAGGACATATTTCACCCCATCTACTGTGTGTTTTGGAAAGTGGTTTGTCTGTCCATTTGCTTGCTTGTCCTCTGTGGTTTGGACGCCTCTCAAGATTATCATTGCCAAACTCTGCATGAGGGTTCCTAAGGGGTGGGGGTGGGGGGCTTTGTTAATGTTTAGACACCAGGTGCCATTTGAATCAAAATGCTAGACCAAAATGTGACTTTGGCATAAGTTCATCTGATTTTTGGCATAATGGGTTCAAACTCATAAACTACACTATCCATTTATTTAAGAAACCAGAGTAGTCATGATGTCTAGTACCACACTTCTGTGACACATTTGCAGTCACATCTTTTGATGTCTAGAAGCATTCATCTGTTGTCCATTCATATGTATGCAGGATAGGTGGTATAAATAGATTTTTAAAAGTACATCACATCTGGTTGGCTTTAGCTTCAACATTTGTCTTACATTTCAGTCATGAGTCTAAATGGATGGTCAACACTGTCCTTACCATTAAACCAAACAAGCACAACTCTTGTTTATGCTGGCAAAGAGAACCACAGGCTGAATATGATTTGTTTCACTGGGCAGCATGTAACCTTGTTCTGCCACATCTGTTAAATAGGAAAACAGGTAGCTCCTGATAAATGATAGGCAAGATAAATATGTATTAAGCGAATTTGTATCTGTAGGGAACTGGTTTCTGGTTCAGGTGTGTTCTCTGCAACTTATGTGTGAGAGAATAACTTTGGTATGCAAACACTGAATTCAGCAATGTGCAAAATTTAGTTTTAGCTTGGCACACTTTCTCCTATTACAGGAGTAAATGGGCAGCAATGGGAAAGTAGGATCATGAGGGAGGTGCTTGTCAATGATAAAATTTTTGAATTGGTCACAATTGTGACTTTCAGAAATATGCAAATATCCCTGCAGTGCTCACTGAAGTTCAGCTGGGAGATTTTCCTTACTTTTTTTTTTTTTAAAAAAAATCTGGGTTGGTGCCCAAAAATCACTGAAATTGGTTGGCTAGAGAGCTCCAAGTTTGCAGCTATTTTTACTGCTTGCTGTTGGCTGCTTGTTTCCTCCAGAGAACTACAAAGACGATTTGTTCTTTTCAAGTCCTTCTTTATTATGATTATGAATTGTCCAGTGCCAACTGTGAAGGAGGAAATACCGAATAACCCACTGTAGCACTGCAAATGTGCTGTCTGGAACAAAGACTATCCAGCAAATATTTATTGCTGTTTCAAGCTTTGCTGCGTGATGATATGACCTTAATGTTGGTGTTTTCTAGATAAATAAATGTGATTTTTGTTTGTTGGTTAAGTCACTTCTCTAGCAATGGAATGGAAAAACTCAATGCTTATCTAATATTTATTGCTGCCATACCTCATGGACCACCTCTCCCCTGTTTAGGGAAGTTTTTAATGTTTAATGCTGTACTGTGGAGTCTGGTCTGGGACCGTAATAAATTCAATTCAATGCTGTACTGTGTTTTTATTATTCGGTTGGGAGCCGCCCAGAGTGGCTGGGGAAACCCAGCCAGATGGGCGGGGTATAAATAATAAATTGTTGTTGTTGTTGTTGTTGTTGTTGTTGTTAACTGATCCAACCCGCACCCGGCAATCATAATCTGAGGCCCTTCTTCATGTGCCTCCTCCATGAGATGTCTAGAGGGTGTGAACATGAGAATGGGCCTTTTCTGTGATGGCTCCCCGTTTGTGGAATGCTTTCCCCAGGGAGGTTTACCTGGCATCTGCATTGCATATCTTTAGGCGCCAAGCAAAATCATTCCTTTTCTCCAGGCCTTTGGCTAAATAAACAATCTGTGGCCTTTTAAACTGTGTGTGGGGTGGTGGTGTTTATTGTGTTGTTTGCTGTTATGTCTTTTTGTGTTTTCATACTGTAAACCTTCCTGAGATCCTCAGATGAAGGGCGCTATATACGTTTAATATAAAGAATAAGAATATAAATTCCCCAACTATAATACATTGCCCAAACAAATCCCTGATATTTAAATTTGTTTCATGACACTCCTTTTGTATTCTCTCCGTATTCTCACTGTGGAATAATCTCCTGAACTGCAGCTACCTGAAATCCAGGTTGTAGGACCTGCAAGCTTAGATTTCAGGAAACTATGGTACATGGGGTTATGTAGGCCGTGGAACTGATGAACCATGGAACTACCTACAGAACATTATTGGCATGGATAGCTTATTGCAGACAGACATTGTGCCATTTCCATATACTATGTAAGAATCTGCTTAGGTAAAGGTAAAGGGACCCCTGACCGTTGGGTCCAGTCGTGGACCACTCTGGGGTTGCGGCACTCATCTCGCTTTACTGGCCGAGGGAGCCGGCATACAGCTTCCGAGTCATGTGGCCAGGATGACTAAGCCGCTTCTGGCGAACCAGAGCAGCTCACGGAAACGCCGTTTACCTTCCCGCCGGAGCGGTACCTATTTATCTACTTGCACTTTGACGTGCTTTCGAACTGCTAGGTTGGCAGGAGCAAGGACCAAGTAACGGGAGCTCACCCCGTCTCGGGGATTCGAACCGCTGACCTTCTGATCGGCAAGCGCTAGACTCTGTGGTTTAGACCACAGCGCCGCCCGCGTCCCTACAAGAATCTGCTTATTACATCAATATTTCTGTTCTTGCCATTCTATCATGTTGGCTGCAAGGGGCATGCTTGGCCTGTGTATGGAGTATGAAGAAAAGAGCAGGGCAAGCATTGCTATATGGATCTGGATTTCTAAACTGTACCTGTTTAGACGAAATAAGACAGAATCCTTTATCAGTCTGAATTTATTGCAACCTGATTTTTTAAGGCAATAGCCTGCTTCATTGCATGCATAAGACTGTAGTGATCTGCAACCAGTATTAAAATTGTTTGCATGTTCTTTTTAGACAGGCAGCTGCTGGATCCCAGTAATCCCTGGTGCAAATTAAAGTCGCTGGCTTGCAGCTTAAATAAAATATGTGTCCCTGCTTATGAAAGTTGTGAGTGTTCACCATTTCATCTGATCCTGAAAATTACATCGAATGTTCTCTAGTTTAATACTCTTCTTAAAATCTTGAAGCCACTGCCTGAACACTGTAGCACGAGTAAACAAACATCAGTGACCAACAGTGTACAGAAAACCAATTTCTGGTCTGTATGTTTATATACCTGCCTGAGGCACGAAAGAGTAACTTGGCTGAAAGGAAGTGCAAGGGGCGAGGGAGGGGTTGACATGCCAACTCTAAAAATGTCTGGTTTTACTACTACTCAAGTCTTTGGAATGTTTATGAATAAGTCTGTGAGTGAATGGGATTACAAGGCAGAAAGGACACCCTTTTAAGGCCTTTACAAGCTTTGCTTGAACTTCATAATCATATGTATAGTGTAGATGTTTAACACTGTTGTCTATTTAATAAACTAATACCTCTCCTTTTCCTTAGCGCAATTGACACTCCTGATACTATCCTTGATTTCGTGAACATTATTGGTTTATGATCTGCTTCGGTTGCTGTGGCCTGCACGGTTGGCAACACGGTTGGCTGGAGGCAACTCCCATGGTGTCATCAGAGCTTGTCAGCAGTCCACCTTGAAAAATGGGGAGGAGCTTTGCCTTCCATCCCTACCTCCTCTGCTTTGTGGCCATCTTAATACCAATTGCTTACTGGAGTCTGTAAACAGGAGTAGATTCCTCTACATAATGGTACCAGCTTTCTTAGTTTGGGGTGATTGAGGAGAAGATTAGCTTTTGCTTGTAAGGTTTGGGACAGGCTGTTGCTGTATTAGTTTCAGAGCTATATGGTTGTGTTCATACAACTGCTTAAGAGTCTGGGGGTTGGGAATCTTTCAGGATGTTCTTGGACTAAAGTTTGCATCGTCCCTAATTGTTGGCCATGCTGGCTGGGGCTGATGAGAGTTGGGAGTCCACAACAATACAGTCGCACCTTGGTTGCTGAACGCCTTGGAACTTGTACGTTTCGGCTCCTGAACAATAAAAAACCGGAAGTTAGTGTTCTGGTTTTTGAATGATTTTCGGAAGCCGGATATCCAGTGTGGCTTCTGTGGCTTCTGATTGTCTGCAGGACACTCCTGCAGCCAATCGGAAGCCACGCCTTGGTTTTCGAACAGTTCTGGGATGGAACACATTCTGTTCAAGAATCAAGGTATGACTGTATCAAGAGAGCCACACAAAGTAGGAGCCAAATGGCTTTTGGGACCTGGGTTGTGGGTGCCAAAACAGAATGTCTAGTCGCCACGGGGGGGACGGGACACTTTTTATTTATTCTTTTAATAAGCATGACTTAAAAAGCAACTCACATAAGTGAGACATTGTTAATATCACATTTTTAGCAGAAATTGTTAATACATGTTTAATTTGGTGTTTGCAATAAGAATATTGGTACCATACCAGTGGAACCTCGACTAACGAATTTAATGCGTTCCGAATGGGCATTCGTTACGCGAAAAATACGTTAGTCGAAACGCGATTTCCCATAGGAATGCATTAAAAACGGATTAATGCGCTCCTATGGGAAGAGAAATCGGGGGTCACTTACCTTTTTGATGTGGACGGCCAGGCTCCCGCAGCTCTCCTCTTCTTCCAGGCGGCTCTGGGGGGTGCTCGCCACCCCCGCAAGCAGAAAAAAAGCCCCCAAAACCCCAAAAAAGCGCCAAACCCAACGGAAAAAAAAAAACGCACCAAAAGCGGCTCCGGAGCCGCCTGCCTCCAGCCATGGTGAGCGGGGGGGAAACCGCCACCACGGCGAGGGGAAAAAAGCCCCGAAAACCCCGAAAAAGCGCCAAACCCGACGAAAAAAAAACCGCACCCAAAGCGGCTCCGGAGCCGCCTGCCTCCAGCCATGGTGAGCGGGGGGGGGGGAACCGCCACCACGGCAAGCATAAAAAAGCCCCGAAAACCCCGAAAAAGCGCGAAACCCGACGGGGAAAAAAACGCACCAAAAGCGGCTGCGGAGCCGGCCGCCTCCAGCCGTGGCGGGCGGGAGGGAAACCGCCACCACGGCGAGGGGGAAAAAGCCCCGAAAAGCGCGAAAAACAACGAAAAACAACGAAAATAAAAAGCCCGAAAAATGCGGCTGCGGAGCCGGCCGCCTCCAGCCGTGGCGGGCGGGAGGGAAACCGCCATCACGGCGAGGGGGAAAAGCAAGAAAACCCACCCGAAAAGCGCAAAAAACAACGAAAAACAACGAAAATAAAAAGTCCGAAAAATGCGGTTGCGGAGCCGGCCACCTCCAGCCGTGGCGGGCGGGAGGGAAACCGCCGCCACGGCGAGGGGGAAAAGCAAGAAAACCCGCCCGAAAAGCGCAAGAAACAACGAAAATAAAAACAGAAAACCAAACCCAAAAATCAAACCCCGCGCCAAAAAACAAACCTCCGCCATGACGAGGAAGGAGGAGAAGCAGCGACCTCCAGCTGCTCCGGGCTCCGCTCCAACCAAAATGGCTGCTGGAGCGAAGTCCCGCCTTCTCTCCCCTTCCATGTGACCTGTACAAAAAAAAAAAAAAACCTCGCCTTCCCATTCGCTAGGCGAACAAATTCGTTACCCTGCCGCCGCCACGATCCTTCGTTAGGCGAAAAATACGTTGGGTGAGTTATTCGCTAGTCGAGGTACCACTGTACTTCAGTTTTCAAAACACTCTACTCTTTATTGTTAAACTCCTTAACATATTGTCTATCCTTAACATTTACTTTGAGGCTTCAAAGCACATACATTTCAGTAATCCTTGAGTGTCAACCAGGTGCAAAAAAGGGCACCCAGACCACAAAAGAAGAATTTTTAGGCTCGAAATGTGCCTGGCACCCTGCTAATTTCGAACCCTGGGGCCACCTTTCCCATCCCTGCAATAGAGGCTGCTTGCTGTGAGGCAACAAATGCCTGCTATTTATGGCTATTGACTTTTAAGTCCTGCCTGTGGTGAAATGGAAGTACTACCACGCTCTTGCTACATAGGGGAGTTTTGTTTTGTTTTAAGAACATATAGCTGCTGAAAATAGCATATGACAAGCAATAATATAGTTCAGAGTTGGTTACAAGTGTATCTATGTAGCAATTATCTTTATCGTCATCCTTAAGTCTCTTGAGTGCTTCTGTGTATCTGCAAATTAGCCACTTTTGAGTCTGTTTGAAGGATTCTGGGTAATACAGAAACTTGAACTTTACTAATAGAATTTTTTAAGGAAGATACTGCCTTGCCTGTTTTTTAAGATCACTGTTCCGGCCATTGTTTCCATCTCCTTTTGTATCTTTTAAAAAAAAGTATACAATTATGATGAGCCACTTCACCTATTAGTTGTTGACAAGAAATTGTGACTTGTCGGAACTTGCAAGCTAATGTCTCATACCTCTGTGTTTTTCCAGCTGGAGTTGCATCAGTTTTGTTTTGTCATGGAACATACTGTTTTTTCCTGGATTTTACCATGGAGGGCTTGTTTTCAGTCAGGGCTTAATCAGAATTTAGCCCTTGCGTGTATAGTGAGGGCTTCTCAGCATGAGCAGACTATACCGGTACTCCCTTCAGATTGAGTAGCTGCAACCAACCCCTTCCCAATCCTAGGTCAGAGGGTTAAGTTCTAAGAAACCTCGAGTTCCTCCTGTTAGTAATAGAGTACTGTTATGTAGTATGTAGTGTGTAGTGTTTAGTACAATGATTTTTAGCGGTAGGAAGACGAGAGGTTTAGAGAGTTGTTCCAATATCTTGTTGACATAGGCATGCAAATTACCTTAGGCATGTCATCTTACATGTAGATTCTTTTCCTGGAATGGAAATAATTACCAAAGATCAAATATAAATTTGCATTGCATCTTTCAGGGTCGAAAATGTGCTTTGTCCATATGCAGAGAAAGTTACTGGGGTTGTCACAGCTCTTATTAAAATGTATCTTGGTAAAAGGCTAAGTTGCCTTGACTTCCTAATGTTGTGTTTAAGATGGTTATTTGAAAGCATGCATACTCCTTGACTATCAGAAATAGGTCTGGAGAAAGGTTTTTCTAGGCCAGAAGGTTTCAGACTTTTTCACCTAAAAGGAAACCTTTTCACTTTTGTGCTTAAGGACACTTACTTGTCTGCCACAAACCTCCTGCTCAGTGCAGGGCATTCTGTGACATGTTCTTGAGCAGCCTTCTTCAACATGTTGCCTTCCAGATGTTAGAGTACACTAACCACACTGTCTGGTGTTCCTAGGACTTGCTCAGGGCCAATGGTGCTGGTTCTTCAGATCATCTGGAGGGCTCTTAAGTTGGGGAAGGCTGCTCTGTGGCACATCATCATACATGCAAGTCACTAGACATTAGACTGCACACACCCATGTGAACTGTGTGTGTGAGCAAACACCCTCCCTATAGCTGTGTGTGGCAGCAATGATGATGATAAAATAGCCATTGATATGCTTGCAATGAATTTTGGGGTTTCCCAGTTTAAAAATGATGGTCCTAGCGCCTTAATATTTTTCCTTGGCTGGGTCCAATATATCAACAGCCATTTATGTCAGTATTTCTCTAACCTTATGTCCCCTCAAGTCCCTCGACCTTCTTGATACCATATCTTTCGCAAGCAAATGTGTAGAGTCCTCATACACAGTTGTACATCTCTAGTTCACTTCTTGTAAGGCTTTGTTGACTGGAGTGCTAATCCAACACTGGCATTCGAAGAGGAGTAGGATAAGGCATTTCAGCCTCCCTCTTAAACTAGCCAGTCAGTGAAGGAAGGCAGGAGGAGGGAGAGCTGCTCCCACATCTTTTCTGAGCTTTCATACTTAGCATAGCACATTTGGGTGGCTACTATGCTAAACTGCTGCTGCTGCTGCTGCAAGAAATGTGCCTTTGGCTTTGCTTGCTGTAGGATTCTCTTCTTCCCTGGAGGTTTGCCTCATCTTCATTGAGGTTTTATATTGTGTCTCTTAGCAAGTACTTCTGGGTTTCTCTTGATCAGTGACTTTCAGAGCTTCAGAGGGAGCTGATTTGCTGCTACCAATCTTCTACATTGTGTGTATAGTATTGGGTGTGTTCTGGGTGCATTCTCATTTTGTGCAGGTGATTGCTAGGACCAAAAGGCCTGGCTGGCATCCTGTACAAGCCCCTAAGTTCTCACAAGCAGCAGGTGAGGTGATAATCCTGTGTCTAGACTTGATCACTTCAGACCGAAGGTGAGGTCTTGCATGACTGAACGCCTTTTCATACCAAATAATAATAAATTCCTGCAGAGAACTAGGTGTCAAGGAGAAGGGTTCTAGCCAAGTTTTTTCCTTGACACATATATAGTTGCCGTTTTAAATGGAGCAGCAGTCGGTCAAGTGAGCCTCTCCTGCAGTCTGAAGAGGTCTGTGCGCAGGATTGCCATCTCAAGTGTTATTTGGGGAGGCTGAGTACATGTCCAGGAATATGCCCCAGAACCCTCTATGTACAACATTATGCACATCTTTCATGCTTAGATGTACTGTACAGGAGTTGTCAGCAAGATGAATAGATTTGCATATGAGAGTAGGAAATTGCTATGAAATACCGTATGTTTCCACATGGATTCTTTAGGGGATTTTATGCACCCCATCAGTGTATTGAATCACCCGTGTCCACCTGAACTGGTGGTCAGAACATTCATTATAATGTTGGAGGGCAATTCCAAGACTGGTACCTAACCATTCTTGTGCCTGCTGAGACTTATTGGGTTGGCACCAGAGCACCTTCTCTGTTATGTATCTCTTGTTGCATTTTCTGTGGTCCAGAAATAAAGCACCAGTTCTAGGGAGTTCAGGATGCTTCCATGACAAGCTACTTACAATAATGTGTTAACATGGAAATACACCGTAGTGTTTGCATTAACATGCAAGGCATGAAATAACTCCTCAATAAAAGAGCAATAATACTGTGCTCAGTCTCTGTTGGGTTACATATTATCGTGCCTTAGAAAGTTTAATTTAACATTTCCCCATGAGTTTGCTACTGGTGATAACAAATGGTCTGCTCAAACCAAAAAATGGGAAGAGGAAACAAAAGGCAATATAGTATACTGTTTTGGTTACACTGGCATTTTCTTGTCCTGAATCAGCTTATGGGGCACATCTAGTTCAATTATTTCTGTGTGTTTTATGTTCTTCAGAGAAGGCCTGCTGCCTTTCCTGACTGTTTCTAGGAGTGGAGAACTAAATCGGTACATTCAAAAGCCCCAGGCTCAAACACAATGTTCTATTCAGAAGTTCCCAGTGTTCACAGAGCAGTACCGAGTGCGAGTTTGACAAATGTAGAATATTTTTAAGAGAACAATGAAGCATCTGATGCTACATCAGCAGCTTGTGGCTAGCTGATGGCAAGAAACAGCTCGGGATACTTATAAGAAATATTGTGTTTCCGCTCCTGTACTTCGATAGTAGGAAGCAGAGGGGCTAAGTTGGCGGCAAGACTCAGTGTAAATTAAGGGGGGGGGGGTTGCAGCTGGGATTAATTGTCACAGAAAGTATGTCCGTTGTGTGTAATATTCCATCTCCTGTCCTCTGTGACTCTGGTGGTAACCACTGGTGGTATGTAGTTCATACACTGCTGTGGTTGCTACAAGTTTTGCTCTTGGTTCATTCATAGTGCAGTGTGAAAGATTTTTGGCATCACACGCCCTCCATGGTAATGTCTCCAGATAAAAGGGATCACTAAACTGTTACCCTTGTACAACACTTGTTTGTTTCATTAGAACTTAAGCTAAAGAAATTCATGAATGTGCCCTAGGTGAGAGATTTTAGTTGCTTTACCAGGAAGCATTTCTTCAGTACATGGAAATTGGCCAAAGGAGCACATTACAAATCCTACAGGTAAAGTAGTAAGGAAATCAAAACTTTTTTTCCTTTGTATTATGTCTAGATTCCTGTCATGAATGAGGATTGGTTTATGACCTTATAATGTAATGTGCTTGTTGTGAAGCTTTTCACCCCTACATCTGTTGTTTGGAGTAAAAAGGATGATTATTTGGGGTTGGAAGCAGCTAAAAGAAAAAGTTGGGGAGAAAAGAGTTGAATGAGGTGGTGGTGGAAAAGTTACGTTTCTGCCATATTGGAGGTAAGTTGGGATGCGGGTGGTGCTGTGGGTTAAACCACAGAGCCTAGGGCTTGCCAATCAGAAGGTCGGCAGTTCGAATCCCCACGACGGAGTAAGCTCCCGTTGCTTGGTCCCTGCTCCTGCCAACCTAGCAGTTCGAAAGCATGTCAAAGTGCAAGTAGATAAATAGGTACCGCTCTGGCGGGAAGGTAAACGGCGTTTCCGTGCACTGCTCTGGTTCGCCAGAAGCGGCTTAGTCATGCTGGCGACATGACCTGGAAGCTGTACGCCAGCTTCCTCGGCCAGTAAAGCAATATGAGCGCCGCAACCCCAGAGTCGTCCGCGACTGGACCTAATGGTCAGGTGTCCCCTAAAGGGGAAACCAGGCTCCAGAAAAGCAAATGCTAAGAATTGAGAATGAACAGTAACCCAATGAATGTCTACTTGGAAGAAAATCCCATTGAATTCAATGAGACCTACCCCCACATCTGTGTGTAGAATTGCACCCTATAATAAGAGCAAAACTTGTACCCCAGGTTTTTTTTAAAAAAAGAATGCATTGCTAATTGGTTAAAGTGCCATTCTGAGTCCTAAGATGTTCAGTTTTGATGATAGCCTAATGCACAGCTGCAGGGTTTGGCATAATATGTCAAATTTCCTCAATGCCAATATCACGTCATTAATATTGACCCTGCTGAAAATTTGTGAAAACACCTCCCAACAGTCCCAGAAGCATAATCTTTTAGGCATCTTAAAGAACTTCTGCAGCTCAAGCAAGAGTCTGCATTATATGGGGCCCAACTTACCCTTTCCCCCAATTATTAACAAGCTCAGAAATTCGGTAAATAGTGTGGTATTCAGGTGCAGTGTTTCAGAAGGGGCTAAATACTGCAGGTGCATCACCAAATCTTCTTTTACTTGACACTCCTTTGGTTCCTCCTTCTGTAAAGCTGTTACTAATGTTTTCATGTGTATATTTTGTGTGTATGTAACACTTCTGCTTGGATCACATTCTTTGTTAATTTTAGTGAAATGGAATTTGAAGCATGTGTGCTTAGATGTGCATTACCCTTTGTTTTGCATTATCCTAAAGGCAAAAAAACTTGTAACTGTTCTATTTTTCTTTTCTTTCTTTGTCAGGGAGGTCCTTCCAGATGCCTCCTATTCTATTCTTTTCTCTCTCTGTGTGTTCTTTCTTTCTGTGTGTATAGTATACCGGTAATTACTTGGAGTTAGCTAGTTGGCTGGTTAAAACAAATTAGGCAGGTGGCAATGGTAACATTTTTTTCTTGATTTATTGGCAGAAGGCACCATTGCTGCAGCCTCTGTCTGTTCCAGGAAACCAATCAGTTATCCCTCTGCTGCCTTTCCCTTTCCCTTTCTGCCATAATATCTGCAGATAAAACAGGCATCCCAAGCCTGGCTTGCACTCCGCAGCCCTCAAATGTGGAGGAGGAATGCCTCACAGTACCCACTGACGCAAGCAGAAAGTAAAGTGTTCTTACACTCCTGCGTTTAGTGGTTTGGCTTTTATTTGCTTCTGTCCAAGGTCTTTTGCTCTGTAATATGCTGAAATTGCACTGTGTAGAAAACAGTTTCCCCCCACAAACTCCATATTGTGGAATTGAACCACGGTCTGTGCAGCAACATCACAGTCGTATCAGTTTCACTGTTGTTTTCACCGACAGCCTATATGACTTGGAAGTTGAAGCTGGTCAGAAGCATGGCAAAATCTTAGCTAACATATTTCCACTGTACTGTATAGTAAAGGCTGGAACACTTTTACATAACACTACCGACACAAAATCCTTTTCTTTTGCAGTTTGCCTTTCCCTAAATAGTGGCATGCCCCATTTTTTCTTCTTTATTTCCCAAATCCTTCCACTTTCTTCTTAAACTGCTGCAATAACTTTTCAACATGCCTGATTTAGAGAAACAAGTTCTTCAGCGCTGTGTGTGTGTGTGTGTGTGTGTGTGTGTTCTGGCACGAGGGCAGGAGGGTGAATTTCTGGTCGGGCCAGTAAAAGTCTGACCTTTTGGCAACCCTAGAATTACAAGCCCTTTCTGCTCCCCTTCCAGACTTCCTTCAAAGGAGAACTTGCCCTGTTTAAGAGTTTTGTGTGAGTAAATTGCTTATCCTTGCCCTGCCCTTGCTTCTCAGTCCCATTCAGGAAAGGAGGGGCTCCAATGCACACTGAATGGCATTTCCTACTCTGTGGAATTGGCAGCCCTTAATGCTGAGTTGAGAAGGGCGTAGGGCTCTTTGGTTTTCACTTGTAAATCTATTAACATTTATTGCAGGTGTGCATACTTCATAAGCAAGAGTGAAAATGAGATCAATGTCTAGAGAGGGTGTATCAAAATGCTTCTGGGATTGTAAAACTCCATTGAAACCTGAACTCTCTGGACTATATCTAACTAAATGCTACTCAGAGCAGATCCATTAAAATAAGTGGGCTTAAGTTAGTCAGATCCATCAATTAATTGGGTCTACTCTGAGTAAGACTTAGTTGGCTACACTCCTTTGTTTTTGGAAGCAAGTCAGTAATGCTGAATTTCCCCACTACTTGCAAAGGAAATGCTTTCAGTAAGAAAACATTCCACACTAGATGAAATTTGGGATTCCGCCTCCCTTAACCTGTGTGTTCAGTGGGAAAAGAATTCAAATACGGTAGGTTGAGAATTTGTGAAACTGTTAAGGAATATCTCGTGTGAGATGAGCAGAAGGTGCTTGACTGCTGGGATTTTTTTGCAGCATCTTTATAGCAATCTGGATGTTATGCAGTAGCATGGGCGTAGCCAGGATTTTTGTTGGAGGGACAGGTCTTTTGTTGGGGGGGGCAGAACCTCAGCTATATATTTTTATTGATTTTATTGACTGCCCCTCCCTGCCCCCCTCCTGGCTACGCCCATGTGCAGTAGCACCTGAAACTTAAAATACTGTGTTTGGAAACTCTGAACTCATGTAGAAACCTCTGCTGATTGGCTGATTTGCGGTACTTTAGAAAACATAGGCAACTCCATATAGCACTGGTATACATCAGCAGCTGAGCTGAGCAGGGAGCGACCTGTGATCTTCACTGCACACTTGGTTTGGTCTTCCTTTCTCAAATTGAGCAATGGAAAAGGATTTGTCATATCCTGCTGTGTGTTTTAAGGGCATGGCACTGTGTTTGGGCCAGGATTGTGGTTCAGTCAGCTATCAAGTAAGTCTTTTAGAATGTGTTAGGAAGGATACTGATCCCACCTAGTGGTGAAGGATCAGTAACAGACTGCAGAAGATGGGGAGGTGGTGTGTTTTTTTAGAAAGAAAATGTGGTGGGCAGGGAAGAGGAGGCTGCACAGTAAACAATCTCTTAGGTCATCCATGGGGAAGGCTCTCACATTGGTTTGCTAGAATCCTTTTGGACCTCAAAAAGAGATTAAAGATGCAGAAGTTTGAACTTAAGAGCCTGCCCTTTATGGTTTCTGTGCAGTCACACACATGCAGTCTGGAGCATTTAAGACATTTCTAGAGCTTCAGAGAGCATTTTAGTCTCTACCCTTGAGTAGGGAAACTCGGTGCCATGTGATTGACTTGAGAGTGAGAAAAACATCTCTGGGTTGACAATGTTGTGAACTGGAAGAGAAAGCAGCAGCAGAAGAAGAGTGCCCTATTGTTGGACCTATTACTTATAAGGTTCAGGGGGAGCTGGCAGATGCTGAAAAATGCCTCCCTGGGCCACCACCTACAAAGATATCCTGCTTCAGAAAGCCACAGGTTAAAGCAGGGGTCAGCAACCTTTATCAGCCATGGGCCGGTCCACCATCCCTCAGACCATGTGGTGGGCCGGACTATATTTTTTTGGGGGGGGGGAATGAACAAATTCCTATGCCCCACAAATAACCCAGAGATCCATTTTAAATAAAAGGGCACATTCTACTCATGTAAAAACATGCTGATTCCCGGACCGTCCATGGGCTGGATTGAGAAGGCGATTGGGCTGCATCCGGCCCATGGGCCTTAGGTTGCCGACCCCTGGGTTAAAGGGAAACAGTGTGCCCTGAGTGGTCCTGTTCCTCCAGCTCCAGACCTGTCAATATCACCCCCAGAACCCCAGAGCAGAGGTGGCAGCATGCTGAGTGGAAGCCCAGAGCCAAAGTTATAGTGCCCATCTGGCATTATAAGCTCTCTGGGCTCTGAGCCCTGCTCTTGAGGAAGAAACCAGAATTCCTCTTCTGCTACAGATCAGGGCCACCATGACATACCAGGAAAGGATAGAGCAGCAGAGCAGAACTTAATAGGGACTTGCCAGCTGCAAAGCAACACATTATTCTGCTGATTATGATCACATTGGTCCCTGACCCGCTTGACCTTTCTGATAAGGCAGAATTTTGAGTCGCACAGTGGGGACTGGCCTTAGGAGCTTCTCTTGTGAACTTTGCTCGTTCTGCGGTTGTCTCTCTCTCACACGTTCCTTATCTTTCGTACAGTACTCTTTCATTGGCTTCCAAACACATTCCTGACATTTATTATACCTTTCTTATTTAAAAAAGAACTTTGATCACCGTGCCATATTTCAAATGCTGTTACATTTCCTTTCGTTGTTAACAAGAAATACTGTGCTATCATCTCTGTGTGTGGCTCACTGGACTTAAAAAAAATGTTGTTGAGCAAAGTTTCCTAGCTTGGAAGCCCACAGCCTTTTGTTCAGGAGTGTCTTATAATCACATCCTGTCTGCACTGCTTGCGCTTTACCAAGCAGGCATGCCACGATACAACCCTTTGACTTGGAGCTTATCTCTGAGAAATTCCCTTAATAACAGTTGGATGAGATAGCTGCATCAGGGTCCCTGAAACCGAGAGTCTGGTGAATCAATCCCTTGAATGGATTGTAGAGTTGTGTGAACCATTTTTTTCTGTTTTAGAAAGCCTTCCACACAGCAAATGTACAAAGTTTAAGTAGTGTGGCTAATTGGAACATGCACTTTGCAGTAGTTCCCCCCTCCCTTCATTTTCCCCCCCTTACCTGAAAACAACAAGAGAGACAAACCTGGATAAGAAGAGTTCACTAATCAGCTATCTCTACATTCATGGCTAGGACTGATAGCATTTTCTCACCCCAGGGACTGTTGAGAAAGTTGTTTGAGCCTATGGTTACTGTGGATTTTATGCTCGCCTTTAAAGCTGCCTTTCTTGTGGCTTTAATGTCAGCTAGGTGTGCAAGTGAGTTATGCACCCTACGCTCTGACTTGCCTTACATCAGAGCTTTCCAAACTTTTCATGTTGGTGACACATTTTTTTAGACATGCATCATTTCGTGACCCAGTAATTCAGTTTTATTAGCAAAGAGGAGGTGAAACTAACCCCTTTCCAGTCCCGGGAACATTTGCGTGACACACCTACACACTGCAGTTGACACACTAACATGTCGCAACACAGAGTTTGGAAAGTTCTGCCTTACATTTTCATTCATAATGGCAACATTATTCTATGAGTCGATATCCCTTTCCTAACCTGAATACAGGAATTTGTGTTTAGGAAGGATGTGTGTGAAATACTATTTTGTTTGTTTGTTTGTTTGTTTGTTAGGGCTACACTGGGAATTTAGACTTGATTAAGAGTTTTTTGACAAAACCTTTTACATGTTGTATTGATGCAAACTGATTTTTCCCAACTAGATTTTTAAAATGTTTTTAAAGTGGTCTTGTTTAGTGCTTCAGTTGTCACTTACTGTATTGTATATTAAAGTACAGGCAACTCCCAATTTACACGGAGGTTGCGTTCCAATGCACCACACATTTAAGTGAAATTGCGTATATTTGAGGCACCATTGAAAAAGCCTGCAAACACCCTGTTCCGTCCCCACCATGCCCCGTTCCACCCCCTTTTGTGACTTTTTGGGACACTTCCTGGTTCGGCGTGATGTGAGTGTGCACAGTCACACACATATTGAATGTGCCTAAATGGGGGGGGGGGGTTGCCTCTACTAGCTTAATATTCTTCTAAAAGATGTTCCAGAATAGTGAGATTGGTATTTGGAGCCTCGATAAGCAGTTCTAGTAGTAGGACTGTCATCACAACTTGTTACACATGTTCGCTTGAACCTATAAAAATTGTCATGAGAGCTAGATTCTTTTTCAATGTAATAAAAACTGGTTCTCAGGATGTCTAATTCTGCTTCTAGATAACCAGATTCTATGTTTACATGGAAAACTTGGCGGCATGTACAGTGCCTATAATCCTTCCTAATGTACTACATATGTTTTCCATACAAGCTTTCAAACGTTATTACCTTTCTGTTAGTCTGTGAAATACTTGGGTCAATTGACTAACGGGTATGATCAAAAGCAGCTGAGGAGATGTGCAGAAGCTCATGTATGCTCTTTGAAGTTAACTCTCTCTCTCTCTCTCTCTCCTTTGTCTTTGTCTTGCCCTGCCTAGGTTTGAAAAGGGACGGATCTACACTTTTATTGGGGAAGTGGTTGTTTCTGTCAACCCTTACAAGAACTTGAATATCTATGGACGGGACATGATCGAGCAGTACAAAGGTCGGGAGCTGTATGAGCGGCCCCCTCATCTCTTTGCTATTGCGGATGCTGCGTACAAAGCCATGAAGAGACGATCAAAGGATACCTGCATCGTAATATCAGGTGTGTTGCAGGGTACCTCCAACCTGAGTAACATTCTAACAGCCTATTTGAAAGTTGAAGCAAAGGAAGTGAGTCTGGCTGCAATTGTGTTGTTTCTTCTAGTGCAGGGATGCAGCATTCACCTTGTAGTTTTTGTTGTTGTTGTTGATAATTGGAGGGAGTGAAAGCAGTTTGTGGAGCGGGGAATAAATTATTTGATTTTAGGGGGGCTTACCAAGACTTAAGTGGCAGAGGGTTTTCCTGTTTATACACACACACACACACACACACACACACACACACGACACTCAAGTGGCAGCAAAACTACAATCAGCATTCCTAATTTTGCCCAAAAGGACCCAATTGAAATAATGCCACCCACCCAACACTGCCTTTGGGATTGGTGTTAATGGTGCTAATATGGTTCCATTGGGTCAATCCATGGCAAATTAGGAATACCGCCAGGCTGCTGGCTTGCAGCTTTGCTGAGGCTTGAAGTGTCAACAAAGCTTCAAAAAACATAGATGAAGCAATTCTACAAACTATGCTTTTAGCAGTGCGCCTTTCCCAACTTTCTCCCTCTCTAACACCCACCTCATCTCCAATATAAAACTTAGAATATAAGGAGCTGTCATCTGTTGAATCAACGTCGTCTTAGGGGCAGACATTGCTTTTTAAAGAGCTGAACATTGCTTGAGAGCGGTTTTGCTTCCTATGGTGTGTTTGCATGTTTCATTTCTTCCACACTGGTCAAAAGGGTTTTGCAGTGCTTTGAGGCAAATCCCACCCTAAAACCTGTCCACCAGAAGCAAAAGTGGAATGAATTTACATACCACAAGTAAGCAGTTCCTCTTTCTGTCCATCTTCTACTGGCTCAACACTGTATGCAACTTTCTAGAATGCCACAGAGGTCTTGCCCACTTCTGCAGTTGATGTTCTTCAACTAGAAATGCTACTAGTTGAATTTGGGACAGTACATGGTCAACATATGTCCTTAAATTCAGCTTGCATTAAAAACTGACAAACCAGAAATGACTTAAACAGCAAAATACTATTAGTACCGTGTAGAGTGAATGCTGATAATAAAATGTGTCCTCTTTATAACTACTACAACGTGATGGTTTTGAACTCTTGTGAAAGCTTAGAAAACTTTTTTTTTCTCTGTCTGTGCCCCCAGGTGAGAGTGGAGCAGGCAAAACAGAAGCAAGCAAATACATCATGCAATACATAGCTGCCATTACTAATCCAAGCCAGAGAGCTGAGGTGGAAAGGTAAGGCAACTATGGTCCTGGGAAGAGGGAACATGTTTGGAATGTAATATGGTACATGGGGCTGTCCTGGAAGCTTCAATAGCATCTTGCCACTGAATTGTGTGAAGGCTGGGGTGATGCTGATAGCAAAGGACACAATTGCCCCTACCTGGCCCCGTGGTTTCTAAGCACCGTTCCAGGTGCTAGTGTTAAAATGGCTTGAGTCCTACATGTTTTCGATGCTGTATGCTCCATTACAATCTCTACTGTTTGGTTCTTTGTCCTGGCCTTTGACACCCAATATATGTGCTTCAGGGGAGGGACACTGTCTCAGTGGTCTAAACCACTGAGCCTTTTGGGCTTGCTGATCGCAAGGTTGGCAGTTTGAATCCATGTGACAGAGTGAGCTCCCGTTGCTGTCCCAACTCCTGCCAACCTAGCAGTTCGAAAGCGTATCTGTGTGAGTAGATAAATAGGTACCACTGCGGTGGGAAGGTAAACACCGTTTCTGTGTGCTCTGGCACTTGTCACAGTGTTCTGTGCGCCAGAGGCGGTTTAGTCATGCTGGCCACATGACCCTGAAAAGCTGTCTGAGGACAAATGCCGGCTCTCTCAGCCTGAAAGCGGAGATGAGTGCTGCACCCCAGAGTCAAATTCTGGACTTAACTGTCCAGGGGTCCTTTACCTTTACCTTCTTCAGGGCTCACCCTATTCTTGTGAGTGTAACGTGTTTTAACTGTTTTAAGTTTTAAATTTAAATTTGTTCTAACCTGCCCTGGGACTTGCTGATGAAGGGCAGGTAATAAATTTAAAAATAAGAAGTAGAATGGATCACATTTGGGCACCAAGGATACATGGTGCATGCCCTAGGCTGCACATTTTCCTTCCATTGAAGGTATGCCTAGGTTCAAGAGTTGCTTTGGAAGTGCAGACTTTGGCCTGGATTTTATTGGGGAAGAGATTGAGCTTTCAGTGTGCAATGTTGGAGCTGAACAGACTGGTGTTTTTTTTAATGGGGGTGAGCTTTAGATACAAACAAAGAATACAGTGTCCAGCAGTGCTGGATTAAGCCACATGCTGGAGGGGAGCTTTATGTTGAGACATGTTTTGGGCTACTTCACTTGAGCCTTTCATGAGCACAGCTTTTTTAATCCCACAAAATCGCTAATGTGGCCATTCCGCTGCTTGCATATAAAACATGTTGATATGCAAACTTAGAAATACATAACGTCTAGACCTGGTTTCCTGTTCCTTTTTGTGCCTGTCTGCTCTCCAAAGGGTGAAGAACATGCTGTTGAAATCCAACTGTGTCTTGGAAGCCTTTGGCAATGCCAAAACCAACCGAAACGACAATTCCAGCCGGTTTGGAAAGTATATGGATATCAACTTTGATTTCAAAGGGGACCCAATAGGTGGGCACATCAATAATTACTTGCTGGAAAAGGTAAGTTTGCCTTGCCAATAAAAAGCCATCATGATTTTTCGTGGACTTATTTTAGAAATGATGAGAAGGATTACCATATTGTATGCATCTGCTGAGGAGAGCTCATGGGATAAGAACATGCCTTACTCCCAGCAGGACAAAAATCAAAAGAGTTGGCTTTAACATAGTGAGCTTTCCAGAAAATAAAATCACAGCAGATGTCAAATGCCATGGTTTTAAAATAGAGGATCATGCCGCAGTAACAGAACTTTCTATTACATGTTCAGTCATGGGTTGATGAAAACCTCACTTAAAAATGGACTAGATGATGGGACTGTTTTGCTTTGCGTGACTATGAGAGCTGTCTGGCATTCATATGGATTTCTGTGACAGCATCTGGTGTTTTGGGTGTGTGTTTTTTTAAAAAGCATCTGCATTTCTTGCCCTCGAGCCTCTTTGCAGAATGAATGTAGTCTCAGCCTCTCTCTCGCTCTACATCTCCATCTCAGTCTCAGGGGTTATTCCATATTTGGTACTCATATGCCCATTTGCTCATAGTGACACACTTGGGATAATTTATTTATTACAATTATATCTCATGTCCCCCCCCCCACCCCACCCCAAGGAACTTGAAGTGGTGTGCAGTTCTCATCATCATTTAATTCTCACAACAACAGTATAGGTTCGGCTGAGAGGCAATGACTGGCCCAATATCACCCAGCAAGTTTTATGGCTGAGTGGATATTTGAACCCTGGTTTCTCAGCTCCTAGTCCAACACTCTTTAACGACTACATTGCACTCAATTTCAACCATTATAGCTGTGATGGCTTGCAAGGCATTTTAGTGATTTATTTTGGGGTGTTTTTTTTAAAGTGATGTTGGTTTCTCTCTCAAATTAAAACATGAAGGCATTTCTGCTGGTTTGGTAAGTATCCTATATTTGTAGGAGTTGGCCCAGTTTGGTTCATTTGGAACATGCCCTAGACAGTGGCGGAGGAAGGGGGTGCAGTCCGCTCTGGGTGTCATCACTGAGGAGGGGGCAAAATGAGTTGTTGTTTTATTTTTTAAAAAAAATTGGGCTCACAAAACCTTTTAGGAGTGATGTGGTGACTTAGGCGCCTGCAGGTTCCCTGCTGCCTGAAACGGCAGCATAGGACCTGCGTCTGCCTATTGCCTCTCCCTCAGCCGCCCTATAGCTGAGGGGAAGGCGGCGGAGAGGCTCGCCCCACCCCCATGGCCGAATCGCCGCACCCCTAGCTACAGGACAGGCCCCCACACCAAGCACCCGAGCAGCTAGCTACGCCGCTGGCCCTAGATACAGTACTTGAGAAGAGTTCTGAAATCTTGGATTACCTAAATACGAATGGAAACAATACCCAATTTGGCATTGCCATGTCCTCTTTCAGCCAGCTTTTTTGTTCCTCTAAAGTGCTTAATAGTAACTTTTGGGCATTCCATCCCACCTTTAGACCATAACTGTCCTGCGCCTCTGTTGTAAATCCAAAGTGTAACTGCTGCCAGTGCTCTTTACCTAGTTGCTTGTTCAATTGCAGTACTAAAAAAAAACACCAACACCACATATTTGTATTGGACTTTTCAATGTGGGGCGAGGGGGGGGAGACATTATTGGCAACAAGTAATCAAAAATTTACAAACAGACTAAGTACATCAAAACAGTATAGACATGTTACTAACTAACTAACTAACTAACTAACTAACTAACTAACTAACTAATGTTATATAAGAGGTTTCCCACTCTGGTGTTCTGTCCTAAGCTCTCCAAAACTTTGCTGTGACACCACCAATGCCTTAGTCAAGAGACTTAAGCTATGTTGGGTAGCAAAGCCAACTCGTAATCTTTCCCTTGTTTCTCTTGTTTCTCTCTAGTCACGGGTGATTGTGCAGCAGTCAGGAGAGCGCAACTTTCACTCCTTCTACCAGGTGAGCTGTTAGCTTGGTATGCTAAGGTGAAATCAGCAGCCTTGTGCGTGAGTGAGTGCCTCTGAATTCACAGGAAAGACTGCTTGATTGTCTTTTGCTGTGTCCCTCATTGTGTGTAAAATTTTCAACAGATGCCACATCCCACTTTGCTCACTAATCCATGCAGGGTATATGCTTGGCTTTGATTTGTCATTTGCTAAATACAGTAACTTACAGATCGTCTGCTCAAAGGCAGGCTCTTCAAGCCTTACTCATCCAAATCTAATCCTCATTGGGTTTTTTGTTTTTGTTTCTCTTGGAGGGGTTGGTGATGCTGGTTCTAGATACAGATGGAAATAATTTCCCTGTACTTCCTGCGAGCAATTAGAGTAACTGGATTCCTGTCTTGAACTCTTCTGCAGCAGGAAGTAGTCCCTTTGGGGTAGTCCTTTCCAAAAAGACAACCTATATAATTACAGTGGTACCTCGGTTTACAAACTTCATCTGTTCCTGAAGTCCGTTCTTAAACCAAAACCGTTCTTAAACTGAGGCGCGCTTTCCCTAATGAGACCTCCCGCCGCCAGTGCCCTTCCATCGTTCAGATTCCATTCTTAGACCGAGGTAAAGTTCTCAAACCGGGACACTATTTCCGGTTTTGTAGAGTTTGTAAACCGAATCATTCTTAAACTGGACTGTTCTTAAACTGAGGTACCACTGTAGCTTGTGTTGGAAAGTGCTCTTGTAGGGTTGCCTGCTATAGCTTCCTGCCTTAATGCCAGCACCGTATTTTTCGCTCCATAATGCGCACCGGACTATAATGCGCACCTCGTTTTTAGAGGAGGAAAACCAGGGGGGGGGGAGAAATTCTGGTTTTCCTCCTCTAAAAGGTTGGGAGGGAGGGAAGAGAGAGAGAAGGAAGGAAGGAAGAGAGAGAGAGAGGAAGAAAGAGGGAAAGAAGGAGGAAGAGAGGGAGGGAAGAGAGAGAGAGAGAAGGAAGAGAGAGAGAGAGAGGAAGAAAGAGGGAAAGAAGGAGGAAGAGAGGGAGGGAAGAGAGAGAGAGAAGGAAGGAAGAGAGAGAGAGAGGAAGAAAGGGAAAGAAGGAGGAAGAGAGGGAGGGAAGAGAGAGAGAGAGAGAAGGAAGGAAGGAAGAGAGAGAGAGAGGAAGAAAGAGGGAAAGAAGGAGGAAGAGAGGGAGGGAAGAGAGAGAGAGAGAAGGAAGGAAGAGAGAGAGAGAGGAAGAAAGAGGGAAAGAAGGAGGAAGAGAGGGAGGGAAGAGAGAGAGAGAGAAGGAAGGAAGAGAGAGAGAGAGAGAGAGAGAGGAAGAAAGAGGGAAAGAAGGAGGAAGAGAGGGAGGGAAGAGAGAGAGAGAGAGAGAGAGAGAAGGAAGGAAGGAAGGAAGGATGAGAAACCAACACCGTGAGGGCGAGCGCAGAGGGGTGGAGGGGGAAACGAACGGAGAGCCCCAAAGTGCTGCTTTGGGGCTGTCCTTTCGTTTCGCCTCCACCCCTCTGCGCTCGCCCCCTTTCTCTCCGTGACGGCGAGCGCAGAGGGGTGGAGGGGGAAACAAACGGAGAGCCCCAAAGCGCTGTTTTGGGGCTGTCCGTTCGTTTCGCCTCCACCCCTCTGCGCTTGCCCCCTTTCTCTCCGTCAGGGCGAGCGCAGAGGGGTGGAGGGGGAAACGAACAGAGAGCCCAAAAGCGCTGCTTTGGGGCTGTCCGTTCCTCTCCCGCCTGGCTGGGAGCCATGGCTTCGCTGGCAGAGGCATCCCTCAGCTTACGACTGCTGTGGCAGCCGAGGGATCCTGCTGCCGGCGAGTGCCTTCGCTCTATAACGCGCACAGACTTTCCCCCTTCCTTTTTAGGAGGGAAAAAGTGCGCGTTATAGAGCGTAAAATACGGTATATTGTGTTGCGAAATCTTCTCAGTACAACTTTTTTTGTTGAAGAAGTGAGGTGATTCTGTCATAGTTTTGTGCCATCAGTTAGATAAAGAACTCCTCACCCTTTTGAGATCTCTTCAGTGTGTTTTGAAAACTGCAGGGAAACCCCTTCCCTCCCTTTCAAATTCCAGTTTAGTAAAATTAATTCAGGTGGACTAAATGATCATTATTATTATTTATTAAATTTGTATACCGCCCTTCATCCAAAGTTCCCAGGGCAGTTCACAGCAGAAAAATACATAATAAAACAAAAACACATGGACCAAGGTGCCACATTTATAGGGGCAGGCAGGGTGACCTCAGAATGGCCGGCCCTTCTGACCCATAGGGAAATTTTTCTACTCTCAAATGGGACAGTGAGCTCTTGCATGTGAAGCAAAACCCCAGCCATGCATCCAAGAGGAAATGTAATTGCTCCTCTCGTATTAAGACTGCCCCATCCAAAATCCCAGAGTGGAAGATCTTAAAGGGTGGAGCAAATACGTTATTGAGCAATATTTATTGCAATATATACAGCCAGGGTTATAAACCACTGGAAGGCTATACCCCCTGCCTCCCAGAAATAATTTTGTGGAAAGGGGGAGACCAACCTCTTGTCATCCATTGAGTAGTGAAGGAGCAGCTGCTCCATTTCTTGCTTTCTTCTTCCCTCCTCAGTCCATGTTCCTTTTGAACCATGTCTCTTCAGATTGTGGGCCTGTGTGCAGGAGCTGTACACAGGCATGGGCAGAAGAAAGAGTGGGATCTACTGGTAGTTCTCTGGGTTATTTGCAGTGAATTAACAAGGGTTTCTGACTACTTTTGTTGTTCAGTCGTTCAGTCGTGTCCGACTCTTCGCCAGGTATGCCTATCCTTCACTGCCTCTCGCAGTTTGGCCAAACTCATGTTAGTAGCTTCGAGAACACTGTCCAACCATCTCGTCCTCTGTCGTCCCCTTCTCCTTGTGCCCTCAATCTTTCCCAACATCAGGGTCTTTTCTAGGGAGTCTTCTCTTCTCATGAGGTGGCCAAAGTACTGGAGCCTCAACTTCAGGATCTGTCCTTCTAGTGAGCACTCAGGGCTGATTTCTTTAAGAATGGATAGGTTTGATCTTCTTGCAGTCCATGGGACTCTCAAGAGTCTCCTCCAGCACCATAACTTCTGACTACTAATAGCTTTAATAATAGAACCAACAAAGGTGACTTTTTCCACATAAATTGGTACTGAAAACAAATCCCTAAGCTTAGAATATGCTCTGAGGAATTCCTGTTCATCATTTGTAATTATATGTCTCTCGTACCTGGCTTTGGTAGGTATATCTTGGGGTTTTAGAAACAGAGAAAGTAGATTCAATGAACCTGAAGTCTTCCCACCCTTGCTGTACAGCATTTAGAACTTTTTAAGTACTTTAATTGTTGATAATAACAATAGTTTAAAAGCTGAAAAAGAAATTAATCTGGATAAATGACTCTCCGACTTTCTCTTCAGCTACTCCAAGGAGGTTCTGAGCAGCTTCTACGTTCCTTACATCTACATAAGGATTTATCTGCATACAGCTATATTGGTACTGGAGTGCAGTTAAAGGTGAGGGTGTTGCCTACTCATGAAGAATCTCTTTTTCTTGGTCCTTTTGAATTGTGGCATGATCAGCCATACTATGAACTCTGTGCAGCTCCAGCTGAATTTAAGCATTTATGCCAATTTAGTTGGCTGGTTTGGGCATAATGCTAATAGTTTAGCATTATAACGCTAATAGTTTAGCATTATAACGCTAATAGTTTAGCATTATGAGAATAAGCCTTGGACACACGTGTTCCTCCCTTCCTACTCAAGAAAGCTAACACGGAGGAATTAGAAAACTTCTGCTTTTGCTCAATTTTGGATTGACCACAAACCTGCACAAGCTGCAGTTGTTTTTACCAATGTTGAATGGAAACAGTCCAATAGATTTAGACGAATCAAAGTGGTCACATTTCCCTCTCTTTCTTCCAACGTAGATTATGCACCAGGGTTGACCAAGGCAGTTTCAGTTCCCAAACCAATCTGAAATTAATCCAGATAATCAGCTTTATTCCAAAGTGTCTATAGAGTTGTTTGACCACCACCCACTTGAGTACCTTGTCCCCAAAATGCAAATATATGAGATTGACCTAGAGTTGCCCAGTTTAACAGGGTCAAGCAATGGTTTCTTAAAATAGAGAGTCACAACTGCCTCCTTAAAACCATGAGAAGCACTCATTTAAAAAAGGGAAGGGGAGAAAAAGAATGCTGACCATCTATAGTTAGATTTTGCTTTTCTTGGATTATACCAGCACATTGTGGCTTGAAATTCTCCACATGCCTTGTGTACATCCTTTGGTACATCCTTTGAGAGCCAGTGTGGTGTAGTGGTTAAGAGCGGTAGACTCGTAATCTGGGGGACCGGGTTCGCGTCTCCACTCCTCCACATGCAGCTGCTGGGTGACCTTGGGCTAGTCACACTTCTTTGAAGTCTCTCAGCCCCACTCACCTCACGAGAGTGTTTGTTGTGGGGGAGGAAGGGAAAGGAGAATGTGAGCCGCTTTGAGACTCCTTAGGGTAGTGATAAAGCGGGATATCAAATCCAAACTCTAAAATAGGCTGAAACAATTGCAGTTGGTTATCTATGGCTACTAGCCATGATGGCTATGTTCTGCCTCCACTGTTGGAGGCAATATGTCTCTGAATACCATTTAATAGGAATCACAGGTGTGGAAAGTGTTTGTTGCACTCGGGTCCTGGGCTTCCTACAGGCATCTGGCTGACCACTGTGAGAACAGAATGCTGCACTAGATGGGCCATTGGCCTGATCCAGAAGGCTTTTTAATGTTCTTAACTAAGTGGCCTTTCAGCACAGACTCTGCAATCAGCGTGGCATGTGAAATAGATTATCCACTATAGGTTATCCACTATATACTGAAGACATATAGATTTCTACCTGATGTTAAATTGACTCTGAGGAGGAGTCATAGCTCAAACCACACAGGACGTTTTCTGATTTCAGATTAAATATTGTGCAATATCTGCAGGGGTTTTTTCTTCTGTTCAACTCACTAGTGCAGAAATGTCCGCCATGATTTTTCTTGTCTAATACTGTACCATCAGTGTGCATGCAATGGTACAGCATCTGATTAATTTGCTGTTGCTGCTTTTATTTCAGTGTTCTATTAATGATGGTGCCGACTTCAAAGCTGTGGCTGATGCTATGAAAGTAATTGGATTTGAACCAGAGGAGGTTCAGACAGTATACAAAATTCTAGCTACCATTCTCCATTTGGTGAGTAAGGGGGCGCCATGTACACAGAGATGGATCTCTGGGCTGCTAACATGCTGACGTGTGTGTGTGTGTGTGTGTGTGTGTTGATTTGAAGAATAATCGGGAGAGCGAGAGAACGCACTTTGATTGAGTGGCATTATGACAGAGCTGCAGCTCTGGAAGAGCAGGCCACTTGTTTCTCCACAATTCAATATTTCCTGTCAGTACCAAGCAAATGTAGAGATTGCTACTCTCTTCTGTCCAAATCTCATATTGGATCTGACTGAGGAAAGCTGTTGAATGCTTCTCAAATTTAATTGCCTGGGATGATTAGCACATTTTAGGCTTAGAATCCCTTCACTGGGGAAGAAATAGGATACTGTGAACCAGCATATAAGGTACTTCTTACGTGGGACTTGTCTAGCAGATAAGCCAGCAATCAAGGTTTCATTTTTAAATGAGTTTATGACAAATGTGTCACTGTTTTGACAGAATGGCGGAAGACCTGACTCCAGCTCTGTTACTTCATACTGAGGTAGAAGTGGAGTTCCTAGAACACTGGAGGCGAGGGCACAAATTGTTTGCTCTGCCTCCTTTGCATTTGTATCCTGTAAATTGACTGGAATAGTAGGTTTTGGGTTTGTTTTTTTTAAGGAGATTGGAGTGGAGTGAAAGAATTGGAGCTTGAGCCTTTTCAGCAACTTGGGAGCTGCTTCCCAACAAAGATCTTCATGAAGCTGCATTTATCTGTAACAGAAAACAGAAACTCACCAGAAAGAGAGTTAAAAGGACTTCTCATTTGGGATGCCTGAGGCATCCAATATGCTGGGTTTGGACGTCCCATTGCTCAGAAAGACAGGGAACATGTGATAAAGCTCCTCCTTCAGTTCATTCCTTGCCTTTGCAAGGATTGCCTTCTCTCTCACCTTCCCTTGGATGACTTCAGGATTCCCCCTCTTTATGTATCTTTGTTTTACAGTTGTTCCCAGATCTCTAGTTTTTTCTTCCATCTTCTTGGTTATTTTTTTTTTAAACCACCTTAAATGTGCCGTGTCTTTTGTCTTTTGCCTCTCCTCCTTTCCCCATGGCTCCGTTTAGAGAAGGCAGGTGAAACCACAAAGGAAACAGTTCAGTGTGAGAGAATAGTTAAATGTAAAAAAAAAATCACAGGTGCCTGAGACTGAGTCTCTAGCCATAAACCTCTGTAGTCGGCCTGCTCCTACAGCTTAAGAATGCTCTGACTTGGTGTCTCAGTTGCACCTGGAATTAATATGGGTGTCTGCTTCCCAAGTACCATCTCTCATCCCAGGGAGTCCTAATATGCCAACTGCTGCCACTAGATGGAATCCAACACCAAGGAGCAACAAAGGAGCCACAGAGATGTTGATCTCACCATATCAGGTGGTGTGGAAAGAGTTCACAAAGAGGGTAGGCCCCTTTGATGCCATTTTGGGTTCTTCCTCATCTTCCTGCCAAGTGTCATCTTGGAAGGGTATAGCCCAGACCATTCCCTATTGTGACCAGCAGTGGCCTTCCCGCTATATTCAGCTCTCAGGAAAATGCACTCCCCCCCCCCCCAGGACCAGCTAGCACTGCATCTCTGTATCCTATAGATCTCCCTTGACTTCCCTCAATTTTTCCAGGGGTCCCCCTTCTGCGTTATATTTTTGTATTAAAAGAAGGTGTTGTTTGAATAATTAAGCTGTTGTTGTTGGCATAAATGGCCAGTTAGTTCACTAGGAGCAGGAAAGGGAGTCTAAAAACTCTTGTAAAATCTTCTCCAGCTGGTACTGATTCATTTAGATATCGGCTGATTGGACTTGCACAAAGCAACCTTCCAACTGAGCCACATCCTCACACAGTATTCTTCAGATGACTCCAAACAAGTTTCCCCTGTGCCACATGGGTTTATTTTCTCACCTCAGTTCTCCTCCTTTAAGGTCATCTTCTTAATGGCTAGGAGCCTTAGCATCAAAAACCATCTGCTTTTTTCACCAGCACAAGATTCAACCTTTATCCCAACCTTTATTCCAAATATTGCTTTGGACTTCCATAGTGAACAAGAACTGATTTTCCCTTCCCTTTGCCTGTGCTCCTCTCAACCAAGAGAGAGTATATAGTATAAGCTGGATGTCCAAAGAGCACTGAAGAAGTACAGTACATTAAAAATACATAGTACATTTCTGATTCCCTTTTGCAATTCCTTTCAACCTAGATCCATAGGGGGGAAAGCCTCCAGCACTATCCTAGCCATATGGCTCAAAAGTCGTATTTTTCTGGCATGTAGAGACCCAACAACTCCCAAAGGATCAGAACATCAGTGTCAGTATTTTCATTCTCTCCCGTTGCTGGATGTAGGATTGTTACATCACATGTCTGTCGAAACAAAATAAACAAATTCCTTCCAGTAGCACCTTAGAGACCAACTAAGTTTGTTCTTGGTATGAGCTTTCGTGTGCATGCACACTTCTTCAGATACACTGAAACAGATCACATGTCTGTGTTTAACATTCCCTGCTTGGAAAGTGTGGGAAACGGAAGCCAGTCCTATCTCTTCTGCTGTATTGTACTTTTGTACTCTCCCTCTCTCTTAGAGAAGATGTGAGAAGGACGCCATGATTCCTTTGTCCTGTATATATTACTTTAAAAACTTAGATGCCACACCTCACGGCCTCAGCTTCCAGCTTTACTCTGCTGTTTGAGTGTGTGCATATCTTCGGGTATGTGGCACTGCTGTGCACTGGGACTGAAGAGTTACAGAACGTCCTGTGCTGCGCTCCAGAGGGAAGACGCCCCAAGAGGTTTCCAGTGTGGGGAATTTGCATCATGCCCCCCCCGGCGTTTCCCAGACAGAGCCCAGTCAACAAGGGCAGCAGTGGCTTCAATGGCTTTTCCCATTAATGCTCCTTTCTTAGAGATTTGTCAGGTAGCCACATGGAAGTCTTCTGCTGAGGTGGCCTTTTGAAGGAGAGCGCTTTAACATATTCTCCCGCCATAATATTTTCCATTGACTTTTGTGGCTGGAATGAATGAGGCATCCAATCCTCACCCTACCAAAGCCACTGATCAGGGGATCTCATATACCTTCAACACTGGGAATTTGTCAAAGCCTCCAGCTCACATCAGGCAGTTCCTTTCCCCAAAAGGAGGAACTCCTGAACTCCTGGAGCCACATTCTTTTATTTCAAATTATTTTAGTCCTGGACTTCTTTCTGCATCTCTGTCTCAAGCTTTACCATGGGATGGAACTGGAGCAAGAGCTTAATGATTTGATTTAATTTAAAACAATTTTCCATTTAACAAAGTCACTTAAATTAGGGCTGCCATACGTCCGTCTGGACGTTACTGGGATTTCCCAGACATTACTGGGATTTCAAAGGTGGAATTGTCATCCAGGGGAAATTTCCAAAAATTAGCACTTTGTTCTGGATCTTAGGCAAGTCAATTGAAAAATCGTCGTTTTTTGGCACAACAACTTTGGGGTTTTTCCAAAAAGAAGGAAAGAAGAAGCTCAAGAAATTTGGTGTCTTCCTAAAAACTTGCTCAAAAACATTCGGGGTGTCCTGGTCTTTACTTTCTTTACAGCAACCCTACTTAAATACAAAATAAAACAAAATGCAAATAACATTCCATGTTGGGGTGGAAAATTATAAATGTTCAATAATTCATTTAGTACATTGGGAACTATGGTCAATGTTTGTCATTTTTATATCTGTTGTGCAAATATATCCATACATGGAGTCCAGATGATGGGGAACTTCCTTTGTATGCTGTTGTCTTTGAAAAGTTGCTTTCTCATATGCTGCTAATGCAGATAAACGTTTTGTACTGTCAGAGGGGGAGAGTGTTCCTTTCACTAATGGAGCATCAATCTCTTTGCCACCATTAGTACACCATCAGAAATTTGCTTTTTTAGTTCTCAAGTGTCCTCAGAACCCCAGGTTAACTGTTGGCTTCAGAGGTTGCCTGGGAGAACCCTGATGGCTTGGAATTCCTTTTCATCCATTTCTGTTTCCATAGTGTAGGGCTTTCCTACCAACCCATGTCTATTTTTCCGTAGTGCAGCAGCTCCCTTCACCTGCCCATGCTATTCTGCAATGTTATTTCTCTGGTGTGCCCCTGGGCTTAACAACCTAAAGTTGTTCTCTTTATTTCTTTTTTTCTCTCTGGCTCCACTTGCATGCAGCTGAACCAGTTTTCCTCTTGCCTTCTCTGACACTCTTTCCTCCTCCTGTAAGATTTTCCTTTGTTGTCCTTTTGTCTCTTTCAGCCACTGTTACCTTTCACTTGTAAATTTCCTGGAACCTTCTTCTGACACTTCACTGTCCTGCTGCCTTTTATGGAGCCTCTGTGAGCAGCACCCGGGTAATGCTCCACACCTGCTGCTATTTTGCTGTTCCTCCTCTGGCTCACCTGTATCATCTTTCGAATAACGTGGAAGGCAGCATCAGCTCCTGCATCCTCCTGACATGCACATATAATCCAATTTCACTGCACCTTAATCAAGTTCCATAGCACTGTGATGTAACTCAAGACGATCTCTGGGATCTTTTCAGTACTGAGTTAATGTGAGTGATGACCTTTGAGTAGAAGAACTGAGGGTATGTTCGCTGCCTTCCCGAGCAATGGGAGGTCTTAACCCAGCATATGGGTGCCTTGTTCACCCCAAGCAGAAACATTCATGGTGAGTGGCTGGTGCCTCTACCTGGTCTAAGCCACCCCAAGCAGCCTACCCAATCTCAGTCTACTCTTCTGGCTCAAGAAAGTGAAAATATCACAAAAATGGAGGAGCCTGCCCAGCCCTCTTCCACTCCCTCCGTGGAGTTGTTGTGAAAAGCTTCTTAAACTGAAGTAGTGGAATTTTCAAGGATCTGATTATTGTGTGTGAGACATCTGTGAGGACAAGGGAGAAAATTAAAATGGCACACATGGGATATGGCCCCTTGGGAAATCTAAGATGGGCTGTGTGGTTTTCTAGACCAGTGTTTCTCAAACTTGGGTCTCCAGCTGTTTTTGGACTACAACTCCCACTTTTTTATAAAAAGTTTGTTACCTTGATTTCTTATTTTTCCATAGGTTTCGTCATTTCTGCATATTCTATAAGTTTTTGTATCCATTCTTCTTTCTCCGGGACTACTACTTCTTTCCATTTTGGGGCAAATAACATTCTTGCCACTGTAGTCGGATAAATGAATAAATTTCTGTACAGTTTGGGTAGTTTTGTCCCTATAATTCCCAAAAGGAAGGCTTCTGGTGGTTTTTTTTTTTACAAACGCTATTTTAAACATCTTTTCCAGTTCATTATATATCATTTCCCAGTAAGCTTTAACCTTATTAGAAGACCACCACATATGATAAAAAGAACCTTCTTTCTCTTTACATTTCCAACACTTATTTGATTTAGATTTATACATTTTTGCCAATTTACTCGGTGTTAGGTACCATTGATGTAACATTTTCATATAATTTTCTCTTAAACCATAACATGCTGTAAATTTTATATCCATATTCCACAATCGTTCCCATGCTTCCACATTATGACCAATGGGAAACACTGTTCTAGACCAAAACTATTTCCTGCCCAGATGTTAGTGAGAGAGAACAGGAATCCACCTCTTTATAAGAGGTACTTTGGCAAATATCAACATAGATTATCCTTTGTCCCAACTGGGATGCATTAAGGAAATTGCATCTGTCTGAAAGCGCTGCCTGTATCAGAAGTGGCATTTGCTGCCTAGACTCAGGGAGAATGAATGTCCTTATTTTTTCAATCTTTCCACAGGGCAATTTGAAGTTTTCTGTGGATGGTGACATACCTGTCATTGAAAACAGCAAGTTAGTGTCTGTCATTGCCGACCTGCTCTCAACCAAGGCTGACATGGTGGAGAAGGCCCTGCTTTTTCGAACTGTTGCTACTGGCCGGGACATCATTGATAAACAGCATACAGAGCAAGAAGCCACCTATGGCAGAAATGCATTTGCAAAGGTGGATGTAGATACACTCCTGCCAACTTGGAAGTTTCATTTTATTCTTACAGTGGTGGTTTTGTTCTGTGTCGTCATACTTTTCAGCCATGCGGATATGCACACATAAATTGCTAGCCAGCATCTTCAGTTGTTTGCCCACACGTTTCTTTATTAGCCATTTGCCCATTTCACCTCAAGGTGAATCTTACTTGCCATAGGGGATCAGAGAAATGTTTTTTTTTTTTTGAGACATCTGTTTTGAGTAGCTTTATGCCTTGGGGAGACAGGTTAATATTCTTGGAGACTTATGGAACCTTGAGAATGCAGAACTCTCTGGACAATATAACCAATATACAGTGGTACCTCGAGTTACAAACTTAATTCATTCCAGAGGTCCGTTCTTAACCCAAAACCGTTCTTAGCCTGAGGCACGCTTTCGCTAATGGGGTCTCCTGCTGCTGCCGCGCCGCCAATGCACAATTTCCGTTCTCATCCTGGAGCAAAGTACCCAACCCGAGTTACTACTTCTGGGTTAGCGGAGTTTGTAACCCGAAGTGTTTGTAACCTGAAGCGTTTGTAACCCGAGGTACCACTGTACTTTGGGAAAGAGCACCAAGCAATGTCTGAGACAGAGCAACTATTTTATTCTCAGTGGGAATTGTCCACTGGCTAGGGGTGAGGGGAGAACCCGTAGACTTTACCACAGATAAGAATATTGGTTTAACACGTTTAGCATCTCCAGTGTCTTGCAAATTGACATCACAGTAAAACCTAAAGCAGCTGGAGAGCAAGCTGTAGTTAACGTATGCTAGTTTCCTTAAACCTTGTTAGGATTTTGACAGCTGGTTACATATTCCCCAGTTTCCTATTAGAGTGCTACAGAAATGCATCACAAAGCTGAATGTTAACTAAACCTGAGCAGCAGAAACAAAAAAAATGACCCTAGATATTCTTTTGGTTTGAAGGCAATATACGAGCGCCTTTTCTGCTGGATCGTGACACACATCAATGACGTGATTGAAGTCAAGGACTACAACAGCACAGTTCATGGGAAAAACACTGTAATCGGGGTCCTTGATATCTATGGCTTTGAGATCTTTGACAATAACAGGTGAGATGTCTTGAGAAGGTCAGGCATATCACTTAAATTGTTTCCAGTTGCGGGATTAATTAATTAATTCAATTTGCTTTTGCTTTAGTTTTGAACAGTTCTGTATCAATTACTGCAACGAGAAACTGCAGCAGCTCTTCATTCAGCTTGTTTTGAAGCAAGAGCAAGAGGAATATCAGCGTGAGGGAATTCCATGGAAGCATGTGAGTAGATAAGCCCAGAGCGTTCCAAACTGTGTGTCACAACACTTTAGGGTGTCGGCTGCACTGTGTATGTGTGTGGCGCAAACACTCCCCACGCTTCTCTTGGGCCTAGTTTAACCTCCGGTTTGCTAGTAAAACTGAATTACTGGGTCATGAAACGATGCATTTCTAAAAGGTGCGTCACCAACATGAAAAGCTTGGAAAGCTCCGAGATGAGCAGTCGGACAAAGCCAACATGGATTCGAAGATGCCAGGTGTTAGCGATTCTACACCAGCAGGTAGCTATTCAAAGCTCAAAAGAGAGGGATTTAGAACGTAAAAGCCCCTCCATCCCCAGCCACGGAGAGTTGAGTGCAGACCCATTCCATTCTGCAGGTTTTTAGTGGTGCTTTGAAACTGCAATAAAGCCATAGGGGAGTTGGATAGATTTGCCTAAAATGACCTGAAATACCAGTACTGAAATGGGAAGAAATTTTGACAGTGAGCTCAACCTTTAGAGTGAAGACACTCTGCCCGCATCTCTAGGTAAACGTAAACTGGCACTTGCTCCTCTGTTTCCCTACAATTGCGTGCCTGCAATAGAGAGAGGGAAAACATTCCTCACTTAGTTGGATCGCTGTTGCAAATAACCCTGCTTGAACATTCTGCAGATTGACTACTTCAACAACCAGATCATTATTGACCTAGTGGAGCAACAGCATAAAGGAATCATTGCCATTCTGGATGATGCATGCATGAATGTCGGCAGAGTCACTGATGGGATGTTCTTGGAGGCTCTTAATACCAAACTGGGCAAACATGCTCACTTCTCCAGCAGAAAGGTACTCCTTTGTGTGTCTATAATAACTTCACTTGACTAAATCAAGCTTGGGGGGGGGGAGTAACAAACAACCAAACAACCTATATCCCACCCTTTCACAGTGAAAACAATGTACAGTTTTGAACAAAATAGCAAACCAGGTGCAGCTTGCATTGCTCCTGTTTGTCATGAAGAAAAGCAAGGAACAATGCCAACTCCAGTGCTTACACTGCTGGGTGTTGTCATGGACTGGCTGGATGCTTATGTGCCAGTAAATGGAACTACAGAGCTTGTGGGGAGAGACAGGTCAATTACCAAGAGCCAGTGTGGTGTAGTGGTTAAGAGCGGTAGACTCGTAATCTGGTGAACCGGGTTCGCTTCCCCGCTCCTCCACATGCAGCTGCTGGGTGACCTTGGGCTAGTCACCCTTCTCTGAAGTCTCTCAGCCTCACTCACCTCACACAGTGTTTGTTGTGGGGGAGGAAGGGAAAGGAGAATGTTAGCCGCTTTGAGACTCCTTCGGATAGTGATAAAGCGGGATATCAAATCCGAACTCCTCCCCCCACTCCTCTACCTAAGCATTTCCGTGCACTCTGGCACTCCTCACGGTCCTCCATGCACCAGAAGCGGCTTAGCCATGCTGGCCACTTGACCCAGAAAGCTGTCTGTGGACAAACACCGGTTCCCTTGGCCTGAAAGCGAGATGAGCGCCACAACCCCATAGTTGCCTTTGACTGGACTTAACTGCCCAGGGGTCCTTTACTTTTTTCTTTTTTATATACCTTAAATGGGAACTTAAGCTAGGTTTGCTTGTTCTATTAATACAGCCATGCTTGTGTTTGTTAACAGAGCATGCAAACCCATGTCTGTATCTCCAGTACCAAATCCTCTCTTGAAGACCCATTGCAGGACAGGTAACAGGTTAGGTATATGATGCTGCTTGAGGATGAAATGTGAAGATGAATGTGACAGGCACTGACCAGACATCTGCTCATTCATCAGAGTTGCCTGTGGGGGGAGATATAATAAGTTGATGCAGCAGGGCATCTTGGCCCAAAAGTTCTGCATAGCATCTGTGTGTGCCTCTTCCCTTCCCTTCAACTGTACTGGGAGGAGGAGAGGGGAGGCAGAAGCAGGTAGCAAAACAAGCTGGAGTAGTTCTGATGGTGGAAATGATAAGGGAATTTGAGACCATGTGGGGCCAAGGATTTATGGGCATGCGTGTGCAAGGATGGCGGCTGTTTTAGTAGGCTCGGATGCTGCTTGTAGTTGCCTGAGGTGGACTGAAAATAGGTAGAGTTGGCTTGTATGGGTACTAGATGAGGAGAGCACTTGGTGGTGGTGCCCTCTAATGGTGGTACCAATTGGAGGAAGGGACCACTTGGTATCTGCAGAGCTTGGACTCGAGGGTGAGAGTAGCCTAAAAATGTAAGATCCCATGATCTGAAGTACTGCTGTGCATTAAGTAAGGTTTGACATTGGAAATGTTAGTTTTGCTCTGATAGCCAGCAGAGGGAGCAGGAGCCTGCTCAATATTGCAGGGAAGAACTGGAGCATGGGTTTGGCAAGACAATGGTGATGTCACTCGCAGCCAATAGGGACCCGGTTTAAATTCATGTGATATTTCCTAAGCAACTAATTTTGCATGACACAGACAACATCAGCGTTTGATTTATAGTTAAATGACTTCAAAATCCACAGTCAGGCAACGACCCAGAATAGTGAGCAAGCTTTTTAATTCTCAGAACACATCAGGCTGGGTATTAAGTAAAATGGGAAGCAGGAGGGAGTGGAGAGAAAAAGCTGGCTTGATGTTGAGCCACAAAATCTGCATTTAGTCACAGTCTTAAGATGGAGTGTAGGAGATTGCAGACTTACAGCACAGTCCTAATCATGTCTAATCAGAAGTAAATCATTGGATTAAGTGGGGCTTACTCACAGGTAAATGGGGTTAGGATTGCACCCTTAATTGGATTAGGCTGTGTTACTTGCTGTGGAGATTTCAGGTTGTACCTAGGGCTGTTGGGACAAAGGAACAAATAATGGCAAATTCCCTCATTTTTGAAAATACAAAATGCAGCTGCTACCTGGATCTGTCTCCTGCCCTAAGTGAAACGTGATTAGATGATAGAAAGATGACAAAACAGTGTTAACGGCTCTACCCAATGCTTGCTAGCTTCAAAATCACAAGCAGCAGCCTGAATAATTTTAAGCCCTGAACAATGGTGATCCCATATTTTGGCAGTGTGCTTAAAGAAAGACAGCTCACTTGAAATGAGTCTGCAATGTGGAAAGAGATCCTCTCACCATGTAGAGCAAATATTATTCTTCATATGCATGAATGAAAACTATGCTCAAGATAGTTAACACAATAGAACCATATTTATGTAGTTGTTACTGAAATTTGTATCCTGCCCTTCCTCTCCATAGGGTGCCCAATAAAACACTGAATTAGTTTGTATTGTATTGTAAAACACAAACTAGAAGTAAAGTAGGAGGGAATATCTGCTTTATGTGTTCTTTACAGAGGGTAGGATTTGCAAGTATGGCTGCAACAGAATCAAGCCCATAAAGTATAAGAAAGCTATTTAGAGGTTTTCACAGATAGAAGGCTAGGTATCTGGGAATTTCAGCAGAAATTGTGTTGCCTCTTAATGTTATATTCAGTATCATTGGTCTCAAGTCTTCATTATGCTGAACCTCTTAATTCTGTGCACTGCTGAAACTGAATTTCATTTGATACTTGGAGGGGGATACTTAGAGTGTGTCCAGAGCTCTCCAAATTCCAAGACAAATCGTCTGTGAAGAGAGGCTGCTAGATCAGGAGACATCAGGATCAGCTAGAATCTATGATGAGTGAAACCCTTCCCCCTAACTACTGCCAAAAATTGCCTGCATGCTTTTAGAATTCTTTCTGCTACGTTGAGTAATAAGATATTTTACTTTGGGTCTTCCTTTTATTTTTTCACGAAAGCTCAGGTCCTCATGACTTTATGTGTGCTCCTCAACCTCTATCCACATGCTTCATGGTGCAATCACAAACTTGCATTCATAAATGTGTTCTCCATAACACTCTTAAAGGTAAAGGGGCCCCTGACCGTTAGGTCCAGTCACAGACGACTCTGGGGTTGCAGTGCTCATCTTGCTTTATTGGCCAAGGGAGCCAGCGTACAGCTTCTGGGTCATGTGGCCAGCATGACTAAGCCGCTTCTGGCGAACCAGAGCAGCGCAGAGAAATGCCATTTACCTTCCCACCGGAGCGGTACCTATTTATCTACTTGCACTTTTGACGTGCTTTCGAACTGCTAGGTGGGCAGGAGCTGGGACCGAACAACGGGAGCTCACCCCATCGTGGGGATTCGAACTGCCGACCTTCTGACTGGCAAGCCCTAGGCTCTGTGGTTTAACCCACATCGCTTCCTTAATATTTCCAGCAGTTTATTATAGTGGAAATCCAGGTTTCTCTGTATCCCGCAAAGCAAAACCAATCTGGTATTGCACCGCCCAGGTACCTTGCTGAAAGCACCAACGGTGACCACAAATACTGAGGCAAGTGTTTCTGAAGAGGGCAGGACCGTGTGCTTTGGAAACAGTGATCTCGGAACCTCACATTTAATGCTTCAGTACTCCCCTGTGAAGCGTATTGGGTTTTGCATTGGGGCAGATAAGCTCCGAGGGGCTGCTGTGCCCTACATTCTAGTGTCCTAGTTTACAGACAGCAGCACACCGGATATGCAGTCAGCTTGGGTTTTTTTGTTTTGGTATGGTAAAACCCACGCAGCAGAAGAAAGCATTTTTGCTCTGCACAAAATAGAAATCTGAGTTACATTACATGCCTCTTCTCTCTCTTGCCTGATGAAGGGTTCCTGCTAGCTGCACAACTTTGTGCTGGGCAGTGTATAATCTGCCTTTCTAGCTTGAGTTTCCCCCTTCCTCTCCTCATCCACTCTGGAGAAGATCAAGCCTGCTTCACCCATTATAATTTCCATAAATGAAGCATTTCCACACAGAGGGACTAGAGCAGGGGTGGAGAACCTGTCGCTCTCCAGGTTTTGTAGACTACAGCTCCCACCTTTCCTGACCATTGGCTGTGCTTGCTGGAGCTAATAGATATCCAACCACATCTGGAGGGCCACAAATTCCCCACCCCTGAAGCAGAGGGTTCTTGTGATGTCTGAGTAAGGTCATGAGCATATGTCACCCACGGATCTGGTAGTTGACGCATGATAAAGCCATGCCACAGGTTATGCTAAATGTGCCCTTTTCTGCATGGAGTTAATCACGAGTATTTTTAAGTGGGAAAACAGTAGGCTGGAATATAAGCTCTGAGCCTTTCCTTTCACCTACCACTTTTCTCGTGAGTTCCCCCTCCCTGGGTGAGTTCTCCCCCACTTTCTGCCAGACTAACTTCTGCTCTTGGAGCTTGGCTAGAAAAAAATGCTGCCGCAGGAGGAAAGTGACAGACAGGTAAAAGGTCGAGCACCCCACTGCACTTGAACTTGGTTCCCCACTGTGCCCCTTTATTGCTGTTTGCTGGTGACCCAGGTCATCATCTGAATGCTCTCAGCTGCCTACATAATGTTGGCGGAAGGAATCTTCAAGATCAGTTTGGATAAATCTCAGCTGCCAGCTACCATGATGAGAATGGATAGAAAACGGAGGTCGTAACTGGTGTCTTCTGTAGTGGGGAAGACATTGGGACACACAAGTCGCTGTTGTGAAAGCAGCTAGAGGAACGAAAGAGAGAGAACCAATAGTTAGCATGGCTCTGTCAAAACCCAATTGTCAGAGCTTCTCCCCAATGTGAATGATTTACTAGATAAAGCAAATGCCATTTCAGTAAGACTGAATGTGGGTTTTATTCCTGTGTTGGGAAGGGGTAATATACGATCCCTGAATATATGGGAAGGTGCACACCTCATTAGATCTCAGGTTCACTCCCCTGTATACCATATTAAAGGATTGTAAGTGCCGTGTTTGGGATATATCCAGGAGCACAAATAAACAGTAGTGAGCTAAATGAACCAATGACTCTTAACTTTGTATATAAAGCAGGGGCAGCTATCCACATGCTTTATTCTTATCTGAGCAACCTCAACCTTTGGGTTGACTCTTTGGCTTTCCTCACAGCTGCAGGACCATTGCAGTCACCGACACCACTTGGCATTGGCATGTGAAATGGAACCGTGTTTGATTTAATGTTTTATGTTCATCTTTCTTGCATATCGCTTTGTGTTTTACAACAAGAAAGACTAAATTATGGCCCTATTTTCACTTGAGCTAAACTACAGTACTTGGTTTTGCTTGACCATGTGAAGATTTCAGTATTCTCTTCACGCTAGCTTCACTTGGTTGCTATATCCTGTGAAAACAGACTTTTCGTAAGTTTCATATCAATCTGTTCACTTGGTGATGCCCTGCAGTTTGCCTGTGTATTTGGTTAGATTATTGCACGAAAGAGGAGAGAACAGATGGCAGTGGAGACCCACGGTTCTTCATTCTCTGCAAGTTTCTGTCGCTATAAAGGAACAGTATCACTAAGTCTAAAAGAAAAGGTTGCCTTGACTTACAGATTGTCTGTCTGTAAATAAATACCTTATATAACAATGTGAAGCAGTAGTTGAGACAAAAATAGCATACAGTATCACGGTGGTGATAATATAAATCGAGAACAACAAAAAAACCACCACCCAATGGCTGAAGATAGAATGAAAGTTACATCAAAAACTCTTATGAGGAACTAATAATCTGTCAATAAAGCCAACTGATAAATGAAGCCATGTATATATCGTATGTATAACAGAATGTATACAGTTTATATACTAGAACCATTCAGCAATGGATAGGTGTAACAACGAAATCCCAGTGCCAACAAACGTTCATGTTAGGTCGACGGTGAATGTGCCATGGAGTACTTCGGCAGATGAATAAAACAATATCCTGAACACGACGATAGAAGAAAAATATTGTATGAGTTTAGTAGTGTCACCATCCATACAAACTCAAACTGGCACATGGGAAGAAGAAAACCTGTCCTCCGGATATAGCTCAGGTTTCGCTCTGAGGCTTCATCAGTTCTAGGTATTACATTCTGGTCAACAGAACATGCGAATATCATGACTTGCCTTGACTTACAGATTTTCTGTCTATAAATAAATACCTTATATAACAATAGAATTCAAAAATACATTCCATTGCTAAACCTGTATGTAAAGCAGTAGTTGAGCCCACCAGGGTCTGTCACTGAGAAGCAGCTGTGCGATGCAGTCTGAGATGCTTCAGCAATATTGACTTCTTAACCATTTGTTTTTAAGCTCTGTGCTATGGACAAAAACCTGGAATTTGACAGAGACTTTCGGATTAAGCACTACGCTGGAGACGTTATGTAAGTGTGGTTCCTGCACTTGCTTTCTTAGTACCTGTTAACACCACCTCAAACACTTTCAGTCGAACGCTGTTTTTTCTCCACTCATATTGCACTATAGCCCAAGGTAGCCTTTCTCTTTTGCTTTTTGCAAAGTCTAGGGAAATGTTTGTACCTGTATATATTTTGCTTTTAGATAGTTTTTTGGTGCTACTGCTGTGCTATGCCACTCATAGCTTCCCATGATTGGTCTGTGAGGCGGTCTTGCATTATTCCTCTGCGTAGCCACAAAACCACTTTTCAACCTCCCTTATCAAGGGTGTTTAATAAATAAATTGTTAGGCTATTTAATTTATCTTATTGTACCTGAACACATGTTTACCTAGGCACCTTGTTAATTTCTTTCAAACACATAAGCTAAATCCTTCCATAATCTCAGAAGCTGTTTGTTTCACTGTTCTCCCTCAAGAATTTGCTTCTTGGCATATTTTATGTGTTGCTGCATCTGTACAATTTTAATGTAGCAACACACACACACACACACACACACACACATGAAAGTGTGCAATTTCTGGAGGCATTATTAATGTAAGGGAAACATGAATAGAAATGTGAGATGGGATGAGTGACCAGTGGTTAGGTATGATGGGAGTTAATAGCCCAACAATACTCGAAGGACCACTGGGTTAAAGTGTTTCACCATATAATCCCAGTAATATTTACAACAGCCCTGCAAGGTAGGTCAGTGCTATCTCTGTATTGCTATCTGTATTGCTGTTGAGCAATTTTATAAGATTTTACATTTTAAAAATCATAGGCTTGGACATGGACTGAGGTCAAGATAACAGGGGTGTGTTTAAGGTTGTCTAGTTAAGTCCACAGCTGAGATGAGATTTGAGCCAGAGACTTCCCACCTCACTGTTCATGCCCTTAGTGTCTCGTTCCAATAACTCTCCACTTCAAAATGGGTCTTCTTAAATAATACTATTATGCTAGTGAAGGGAACTTGTTTATTCTGATTTCAGATAGGGCAGCAAGTACAGTTAAGATATTGGCGCGTATTTTTAAACTAGAAAATACGCACAGCTTTGGTTTGGTTTGGTTCTTCTGTGTCTATTTTGTTATTTGGATTATATAGATGAAATCTGATTAAAAAAAAATACCACACATGGCTTAATTGCTAGCTAAATGGGCCACATCGTATAGCGTCCTCTGTGAGAGGAGAAGAACGAAGGTGAGCTTTCACAACTAGTACACCTTCTCTGCAGCGGTTATTCATCATGTCACTGTGTATGAAGTATGTTTTATTAGCTTCTGATTTAGCCCACTGGAAGTCTACCAGAGAAGAGAGAACCCCTGGTGCTGTTAATTTCCTGCTTGGTAAAATGTGTGGTGTCACAGCACTGATAACCATGTGTCGTTGAGACTGCTGTGATCCGTTCCAGACATGGTAACTCTGTCTCCGCAGTAGGAGGCAGCAATGGTTCTGAACACCAAGCTACTGGAAACTGCAGGAGGAGAGAGTGCTCTTTTGCACTCAGGTCCTGTTTGTGGGCTTCCCATAGCAATCTGGCTGGCCACCATGAAAACAGGACACTGGAACTACATTGGCTCGATCCAGCAGGCTCCTCTTATGTACTAAATGCCTCTCCCTTTCAGTGGCCAATTGTTACTTTTGTCACTTGAGGTGCACTGAAATTAATTCTCTCTCTTTCTCTCATTTACCAGCTACTCAGTCACAGGATTTATAGATAAAAACAAGGATACTTTATTTCAAGATTTCAAGCGCCTGATGTACAACAGGTAAGGAGTCAAGCTTCAGACCTGTAAAAGGGTAAAAGAGTACTGGGAAATAAATTCAGAATGAATTGAAAAAAATGTTTAAAAGTACTTACCCATCCAAAAAACCAGAGTCCTTTTTGTTGAGGTTAATTCAGATGGAAATTCCCAGGTGTCAAAAAAAAAGGTTATTTATGTATGCCACTACTGTGGCTCGTGTTTTTGTTAGCCCAAAAGTGGAAAATGAGCAAGGTCCCAACTAAAGAAGAATGGCAACTTAAACTGATGAAATATGCGCCGCTTGCGGACCTAACATATAGAATAAGAGAGCAAGAAGAACATACGTTTAGAGAAGATTGGAAAATGTTTATTGAATATATGGGGGGAAATTGTGTACACTTGAAAACGTTGGCAGCATTAAGATAAATACAACAGTGTAAACAAGTTTTGATGGATGTAATAATAATGGAATACTAAATAGTTTAGTTTATGTAAAATATGCAGGGATTTATGATATGCGAAATCAACCATGGAAAGAGAAGAAGGGAAGTCACTGACATTTTAAGGTTGCTTAAATGAATATTCCAAATGGTAAAACAGAAAATTTAATAAAAATTATACAAAAAAAGGAGTCAAGCTTCAGCTATTCATATGTCTCTTCACTAGTGAAGGTAAAGGTAAAGGAACCCCTGACCATTAGATCCAGTCGTGTCCGACTCTGGGGTTGCGGCGCTCATCTCGCTTTATTGGCCGAGAGCCGGCGTACAGCTTCCAGGTCATGTGGCCAGCATGACTAAGCCGCTTCTGGCGAACCAGAGCAGCACACGGAAACACCGTTTACCTTCCCGCCAGAGCAGTTCCTATTTATCTACTTGCACTTTGACGTGCTTTCGAACTGCTAGGTGGGCAGGAGCTGGGACCGAGCAACGGGAGCTCACCCCGTCACAGGGATTCGAACTGCCGACCTTCTGATCAGCAAGCCCTAGGCTCTGTGGTTTAACCCACAGCGCCACCTGGGTCCTCACTACAGCTGGCTCTTCACTACAGCTGACCAAATATTACTGACCTTTTCACTCTTTTTTTCCCTGGCTTTGTAGCTCCAATCCCGTGCTAAGAAAGATGTGGCCGGAAGGCAAATTGAGCATCACAGAAGTGACTAAGCGACCACTGACCGCTGCTACCCTTTTCAAGAACTCAATGATTGCTTTAGTGGACAACCTGGCATCAAAGGTAATAATGGGTTTCGGTTTAAAGCAGGGGTGGGGAACCTTAGACTCAGGGCTAAATGTGACCTCCAGGCACTCTCCATAGGACAAACCCCCACACCAGCCCTGTTCTGCAACTTCCTTGAGTGACTTAGCTGAAATGCATTCTTGAACTGGAACCTCATGACTTTTCGTGTGGCTGGAATGTAGCTCACTGTTCAAAAAAGAGTCGCATACTTTTCCTGTGGCCGCTCTTGCCTTTGCCCCAACTCACAATTCACAAGTAGCCTTGGCAAGTGGCCCTCATGATGGAAAAGGGTCCCAATACCTGGTCTAAAGTCTGTTCTTTCCATCTATGTAGGATTTCATTATTAAAAATACTAGGCTTCCAAACAACAGCAGCAACACAGAATTCCTACAGCATGTTCTATGTTCAGAGAGTTAGATAGTGCTTATTGCAGTCCTCCTGCCAACACTGAAGAAAGTCGTTGATCCTTTTTTGAAGATGAGAAAGCTGAGGTTGATAGGCTAGCTGACCCAGGACTTGAACTGGGCTCTGATGTTTTCCAGAGGTATAATTTCTAAAGATAGGTGATGGGTGCAAAGCTTGCCAGAAAACCACTCTGACCTGGAAGCATGAAACTTTAGTCTAATACGTGGTAGAATTGGTTAACTGGTTAATTGGTTAGTCTGGTGGCGTGCTATGATTGGTTGCAGACTTATTTGGTATTTTTATGTTCCATTGCTGCATGAACAGAATGAGAAAGGGGGCAGATTTCATGAGTTCTCTGATGACATCAGTGGCGGACAACTGACCTGCAACCATTCTTTTGCTGTCTTAGCTTTACCCCAGTAGGGGAGTCAGGACTTGCCCAGGGGTAATGTGGATAGGATCTGCAACAAGCTGGCTACGCCTTCTGATTGCCCCCTCCCTGTGCTTCTGAAGATGTCTGTTTCCTCAGTCTTAGGCATAGGATTTACGTCGACAATGTTACGATGCTGTAAATTTCCTACATGATCATAACCTGGGCTTATGTTAGCATAGAGGACTTAGTAGCAATCCAATCCTTGTCTGGTCAGCGTAACTTGAGGATAGAATACTACTAGCAGCCAACTTTATCCCATGCAAGCGAAGATCTTGGCAAAGGGCTCTGTAAGCCACTTGTGCCTTGCACCCCCAGCAAGAATAGCGCTAGAGGGTTCCTCAGAAGCAGTCAAGCTTCAAAAATGAAGCGTGTAAGGATGAATAGTTGTTGTTGTTGTTGTTGTTGTTTGTTATTTAGTCATTTAGTCGTGTCTGACTCTTCCTGACCCCATGGACTAGAGCATGCCAGGCACTCCTGTATTAAACTGCCTCCCGCAGTTTGGTCAGACTCATGTTAGTAGCTTTGAGAACACTGTCCAACCATCTCGTCCTCTGTCGTCCCCTTCTCCTTGTGCCCTCAATCTTTCCCAACTTCAGGGTCTTTTCCAGGGAGTCTTCTCTTCTCATGAGGTGGCCAAAGTATTGGAGCCTCAGCTTCAGGATCTGTCCTTCCAGTGAGCACTCAGGGCTGATTTCCTTCAGAATGGATAGGTTTGATTTTCTTGCAGTCCATGGGAGTACAAGGATGAATAGTAGCATGCTGCTATTCATACAGGGTTGACTCCTGTATCTAAGCTCACGTTGGAGTGGGTCAGTGCAGTGGTTTTGAGATTTGTTTCAGTTTATTTCTCCATCCTGGTTTTGTTTTTGTTTTTACTGACTTGAACCTTCTTTTGCATTATGGGCATTAATCACATGATGGGTAGACAGTGCTCTGTGTGAGGCAAAATTAGTGAAGCCCTAAAATCTTAATTTAAAAGGCGAAGCAGTAAAGAGACGCAGGGAGAAGGTACAAACAAAATGCATTAGGAGGTCCCATGGGGATTTTTTTCCTGCAGAGTGTGTAGGAAAGGTTCTGTCTTGATCACTAAAAAGTTTTATGTGCAATATTCTCCTTAATGAAGAAGGACTGCTGAGTTCTTCAGAGCAGCAATGTGGACATTAAAGTCTGACTCTTTCGCAGCCATTAAGAGCTTTACAGCTGTCAAGCCAATATGGGTTATAATGGTTGCATTAAATTTTCTTTTATGAGGGAAGCGTAATATTGTGTGCTAAACAGCTGACAAAATGTGCTGTTCAAAAACTGTCCAGTGTTGAATAGCATTAACTTCATTGTTGTCTTTATTTTATGCTGTCAATATACCAAATTAAGAATGTTGGTACTTACCTGTAAAGACTTAAACAACTTGGGACCAGTTGAATCCTTCAATGGTATAGACCTAACTGGTCACTAAGATCTTCAGCCAAGGAACTCCTGGTTGTTTCACAACCAACAGTGATCCATCTTGCAACAACCCAGAGGAGGATCTTTTCTGTTGTGACACCTAGCCTATGGAACAACCCTCCAAGATAATGCAAGTGCTTGCTTGCTTGCTAAGAACTTACCCATTATCCTACTGTTATATCATTTTGCATAAAAATCTTAAAGCAGTTTACAATAAAACATTAAAAGTACAACATGAATGTATTAAGATCAGTGTATTGCGTTTATCTGGACTTGATTGCTGCTGTATTTGTTGCTTTGTTGTAGTTCTAATGTCTTATTATGAACTGGTTTGAGATTTTTATGAAAGGTGAATAAAAAGTAATTTAAATAAAGAGAAAACAGCTTCATAATAATTTAGAAACCTGCTGATCCTGTTAATGGTCTCCTATCGGTACCTCTGATTCTGGCCGAATATTTTTGCTTAGATTCTCCATCTGACCTTCAGACTTTCCCCTTTTCCATTCAAATCAGTGGAGCATGTAATACAGTCAAGAGTCTTCGGTCATGGAGCCATTGGCAGAGTTGTCTTATTGTTCAGACTATAGAAGAGTCCTGATTCACAAGCTCTTATGTTGGGGGGAGGGGTTTACCACCCAGGCCAATTAGTGCTCAGAGACTAATTTAACAATTTGCCTGATTACCCTGCAATTCCTTCCTTAGACTAGAGATTGGGAATGGTGCACAAACTAAATCCCCACCTAAATTGTTGTCAACTACTCCGCGAATATTTGGCCTGAAAATTAGCCTGTTCAGTTTTTGGAATAAATGCACTAAATTTTGCTCTGACTCTCTAATGTGTGAGTTATGGCATGCCAATTAACTGCCTGTATAGATCTCAGATTTTTTCTGGCACTTAACCTCAGTCCATTTGTCTGTAGGGAGTTGCTTGCTTGCTTCTTGCCCTATATTCCTTGTGGGTAAGGTGGGCAAATATTCTCCTTCTTTCTAAAATGTTGTTTTGTGACTCACTAACAGTAAGAATGACCAGCCATGCCACTCAGTGGATGGAGGAATAAGACTGCATTAGAATGTTAATAAGCAAGATACCAGTAGGTATGTAAAAGCATCCATTTAGGAGCATTTGTTAGAAAGGATACACCCAAAGCCTTCACTCAACCTTAATTTATTGTTATATCAGGATCAAAACAATATCTGGGCACTATAAAAGCGAAATATACTTTTTTCTCCCTTCCCTGTCTTATTAAGGGGGTTGTGTGCTCTCATTTCTTGTCAAGCAGATCTTGTAAGTCAGGAAATAAAAGATAAGAGGTGTTTCCCATGCACTTTTTTAAAAATAATATATTTGGACTGATTTATGCTCCTGCCATGTGTAATGGAGTGTGGCTGATAAATACTAAATCCTTAGAGTTGCCTCTTGAGGCTTTGGGCTTCTTTCAAAAGATCACCAGGGGTCTTTCCTTAATGTTCCTTTCACTGACAGCTGTAGTGAGTGATGGACCATTGTGAAACTGGGTTTTTTAATCTCTGGGGACCCCTTTCGTTTGTTTCTTAATCTCTCATTTGCTGACTGAACCTGCTCCCTTCTCCTTCCTCCTTGTGTTTTCATTTGTTTCCACTGCAAATGAGCTTTGTCAGTGTACTTAATTCCATCACTTAATAAACCAAGCATCTATTGAAATGCATCTTCTCTTAACCTCGGCCAGCATGAAATGTGTATCATGTCATTTGTCAAACACTTGCCATAGCAAACCTCTGAATGCTTTTTTTAAATAAATAAAAAATGTTGAAGCAACCCTTAATACAATCATTTCCATGCAATGCTTGCTTTTTCATTTGGATAGCTCAGCCTTTCCCAAGTTAGCAACCTACAGATGCTGTTGGATTCCAGCACCCATCAGTCCAACTGGCATGGCCAGTGCTCAGGGCTGGTGGGAGCTGCAGTCTAAAACACCTGGAGGACATCAGGTTAGGGTAATAATAACATAATAATAATAATTATTATGTTAGGCTCCGAGGGCCTTCTGGCGGTTCCCTCGCTGCGAGAAGTGAGGTTATAGGGAACCAGGCAGAGGGCCTTCTCAGTAGTGGCACCCACCCTGTGGAACGCCCTCCCATCAGATGTCAAGGAAATTAACAACTATCTGACTTTTAGAAGACACCTGAAGGCAGCCCTGTTTAGGGAAGTGTTTAACGTTTGACGTTTTATTGTGCTTTTAATTTTCTGTTGGGAGCTGCCCAGAGTGGTATAAACAAACAAACAAACAATAATTTTACAGCCATCTAAGTTGGTGGCATCACTGCTTCCTGTGGGAGTATGTCCCATAGCTTAACTATGCACGGCTTGAAGAAATACTTTTCTTTTATTTTTCCTGAATCTTCCAACATTCATCTTCACTGAATGTCCACAAGTTGTTATGTTCTTAACCAAGGTTGACACACATAGTTGTGTCCATAATGCTAGCATTTGTTTGAAGTTTGGTGAACAGCTAACGCTGGTTAGCCCTAACCATGTTTAGGACCAACATGGAGGAGGAGGAGCAGGCAATTCTCTGGCTTGTTTTCTTTGCAACGATTATCCGATTTGGAGTATTACATTTGCACTGCCCTCCCCTTACGCCTTGGCTCTTAGCATTAAAATTGTTGTGTTCCTCACTGCCTCCCACTAGGAACCCTACTACGTCCGCTGCATTAAGCCTAATGACAAAAAGTTGTCACATCTATTTGATGAGGAGCGTTGCAGGCATCAGGTGGAATACCTTGGACTCCTGGAAAACGTCAGGGTCCGAAGAGCAGGTTTCGCCTATCGTCAAACATACGAGAAATTCCTTCACAGGTAAGGAAAGTTAAAACTGACTAGCCTTCAGATGTTTGGGGACCATCTAGGCTAGGCAGAAATGACTGAAATGTATCGTGTTGAGTGGTACTGGCTTTGTATACCCCCTGCTTTATTTTGGAGAATAAAATAACTTGTTCCTTCCTTCCTTCCTTCCTTCCTTCCTTCCTTCCTTCCTTCCTTCCTTCCTTCCTTCCCCCCCTTTTTTTACAAAGTAATAATCATAAATAAATAAGAATAAAAATGTGCACCCCACCCCACCCCGAGACCATTCCATTGTAACTATCCAACCTCCCAAAATTTCAAAACCTCTTGCAATGGTTTGACCCCTTTCCATTTTAACAATACAAATTCTACAAACGCATTCCATATCTCCTCAGAATCATTTCTCCTGCATACTCCCCGTCTTACCTTAATAGTACATGCTAATTTATCATTAATAGCTATATCCCACATCTCTTTATATCATTCTTCCATTTTATATTCTGCTTGCCCCTTCCACTTCCTAGCTATAATAACTTGCGCAGCTGCCAATAAATTTGTGAGCAAGTCCTTCACAGCCTGCAAACCTTCCACCCCATCATAAATGGATAATAATGCTACCTCTGGACTTTCAGCCAGCTTTAACCCAGTGATTTCTGTTATGTACTATTTTTTTGGCAAAGGGTGTTTAAGGAGATATGTACACGTATAGGGATTTCTGTTGGCATTAATGAGAATAGTTTCACCAGGCCAGTTTTATAGACCTTTAATAGAGGTGTGAGGAACCTTTCGCCTTCCAGATGTTGCTGAACTACAGCAACTATTCATCCCATGCCATCTGCCATGCTTGCTGGGGCTGGTGGGAGTTATAATTCACCAGTATCTAGAGGGCCATTGGTTCCTCACCTTTAACACCTCTGCTTTAAAATCTTTTGCATGTAGTTTTGTGATCATGGCTTTGGTTTCTTAGAGACCAGCTTGGTTATCATCCCTGTAGGATAAATTCAATGTCCAAAAGTTCTGTGGTTCTCCCACTACGTCTTTTCTCCCAGCCGATTAGCGCAAGAAATATTTTCCCCATCTGTGGTTAGCAAGCAGAGAGCTGGAACCAAGAGCAAGAGTTGGGCTGTCTGAATATATCAGATATTTACGCCATGGACTCCCTGTGGCAGAGCAGGAGCTCCTCAGCAGATCTAAATGAAAATGGATGCGCATGCATGCTCCCAAGCGCACACTCCAGTACAAAGCTATACGCCATTTTTGGCAAAGCACCTTTCTGTATGACTGAATATGTGAGTTGCAGCTTCTTTAATTCCAAAGAGATACCGAGGTCACCTTGGACACCGAATGCTGCTATTTATGCTGGTGATAAGCTGTTAAAGCTTGAGCAAAGAAATTCAGATGGGAGAGCAGGGCTGCCTTGTAGTGTGCCTCTGCTTTAACTTGGGGAGTGGCTGCTGAGACCATATAACACCGGTCCTGAAAGACCTACATTGGCTCCCAGTACGTTTCCAGGCACAATTCAAAGTGTTGGTGCTGACCTTTAAAGCCCTAAATGGCCTCAGCCCAGTAGACCTGAAGGGGTGTCTCCACCCCCATTGTTCAGCCCAGGTACTGAGGTCCAGCTCTGAGGGTCTTCTGGCAGTTCCCTCACTGCGAGAAGTGAGGTTACAGGGAACCAGGCAGAGGGCCTTCTCGGTAGTGGCACCCTCCCTGTGGAACGCCCTCCCATCAGATGTCAAGGAAATAAACAACTATCTGACTTTTAGAAGACATCTGAAGGCAACCCTGTTTAGGGAAGTTTTTAATGTTTGATGTTTTATTCTGTTTTTAATCTGTTGGGAGCCGCTCAGAGTGGCTGGGGAAACCCAGCCAGATGGGCGGGGTATAAATAATAATATTAGTAGTAGTAGTAGTAGTAGTAGTAGTAGTAGTAGTAGTCCTTTCCTGACTTTGGCTAGGATTTTGTCAGGCATTCTTGGGCCATATGGACAACTATACTCAAAGCCAGCTGTGCATTCTCTGTCTCTTGGCTCCAGGGGACAACTGCTGGAATTCAGCAGGTGGAGTATATTGTTGTCGATCAGGCAAGGGCAGAAGACTTGCCAATTGTTGCACCTCTTATTGCCTTCTTTGCCTGAAAAGGCCTCTGACTTAAGCACCCACAATGCCTGTTGACTTGCTAGGCTGGTGAAGGTCCTTGTTTAGCCCCAAGAGTCCTTGGCAGATATGAATAATTCTGCTTGATTCAGGCCCTACCCTCTTATCAACTTACTCTAACCCATTGAATGCATTTATCTGGAGTTTCATTCTGCAAAACTGGAACATCCTTAAAGCTTGGTAGTCAAATAGCTCATTCAAATGATCTGTCAACTCTGTGGAACATAAACCAGTTTGAACCCAGTTTGACTGAAGCCTGCACAGGTCACTGATTCCATTATCTGCGAAGTGGAAAAAGATAAAGTCCCATCACATTTGTTGAGGTCATGCTGGGGATGCCCTAGTCGTCCTTTACCATGATACTGATGAGTCTGGGAGTGAGCAGAGATGGCAAACACAACTCCCAACAATGCTTTCTTTTAAAATTCTGGTATGCAGGTACAAGATAATCCCTGAATTTACTTGGCCAAATCACAAGCTCCCATCGGACAAGGAGGCTGTAAAAAAACTGATTGAGCACTGCGGGTTCCAACACGACGTGGCCTACGGCAAGACCAAGATTTTCATCCGCACGCCTCGGACACTCTTTACGTTGGAAGAACTACATGCCAAGATGCTTGTATGGGTTGTTCTCTTTTTACAGAAGGTGAGAGGCAGTAGCAAAAGCTGCTTTAAAATAGCCCCGCTCTAGCCACTGCGGGCTTATTGAAGGTGGCAGTATGGCCTGTGGCAGATTCCCAGTGCACTGTTAGCTTAATCTTTATGCTGAACCTGATTTGTAGGGAAAGGGTTCCAGTTTTGTTGTGGAATCGGCTGTTATTGCAAATCCATTTCCCACGATATGCATTAGAGAAGCAGTTCAAACACTAGCCTCCAAAGTTTCCCAAGGGCTACAAGCCTTGTGTCAGGTAATTAGTGGGTTTGTCAAATTAGCCATCAAAATCCAAATTCAGCACAGGGAAACTGGGCACTTTTAAATAAACTGGGCTAACTAAGAAGACTTGTGCAAACCTGATTTGCAGCAATAAGCAGTTAGTATGTTGTAACTTCTAGGGACACGGGTGGCGTTGTGGTCTAAACCACAGAGCCTAGGGCTTGCCGATCAGAAGGTCAGCGGTTTGAATCCCCGCAACAGGGTGAGCTCTCATTGCTCGGTCCCAGCTCCTGCCAACCTAGCAGTTCGAAAGCACGTCAAAGTGCAAGTAGATAAATAGGTACCGCTCTGGCGGGAAGGTAAACGGCGTTTCGGTGCGCTGCTCTGGTTCGCCAGAAGCGGCTCAGTCATATTGGCTCCCTCGGCCAATAAAGCGAGATGAGCGCCGCAACCCCAGAGTCATCTGCGACTGGACCTAATGGTCAAGGGTCCCTTTACCTTTATGTTGTAACTTTAAAACGATTATTGACCTTTGCTTACCTTTAATCCAATTTGAAAGCTGGTTATGGTACAAGAGGAATGGACAAGGCAGGGGTGACATTTTGAATCAAGGCAGAGAGGGACATGATTGGGCATAAGAGTTCCAGGGCACCCGTCTGGGGCCGTATTTTCTAACAGAGGACACCAGAAATGAGGGCTTGAAAATCATGTCATCTCAAACATAAACCGCATCCCTTGTAAACCCAACTTTGTAGCCTTTTTGTGCAAGCCACAACCAAAGATAGGAATAGTAAAAAAGCAAACTTGTGATGATTGCTTTTAATTTTACGTTGTGATTATAATAAAACACAACGTCGTAAATCTGCTCAGAATAAGGGATAAAATTGACGACGTTTCTTGCAGTGGAAGGCCTAGAAACATCAGTATGTTCTGTACTCATAAAGTATAAACAGTTGTTACTCCAGCTTGCATCTCTGTAGGGCAAAGGCAGGACTGATTCCTGTAAATGATCCCTTTTGCTATTGCTTGTATGACAGCTTTCCCCACTGCTAGAATGTCCCAATGGGCCTGAAATAGTAAGGGAGGGAAATGGTTGCTGCTTTGCAGTAGCTTGCCCCTTTTACTGTTGCTACCAGCAGGAAGTAGGAAATTAATTTTTAATGTAATGCTAGAATATTGATTCATTACAGCGCACATTAAGTAAACAGAAAAGGGGATCTATGGAAGTGTGATGGGTCTTGTGATGCCATAGATTTCTTTGGAGGGACTTGGTTTTCTAAAACAAAAAACAAAACCCAGAAAAGGTAATTAGAGGCCTTACCTGGCTTGAAATGCTTTGGAATTGTTATTACATAATTCCTTAAAGACCTATATAGCTTAGCCTAGTTTTTGCTCCATCATGCTTCTACTTAGGACTGCCACTTATTTACCAGCAGATGGAGCCCTTGCAGGCTTCCAGTGAAGAGATGAAGATTAAGCTTCATATAAAAAATAAGACCAAAAAATGAGGCGGTTCGGTTTCTGTGTCACTTTTGTGTGCTTCTTCAGAATGTTTATTAGTTAGCAACTCCCCTTTTTTTTGCCGCCGAACAAGCTTTTGTTCCTCCCCAAATCTGTCTCCATCTTGCACGTTATGTGCAAAACGTGACTGTAGAAAATATTGGAAGAAACTGCTTGCAGTCCTGAGGTGCAAGAATTTTTGGGAGATCGTGGAAAATGAGAGAGGGATACAGAATTTTGTTGATGGGATGAAGCACTGCTCTTGGCTCACTAGAGAGTCTGTGAAGGCTTCTGGAGTTGCAGTCTTGTGATGATGTTGCTGTGGTTGTTGTAATATGCAGGAGAGATGGTGATCATGGCAACCTTGCTTTCTGTCCATCATTCTCTAGCTCTCATATTTTGTGTACTTCACAAGACTCAGCTGATGGGGCTAAGCACATCATAGTGCAGGCCCCCCTGCTTTACAGAACTTGGAGGGTTTATTTCTTTATTTGCATCTACAGTCAAACCTCGGTTCTCGAATGGCTCCGTTTTCAAACGTTTTGGCTCCCAAATGCTGAAAACCCAGAAGTAAATGCTCCAGTTTTCGAACGTTTTTCGGAATCCAAACTTCCAACGCGGCTTCCGTTTTGAGTTTCCCTTTTGAACTGAGGCTTCTGCTTTCAGTTTTTGGTTTCCGGAAGTCGAATAGTCTTCCGGAACGGATTACGTTCAAAAACCAAGGTTCTACTGTATAATCTTTCCACGCCAAGTGTCCAAGGCAGCTAAAAGTAACAATATACAAATGCAATAGAAAAGCAAATGAAGTAAAATGACAATTAAAACAACAATAAATAAACGCACGAGCAGGTTTAAACCAGGGATCAGCAACCTTTTTCAGCTGTGGGCCGGTCCACCATCCCTCAGACCATGTGGTGGGCCGGACTATATTTTGAAAAAAAAAAATGTACGAATTCCTATGCCCCACAAATAACCCAGTGATGCGCTTTAAATAAAAGCACACATTCTACTCATGTAAAAACACGCTGATTCCCAGACCGTCCGTGGGCCGGATTGAGAAGGCAACTGAGCCAGATCTGGGCCCCGGGCCTTAGTTTGCCTACCCCTGGTTTAAACAAAGCAGCAAAACGAATCCCCCTCAGCAATTTTGAAGGCTTCTACTGTCCAATGAAAACCCAGCTGAGAAGAGACTAAATAGGCCTGGTTGAGAAGCGCGTTCAAAACGCTGGTGCAGCCACTGAGAAGACCCTTTGCAGTATCCTTGCCAAATGTGCCTCGTGTATTGGTGTGACCCAGAAATCCATTATTTTCTGAGAACCTTAAAACTAGGCAGGTTCTTGCATGAGAAGTCATGTTCCATTGTTTAGGAGAATGCTCCCCAACATGATGCTCTCCCGATGTTTTGGACTACCCCTTTCATCCTGGGGCGGATGGTAACTGGCTCAGCGTACAGAGGGCACTACATTAAGGCCTTGAGTATCATCTGAAGTTTTTGAACGCTGTTCTGAAGACTTCTTCACACAGCTAAACTGCAGAACTATCTCCCACGAGAGACAGTGATGGCCACCCATGTGGATGGCTTCACAAGAGGTTTGGACAAATTCATGAAGGATATGGCTATTAGTTTCTGTTAGCCACGATGGCTGTGTTGTGCCTCCATGGTCAGAGGCAGTAATGCTTCTGAATAGTAGTTGCTTGTCCTTTTGTGGGTATCTGAGTTGGTTAGAGCATGGTGCTGATAACGCCAAGGTTGCAGGTTCAATCCCCGTATGAGACATCTGCATATTCCTGCATTGCGGGGGGTTGGGCCAGATGATCCTCAAGGGTCCTTCAAACTCTGTACTTCTATGATTCTATGAAACCACAGGAGGGGAGAGGGTTTTTGCGCTTAAGTCCTGCTTGTGGGTTAGCTACTGTGAGAACAGGATGCTGGTCTAGATGGGCCAATGGCCTGGTCTAGCAGGCTCTTCTTTCTATTCGGAGGCAGTCCCAGGTAGAGTGTGCATGTTGTTCTGATCCGAATGAGATGTAGCTGGGGCATTTGTCACCATGGCCAAACCTGACGTTTAAAGGAAGGGGGTACAGTTGGTGCCCTGGCCTCAGTTGAGCAAAGTGTATGCCAGGCATCCCCAAACTTGGCCCTCCAGATGTTTTGGGACTACAAATCCCATGATCCCTAGCTAACAGGACCAGTGGTCAGGGATGATGGGAATTGTAGTCCCAAAACATCTGGAGAGCCGAGTTTGGGGATGCCTGGGGATGCTTTCTTTGCCATTGCCATTCAAAAGGGGCATGAATAGTTGGGGTGGGGAAGCTCAGAGGTGGAATTGTCCAACTGCTTCGTGTTCAACCAGCTATCTATTTAGTGAGTGGTTTGCTTCAAGTAGCTGTATGATACCTCTATGAAAATAAACACAAGCAGTGCTATCTCAGCGTTCTCTCTAAAAAGAGCCAGCAGGACTTAAATAGCAAATGTAATGGTGTCTCTTAAAATCAGACTTCTAACACCTTCCTCTTCGCCCTGATCATCCTTGGGTTGACTATTTCTGTAATGCAGACTCGAGCCATCTAGGACGCTGCCAGCTTTGCTTCTATCAGAAACCATTACACTTAGTTCCCTCTGCCAGCTCGTCCTTTTATAAAGGCATTAGGTTTGGTTGTATCTGTGAGGTTGAACTGCTAGACTCCATGCAGTTGTGCAAGAAGACAAGCTTATTAATGTTTCAGCCCGGCACACAGGAATGTCCCTTTTGTTGAAAGGGCTGTGTGTCTGCCATCCTTTCCAGTATTGTGAGCTGACAGTGTTTCCCCCCCCCTCTTCTCTTGTCTATCCCCCCCCCTTTGCCTTGAGGCATTTTATTTCCCCAGACACTCCTCTCAGGAGGCTTGTCAATCAAGACCCTGCAGCTGCTGTTGCCATAGCAACATTCCTGGCCTCGATGGTGGTGGAAATAAGTAGATGAAGAGAGGAGATGAGAACAAAAGCTGCGGCTGACTTGCCATAATTTAATATTTTGCTTTTCTCTGTCCCAACATGCCCTTAAAGCTGTACATACTAGGAATGGGTGAGCTGCCAAAAAAAGAAGAAGAAGAGGCTTCCACTATTAACAAAAAACTGCGTTTTCGTATTAGATTACCGTCCAACAGCTGTAACCAGAGAAAGACTTCTGCACAATGACCCACATCAGGGATGAAATAAGGGGTTTGCCATCAATTTAGAAGGCATTTCCCTGTCTTGTGTGTTGGGGTTGTGGAAAGAAGTAGAAATGGGAATTGTTCTGTATCTGATGTAACATATCTGACATGCCATTACGTAGGGATCTTCAGCCAAAATCCTCCAACATTTCTGAACACCCATGGCTGCATTGCAAAGGCCATTTATTACTGCCTTTAGCCCAGTGGTTGGGCCACACGTAAACTTGGAAATCAGTATGTTTAGCAGGCACCATCATTGCGCACTGAAGTCTGGATATATGAAGAACTCTAGTTTAATGAGTAGGCCAAGTTGTATGTGCCCTCCCCCCAAGTATGTTATCAGTTTCACAGAACCACATTTATTCTGTGTGCAGCAATTCAGTATCCACTTTTCTGACTCAATCTGTGGTGTCCCTAACGCTAATTAAAAATGGAGCAGGGGAACAGGCATTGTCTCTGACAAAGGAGAATCTTCATAAGTTTATCAGTTTCCACTTTGAATATAAAACTGAACATCTTTTGTGCTCCTTGTTTCGCAGAATTTTGCCCCTCTCTAAGGGCTCTTTTACCTAATTTTGGAGCCTAGCAGCTTAGAGGCAGAATTTTTTTCCTGCTGCCATATCAACGGCATCCTCTGAAGAACAGATCCCATTTGCAACGCTCTGGAAGCCATACAGCAAAGCTCATGCCCGTGTGGAATTTATCTTGCTAGTTTCAGTTTTGGTGCCTGGAGGATCAGCTGTGCTTTGACAGTGTGAAATGTTGTTTGCCTAGCAGCTCAGGCGACTGTGAAGCAGGCTTGGTAGGAGAGGGCACATGTGCGTCTGCTGTAGCAAGCACGGAAATATTTTTGCAAGGTTCATACAACCATAACATGTCTCTGTGTTGCAGTATTGGCATTTAAATTTCAGAATGAATTACTCGGTTTTGGCGTGGAGTTTCTGTGTATCTGTTGGGTTGGGGTTTTAGGCACTTGGAGCTGGTGGAGGAAATCTTCAGGGGCTAACACAAATGCTTTTTCCAGTGAAATTGGAGTTGCGAGGAACTTGCTGAGCGGAATCTAAATACAGACACCCTGCCTCTCTTTTCTGCCAATGCTCCTCTGTTGACAAGGACAGTAGATGCTAAAAGATGTTTTTGATTTGTTTCCTGCATGGCCCCATCCTGTCCAGCGTTCTGTTCATAGCCAGAGCCTCGTTACTTTTTAATGTGGCTTATTGTTGATCTCTTTAAGGTGCAAAAAGTCCTATCATTCTGGTTATCCACACAAAAGCCCCCCATGAGGTAGTCTCTACTAACACCTTGCAATGATGGGGGTCTAAGCAAAATAGCATAATAATCTTATAAGGGTACCTGTAAGGGCTCGGGGTTGTCTCCTCGAGAGTAAAGAGCCAGAAACATCCGTTCTTCTGAAGCTAATACTTTATTTACAGACTATGTGCATCGGAGCGCTTAAGATTCATGTCCGCTTGAGTCGGTTCCAGAATCTGGGAGTGGCTTTCGCCGGTTCCTCCCCCAACATAAAAGCTTTGGAATTCCAAAGCGTCGCCTCCTTTCCTTACGCTTTCCCCCCCTACGCAGCTGGAGCGACGGAAGTAGCTGACCGCTTTGCTCCGCAACCCACTCAGGTGGAGCTAGGGCTCTGTCAGCATCTCTGGCCCTCAGCTCCACCGCACTGCCTGGCAGTTCCTGCTCCTCACCACTGGGGCTTTCCTTACTATCCCCGCTGGACTCAGAACTGCTTCCCAGGAGAGGCTGCACTTCCCTCCATCCCTCCTTCCCCGTCTCAATAGCCTTGCGTGAGGTCAGATCCCTGACAGTACCCTTGTCCCAACCCCCTTTTATGAAAGGTCCATTCACTTGATGCCCCAACAACTGTGATGGGGAAAGTTGAGGCACAGCAAGAAGTTACCTTATTAGATTTATTTCCAGTTGCGGATATTGAGCACTGCTGGTGGTAGTGTTGTGCTGCAACATGTCTTTCTCATGAGCCAAACAACCATCCAGTCTGCGAGGACTAACAGTTATTAAAAAGGGGGTGGTCTTCTTCCCTCTCCCCTTTCAAAAGTGTGGTTCGTAGGTGATGGTCTTTCAGATGTTAAGTTCTGATGTCCTGCACAACACCAAAGACGGGGCATCCTAATTGAAGCACTCCTAACAGATGAACGTCCATTCTTGAAAGGCTTCAGTGAAGATGCCAGCTTCCTTAGACAGGATCTTTCTTTTTGTGTTTGTTTGGTTTTGGAGTTTGGAAGTTCTCCTAAGTCCAACAGTTTAGTTACAAGCATTGCTTACCGACTCATTTTCAGAACAATTCTTTGAACACTTCTGTGTAGTGCAAGTCCAAGACCTGCTGACTTCACAGTAGCTACAGATTTTGAAGTGGGTTCAAGGTCAGCATTTCATTGGCACAAGCCCATGCATATTCATTGGGAGTCAGTGACACTGAGCTCAGTGAAACAGTTCCAGGTAAATGTACGTCGGGTTGCAGCCATACTGTCGGGTCATGGCATGCCTCGGAAGTTATTTTCATGAAACTCAAGCACATACCGCTTGGCTCCTCGGGGTCAAAACCATGTCGCACTAAATGCATAGTCAAAAAACATGTCGGGGAATTTTAAAAATGTAATAGGAGGCATTAAATTTTCATTGTTACCCACAGCATCCTTTTATCTCAGGCTTCTTGTGGGTTTGATGAGCGATTTTCATCAGAATTACAGCTGGGGAAAGGAGGTTTCATCTTCCACCTTTACATATAATAATAATAATAATAATAATAATAATAATAATAATAATTTATTATTTATACCCCGCCCATCTGGCTGGGTTTCCCCAGCCACTCTGGGCGGCTTCCAACAGAGCATTAAAATACAATAATCTATAAAACATTAAAAGCCTCCCTAAACAGGGCTGCCTTCAGATGTCTTCTAAAGGTCTGGTAATTGTTGTTCTCTTTGACATCTGAAGGGAGGGCGTTCCACAGGGCGGGTGCCACTACCGAGAAGGCCCTCTGCCTGGTTCCCTGTAACTTGGCTTCACGCAGTGAGGGAACTGCCAGAAGGCCCTCGGCACTGGACCTCAGTGTCCGGGCTGACCGATGGGGGTGGAGACGCTCCTTCAGGTATACTGGACCGAAGCCATTTAGGGCTTTAAAGGTCAGCACCAACACTTTGAATTGTGCTCGGAAACGTACTGGGAGCCAGTGTACTGCAGTTCCAATGAACCACCCCACCCCACCCCACGACCAAGTATTAAAACTTTTAAAATCCCCTGACATGGTTCTTAACTACAAATTACGATCAACGTCTAGCCTGATCCTTATTTGGAAGCTTTGGCCATGTTCCAGTCTTGTGTGCTTTGGATCCTGTGGTTTTTATTTTTTTTGTAGCCTGCCTGCCTTTTCCACATGCTTGTGAAGTTGACAGTACTGTGGGAGGGCCTGGTCCCTTAGCTTGACTCTTCACTGTCACTCCTTGCACAGCACTCGTAATTTAGGCTGCAATGGGGAATGTGTGCCCTTCGTTTTGTATCAATCTTTTAAATAAGCTGCCTTTTTAATGATGCATTATGGTAGGTGTTAGAATGGAAGCCACTTCAGATCCTGGAAAGCATCTCACTGCTGTCGTTTCCTTGAACTCGTCTCTTTTTTTGCTAACCATACTGGGCAGAGTGGAACTCTTGTAGTTCTCTCCCCCGCCCCACAATTTTACCACCCCCAGAACCATATTTTGAGAAATAATGATGCATGTCACACATTGAAACAGATGGGGCTATGCTCTTTATTTGCATATTTTAAAGTGAAATGTGTTTGTCATGAATACAGTTCACCCCCCCCACCACCACCACACACAGACAATTTTGGGAAGGGAAGGAATTGTCCTTTGACTGTCAGTAAAAGAGAAGTTAAAAACAAATGTGATTCCTAATGTGGGGAGAGTTGGTTCAGAATTCTCACCTTAGGGCTGGGGGTCTGCTGAGACTCGCATCTGGAGGCCTCACCTTACAGCCTGATCAAGGCCCAAGTTTGATTCAGCAGATAGCCAAATGCTATGAGCAGATTAAATTATAAAGCCAGAATGCAAACTCTGTTAAATGAACAGTGACAGCCTGTTCAGCATCTACCGTAGTAGCAGATTTATTAAAATGTGCTACCCATGCTAAATAAGAAGCTGTGTCCTAATGGCATAGCAGTGAAGGGTCAAAGCCAGGGAATGGATTCAACAGAAAAGTAGGAAATATGACCTCTGAAGGCCTTTCCAAAAAAAACCCCAGTGTATATGTTGGGAATAATATCCAGGTAAATGTTAAAGAAAAAGGGATCCAGGTGGCGCTGTGGGTTAAACCACAGAGCCTAGGGCTTGCTGATCAGGAGGTCGGCTGTTCGAATCCCTGCGACGGGGTGAGCTCCTGTTGCTCGGTCCCAGCTCCTGCCCACCTAGCAGTTCGTAACCACGTCAAAGTGGAAGTAGATAAATAGGAACCGCTCTGGCGGGAAGGTAAACGGCGTTTCCGTGCACTGCTCTGGTTCGCCAGAAGCGGCTTAGTCATGCTGGCCACATGACCCGGAAGCTATAAGCCGGCTCTCGGCCAATAAAGCGAGATGAGCGCCACAACCCCAGAGTCGGACACGACTGGACCTAATGGTCAGGGGTCCCTTTACCTTTAAATGTTAAAGAAGTACTAGTACTGGACAAGAGCTGAATGTATGGTAACCATGTTCCTGTACTGGAATGGGAGGGAATAATTTCCACTACACTTTAAGTTGGGGAAGGCGAAGAGATGCAGTAGTTTTATTTCTGTGGGAGAGAGGGTCTTACTTGTGACCATACTGTGATTGTTCCCGCCCACCGAATCACCATGACTTGTGGCATGAAAATATACCTAGAAAGATTATTCTCTCAAGGATCAGCATCTCTGTTTGGGGCAGAGTGAAGCGAAGCTTTTAGCTTTGCTTGCTTAACGTTTTTTGTTTCTCTGCCATTTTGTGTTTTGACGATCCCCAAACGGGCAGGAGGTGCTGGGTTGGGTTTGTGATCTAGGTGGGAAGTTGGCAGTTGGGAGACTCTGGCAGGCAAGAAAAGGTCAATGGAAGCCAACTATCATAGAAGAGGTGAAGGGAGGAGGCGTCAGAAAGCAAGAGCAGAGCAGCATCAAATGGGGTAAAGAGCAGGGATTCACCTTCCAGTCTTAACAGGCAAGAAAGTATATAAGATAAACCACCTCTGATGTATTCTGCCTTCTCTGTTCCCATATACACTGAGTTTCTGCTCACATCTATATTGAATCTCTACTGCGTTTTAATGAATAATACTTACCTGTCGACTTTCACTCCCAGAATATGGCCTTTTGGCCACTTAAAAGGCCTTTTGTCAGGGGAAACTCTTGAAGCTTCCACAACTTGGTCCTAAGGGACTTGTCCTTCATTAAGGACTCTCTTTGTGAGTGTAGCCCCGAGGCATGCCTGAACTGGGTAATTGGCCTGGCTGGGAGAGGGGGGCTGCTTTTCGTTGATCTTTTGACTCTTAGAGAGGTTTGGGTAGCTTTCATAATATGGGCTGAGAGCAGGGGTAGGCAACCTAAGGCCCGTGGGCCAGATGTGGCCCAATCGCCTTCTCAATCCAGCCCTGGACGGTCCGGGAATCCGCGTGTTTTTACATGAACAGAATGTGTGCTTTTATTTAAAATGCATCTCTGGGTTATTTGTGGGGCATAGGAATGCGTTCATTTTATTCTTCAAACTATAGTCTGGCCCACCACATGGTCTGAGGGACGGTGGACCGTCCCATGGCTGAAAAAGGTTACTGACCCCTGGCTGAGAGTGTCTCAGATTTTTGAGGATAATCCCTCTGTATTCCAGATTCGGTCTAGAATGCAAAATCCACCCAGTCAAGTGAATAATTTGCTTCAGTGTTCCCCAAACGCCGAAGGGAAAAGTGGACTCTGCTTTGGGTCCCTGTACTGACTCATCTCCTCAGTGGGTTGGGGCATGGGGCAGGGGAATAGCAACCCTGGCTTATTTTGGAAAGCAAGAACATCCCGCCCCCCCCCCCAGCATTGACTATTATTTCTTGCTGTGCTACGTGCAGCGGCATATGGAAGGAGGAAAGGTAGCTGTAAGGCAAGCTAAAAAAATACCCCTGCAATAATACTTAAGTGCAATTTAGAAAATATAGCGCTAAGGGCAACAGAAAAAAATAATGCCTGTGGGGAACATGGGTGAGAGTGTACATCTTTTGTTTAAATGGGAAGCTTGACACTTGTGTATGTTGTCACATGTATGCATACATTCATTGGCAAAGCTCACTGCCCTATGCAGACAAAGAGCTACTATGAACCGAAGAGACCTTGGACGCATTCCAAATAACTGTCATGTGCAAACTTAAAGACCAGCAGATTTATTGTTTCATGCGCTTCCGTTGGACTAGAATCCACTCCATGGAAGTTTATAAACGCATTGGTCTTTAATGTGCCACAATACTCTTTGTTGTGTTTGTTCCAACAAATACGGCTACCGCTCTGCAAGTTGTAACCCACCAAATAGCTTTGCAAGACCACCCACTGGGCGAACAGGGGTTTACACAAGTGTCGCATTACTCCTCCCGGCAAGTGTGCAGAACAAGCAATCCTCAATCCCTGACTTAGAATTATGTCTGAAGAAGGATCGCTGTTTTGTGCCAAACGAACCACAAAGTCAAGGTTTGTTCTTGGCTTACCAGTTGTGGTTTGTTAAAGCAAAACAAAGCAAACCATCTTCCTTGGTTCAGATGTCACACTAGGCCAGGGACTATTATATTCCATTATATACTGTTATATTATTTATTGTTTGTATTTGATGTGTTTGCCATGCTGGGCTCATAAATTTAGTGAATACATATTTGTAGCCCACCCTTCACCAAATTGTGTCCCATAAAAGAACAATTAAAATAAAGTACAATGTAGGGAGGGACCCAGGTGGCACAGAGCCTAGGGCTTGCTTATCAGAAGGTCGGTGGTTCGAATCCCTGCGACGGGGTGAGCTCCTGTTGCTTGGTCCCAGCTCCTGCCCACCTAGCAGTTCGAAAGCACGTCAAAGTGCAAGTAGATAAATAGGAACCACTCTGGCGGGAAGGTAAACGGCGTTTCCGTGCACTGCTCTGGTTCGCCAGAAGCGGCTTAGTCATGCTGGCCACATGACCTGGAAGCTGTATTGGCTCTCGGCCAATAAAGCGAGATGAGCACCGCAACCCCAGAGTCGGACACGACTGGACCTAATGGTCAGGGGTCCCTTTTACAATGTAGGGAGCAGCAAAGCAGGCATGATTTGTTCATGGTTTACAGTAGCTTACCAATTTTGTGCAACTTCAAAGTATTTTACTTTAACAATGCCTGCCTGTCTGCAATGCATTCTTGATTACTTTCTGTATTTTAGTAGCAATAGACGCCCGCGCACACACATCAAAGCAGGATAGATGAAAGGATGATAATGCAACTGGTAGCTTGGGGAAAAGGCCACTTAAGTTTTCCTCTGGTTCCTAAACACTTTGGAGCTCTAGCTCAGGCAGCTCACAGCTTGTGGGCAGCTGCCAAAAAGAACTCAGTTTCTCTCATAACATAGCAGAAGAGATGAGCAGTAAATGTAGCATGCTGAAAGGAGATACCTTTGTGGGATAACAGAAACAAGCTTATGTGGTGTAATGCATACACCAATCCAATATCCAACTTACATTCTCTTTGACCAGTTGTTGTTCCAAATAGGGACTGGAAATATGTGTGCGAGTGTAGCATTAATGCAGGGTCGCTCAATAGGTTGGTTAGAAAATCTAACGTTTAGTCTGACCGCAGATGGAAGGATGGATTTAAACTCAACGGAGCAGGGTTTCCCCTTGGCTCAGTTTTCAGGGTTGAAGCAAGATTGATGATTTGTTGCTACTGCATGTACGAAGGTATATCCTAGCTGCTCTAGGTTGACAAAACTCTTTTCCCATGAAGGTTCACCAGTGCCTTAACCTGAGTGTATTTCAGGAGCAGAGTTTAAAAACCGATCCCTTTGATAAGGATATGAGAGCTATGGTCAATTGTTCATAAGTGTTTCTTCATTTAAACTTGATGCTTTGCTGTTTTTCATTAACTTATTTTGAGACCCCGAGTCTCTGGAATAGGATGGGCAGTGGCATAGGAAGGGTGGGGCGATGGGGGCGCTGAGCTCCGGGTTCCAGTCTGGGGGGGTGACACTCTGCGTCACCCCCCACCCCCGCGAGTGCGACTCCCAAGCCCGCTGCCCGGGAGCCCTTCTGCGCGGCAACTCGTAAGGCTGCAGCGCTGCACTGCAGCCTTATGAGATCCGCGCGAGCAGCCGCCGCCACCGCATGGAAGGGCTGCCGGGTGGCGTCTGGGCAGACTGCGCTCCGTAGCGCATGCATCGTGATGTCACGACGCATACGCTACAGAGCGACGCCCCCGCGGGGTGCTGCTTGGCTTGCCGCTCCCGGCAGCCAAGCGGCTCGGTTCGCCACTGAGGATAGGACAGTGGTTTTCAACCAGTGTGCTGTAGGACCCTGGGGTGCCTTGAATGATGGTCAGGGATGCCATGGGCAACCACTTGCCTCTGTCCCTCTTTCCTTCCCGCCTCCTCCTCCCAAAGGCTTGCCCGGCTGTTTGTTGCAGCAGCCCTGACTACAAGCTCCACAGGCGAATGGTGCCTCTGGGGCTAGCCAGGGGGTGCTGGTTGCCAGGAGCTGAGGCAGCCTCGGAGTAGGCAAGCAGGTGGGTGAGGGAGGCCGGGCAGGCAGGCAGGCAGGCACTGTGCTGGCCTTTCTTGTGCTTGCTGTGTGCAATGCCTGCCTGGAAGCTGAGTGCTGAAGGGGAGCCTTTCCACCATGCAGGCCCAGCAGCGCCCACTGCTGCCTCCCAGTGAAAGGTTCTGGCCTCATGTTCACCTTTGGTCAGTCTCCATTGGGCTGCTAAGGCTGCAGGCATCATCTTCCTAGGCCCCTGTGGGGCAGTGTGAGGGGTGGCAGCAGTGGCTGCCTGGAGGACTCCCCAGGAGAAGGGGCTTAGGAAACACTCCACGAGGGTGTTCGAAAAAGGGTAAGAGACTGCCAGCTCTGCAGGCAAGGGGTGACATAACAGGGCTCCTGAGCCCCACAGGAGTGCTGCAGGAAGAATGTGGACTCCAAAAGGTTGAAAACCTCTAGGATAGGATACTATCCACAAAAACATAATGGTCTTAAAACAGTGTTACAATGATTCACACCTACTGAGTAGCGTTGGCTCTCGTCTTGAGTTTCCTGGAGGTGGGTAGAATTAAAGGGCTGCATATGTTCCAAAACGGATTACAGGATCTTCTCCCAGTTCAGAATCAGTGAGGCTTGCTTATTAATTCTTTGTTGGGACTCTGCAGCAAATATTTTCTCTCCCCATCTGTTTGTCCCTTGTTTCATCATTCCTAGCTTGACGTAATCTATGGTTTAGTGAGGCATGCAGGAAGGACCTCCACTTGACACAAGCGTCATAAAACAAATAGCTGTGGTGCTAAATTGCCTTGGGTAATTAATTAACCCTACTGTAAATGAAAGGACTGATGCACATCTGTATGGATCCATAAGATGCCAACTCAGGAGCAGAATCAATTTCCCCAGCCAGCCCCTCAGTGAATTGCAGGGCTGTCGGTTCAACAACAGGAGAAACAATGAACTGGTATTTGACCGTAATAAAAAAATATTGTTATAACAGGAGAAACAAAACAAAAAACCCTTTTCCATTGAACTCAAAGAGAGACAAGTATTGCTCTAATGTAGCACCAGGCAATTTGAAACAGAGTGCAACCATTGTAGAGTTCCTGGAGAACGCTTCATCTAATATGGTTGAAATGTAATACGAGTTGCATGGTGAGAATTTGACATCCACATTTGCCATCTCAGCCATTTGGCATCCATAGGGTGGAGGAACTGCAGTTATGAAATTCTTCACAGTAGAATGTTCTCCCAAGCAAAGGAAATGATCTTTTCGCCAGATCATGAGAAATGACCACTGAATTTGCCAATGTGTGTTTAGTTTTGTCGTATTATTTATATTTATTGGACTCCAGAGGGTTCTCCACTCAAGCATGAGGAACTGCTTTCATCCCCTTCTGCCTCGCTGCCCTCTGCAACTGAAACAATCCCTCTCAGAACACCTGCATGGTGCTGCAGCCTCTCTCCTTCAGATCCCTCTGCCAAACCCACCTTTCTCCCTTAGTAGACAAGAGGGCATTTGCTAATGGGATTAGGTCCCATGCTCTGACCTTTAAAGATAAGGATGAAAAAGCTGCTTGCTGAAGGACATCAGCCACCCATAATTTCACACACCGTCTTCCTGCCTGAGACAGGGAGGCAAAGTTTTATTGGCACCCTTCAGGGTTTCATCCACGCCCCCGCAAAAAAGGTGGCAGAAGAAATATAAATTTAAAAGAGATCATTAAGATGAATAGAAGATGGGGAGCCCCATCCTAAATGCTTGCTTTTGGTTTGTCCCTATCCTGCTGTTCTTTCCTCTATAAAGCAGTACAGTCAAACCTCAGTTCTTGAACGCAATCCGTTCCGAAAGCACATTTGGCTTCCGAAATGTTCGACAACCAAGGCGCAGCTTCCGATTGGTTGCAGGAGCTTCCTGCACTCAAGTGGAAGCTGCGTCAGACGTTCGGCTTCCGAAAAATGTTCGAAAACCGGAGCATTTCCTTCCAGGTTTTTGGCATTCGGGAGCCGAAACATTCCAAAACGGAGGCATTTGGGATCCGAGGTTTGACTGTAGTTAGTTAGCTGTTTCTCTGGTCTATTATGACATAGAGGAGCTCTTCAGTGGGCAGCAAGGCCCTTTGCTTCACCTGTTCCTTAGGAAACAGAAGCATTGCTCATGGCCAGCACGACCCCTGGTGATACTCCTTTCTTTGAGTGTAGCAATGAGGTCCACATGAAAGCAGCTCTCCCAAACACTGAGGATGTGGAAGATGCATGGAGCAATGATACCTATTTCTCCTTCTGTCAGTCCTCAAAACCCTAGGTCTTCATTTTTTGATATTTGACATAAGAGACTCTTGTTCCCTGGGATGTACTCTTTTTACATATTCGAATTAAGAAAGTTGTCCTGTCCACAAGGGGAGAATTGAGCTACCCTTCATCCTTCCTTGCAGTAACTTGAATCATAAATCTGAGTAATGGCTGGGCAACCTTTATCTTGTCTAGGGCAGGGTTCCCCAAACTTGGGTCTCTGTTGGTCTACAACTCCCATCATCCCTAGCTAGCAGGACCAGTGGTTGGAGATGATGAGAACTGTAGTCCAAAAATAGCTGGAGACCCAAGTTTGGGAAACCCTGGTCTAGGCAACATTTTGCTCAGGGGCAATTTGCCCTGGCTTCATGCAGTGGGTGGAGCCAAAGCCCAGTGTGGGGAGGGCCACCCATTTCTTCACCTCCCTTCCCTGCCCAGAGGACTACTGGGGAAGGGGCTTATTGCTGCTGACCTGAGCATGTGGAGACGACTTTTGAAATTCGGCCGAGGACTACAGGTTACCCACCCCTGCTGTAAATAAATGTAACAGCAGAATAGCTATCCTTAGGAGACTGGTCTCTGTTGTCCTCGCTGTATTACGTAATCCTCCAGTTTATATAGTTGTGTTTTTAAGCAGCAGTGTCTATAGATCCCTTAGTCCTCATCCCTAGATCCAGGTGAGATTCCTGCATGGAAGGGGAATGGACTGTATGACCCTTGGGGATCCCTTCCAACTCTACAGTTCTATGATTCCGTGATCCCCAAACAAAATAAAGCCCGAGTCCACTTAACTACGCTTGTCTGTTTACCCCGTCACCTTTCCTTCCCTATTGGGATTTAGATAGAAAGATGCTTGGAGCAGTAGCCTGTCTTTTGGTACGCTACTTCATCAAGGGCCATGTCTGGCAGTGGCACAATGTAAATAATGATAGAGGGAGAATTGGGTTGGCACTTCTCTAACTCTGTCTCCACGAAATTAATTAACTCTGCAGCATGGCATGGCAAGGGAGCACTGGCAGTAGAACTCCGTATTGTTACTATTTATTAGCTTTCTTCCCCACCCTTCACCATTGTGTCCCGGGGCAGGTGGCGTCAATGTGAAAATGCAATATTAAAATTCAGTTAAAATGATTTACCATCAGAGGAGTAGGGTGGGTCCTAAGGGACTTCCAAGCGGCAGCTCTTCAATGTCCTGAAGAGCATTTTGCCCCTCTCCATGCCTAGCCGAAGCAGAATAAACTATGCAGATGTGATTGTTTTTGCATAATTCACATAGCTTGTGTAAATCAGGCTTCTTGGTGCAGGATCTGGACTATTTATTTAATATGAAGTATACAAGGCTCCTTGCACAGTGCTTCTTTTTGTGTATGTATACAAGCAAAGGCTGGTGGGGTGAGTGGCAGGTGCCGTCTGGCATGTATACTCAAGTATACAGTGGTACCTCGGTTTTCGAGCGTCTCGGAAGCCCAACGTTTCGGTTTTTGAGCACCCAAAACCCAGAAGTACAGTGGTACCTTTGTTCTCGAACTTAATCCATTATGGGATTCCATTTGACTCCCAAAACCGTTCGAAAACCAAGGCTGCAGGAGCTTTCTGCACTGAAGCGGAAGCCGCGTCAGACATTTGGCTTTTGAAAAACGTTCGCAAACCAGAACACTTATTTCCGGGTTTGCGGTGTTCGGGAGCTGATTTGTTTGACAACTAAGCCGTTTGAGAACCAAGGTACCACAGTAATTGCTTCCGTTTATGAACATGCCTCGGAAGTTGAATGGCTTCCGCTGCGTTTTTTTCAATTTTCCCCATTGACTTTGCCGACCGCCCTTTGCGCCTCGGTTGTCGAACATTTTGGAAGTCGAACGGTCTTCCGGAACGGATTACGTTCGACAGCCAATGTACCACTGTATTGCGAAATGCATGTTCCATTTGCACTATTACTTTGTAGCGATACATGAAATATTGAGTAGGAAGAAGGAAACTACTCTCCCCCCCTATTTCTATTGTCCTAATTTTTTGCGGGGGCTTCTATAGGTTTGGAGGGGCACACTGGCTCGCCTGCGCTACAAGAGAACCCGAGCTGCCCTCAAGATCATAAAGTGCTACCGCCGATACAAAGTGAAGTCGTATATCTGCGAGGTTGCCCGGCGATTTCACAACGTCAAGTCTATGAAAGGCTACGGCAAGCATGTGAGATGGCCCACCCCACCCAAAGTGCTGCGGCGGTTTGAAGAGGCTCTGCAGGCAATCTATCACAGGTAGGAATCGAAGGCAGTCTGTTTCTTGGGCTACGGAGCAGGAACATTACCTGATACTGCCAGGTACAGTGTAACCTCGAAAGCCGGACGCCTTGCAACCCAAACGTTTTGGCTCCCGAATGATCGAAAACCAGAAGTGATTGTTCCAGTTTTCGAATGTTTTTTGGCAGCCGAATGTCTGGCGCGGCTTCCGATTGGCTGCAAGAAGCTGCTGCAGCCAATTGGAAGCCGCTCCTTGATTCTTGAATGGTTCTGGGAGTCGAACGGACTCCCGGAACGCATTCTGTTCGAAAACCAAGATACGACTGTATTGTATTTGAGAAAGTTACAAGCACCATTTAAGGATGTGGCGGCCGCAGAACAAAGCCAGCCTGTGGTTATTTTTAGTTATGCCAATCAATTGGTGAGTGGGATTACAGAATTGTTCGTATGAAAATGCTGATAACTATTTAATTGGGCAATTGTATATTCCAATCCCTGTGCTAGTCTGACGTGCAATTGCTTCTGGTTTGTTTGTTTTTTCCAGGTGGAGGGCGCACGAACTCATCAAGAGCATTCCCCCCAAGGACGTGCCTCAGATCAGGGCAAAGGTGGCAGCAGTGGAAGTGCTGAAGGGCCACCGAAGTGATATGGGGATCCAAAGAGCCTGGCAGGGCAACTACATTGCATTGGTAAGTATAGTAGAACACACAAAATGTCAGTCATTGTGTTCTGTGATACCACAAAGATAAAAAGTAAATAACCAAGGCCCAGGCTATCAATTCTTTACTCCTTGCGGAAGTAGCCTTTCCCTCTTAAACTCCAATCCTTGTCCCTCTTTCCTCTAATTCAAGCCCTAATTGATTTTTTCTTAAGTCAATGAACAACAACAAAAAAACTATTACAGAACTGTCAAATCTCACCCTGCAAACCAGTCCACTGTGTCCAATCTTTAAAGAAAGTGAGGTATATTAAAAACAAAGTAGGCAAGCTAGCTGTATACAAATCTGCAGAATTTATTCTAGTGTGAAAATTGGAAGCGTTTGCAAGTGGAAGGTGATTATTTTAAACACGTGGTTCCAGACGATTTCCTATATTGGTTGCCTGCAGACACCAAGGCCTCCTTTGAAATGTGTAGGTGGTTTTCTAAGCTATGGTTATAACTAGAAGAAGGGCTTTCACTTCTCAGTCAGAGGATGGAATAAATGAATGAGCCCCAAATGAAGTTAAACTTCTGTTCAGAATACCCTTGTAAAATATGCTACCAAAGGCGGAATTAAACAGAAAAATAAGCCTTGTTGAGGAAGAGACAGTGTATGTAGAATGAAGTTCTGCCCCAACACACTTTTGAAATAATTCGGCATCATGCATGTAGATAGGGTGATCCCACAAAAACTTGTAATACATCCGTTAGTCTTTAACGTGCCACAAAACTACCATAGCTACCCCTCTGGAAGTCATTACCTCACCAAAAGCTCTTGGTTGTGCAGTTGTGAAATAAAAATGGATAGCTCCTCTGGTAACTGGTTAAGCAACAGGAAGCAGACAATATGAGTAAATGAGCAGTTCTTGCAACGGGTGGTAGAAAACAGTGAGGTCTAAGGATCCGTGCTTACCTAACTTGTTAATAAATGTATGGGGAAATGGGCATTCACATTAAGTCAGATATACAGAAGCATATAAAGTGGTGCATATTGGGGCAAAAATCCTAGCTTCAAATAGTAGCATAACCACCCAACCTCACCCCACTTACCATTCCCCCCTCCCCCTCTTCCCCCCTCTTTTCTTCCTAACAATTTTAAAAAAAATGCTTGGTGAATTAAAACAAACAAACAAAACTGTTCTATCTTGTTTGCCCTTTGTTTAAACCAATTCAAGAACCAAGAACTTATACATTGACCACTAATAATGAACCATATGTTGTAGATATCTGTGAGGGGGATGTGTGTCCTCCTCAAGAGTAAGCGACTCGACAGTCTGTTTAACTTATGTACAAGTTTATTTCACCGACAAGCTTTACAGTTCATCCTCCTCCTCCGATGAACCAGATTCTCCAAGTAAGGGCTTCCGCTTTTCCCCCCAGCATAAAAGCCTCTTAAAACTCCAACGCCTCCTCTCACTCCTCCTTTTCCGCTTCTTGACTCTGCTGGCCCCTGCGTTGCCCTCATCCCTTTCACTTTCATCCTCCCTGGAGGTTGTTGCAGAGGCTCTGGCAACATCCTCAACCCCTTGCTCTCCCTCCGTCTCCATGTTCTCCTCTCCTCCCATAGGCTCCCACGCCACCCGCTCTTCCTCCATCAGCACAGGTGGCGACACCTCTTCACTCCCACTTCTGCACACCTCCTTCCCTGTCTCTGGCGACAGCCTAGGCGCTGCCTCTTCCTGCTCCCATGCTCGCAATACCTCCTCTGGCGTCCATGGGTGACCTCCGGATGCCTCTGTCCCTTCCGCCACCCCTCCTGGCTCGGGCCAGTCCCTGACAATATCATTCCATGTTTATTATGCTATTTTTGTGATATACAAATGACATGAGAAAACTTTGTATACTTATTTGCATACTTATTCTTGTTTATAAAACCCAATAAAAAGTTACTCAAAAATAAATAAAAGTTAGCTTCATGTACGCAGATGGAATTTGAACTGATGGTGTCTGATCAAGAAAAAGATCCAGAATCAAAGGAAGTATACTATTAGCTGGAGAGAAATAGTGGGAGAGCGCAGTTCCCTTCCTGGGGGTTTTCCAGGAGCTTCTGTTTGGAAGCAAGGATGTTGGATTAGCAAAAATGTCCTTCTAGTCTAGAAAGACATGTGTGCTGTGAGACGGATGGGTGTCTCCTCGGAAGTAAGCATCCACAAAACGCAGTCTGCTAAACTAATCACTTTATTTCATAACTTTGATAATCCAGACCTTGCGATTATGCATCCGACCCCTCGGAGTCAGATCCTTCTAGTACGGATTTGCGGCTCCGCCCCCAGCATAGGAGCTTCGGAAAGCCTAGTCTCCGCCTCTCCTTTTTCCGCTTCCGCGCCCTTGACCTGGGCAGCCCTACGGCTCCCCCTTCCCTTTCGCTTTCACCTTCCCCGCTTGTGGTGTCTGATGCTCCGGTAGGCTCTCTAAGCCTCAACTCCTCCTCGGTCTCCATATTCTGATCCCTTCCCATTGGCTGTGCTAGCGCTCTGGTGGAGCTTTCCTCCCATTGCTGCACTACCTGCTCTGGCGTCAGCAGGGGCTGTGCCTGTTCCTGATCCCAGACCCTCAATAACTCTTCGGGCGTCAGCGGAGCCCTATCTAGGTCAGCTGTCTCCTCTGGCACCGCTTCGGAAACCGGCCAGCCCCTGACATCCATCCCCCCTTCCAAGCCCCCCTTCCCCTCCTGAAAAGGCACACCTGGTTGGGGCAGATTGGTTTCGGAGTCCCTTGCTAGATCTCCCAGCTCCCCCCAAGACTCGTCTGCTGTGTCAGGGGAGGAAGGGAAACCTAAGAATATTGTGGTGTCGCCACTGGACGATGAGGCAAACAGGTCTTCCCAATCCTCCCTGGCCATGGGTGGAGAAAGGGGTTCTGCACTCTCGGTCCCTTCTCCTACCATTGGGTACCCTTCACTCCCCCCTGATGGTGGGAAACCCCAGAAGTCCCCTTCCTCTGAGTCTGTGGGCTGAAACACGTCTCTTAGTTGCCAACGGTATGGTTTGGGCTTGTGCGGGAATAGTTCGTGAAATTCCCACACCAGATGCTCCTTGGTGACTTCCTCTGCCGGGATCCATGCATTTTCCGACGCTGGCTCCCCCTCCCACGCTACCAAATACTGCAGTTCATCCCCTTGCCACCTGGAGTCCAAAATCTCGGTGGCCTCGTTGAAGAGTTCCGGTTCCACCATCGGTAACCCCTGCGACCCCTGCTGGTAGCCCTGTTGGTACCTGTGAGGTTCCCTGTACTTGGACAGGAGAGACCTGTGGAACACCGGGTGAATCCTCATGTCGTCCGTCAGTCGCAGTTTGAAAGCCACGGGGTTGATCTGCTCCACTACCTCAAAAGGCCCCAGTCTACGTTGCTGCAGCTTCTTGCACCTGCCGCGAATGGGCAGCCCTTGTGTGGACAACCATACCATATCTCCCACCTGGATGTCCTCCCCCTCCCTGCGGTGCCGGTCCGCTGCCGTCTTGTAGGCTGCTTTAGCCCGCTCCAAATTGTCACTGAGCAATTGGTGCAATGCTTCCAACTCCTCAGCGAAATTCTGTGCAGCGGGCACGTCTCCATCCCCCTGTTCCCCCTCCCTTCCCGGAAAGGCCCTGGGGTGGCTGCCGTAGATCGCCTGGAACGGGGACATGCCTGCCGAGGAGTGTTGAGCATTGTTGTACGAAAACTCTGCAAGGGCGAGTTTGTCACTCCAGTCGCTGTGTTGCTGGGAAGCATAACAGCGCAGATACTGCTGCAGTATGGAATTAACACGCTCCAATTGACCGTTAGTTTGAGGATGGCGTGCTGAAGATAGACACACCTGCACCTTCAAGATCTGCATGAGCTTGCGCCAGAAACGGGAGGTAAATTGGGCGCCGCGATCCGAAATTACTCTCACTGGCATACCATGCAGCTTGAACACGTGCTGCATAAACAACCGGGCCGTCTCCTCCGCCGACACCACTTTGGGGCAGGCAATGAAGTGAGCCATCTTGGTCAGGAGATCCACTACGACTAGTACAGCCGTGTTGCCCTTGGACTTGGGGAGATCCGTGACAAAGTCCAGCGAAACCGCTTCCCAGGGCTTGCTTGGGGTGGGAAGCGGTTCCAGTAGTCCTGCTGGTACCCTTCTCTCCCCCTTGGCCCTTTGGCAGACCTCGCACCCCCTGACGTAGTCCTTAACGTCCTGCCTGACCTTTGGCCACCAGAATTCTCTAGTGACCAGTATCATGGTTTTGAATTGCCCAAAGTGCCCTGCTGTGGGGTTGTCATGAAGCTGTCTGAGAATTTTGGCCCTCATATCCTCCCCTGGCACATACAGTGCCCCCTTGTACACCAGTAGCCCCTCCTTTTCCTCAAACCCTCCTGCCCTGGGATTCCCCTCCTTGAGTTCCCTCAGCTTGTTCTGGGCAAAGGCGTCCGCCTGTGTGAGGCGCACCAGTTCTTCCCTACCACCCAATGTCGCCCCACACCGCCACTGTTCAGGCTTGAAGATGGCCCTTGCCACCGGAGGTCCTTCATCTTCCATGTATTCTGGCTTCCTGGATAGGGCGTCCGCCCTGCTGTTCTGCTCGCCAGGAACATACTGGATGTGGAAATTGAATTCCGCAAAAAACTCTGCCCATCGCATTTGGCGCTGGTTGAGCACTCTAGCCGTGCGCCAGTACTCCAGGTTCTTGTGATCAGTGTGAACCTGGATTTGGTGTTGCGCCCCCACCAAGAAGTGGCGCCAGTGTTTGAATGCTGCTACCACTGCCAACAGTTCTTTGTCCCAAATGGCGTAATGGGCCTCAGACCGGCTCAACTTCCTGGAATAGAACGCACAGGGCCGCCATTCCTTTGCTGGATCTTGCTGCAGTAGTATCGCTCCTATGGCTCGATCTGATGCATCTGTCTCTATTCTGATGGGCTTGCTGGGGTTCACATGCAGCAACTGCTCCTCTGAGGCGAAGACTTTCTTGAGTGTTTCAAAGGCTTGTTGCGCCTCGTCCGTCCACTTAAACTTCTTCTTGCCTCTCAAGCAGTCCGTAATTGGTGCTGTCATGTCTGCGAACGCCCTTACGAACTTGCGATAAAAATTTGCGAAGCCGACGAAGCGCTGCACGTCCTTCTTGGTCTTGGGGCTTTTCCATTGCAGGATCGCCTCCACCTTATTGGTATCCATGGCTATGCCTGTATCTGAGAGTCGGTAGCCTAGGAAGTCCACCTCCGTGGTGTGGAACCGGCACTTCTCCAGCTTGACCGCTAATTGGTGTTCCTGGAGTCTCTGCAGTACTTCCTTTACGTGGTGCACGTGCTCCTCTGGGTTCTGAGAGTACACCAGCACGTCATCTAAATAGACCACTGCCTGTTTGTACAGCAGGGGTCCCAACACGTGATGCATGAACGCTTGGAAGCATTGACTACCTCCCTGGAGGCCGAAGGGCATCACGAGGAACTCATAAGCACCCAGGGGTGTGAACATGGTTGTTTTCCACTCATCGCCTTCTCTGATCCTGATTAGGTTGTACGCACCCCTCAGGTCCAGCTTGGTGAAGATCCTGCCCTTGCGTACCGCCGCCAGCAGGTCGTCGATCTTCGGCATGGGGTAGGAGACAGGGAGGGTCAGGGAGTTGAGAATCCGATAGTCACAAATCAATCTCCGTTGGGGGGTGTCCTTTTTGTCCACCCAGAACACTGGGCTGCCCCCTACAGCCTTGCTTTCCCTGATGAACCCTCTGGCCAGGTTTTTGTCAATGAAGTCCTTCAGATCTGCCATCTCCTGCTCCGACATTGAATAAAGCTTGCCCGGTGGCAGCTGAGCTCCTGGCACCAGGTCGATTCGGCAGTCGTAGGGGCGGTGGGGGGGTAGCTTGTCTGCTTCCCTTTCGTTAAACACCTGTTGAAACTCCGCATATTGCGCAGGGAGGGTGACTTCCCCTGCTTGCATCACGGCAGCCTTTGCCTGCTCCTTGGGATTGAGCTGCTGCAAGCAATTCTCCATGCAATACGCAGAACCAAACACTAGAGAGCGCTGATGCCAGCTCACTACTGGGTCATGTCTGTCCAGCCACCCCATCCCCAGTATTAAGGGGGGGCCTGCTAACGTGGTGACGTGGAAAGCAATAACTTCAGAGTGCCTTCCCATCCCCATCCGCATAGGTGGAGCGCTTTGCGTGACCGCCCCTCCTTTTAATTCCCTCCCATCAATGGTGGTGACTTGCAAGGGGACAGGCAAAGGCAGGAGGTGAAGCTGGTGCTGCCGTGCAAAGTCTATATCCAGGAAATCAGCCGATGCTCCCGAATCTACCAAGGCGGGAACTTGCATGGTGAAGCCATTGGGTAGCTCCAGTGTGACTTCCATCACGATGCCTGGCTTGGGAGGGTTGGGGAGGGTGTGCTCTGGCGGGCTGGGGGGGGGCGTCTCTGGTGCGTTGCTGGGGGGACCTTTTACTGCTCCTGAGCCGAGCTGGCCGTCCCCGTGACTTGCCAGCCGGCATTCCCGTTTCCCTGCCTCGGCGTCTGCTCCTCCCCTTCTCCTGTTACAGCCCCCGTCATGCCTTGCCACACCTTTTTCTTATTACACGCTTTTGCGAGGTGTCCTATTTGGTGACACACATAGCATTTTCTGGGCGCCTTCCCGCCTTGCGTGTCACTCCCCTTGGCAACCGTTGCGTTTGAAATAGGGCGCGCGCGCGCTCCTCCCAATTCCATGGGCGTTTCTTCCGGGAGGTGCGTCTGCGCGCCAGCCGGTCTCTCTGTTGGTGTGGGAATGCGGAAGTTGAACCACCTTCCCGCCTTCCCCTCCTTCCTGCTTTTGTCTCTGAGTTCCAGTCTAATGCCGATTGCCATCGCTGCTTCGGTGAGGCTTTTCATGTCATTGTAGGGACCCCCCCTCGCCAAAGAGTCTTTTACTTCATCGGCCAGACCTAACTTAAAGAGCGCTATCATTTGAGGCGTATTGATTTCCCATCCCAGACGATGGGTTAACGACAAAAACTTTGCCTGGTACTCGCGCACCGTCATATTCCCTTGCCTCAAAAGCAAAAGTTCCTGCGCTTCCAATTCCTGTTCCGAACTGCTCGTATAAACAGCGTCCATCGCTTTAAAGAACTCCTTTACTCTCTGAAGCGCTGGGTCCTTGGCCATAATCAGTGGCCTCACCCAATCTCGAGCATGTGATTCAAAATGCGAAATTACAAATCCGACCTGCTCTTCCTCATTTTTAAATGAGTCTTTTTGTAGTTCCAGGGCATATAGCATGTCCGTTCTAAAACCTATGTACTGTTCTGGTCTGCCCTGAAACCTGCTTGTTAGCATGGTGATTCGCCTGCCCGCCTGCGCACTCCTGCCCTGCTCAGCGTGGATCCTTGCCTCCTCCAACCTGGCTTGACTAATTCGGTACAGTACCTCTAGCTCACGAGCTCTATCTTCCCAGGTAGGGGCACCTCCACCGCCGGCTCCTTGGGCAGCTAACGCTGCGGCTTCTTCCGCGCTGCTCATGCTGGTTGTGCTTTACTTCTGAGGAGGTGACGATGACTAGAAGGATGCTGTGAGACGGATGGGTGTCTCCTCGGAAGTAAGCATCCACAAAACGCAGTCTGCTAAACTAATCACTTTATTTCATAACTTTGATAATCCAGACCTTGCGATTATGCATCCGACCCCTCGGAGTCAGATCCTTCTAGTACGGATTTGCGGCTCCGCCCCCAGCATAGGAGCTTCGGAAAGCCTAGTCTCCGCCTCTCCTTTTTCCGCTTCCGCGCCCTTGACCTGGGCAGCCCTACGGCTCCCCCTTCCCTTTCGCTTTCACCTTCCCCGCTTGTGGTGTCTGATGCTCCGGTAGGCTCTCTAAGCCTCAACTCCTCCTCGGTCTCCATATTCTGATCCCTTCCCATTGGCTGTGCTAGCGCTCTGGTGGAGCTTTCCTCCCATTGCTGCACTACCTGCTCTGGCGTCAGCAGGGGCTGTGCCTGTTCCTGATCCCAGACCCTCAATAACTCTTCGGGCGTCAGCGGAGCCCTATCTAGGTCAGCTGTCTCCTCTGGCACCGCTTCGGAAACCGGCCAGCCCCTGACATGTGCTTAGTCCAGTAGTGCTGCTCTTCTGTGTTCTGTGACCATGCTTGAAAAGAAGGCCCCATGTAGAAGAAGAAGAAGAGTTTGGACTTGATATCCTGCCTTTCACTCCCCTTAAGGAGTCTCAGAGCGGCTAACAATCTCCTTTCCCTTCCTCCCCCACAACAAACACTCTGTGAGGTGAGTGGGGCTGAGAGACTTCAGAGAAGTGTGACTAGCCCAAGGTCACCCAGCAGCTGCATGTGGAGGAGCGGGGAAGTGAACCCTGTTCACCAGATTACGAGTCCACCCCTCTTAACCACTGCACCACCATGTATGCATTGGGTTCTGCAAACTATTGTATGGAAAACAAACAGAATGCAGGACAGAACAAACTTATATGCCTCCTTAGAATGCCCACTCACTCTCATTTTTCAGGGATGTAGAAACCACAGCCAAGCCCTTTCATAAGAAAAGCACCAGATCAGACCGAAGCCTCTTGTCTTGTTCTCACAGTGGCAAGCCTATGGGAAACAAGCAGGGCCAGATTGCAACAACGAACACTTTCTCCACTTCTGATTCCCAAAAGCTGTTATTCAGGAGGACACTTTATTTCAGGCTTCCTCAACCTCGGCCCTCCATATGTTTTTGGCCTACAACTCCCATGATCCCTAGCTAGCAGGACCAGTGGTCAGGGATGCTGGGAATTGCAGTCTCAAAACATCTGGAGGGCCGAGGTTGAGGAAACCTTTTATTTGCTGCCTTGTTCAGAAAACCTAGGAAATTCAACTCCATAATTAAAAGACTGATGGCCATCTCTTACCTGAGCAGTTCTAACATATCCTGCTCTAACATAGTCTCTGTTTAAGAACTGCAACTTTTGGAATCAAGGAGGTGCTGGGGTTGGAATGCTGTCTTTGTGGAGAAGGATAGCAATTGCGGTGTTGTTACAAATGTACCAGGTATATTTGAGACTTCTATAGTTGGCTGACCTGGAATGGTAAAGATGCTGCTGCCGTTGCTTTAATGATGAAGGCAAATTACCTGCCTGTCTTCCTGTTTGCTCCTTTAGAATCCAGATAACCCTCAGGCTGCAGGCTCATTCGTCCCCATTGCCAATGAGTTGAAACGAAAAGACAAGTTCATGAATGTTCTCTTCTCGTCTCACGTCCGCAAGGTAAGCACAGCAACTGCTGCAGAAGGACGATGAAAGCCTCTGGAAAGTAAGGGGAGGGGAGGGCTTAACCAAGAGGCTTTTACATTGCTGAAGCTCAGGTAAAGGAATTTTGAAATACTAAAAAAAAGAAAGAAATTATTTCAAAAAGACAAAAAGAGGTACTTCTGATGATAGTATTTAGAGCTAGGAAAGTGAGAAAACGGTCAGCAAAACAGGTGGGGATTGGGGGAATCAAACTTAAAATTTATTGTAAAGAAGTTCAAAATGGGTTGAACGTGAATAGAATAAAGAAGACCTACATTGGGGCGCTGAATTTGTGTGCATTTTGAGCAGATCTACTTTTGCAATAGTTCTTCAGCTCTGCTGAGTTAAGCAGATGAGCTCAAAGTTACAGGGAGATCTCCATACAGGCCGATCCATACTAAAAAGCTTCTTCACAGGCACCCTTGGTCTGGTGCAGGCATCGTGTCATTTGGGTCCTGGGTAACTTGCTTGGGGGAGCTCCTTGACTCCTTGGACTTTATGTTGCAGAATTTTGCAGGATCCCATTCCTCAAACCCTATGCTTTTAAAACACACTAAACCTGAGAAATCTGGAGTTTTGGGGTGAAACATCATCAGTAAGGTGATGATGTATAGCTCTACCTCCCCATCTGCTTCAGGTGACATTGCCAAGGTCCTAAATAGATTCTGAATGGGATGGATAATGACCAGTAAATTGAGGTTCAGTCCAGATAAGACCAGAGTATGGCTGATTAATGATACACTTGAGCAAGGAAATCAGATTCAACCTGTTCTACATGGTGGGGGGGGGGTTGCCCTCCCTCCCAAAGGATCATGTTCTCATCTTGGAAGTGCTTTTAAATCTGGATGATCAAGTTATCTTTTGTGGCCTCTGGCACTTCGTTCAGCATCTTTGGCTGATTCAGCAGCTGTGGCCAATCCTGGAAAAACATGACCTGTACTCAGTTATTCATGCCCTTAAAGAATCTAGATTGCATTACTGCATTGTGCTCCATGTGATGTTGCTTTTGAACACGTGTCTAGAAACTACAACTGGTGTGAAATGCAAAACCTTGTTTGCCAACTGCCTCATGCCCTAGGAAACATTTCTTTACAAACTAAGCTAACTGCCAGTTAGTTTACAAGCACAATTCAAAATTTCCATTTTGACATTTAAAGCCTTAAATGGCTTAGAGGGATGGTACCTGAAAGATCCCCAGCTCCCACATGAATCTGCTCACCTCATAAGATTCTTGTCTGAGGCCCTGCTCTGTGCCCTCACATTTTCAAACAAGGTTTGCAGCAATAAGGAACAAGGCCTTTCCAGTTGTGAAGCCACTCTTCCAGAACACACTTCATTCCTTCACCATTTCTGCTCTGTTTTAGAAAGAGATTGAAATCAGTACTGCTTCCCTCAGTTTTTAATGAGGGGTGTTTTTGCTGATGTTTTTACTGCATCATATTTTGTTTTAAGGGTTAAACCACAGAGCCTAGGGCTTGCCGATCAGAAGGTCAGCGGTTCGAATCCCCGCAACAGGGTGAGCTCCCGTTGCTCGGTCCCTGCTCCTGCCAACCTAGCAGTTCGAAAGCACGTCAAAGTGCAAGTAGATAAATAGGTACCACTCTGGCGGGAAGGTAAACGGCATTTCCGTGTGCTGCTCTGGTTCACCAGAAGCGGCTTTGTCATGCTAGCCACATGACCTGGAAGCTATACGCCGGCTCCCTCGGCCAATAATGCGAGATGAGCACTGCAACCCCAGAGTCGGTCATGACTGGACCTAATGGTCAGGGGTCCCTTTACCTTTTACTTTTTACTGTGCTAGCTCCATTGTGAATCAGTTTTGTTTGAGAGGTGGAATATAAATAATTTAAATATATATTCCTTCACCAAGGATGGCACCAATAATAGTCGGCCAGTGCAGACACAATACTGCAAGTTCTCCTGACTGAGGTTAGAGGAGTAACCCACCTGAGATTTGAATATTCCTTTCCCCTTTTATCTCTTACCATCAAGGTTGTAAATTCCCCCACTTCTCTTTTGGGAATCAACATGGTTAGCACTATATATACACGAATCAGTGTTAACCACGTTTAGCTGCCAGTCTTAAGTTTATTTTATTTTTTTTTTATTTTTTTTAATAATTTTTATTAATTTTAAAATTTTATAAACATAGAACATTACATTTCGGTCAGGATTCATTACCCCCCACCTCTCACCATGGGGAGTTATTTAATCTTACCCTCCCTCTCACGGAGGTAAACCATTCATTATTTCCCCTGACCTTAAACTAAACATTATCTGGCTTCGGCCTAACCCTCTTCTCGGGTAGACCACTCTTAATTACTAAACATAATCATAGTGACTTCCTCCGCACCTCCCCAGTGGCTGCATTAAACAAAACATAATTCTGGTTCAGGTACATAGGTATACTAAACATATCTTTAACATTATTTCAAAACATAATTCTAACTCAACTACAGTATCTTAATTCTTATTTCCCCTCATCTTCTAGTTCCAGCCTCCGCGTCCTCCTCCCAAATCTTCTATAAGTTTCCTTCTGACTCCCCTTAATCTTCAGGCTCCTAACTTCGAAAGATCCTAACATAATCCTAGCTCAAAACCATGTCCGGCGTAAATACTCAAAATCCGCAAATATAATCAGTCCCAGGTTACCCACCTGCCCTGCTCAGCCCTCCCCTCACCTTTCCCCAGTCCAAGCCCAAGTGCTTGCTTGCAGTTGGGCTCCATCATCTCTTTGTCTTCTCAGCTGTTCCAACTCCCAGTTTTTAGAGAAATTCTTCTTCTCCTTCATTGGTGTCCTCTTGCGTCGAAAAGAGTAGACTTTTGTAGATGTTGTTTTCTTAATTCTTTTCTCAAGTCCAGCTATCTTGCGCCGAGAAGGAATTTTCTTGCGGCGAGGCTTGTCTTTAACCTTGAGGGGGATTTCTCCCCCTTCCATCCTTTGTGCAGCTGGCATGACATCACTGTTGTTTACGTCTCCTCTCATTCTTGCAGTCTCCGCTTGGAACTCCTTTCTCAGTTCCCAGATTTTTTCAAGGACCTTCTTCCAGCCTCCATTTTCCAAATCATCCTCCATTTTCAAAGACATAGTTGTACAAAATTCCACACCGAACCAAATCCAAAGCCAAAATCCAAATTTCCACAGCAGAATCCAACAGGTCCGATTCAGATCCTCTAGCTGTCAAAATTGTTAGTTAGTTGCCCCCCCGATCAGGGGTGTCAAAAGGATCGAATCTCTGTTGCAAAGCCAAATTCCGTTACAGTTTCAACCGCATCGGTAATAAAGTTCCTGATTTAGTGCCACAGTAGCAAGGGACGGACCTCCGTAAATTACATCCCTATACTTCACCAAATTAGTCCAAATTCTTCAGTACTGTCCTAGTACTCACGTTTAAGGTATCCAATCTTGTCCTTTTGCGGAGAAATCAGCGCGCTCAGATGAGAAGGGCTCGCAGCTTCAGCCCGACGGGCAATGGCGATCCGAGGAGCTCCGTCTCCCCGCGTCTCGCACGGCGGCCTCTACTGTGGTCACCGTGGGAGTTGGGGAGACGTTAAGAGCTATAGCCGGATCAGAAGGTCCCGGGATCAACCTCCCGGGAGTTTTGGGGGCTGCGTCGCTGTCGCAAGCACCCCTTTAAGCCGGTCGGGTCGGGGAATGCCAGCAGCGGCATGTCCCCCGACCTTCCCCTCCGGCGCGCCGACCGGAAGCCTGCTGCCAGTCTTAAGTTTAAGTTCAGACCTGAATTTGCTAATCTGGTTCTAACAACATCTCTAAACTTAAGCTGCCAGTCTTAAGTTTAGAGATGTTGTTAGAACCAGATTAGCAAATTCAGGTCTGAACTAAAAATGGTTAGGGTTAAAATCTGTTTGCATGTAACACTAACCATAGCTGGCTCCAGAAATGGAAGGGAGAAGGTCTCACATGCAACAGGGGAGGGCAAATGTATAGGGTACTTCTGATTTTGTAATCATGATCAGCCAGGGTTGTGTTTGCCTTGCACTAGCCGGGCTTGTTGTTTAACCTTGGTTAAGATTTCAAATGTGTTGTGAACCCATGGTTTAATTTGCTGAACTGCACCCTACCCCCCAATTGGCGTAGGAGGATGACCTGCTTCTCCCCTTTTAAGCAAAGAGTCTGGAGAGAACACAAAATTGCCTTAACTGTGGCTTGCTCAGTGCTGATATAACACATAACCATAGCTTCACATCCCAATTTGGGGCTAATCCTTAACTGTGTGTAGCATTTAATAATGGTTAAGTTCAATGTCTGTATAAGGGCATTTCTTGGGTTTGGTAGTATTTTATTCAGCTTGGGTGTATCCTATATTATAATCTTCAAGTGTCCCTGCGTCCACCAGCAATTTTCTGTGTGTCACGGAAGTGACGCATGACACAGATGGACGCAGGGATTGGCCAGCGGACAGGAAGTGACGGCCGCCCGCCCGCCTCCCTCACAGCCCCGCCGGAGGACGGCCGGCCCGGCCTGGAGGCAGCGACAGCGAGGAGAACGAGGAGCCCGGGCCAGGCCGTGGCGGCGGCGCCGGGGCCTCGGGCAACCAGCTCGCCCTGCCGCTGCTGCTCCTGCGGAGGGGTGGCGAGGTGGGCGCTGGCGGGCGCCGCGGAGCGCGCTCGAAGCGGGGGCCGGGAGCAGGGCGCGCCGGGTCCCCGCGAGCCGCTCTGCCGCCTCCTGCCTCCTCTTCCTCTAGAGCCCGTTAGTCAACGGGCTAACTTCAACTAGTGTAGAATATAGCAGAGGGCCGTAAAATACTTCCTTGGTTTATTCAGTTGACATTTAGGAAGGGTGTGGATCAGTGCAAATACTGCTGTATAGTAATTACTCCCCCTCCCTGCAAGGTAGAAGAATGATGAGCAAAGGAGAATTCATCTGCTCTCTGTCCTTGAGTGCCTCTAAATCCCTTGCATGTACCTGCTTTAAAGGATGCTTCAATCTGAATTTGTGTTAGGACTGACAAGCTGCATCTTTGTCAGGGAGTTTTCTGGAATGTATTTTCTCTCTGTGTGTTACATAATTTTAATCTCTTTAAATCTTTTCTCACATCCTTCCTGATTCAGATTTCCAAGCATAATGTAACAAAGCCCTTTACCCTTTGAGTTGCAAAAGATTTGTTTGGTTTTGATTTGTTTAAACTCTAATGAAAACGTACTTGCCAAACAGAAAGGTTTTTGTGATTGTCAATATAGAGATCCTGATTGATAATGGGATCCCCTCCACAGATGTGAGTACAAAAAATGTGTGTTCACAAGATGCACAACTCCAGATTTTGCCTCAAGGAAGCAACAATGCTGTGCTTTGAGTACATTGTGCAGATCTGTAATGGCTATGCAATTTTTTCTTGCTCTGTTTGCATTCTTTCTTTTTTCAAACTGTGTTTTTGCAGGAAAGGATAAATAAAGGAAGCAAATGGGCTACATCAGGGAGAAATAGAAAGCCTGTACAGGGCACAGAAAGTTTCCTTCCTACACCCAGCCTAAAGACTAAGATAAATATGGCATCTTTCCGCAACCTTTCTACCACCAGCAACACTCTGAGAAATCATTGCTCTGCGCCCCTGTACACATGTGATCTGTTATGTGGCCATAAAACTTTACCTTTGCTTTGAAAAGAGAATTTTATTAATTAAAAAAATTAAATTAATTTTATTAATTAAAAACCAATTGCACTGGCTGGCTGTTTGCTTCTGAATCCTAAACAGTTTGACACTAAATTACTTGGTGGACCACTGGCACCCATATGAGCCTGCTTCAAGCCCCAAGATCGGTCACAGAGGTCTTGCTCACAGACCTACCAGTAGTATACAGTCAGGCTGGTGGAAATACGAGACAGGGCCTTTTTGGTGATGGCAGCTTAGCAATGGAATTCCCTCCCACAAAAGGTGCATTTGGCTTCATCCCTGCTTTCTCTCAGGCAGGCCATAAAAATGTTTCTTTTCCATCAGCCTTTGGTTAGGTAGCTTGTGTGGGTTTTAAACTTGCTTTTATCATTGTTAGTACAGTCGTACCTTGGATCCTGAATGTCTTGTGACTCGAACGCCTTGGCTCCTGAACACCACAACCTGGAAGTGAGTGTTCCGGTTTGTGAACGTTCTTTGGAACCCAAACGTCTGATGTGGCTTCTGATTGGCTGCAGGAGCTTCCTGCAGCCAATCAGAAGCCACACCTTGGTTTCCAAATGTTTTGGAAGTCGAACGGATTCCATTAGATAACCAGGGTACGACTGTACTGTGGTATCCGCTGGCGCAGGTGGGCTGGGTGTTATATGCTTGTTTCGTTTTTATGCTGCTCTATTCGCTTTTAGGGGACCCAGGTGGCGCTGTGGGTTAAACCACAGAGCCTAGGGCTTGATGATCAGAAGGTCGGCGGTTCGAATCCCTGCAACGGGGTGAGCTCCTGTTGCTCAGTCCCAGCTCCTGCCCACCTAGCAGTTCGAAAGCACGTCAAAGTGCAAGTAGATAAATAGGAACCGCTCTGGTGGGAAGGTAAACGGCGTTTCTGTGCGCTGCTCTGGTTCGCCAGAAGCGGCTTTGTCATGCTGGCCACATGACCTGGAAGCTGTACACCAGCTCTCGGCCAATAAAGCGAGATGAGCGCCGCAACACCAAAGTCGGACACGACTGGACCTAATGGTCAGGGGTCCCTTTACCTTTACCTTTATTCGCTTTTAGATGCTAAAAATGTATCATTGGTGTTTAGCTCTAGTGGTTGGATTGGTAATGCTGTTTTATTGTGTTTTGTCATCATTATTTGTGAGCCACTTTGAAAGGGCTTCAGTTTTTAAAAGCAGCATAAAAATCACTTAAATAAAAATAATAATAGAGAGCGGCCACAAGCAAATCTGGCCTTCAATCCTGAAATTACAAGGCTCTTTTTCACTCTTACCTCTAACTCTTTATTTCCATTTCAGTCTCCTTTGCTCTGCATAAGCATGTCTTCTTTCCACTGCTATTGTTCTCTTCACTCTTTCTTTTATGCATTTGGCTATGCTGCTTCCTATGTTGATAACAGCTCGCTCTTTCACATCAGTCCCACAGCCTTTCCCTAACAGCCAAAGCCAAGTGTTTTTTCACTGTCGGCTCAGTTCCCCTTCTCCTCCGCCCCTTTCTTCATCCCTGTCAGGTTTTGTCCTTGCCCTTTACATTTGTCCTCTCCATTTAACAAACAATAACTTCACACTCTGCAAACATGTAAAGAGGAAAAGGCAGGCACAGATTCCTCACACTCACAGCAAGCACCTGCTGTTCTGCTGCTGATTGGGGGTTCCTGGTATATGTCCCTGCATGCTTTTAAAGGATGTATCTCTGCTTTTCCCATTTCCTACATTGGTATGTTGGGGAAACACTGGTGTCACCACTTATTGCTGCTAAAAGTGTGAAGCACCACTGAAACAGCAGTGATGGTGTTAACTGCTTTGTACTGATCAGCACGCAGAGCACACTGTCAACACTAAGTAGATGCTTAGTCAAGAAGTGGCCAGGTTAGGGGAATTGCAGAGCAGAAAGCAGGCTGCTTTTCTGCTTACAGACAACAAATGAGAGAGAAGAAGTGATGGCTATAGAAAGTGGAATATTGGGTGCTTAGTATCTGTTGCCTTCAGGCAGAATTTGCAGTAGCTCTTTCGCTTGATGCTCTTGTGCAGGGGTCAGCAACCTTTTTCAGCAGGGGGCCAGTCCTTCAGACCTTGCGGGGGGCTGGACTATATTTTTTTGGGGGGGGGGATGAACAAATTCCTGTGCCCCACAAATAACCCAGAGATGCATTTTAAATAAAAGCACACATTCTACTCATGTAAAAACACCAGGCAGGCCCCACAAATAACCCAGAGATGCATTTTAAATAAAAGCACACATTCAACTCATGTAAAAATATGCTGATTCCCAGACCATCCGTGGGCCGGATTTAGAAGGCAATTGGGCTGGATCCAGCCCCCGGGCCTTAGTTTGCCTGCCCATGTTCTTGTGGAAGTGAGAGCATGTGTTTGGCATGTGTGAGGCCTCAGTATCTCCAGTTAAAATGGTTTTTTTATAAAAAAAATAGTAAGGCTGGTGAATATTATGGCATGGTCTTTAGGGCACATGATGAAGCTACTTTGCTAAAGCTAAGCAGGTTTGAGTCTATGCCTAGGTGGGGGAACCTGGAAACTCCCATGCATATTGCTTTGAGTTCCATGAAGGAAGAAGGGTGGGACAGAAATGTAATAAAAAGAATAAATAGACTTGTCCAGATCTCTTTCTGGGCAAGTCTCCTATTAAATGTGATGCTTCTCCCTCTTCAAATTGATTAGTTGTCCCGGGTAGAGCTAGCTATAGCAGAATTGCTAGAGGGTGTGACATTAGAGAAACAAGCTAGAATTGTCATGTTCTGTACAATGTTGGCAAGATTGACAGGTTGAAAGAGTGAATGACATGTACTTCTAAATGTAACAAGAATATGGGTGAGCAAGCTTCCAGAATCTTGAAAGGTTATTGTCAAGAACATAAAGAACCGCCCTTTTATTTATTTCTGATGATGAGGACAGATTTAAATTGTTGCAAAGCGGAAAGAAAAGATCAGCAACTTGGCTCACTTACTAGAGTCCATTTGCTCTGCAGGCGTTTTGTGCAGTTTGGCAACTCTGCTTGTCGAGTAGTTGAGTTTGGATAGTTTGGATTTTGTTTTTTGTGGTGCTACAAACGTTGCATTAAAGTAGAAACTTGGAACTTAATGGCTTTGAGATCCTGTCTTAGCCTTCTGGTCTCAAATTCTGCAGGTTTACCATGAGTCAAATATACCGGGCAAGATACTCATTTCTGCTGTGCTCAAAATCTACATGGGGGCTCTGATGTGCATATAAAACTCAGCATGAGTTTCCCTGTTCTCTTCAGTACAAAGGACAGCTCCGTGTGTGTAAGGCAGGATGCTGACTTTAAGAGAAAGTTATTACATTCTTGCTTTCATGGCACACTTTGTGTACGCTAGTTACTGGGCTAGAGCTATAATATCTGTTAAAATGCTTGATCTAATAAATTGGTCTGCTGTTTCTGAGATGCTCTTGCAATCTACTTTGTCAGCATTTCAGCACCAGTTAAATGACAATCCGTCTGAGATTACGACTGCTGCTGTTACCGTATCATAGATAACAATGGCCAGGGTAGTCCGGAGGGTGAAATTGCTGCTGGTGAAAAGCATTTCATGCTACAGAAGCCACTTGTACCTTCAGAGATGAGACTGGATCTAACAGCACCCCCAAGCTACAAATCTGACCCCTAAGCGGTCATGCAATTCTGCCCAGAACAGAACAGACTGAATCTTGTCTCCCTGGGTAAACAAGCCATTCACCCAAAGTACGGTATCTGTTTGCTTGTCTGGAGTTAGTTTCTGTTTACTGACCCTCTCCCAGTCCAGTACTGATCTCAGGTACTGGTTCATCGCATCAACTGCATCACCTGAATTGGCAAACAAGGGTGAAACAGAATTATGTTTCACCGGTATACAGACAGTGCACCTCAGTTTTCTGTTCCACTGAGAAACTACTGTAATCAGTGGTTCCATGTAGATTTACTGTAACTGCAACTTTTATACCATAACATATATGGTTGTATCCAGTGCTAGTCATACTCGGAGTAGACACACTGAAATTACTGAACAGGTTCATTATTTGCCAGATTACATTGGAGCACATTCTGTAGCAAGGATAATTCCTCCCACTGGAACTTGATAGATAGGGCCTTCAGAGCCATACATCCCATAATAGCTAGCCTGTACACTTGATATAGCATTGGCTTCATCTCCCTTCCTCCCATCCGCTCCACAAACATGGGACACATCCTTAAAATAATTAGTCATTTCTTAGTGGCTCTTGTGAAATCACCTAAGGTAAAGACACTTTTACCGTGTGTGTGTGTGGATGGTAGTAATCATGGTGAGATATTCAGTCTTGTGGACTAAACAGTGTAACAGACTTTGAAGATTGCCGTTGGAGGCGAAGAAGGCAATCCCCTGACATGGTCAGAGCAGCTGTATGTTTATGGCAATCAATAAGCACACAAGTGTTTCCCTTGTTTGTTAGTAGTACATTTTCCACTTGGCCATAGTGGCTGTGGAAACTCATCTTCATGAATGCCTTGAAGCAGCAGGGACAGAGCAAATCAAGTGTTGATTATTCATAGCAATGGAAGAAATGGTAACCAAAGAGAATCAAGGCTTACCTTTGCTCTTCTTTGTCTTTTCTGTGTTTCTGATTGATGTAGTGGAGCTTTCCATGTTGAAGATGGTGCTGTTAATGCATAAATATATGGCACGTGCCGTGTGTACTGGCAATTAGTACTGCTGCAGAAAACAAGACCTAGTTTCCCATCTGCCATCTCTTGGCTAGATGGTTCTTCAGAGCATTGCCTGCTCTCTGTGTTTGACACCTAAATCTCTTAGCTGATTTTGACTTACTGATACAAGTGACAAGCTACCTGGAAAGGGTTAGGTGTCCTACCTTTGCACAGATTTAAGGGATTATTTGACTCTGTTAAAGAGAGCATGCTGCTTATCTGAAGGACTCACGTTGGTTACCAATAAAGGAGATGCTACTTGTGTAATTTGGGCTCCTGCCAAACAGTAGGATGAAGTCAGAAAGGCTTTATGCCTTGGAGAGGGCTTCCTTGTTCATCATTATCTCCACAGGCAGCTGGGTTTTGTTTTTATTTTTAAATTGTACAGAACCTAGAAAACTGTAGACATTATTATTATTATTATTATTATTATTATTATTATTATTAATATAATTGATGCTGATGCATTGCTGCTTGTCCTATTCTCATTATAGGGTGAACAGTTCTTCTAAGATTTATCCTTTTTCTTTTTAATGAAAATGATTTCTGTACATATGCATGTGCACGCACACACACACACAAATATACCCCTCTGATTTTTGGGCGTGGGGAAACTTGTTCTGCATTCCAAACCGTCTCTTACTGAAATCCATTGGAGTAGTCTTTTGTTCTTTCTCCTCCTGCTACATCCAGCCATGTGGAATAGATAGATAGATAGATGATAGATATGGGCAAGCCGTCTTCAAGGCTATGCTTTGAACTATCATTTTAATTCCGTTTGCCCAGCTGGATGCCTGTCAATAGCAAGTTGGAAGGAAAAACTGATCTAATGCTGCATTTCTCAGCAGGGGACTTGATTGTGGTTTACTGAATCCCAGTGGCATCCTCAATTAATTTCAAATTTAGAGTCTTTAGCTGTAAAAGTAGTAACAAGTGGATTTCCTTTCACTGATGGAAATGGTTTCAGTCCCATTTTGGAAACTGTTAGCAAACAGTATGTTTCACATTGCTAGCATTGCAAATGTAATGGTAATTTAGAAATGGTGCTGTTCTGCTCTCCCTCACACTCCCCAAAACACACACACACACAGCAGAATACCCTGCCGCTTGCTATCTTTAGAGTTGTCACAGCAAGGCATGAGTCTTCCTGTTACAAAAGGCATCCAGAGTTGACATCTTTAGGGCATTCCCGGATAATGCTAGTTTACATAGATGCTGTACATATGTGAAGCCAAGGTACCTCGCAATGGCCATAATCAAAACAGTAAAAACTTCAATGAAATCAATCTGAAAAACCAAGTAGTCTACCATAAACCAATTAACAGAGAACACAGCATAATAGCGGGGGCTCAAACAGCCACCCAGAAAGCCTCATGACTAGGTGGCAAAACAAAATTTAGGGGGAGGCCATGCCATGATGTTGATGCCATGACATTATGCACTGTTCCTCTCGTTGAGAGCCAGTGTGGTGTAGTGGTTAAGAGCGGTAGACATAATCTGGTGAACCGGGTTCGCGTCTCCGCTCCTCCACATGCAGCTGCTGTGTGACCTTGGGCTAGTCACACTTCTTTGAAGTCTCTCAGCCCCACTCACCTCACAGAGTGTTTGTTGTGGGGGAGGAAGGGAAAGGAGAATGTTAGCCACTTTGAGACTCCTTCGGGTAGTGATAAAGCAGGGTATCAAATCCAAACTCCTCCTCCTCCTCCTCCTCCTCCTCCTCCTCCTCTTCTTCTTCACCAGCTGCAATTTAGTCAGCTTGGGAATCTGGAGCAGTACCCCCAATACTGATCAAAGGAGAGAATTAACCAGGTCCCAAGAAATTAGGGCAGGAGTGGGGAATGAGTGGGGAATCTTTTTTCAGTCCACAGTCTGCATTCTCTTCTGGGGCAACCTTTCAAGGGCCACATGCAAGCGGTGGACAAGGCCAGAGGCAAAAATGGGCAGAGCAACAAACGTAAACGTCACCTTTGTATATAGACTAATTTCTACACACATTCGTACACCCTGCTCTTCCCTCCATCCAGGAGAGCAAGAGGCATTATTGGAGTTCAGGGATACATTCCATCCGGGCAAAAGCACTCCGGGTGAAAAGCAGAACCAGTGAGAGGTGTGGCCTGGGAGCATCACCTGGGGAAAGTCTGAGGGGCAAATAAAGAGGCATTGGGGCCTCATTTGGCACCCAGGCCTGAGGCTTCCCACCCCTTTCTTAAGGCTGTAAATGAAAGAACTAGAACTTGAATTGAGTCCAGAAATGCATGGCTAGCCAATGAAGATAAGAGCACCAGGATAAAATCTGTGACAATATGGCAGCTGCATTTTGGACTGATTTAAAGCTTCTGGGTGTTTACAAGTGCAGCCCCATGTAGAGTGCATTACAGTAGACTAGTGTAGATTTTAGCTTTCATACTCTCCGAAACTTCCTAGATAACATCCGATATACCAGAGAAAGCTGAAGCTCAGGTAAGACCTGCCTTTAGAGCAAATTCCTACCCTCTTGCAATCAGCCATGCTCTGTTTTTGGCAGTTTATGTGGTTAGAGGGCTGGTTCCTGTCCCTCTTTAGTGAACAAATACAGGCAGCAACAGGATCATTGTATTTGGGCTGATATCTTACCAATCAAAGTTAAGCTAACGGAAGTACTTTTCCTTTCTTTTTTTAATCTCATTGTTTTCAATTCCTGCTTTCTACACAATACCACCAAGCTGAACTCAGCTTAAATCCGGACCATATTTAATCCTTCTGTCAGTTAAAACCTGATGTGCACATGCCTTTTAGAACTGTGGAAGCAAAACTCAAACATCTTAAGGAGCCAATAATTCTACTGTCACACTGTTCAGAGTGTGTGAAGTGTGTTTTGTTTTGTTTAAAAAAGGAAATGACTTTTAATTCCCATGGGAATTTGATTATTTGCAGATAAACCGCTTTAGCAAAGTGGAAGATCGGGCAATTTTTATCACTGACAGACACCTTTATAAGATGGATCCAACAAAGCACTACAAAGTGATGAAAACCATCCCACTGTACAATGTAAGTATTGGAGCTGGAGCTAAGACTCCACAGTATGAAATTGCTAATGATCCAATTTCTCTGTTGTAAAATTGATAAGAACTCTGGTCAGAAAAGTGCATAGAGTTATTTTATCTGTATATCACCCACAAGTATGTGTGTGTGTGTGTGTATATAAAAACTTGCAATCCACTCTTTGTCAAAAAAAACCCAGGGTGGGTTACATCAATAGTGGGAGTGCAGTTCATAATTAGCATATTGTTGCTGGGAAGCTTCAGTTGGTGGTGGAACTACCAAGAGGACATGCCCAGCAGATCTCAAGTCGCAGACAGAATGGTATAAGTGCCAGCTCTTAAGGTAACAGGACTCTTAAGCCATTCAGGTTTATAGGTCAATACCAAAACCTGAACTCAGGCTCAGTAGCAAATAGGCAGTCAGTGCAGATCTTTAAGCACCAGTGTTTATGGTCTTTAGCTTTCAGGACCATCAGAATATTGACAACTGTATTTTGCGCTATCTGCAATCTCTAAACCATGGGTAGGCAAACTTGGGGCTGGATCTGGCCCAGTCACCTTCTAAATCTGGCCTGCAGACGGTCTGGGAATCAGCATGTTTTTACATGAGTAGAATGTGTCCTTTTATTTAAAATGCGTCTCTGGGTTATTTGTGGGGCATAGGAATTCATTCATTTACTCCCCCCCAAAAATAGTCCGCCCCCGTAACAAAGTCTGAGGGATGGTGGACCAGCCCCCTGCTGAAAAGGTTTGCTGACCCCTGCCAGGTCTAAACCATCTTCAAGGGCAGCTCCATGTAGAATGTTTTGCAGTAGTCTAAACAAAATGTTTCTGGAACCTGGATCACTCTGACCGGGCTATCCCTGTCCAGGAGTGGCAGTAATTAGATCTGAAAATAGGCATTCCATGTCACCAAAGTCATTTGGGCTCCTGGTGACAAAGAATCTAGGAGCACCTACCAACTACAAACCTGGTCCTTCAAAGGGAACGCAGCCCCTCCCTAATTCCCAGACCCAGAAACCACCAATCTGCAGTACTTCTAGCATGTCAGGGTTGAGCTTCGGTTTACCGACTCTCGTTGCCTCCAGTACTAGTCAATAACCTGCATGATGCTCTTGTCAATAAGCCTGCATGATGGCAGGAGAATGGGGGGCGCTATTGTTCTTCTTCCTTCCCTAAAGGCTTAGAGGCACAGAGGAGGTTTGGAATCTTGTTCTGTTGCAGTTTCTACTTCCAGCATGTACAGAAAGCGCTAATGACTCCTAATCTCATTCTGTAGCACGGATAGGAAGTCTCTACAGCCAGCCGAAGGGCCAAACTAGATGGCATGGAAAATCCATGAGCAAAATTTCCTGCTGTCTTTTTTTAAAAAAATTTTTTTACTTGGAAAGCCCCGTGTGGCTGATTTGAAGATCAAGGAAGTAGGACTAGTTTGTTCTGAACTCCTTTCCTCCTGAACAAGCAGCTGTGTTTCCACACACTGAGCTATCTGTGTGTTCTTCCCCTACCCTCAGCCCCACCCCATGAACTAATTCTTTCCAGAGGAGTGGTGCAATTTATATCGGGGTAAATGAAACACGTACATCTCTGCTTTCGCAATCTTCAAAGCAATCTTCAAAGCGACTGCATGGGCCTGCTATTTCAGTATTTTTGAAAGGGGGTAAGATCTTGATCACAGCTCTCCCTTCCCGTTGGCCACTGACTCGCAACTGTGTTGGTCTCTTGTGGGTCAGCTTGTCCCTTAAAGAATTTCTTTCAAAAGTGTGATACTCAGCTGGGGGTTTGTGCCCACAAGGCCTGAAGAAGTTTAACTCATGCTGAAAGGCTGGTAGACGGACTGCTGCGAAGGAAGCAGAGCAAGACCTTCCTTACCACTTTTTCTGATGCACTACAACTTGCTTATTGCAAACTTGGGCTATAAGTTTGTAACCCATGGGTACGCAAACTAAGGTCTGGGGACCGGATCCGGCCAAATCACCTTCTAAATCCGGCCTGCGGACAGTCCGGGAATCAGCATGTTTTCACATGAGTAGAATGTGTCCTTTTATTTAAAATGCATCTCTGGGTTATTTGTGGGGCATAGGAATTCGTTCATTATTTTATTTTACTTTTTGAAAATATAGTCCGGCCCCCCACAAGGTCTAAGGGTTCAGTCGACCGGCCCCCTGCTGAAGAAGTTTGCTGACCCCATGGGTGTGACCCATCCTCTTCTACCTGCCCCATTTGATCCATTCCCCCTTATCTCCCCTCTGACCCTACTCCCACCAACAACCAGGTGGTGCCACCTTTTATTTTTATTTTCACGGAGTGGCCTTGCACACCGCAGAGCAAAGCACTCGCCTCCAGCTGCCCAATGTTCCAGAATGACTCTCGCACCCTTGTGCTCACCAGAGGATGTTATCAATGACTCAAAAGTATTTACGAATTAAACCATAACTTGTCCTGCTTCTTGCTGAGATAAAATATTTGTCCCTGGTAATCTCGCCTCCCCCCAATAAATCATTTTTCTCCTCCTCCCACAGTCCACCAGGGTTTCTTCCCCTGGGGAAAAAATCCTCCTTGTCTCCAGAACAGCTAGAGGACATTCCCCATCCTTTATTTACATGCTTTTAATTTTTCCAAGGGACGCGGGTGGCGCTGTGGGTTAAACCACAGAGCCTAGGGCTTGCCGATCAGAAGGTCAGCGGTTCGAATCCCCGCGACAGGGTGAGCTCCCGTTGCTCGGTCCCAGCTCCTGTCAACCTAGCAGTTCGAAAGCACGTCAAAGTGCAAGTAGATAAATAGGTACCGCTCTGGCAGGAAGGTAAATGGCGTTTCTGTGCGCTGCTCTGGTTCTCCAGAAGCGGCTTAGTCATGCTGGCCACATGACCTGGAAAAACTGCAGACAAACGTCAGCTCCCTCGGCCAGTAAAGCGAGATGAGCGCCGCAACCCCAGAGTTGTCCGCGACTGGACCTAATGGTCAGGGGTCCCTTTACCTTTACCTTTAATTTTTCCAAACAAAACTATCAGCAGCCTGCTATGCAGGATTTCTGACTCCCCCTTGCTCTATATCAAAACTACAGAGTGCATGGGCACCCTCCCCACCCCACCCCACCCAGCGGCAAAAAAAATTTAATCTTGCCTTTTTAACAAGCTAGCTGCTAGGGCCAGCTTCACTAAATGTGAAGGCCAGCTCCAACTTGAATTCCATTGCATCCTATATAATAAAGTCCCTGTGTCCCTGCGTGCGTCCGTGTGTCAGTGGTTTTTTGCCACTGCGCATGTTCCACATGGACGCAGGGATTGGACAGCAGAGACTTGGAGTGCAGAGGCGGGTCGCCCCTCGCCCAATCAGCGTGGCCCGGCAGTTGCTGAGAATATGGCGGCCGCTGCGGCCGTTGCTTGCTCGGCCTGCGGGAGCTGCGCCTGCTGCAGGCAGCGCTCGGGCGCCGAGGGAGAGGACGCGGCTTCCCCTCCAGCGCCAGGCCACGTCCGTGGAGTGGAGCGGAGGGAGCATGTGGTCCGGCGGGGCAGGGGCCATGTCGGGCACGGAGCCTCCGAAGCTGGCGCCGGTGCCGCGGGGCCTCCTGAACCGGCGGAGCTGAGGCGGCGCTGCTGCTGCTCGCAGCTCGGCCCTGAGGAGAAGGAGGAGGAGGCGGTGGCGGCGGCGGTGACCGAGGTGAGAGAGAGAGCAGGCGGGCGGGCGCTGCGAGAAGGGGCGGCGTTTGCGGTCCTGCCTCTTGGCCTGCGGGGGGGGGTGTTCTAGCGCCCGTTACTTCAATGGGCTGAACGTCCACTAGTCTTTATATAATAAGCAACTGAGAGGAATGGCTGAAATGATTGGTTCAAATGATTAGACACCTGTCCCAATTAAGTGATGTTCATTAAATTTATATCCCACTTTTCATTTCCAAAGGAAGCTTAGTGTTCCTGGTGGTCATTGGCTCCTAGTCCCTTCCTCCACCATCATGCTCTTTTATGAAACTGCACATGAACAGTGGCTGTCATATGATGTTTAAAACACATTGCTTTGCCTATGATGGCTAGTACATTAGCTTCACATGTGCATTTGGTAGTATAATCAGATTTGGCCACTGAGGCACCCAGGTGAACTCCCAATGAATTGCGAGCCAGCTCAGCTTGCCTTGCTTTCAGGGATCTGTTTTAACAAGGTAGGAAAAAAATTAATATAGGAAGGAATTTCAGTTAGCTCATAAAAAAAAACCAACCAAGGACCTAGGAAGTGGGAAATAATGTGGTACAGAGTGGACAAAGGACAAAAATTAAACACTCTCTATGGTGCTGGAATGTTGCAGTTTTATTTCACTATCCCTGCTTGCAAAGAAACAAAAGGAATTGCCTAGTAATAAGTAGATAGTATGCATATTGCCAGTGGCCTTCCTGGAGGAACTGCACTTTTCATTGTCTAGTACTTCTAAGCACATCTCACTGAAATAAATGTAAATGAGACAAATTAGCTCTTGTTTTGTGCTGGAAAATGTTTCCTGAGCTGCTACCGGTATGTCTGTGGGGGTGGATTTGAAAGGAAATAAGTTTTCAAAGAGCCACCCTGATCCAATGCTCGGTAGGTCACCAATGTGCTTATGGATCTGTGTGAGCCAGTTTTCTGCATGATGGAGTTTCTTAAATGCCAAATTGTCACTTCATGCACACTTCCATCAATATTTATTTGTTTGTTTGTTTACTATCCCATCCTACTACATCATGTTTACTATCCCATCCTTCATCAATCCACAATCCTAGGGTGGGTTACATCATAAAATATATACAATGGTGATAATACATTGGGGGACTGGTGTGTGAAATCTTTCCAGCCTGCCGAAATTAACCTTATTTTCCTCATCTGTATTTTTGACAACGTTTTGTTGCCCATATTATCAAGCTCGGGTTTGTTTTAGGAGCTGCCCATTACCGGTGATTTTTTTTAACACATATGGGCTCTTACCTAATATCTTTGTATGTAGTGAAAGTGGGGGAGCATCGATATCTGGATAATCGTGGGGGGGGATGGGTTTCCCCCTTGCTCTTCATGGAAAAGCTCCATTATTTGGACTGACGGAGATGCTTTCACCAAGAACATGGACCATTTATATTTGAGCCCTGGTGTTTATTTCTCTGCCTCACCTAAAAAGATGTGCTTCATTTACATCTGTAAGATGGATTGGCCTTGTAGAGGTGTACAGGAGCTAGCCTCCTCAAAGCGCATCTGCATGCCAGCAGCGCTCACAATCACTGTTTGCAAAGCTGCCCTGTCAACATAGCAACATCCCTTGGGAAGGCGTTGCCATGGAGATCTCAGGCGGTCAGCTGATGCCTGGTCCTGCCGAAGCTTGTTTTCCCAGCTCAAGAAGCCATTCTGTCACTCCTAACCTTTTTTTTTTAAGCCATTCCAAATGGGGAGTAATATCCCTCGGTGTGCCTTTGACTTGTGGCAGTAAAAATCCCGGTGACTTGAAACCTCTGGTGGGGTTCTTGTGCCTGGTGTTGCCAGCCAAGTTGGCATATGCCAGGAACTGAAGGATAGCAATAAATAAATGCATTAACATGGAAAGATATGATCCTAGGATTGAGAAAGTCTGTAGCTGGTGTACAGATAACTAGGAAATAATAATACATTCTGGAAAACGGGGGAAATGAAGATAATTTTCTCTTATTTCACACATGCCTGTTACTATCACTTTGCATGCTTGTTTTGTTAAATTGAATCAGGATACGTTCCTGCGTCCAATTTTGGCATTTTGAGAATGTAGATTCAGTGGATTCGTGCAGAGTTTGGTACCTCACAAAGCAGTGGTACAATTGCTTCACCATGCACCTGCCTTACAGAGCAAATCACAATTACCCACACCAAGATGCCAAAAACAGATTTAAATCATTTATTTAAACTAATCTACCCTGCTGAAGACGCCCCCTGTAGCAGATTGTTGCAGCTAAATGTGGGTTGATAGTCTGCTGCATACCAACCATTCACCTTTTTATGTTAAAGGTATCTCCTTGTTCTAAAACTAAGTAGCAAATGTAGTACTATCCAGAAGTCACAGTAGTACAACTGACCATTGACTTATTGGAGGGCACCAAATTGACTTTCCCCATTCTAAAGGCGTATAGTCTTAAATTTTTTTCAGGATTGAAACCTAGAGAACAATAACTTTGTCCCAACTGTTTGCTAGGGGACACAACAGTTGGCACTGGGCATTGCCCTTGGAATTGGCCTGGATGGAGAGGGGAAGGAAGATCAGGAGTGGGTATTGGGTTAGAATTCTCTCCTGCCTGACCCCAGCTCATAACTCCCCATATTTGTTGGAAGAAGGTACAGACCAAACACAGAATTCTTGTGTTTAAATGTGGGGTCTCTTGATCCCTTGCAAGAGAATGCCTGGTCACAGAGCGTTCAGCCTTTCCGCCTGCTTTCAGTCTCATCCCCTTGATTAGAATCCTAGAAATACAATTGAACACACCTAGACCCTGCTTTTGGAGGCTTTCATAACAACAATTTCTAGAAGTATGCACTGCTGTTTGGGGAATTTCTTTTTACATGAGCTTTCTGGTGCACTGAAAATTTCTTGAAGTCTTAACCTTTCTCTCCAGCAAGGGGGAAATGGCAGAGAGGTGTTGAAAGGTGTCAGAAATGAGACAGTCTATTTTTTCATGCTAAAACAAAGAACAGTCCTTGAAGGTTGAGTTTTTTCTTAAGTTCCTTGAAGAAACGAGCAGTCAGTCTGATCCAATTATAGCCATTCTAAATAGCTAGGAATTCTCATCTGAGTACACTTTTGTCAATGCTTGACGTTTCACTACAAAAATAAATAGCAATTACTGGGTTTTTGCCTGAAGAATTATGCTTTCCTCTGGGATGTTTGAGTGATCAAAGCTGTATCAGCTTTTAAAATTTAAAGCTTATACCCTCTAATACACTATATTATATGTATGTGTGTGTATTGTGTGTGTGTGTGTGTGTGTGTATAAATAAGAATTCTGGGGCAAAGCTGTTTCAAGCCTTTGAATAGAATAGAAGAAGAATATTTTTATTGTCATTGTCCCCTTCGGGGACAACGAAATTACTTGGCTGCTCCATCCACCCAGATAGGGCACTCCACTCAAAAACAAAACAACTACAAAAACACTGATTAAAACCATACACACTGATTAAAACCATACACACTAATTAAAACATAACTGGTAAGAGTAGATGACTTCAAAGTCCAGGCTTCCCATTCAAGGCCGCGATTGCTCTGGAGAAGAAGCTGTTTCTAAGACGGCTTGTTCTTGTTGTCATCGTCCTGTATCTCCGTCCCGATGGCAAAAGTTCAAATAGACGGTGACCAGGATGTGATGGATCTTTCACTATGTCCAGTGCCTTTCTGTGGCACCTCATGGCATAAATCTGCTCTAAGGTGGAGAGCGAGCAGCCAACAATGCTCTCTGCTGCCTTAACAACTCTGTCCAACCCCATCCTGTCCTTGGTAGTACAGCTTCCGTACCACACACATAAGCCATAAGTGAGCACGCTCTCAATGGCACAGTGATAGAAGGCAAGCAGCAGCTTCTGTGGAAGATAATTAATTTAATCATTGATTATTAGACAAAAGCTTGTGTGTGCCAAACACAATCCAGAATATAGAAATGTATTAGCTTTTTCTACGACTCTGACTAGCAGAAATGCACTGTAAGCAGAATCAAAGCCCCATCACCAATACTTGGCCAATCAGTAACCTCTTTGTTATTATCAAGAGAGCCATTGTATGGTAGCATGCGCAAATATTTCAATCTCTGTTCTGTCTCACCTGATTTATTGCTACATTTGCACAAAACTTTTAACTCGTTAGTATTTTTTTTATAAAACACATATGCCTCTTTTAAAAAATGAATAGCGAAGGGAGGAGGATTAATTCGCATTTGCTGAACCAAGACACGCACTGAAATGAAGTTATCCTTTGGAGTTGACACGTACCTAGATTTTGCAATGCGGTTCTCCAATCAAAAGAGCATAGAAAATGTCTGCATTAGTAAAAATGTTTACAGGAATGTAAGATTTATGGGGGAAATGCTTCAAAAATGGATACACCAGAAGAATATATGCATAAAATTTTCATGTATATGAATTTTCATGTGCCAATGCAGAAACAGGATGGACTGAGCTTAAGAATGGAAAATGAGAAATGGAGAGAAACCAAAATGGGCAGATTTCACCCACCCCTACCCCCAAGGCTGTACACCTGCAGTATATAGTCTGGGATGTGTGTACTGTTCTGCTAAAAAAAAAAAAAGGTCTCCGTACTGTGTTCAGAATATGTTATGCCATGCAAATGCATTTTCATATATTGTTACCAGTTGTCAATTTCTGTGTTCTGTGTGACGAACACATTTTGTGGGAAATGTGTGTGTAAGTTTGGAGATGAACTAAAAATTCATAACAACATAGGAGTCTTGGTAGCCCGATCTGATCCAGCAGTCTGGTCAGCCAGATGCCCACGGGAAGATACAGATGAGTATGGGCACAGTGGCACTCTGATCATAATCCCAAGTGCCTAGTGTTCAGATGCAGGAGATGAAATATGTTCATCATGACAAGTAGCCATTGATAGCTTTTACAGGGGACTAGATAATTTCATGGAGGGATAAGGCTATCTAAACTGGTAGCAAATTCCAAGGTTTAACTAAGTGTGAAGAAATACTTCCTATCGTCTGCTCTGAATCTCTTGCTGTCCAGCTTCATTGAATGACTCCAGAGTCTCCTATTTGGTGTGTGTCTGTGTGAGAGATACTACCTGTCCACTTTCCCCACACCATGCAAATACATCATTATCCCCTCTCCCCATATTCATCTAAAAAGCTCCAAATGTTATAAACGTTCCTCAAAGGGGAGTTGCTCTTGCCCCTTGGTGAGTTTGGTTGCCCTTTTCTGCACCGCAGGCAGAGAGTGGGACTCCAGATACTTTTTATAAATGGCTCAGAGCCGCAATACCTCAAGGACCGCCTCTTTCCATATGAACCTAACCGAACCCTGAGATCATCTTCTGATTCCCTTCTTTGTGTGCCTCCTCCTTGAGAGGTCTGGAGGGAGGCAACACAAGAACAGGCCTTCTCTGCAGTGGTTCCCTGTCTATGGAATGCTCTCCCCAGGAAAGTTCGCCTGACGCCTTCATCATACACCTTTAGATGCCAGGCAAAAACGTTCCTTTATAACCAGGCCTTTGGTTGATTTGATTGACATCCGATGCCCTTTTAAAATGTGGAGGGTTTTTTGGGGGGAGGGGGATTATTGGGTTGTTGTTTTTATTTTGATTCTATATTTTATGGTTTTGTGTTCTGGTTTTGTTCTGTGAGCCACCCTGAGACCTCCGGGTATAGGGCGGTATATAAATTCAATTAGTAGTAATAATTCTATTCAGTGCTTTTTTTCTGGGGGGATGCAGGGATATGCATACCCCTATACATTTTGTGAATCTATAAGTTTGGCCTCATTGAGGGGCAGTATTTCAATATGAGTAGGAAAATTAGAGTACCCTTAATATTTTTTTAGGGGAAAAAACCCTGATTCTAATAATTATAAATATATCATGCAGTGTAACTGAAACAAAGCTTCCTAATATATTTCTAGTATGCTTAGCATGCTTCGTAAGTACTTGAGGTACAAGTGTGAAATTTAATGTATGCCTTGCTTTTAAGGTTCTGTTTAATTGTTCAACTGCCTGTAGGCACTTCTATATTATACAAAGTCATATTTGAAATACTAATGTCAAAACATATAGTGTGGTGCTACTAGTAAATGTACCTGAGTCCCTTTGTTATGTCTGCTTTGAGGTCACTTGAGAGGCAAAAGCCAGGCACTTGCCCTGTTAAAGTCTGGTTAACCAGATATGGCTGTCATTCCAGAAACGGGTGGTAGGGGAAGGTGTCTGTATTTGTAATCTAATTTTCTATGACTACTGCAAAACATCCACGAAGGCATGGAACTTGGTTAGCCTTAACGTTTCCCCTCTTTCTTCGCTCAGCTGACGGGATTGAGTGTCTCCAATGGAAAAGACCAGCTTGCAGTTTTCCACACAAAAGACAACAAGGACCTAATTGTGTGCCTCCTCAGCATGCATCCAGTCAATGAGAGCAAGATCGGAGAGTTGATTGGAGTCCTGGCAAATCACTTCAAAAGGTGAGTTTGAGTACACATCCCCAAATCTTGCTTTGGGATGGCTTTTGACTCCATTTCTATAAACATCTGGATATCTCTCTAGAGTTTGACTCCTCAGGGCTTGCACAAACCTGTATTTTGACCACGTAAGTAGCTCTTTTTGGCTACCCAACAGATGTGTCAACTGTAAGCCCAAACCCTAGGTGTTGTGACACCATGCATCCGTGTCTGAAGTGTTTTTCCCATATGTGCTTCAGGTTTGACTATGTAGGACCAGAATGACTGCTGATAGTTGTCCCATGTCTGGAAAGAAGCAGTATTTGGTCTCAGCTCGTCTGTGCCCTTTAATTCCCAACAGCCTATTCCTTTGCACCTTCTATTTTCCACTTGCACCCACTAATTATGTGTATAATTTGAAAAGCACTCAGCTTTTGTCTCTAAGTTCTTTCACACCCAGAATCATTTTGACTTGATTAACAATAGCTGCTACTACGCGGCTCTCCCGTTTATTACTCATCCTAGCTTTCCCTTAATCAGGCATGGCCAAACTTGGCCCTCCAGCTGTTTTGGGACTACATCTCTCATCATCCCTAGCTAACAGGACCAGTGGTCAGGGATGATGGGAATTGTAGTCCCAAAACAGCTGGAGGGCCAAGTTTGGCTATGCCTGCCTTCAGCGAATTCCCTTAAGAGGTTCAAGCTTGAAATATGACCAGCTTTGGTCAGTAAAAGTTGGTGTCTACATTGTTAATAGAGTTCAATATAATATGTTGTTATGGATGGAAATCCAAAATGGTCATTCTTGTTGCAAAGTGGAGTCTTGCCTCCTACATCTTTGACATGGTTTCATAGTAATCTACTCTTTATTAAAACATACCACAGGAGCCCAGTATAACTTATGTGGAACCTTTTGCTGAACCTCGTCTCAAATTTAAATTAGTAGAAAATTCTATGACATTTGAGTGCCTCCTTCCAATGCACTGAGGTTTCCCCACTCCAGAATATACCATTTTGTGTGTGTGTGAGAGAATATCACGTGAAGCAAGCTTTGACACCTGTCTCAGTCCAGTGCTTGAGACCTGTGGTAGATGCTGTCAGCATATGACAGCATCCACAACCTGGGAATGGCTTTGGCTGGCCAACTAAACCAGGTGAGGGTAGCTGATGAGTCTCAAACCCTAAGTGAGTTAGTGACTTCCCCTGCATGCAAAGACAGGCTCCGGCAGATTAAGCAGATGTGACCAATAATGGGCCCAACAATCAAGAAGGTGGTTTCCTCACATGCTATAGAAGGAAGTGAGAGGCAGATGGGGCTTTTCAACCGGGGAAGGTGGCGCATCTAGGAGAAGGAAAACTCTGGTCCTAAACTTCTGCTGCTTTGTGGGATATTTTTGGGAAAATAAAAGACTAAGGAGTAAACCCTACACAAATCCGGAGTGGAGTCCCTAAGACGGTTGGATGGCGTCTTGTATGCCTCTTTCTGGCAAATCCTGCAGCCAGGCTGGTGCCAAATGTATTGCTCTGCTTTCCTTTGGACCGTATCACCAAAGGTCCAAGAGATCCAAGGTCCAAGAGAGGAGATTTGTTGTCTGGGCCACCCAGGACCTCCATACACACTGCCCAGGCTTGTGCCCCAGAGAGATGCCAACACAGTGGTTTGACTTCACCCCTGGAGGCGCACTCCTTTGTCTCTTGAGACAATAGATACCAACAAGTTTGTGCTGCAGGAAATTATACAGATGCCCAGTAGAGAGCGCTAGTGAGGTGGGAGAAACTGCAATGATGGGAGCTTGAGATCTGCTAATTCCTGACTTCCTTGATTCCAGCTAGCCCAGAGCCTTTTGTAAACTACCTATTAATTTACTATGGCATAATTCAAGGTATAGTTCAGTAAAACCATCTCTTTGGTCATCTCACACAGAACAATATTTGCTTCAGTCAATAAGCCTTGGTTGACCTAAGTCATTTATCCTCCAGGCCAGACAGTGGTCCTCCTGGAACCAGGAGTTTGCAGACTGACCCCCTTACATGTGTCCATGGCCAAGCTCCATAGTTAAGTTGGTGCCATCAAGTAATAATAGCTTTGCGGTTATGAAGGCATAGCTGGAGCATGGCACAGGAACAAAGGAAGTAGCCTTATACTGAGTCAGACCCATCTAGCTCAGTGTGGTTGGCACTGACTGGCAGTGGCTTTCCAGGATCTCAGACAGGAGTCTCTCCCAAGCTTAGCTGGAGATGCCAGGGGCTGACCGTGGGACCTCCTGCTTGCAAGACTGATGCTCTACCACTGAGCTACAGCCCTTTCCCATAAAAACATTCCAAAAAGAAATATTACTTGAAAGCATAGATAGAATATCTTACCAATTAAAAAAGCTTAGCCAATCAATTTCCTGAAAAGAGAGGGGAATTGAAAGATATTGATTAAGGGAGCCTATGCATATGACAGTATCAGGAGGGGAGGAAAAATAGGGACCACAATTGAAAAACAAAACAAATCTCTGATTTGATGGACCCATCTTCCAACTACCCTAATAATGTGGATTTCACTGAGCTTTGCCACACCTGTGGTGGGGGTGAGGAGATTGTTTTCACTGCAGCTGCTCTAGAAGCCCTTCAGCAGCCAAAAATATTTTCAGCAATTTGCTTAATGGAAACAGTGGAATGCAAACCTCCACTCCCTTCAAAGAAAGGGGGGTTCATATTGCATAGCAACTCCAGACAGAAATGCTTTTTGTCCCTCTTTCTTCTACAGTCAAGTTTATTGTGCTTTCCTGAACTGGGATCCTGGTGCTTAATTTATATCTTGCAACACTTAATTGCTATGTCCTGTTGCCTGCTTTGGGAGCGTGGGATCCCAATGTACATAAGTAATGCACAATTAAAATGCTTTAAAGATTTTGAAGTTGCCCCACCCAATCCAAGGGCTCAGGCTCATAACCGTGTCCCTGATTACTGTCCCGAAGGCTTGCAAACTTAAGAGCAAGAAATAATGAAAGTAGGGAATAGTTGGAGAGACAAAGCATAAAATCTAACGGGATACATGCATTTCCATACTGATGGGGTGTGTGGAGAGGTAGGCCAGCTAGATTGAACCAAGGCATTAAGCAAACAATGAGTCTTATTCGCCTGATGTGGCACCCTAGTGGATGTGGTGAGAAAATGACTGTGTTGGTGCATCATGCCAAACCATGGTTTTGTGTAATGTGCAGAGGACGCAGTGAGCCTCAGGCTCCTGCACTCCCCATTCCTTCTCTTCCTGCATGGTCAGGACTTGGGAAGCTTTTATTTTCCATTGCCCTTAAATGCATCTGTTGGTTTCATTTGAACTGATGAGCATGGTTTTGCACCATGATCAGTTTTAAAACAAGCCAACTTCAGACCATGGTTTATGGAGCTGACTTGTTTCAAGAAAACCTAGTTAAGAAAACGATCCCCAGTCCAGATGAAATGACAAGCCACATTTATGGGAAACCAAATGTAAAAGCTGCTGAAATCCTCCTCCTGGCTATGCAGGGGGAAAAGTGTTTATTGGAGTGGCAGGGAATGAACAAGCCTTGAATATTGCTACGATGCATGCATCTCACTAAAACCATGGTTTAGTGTGACGTGCAAGCACAACCAATGTATTTTGCTTTGTTTGCTTGAGATCTACCTCCCAGCTTTCAGATTCGTGGAAGATGTCTTTAAAAATATGAATATCAAACACCAATAAACCAAATGTTACGTATCACACATATATCATACACCATAAACATAACAGGCTGAAATTGCTATCTACTTTACATTGTTTTTATCTCAACTTGCGTATACATTCACACCAAAAGTAAAAGTAAAATGACCTTCGACACATATGGAGTAATATTAAAGTCAACACAGGACAAAGGACTTGATTTACTACTGTGTTGACTTTAATATTACTCCATATGTGTTGAAGGTCATTTTACTTTTACTTTTGGTGTGAATGTATATGCAAGTTTAAAAATATGAAGTCAGTATCTGCTTCTGAGGGGTGAGCTGCTGTTCAGCCCTGAGGAACATGTCATGAAGAGATTTGAGGTGCTATAGCTAGATTTGCAAATAGTAATCGCTCATCAAGTGGAATCCTTGGACATTATTGTTTAGGACATGACCAAATTATGTATAAACGTAAGAAATCAAGATGTATAAACGTAAGAAATCAAGAGAGCATTAAAAGAAAAGGGAAACTAAGCACCTTTTGTTGCTTTGGGAAACACAATCATATGCTGTGTAACTCACCAGTACTCACAAGGATTATCCTGCTACCTTATGTGGGGTGAAGTCTCTGGTGCATACAAATGGTTTGTGAGTGACGGGCAAACTTTTGACAACTCCTGTGTTACAGGTCAAGGTGGAGAAAGGACTGGGGAGCAGGTTACATGTTGGCACAGAATATTTGTGCCTAGCAGACGGTCCCTCTGCTGTTGGCTCACTATGCTGTGCATACAAAGATCTCCCAACTATACCAGTCAAAACAAATGACACTTGCCAGACACTTTCATGCAATATTTTCCTCATTTCTCCGATGCAGTGTACACACGCCTCTCCCCTTGCCTGTTTGTTTTTCCTTTTCTTTAACCTCTGTAAAATGGGGCCAGTTCACCAGGCTTTTTCATAAACAAGTGACACACAGAATAACATGAGCCAGCTGCACACAGACTAGCTGAGTCAGCTGAAGCTGTTTCAGGTGAGCCTAGTCTTGGGTCACCAAACTTCCAGTATGCAAGGAGATGAAACTGGAAGGGTTGGTGCTGAAGGTGCAGGAAAAGGAAATGGGTGAAGCAATCGAGGGCAGAGGGAAGGCAGAAGCAGACAGCAGCCATTTCAGAATGACTTGAAATACGAAACATTCACCAGCTGTGGATGTTGTGGCTTGTGGGTGTAGTTTTCTGGTCTGCAAATGGAGATATTGCCCAGCCTAGGGACTACTCTCATTTAACATCCGATTTACACAAACATCGTGGTGGTGTTTTTCATCATTCTCATCAAAAGTACTTTTAGAAATCCCACCCTCACTCCTGTGCTCCGAAAACATAGTGGAGCTTTTGTGCTCAGCAAACAAATGCTATGTTCTTGTAAACAGAGCTGGTTTTGCGTTGTGGTTAAGAGTGGCAGCCAGGATCCCTGCTTCAAATTTCACCTTAGCCGTGAGCTCGCTGCGATCATAAGGAAGTCACTGTGTGTTAACCTCAGGCCCAGCTACTGCAGAATGGGGGAAATAACTGGTGTCAGTTGATTGGCAGAGCTGTCAGGTCCAAAAAGATCCCCAGATGTGTAGCACTGCAGGAACAAAGGCTTTTCGCACTCCCTAGAAGCAATGCTTTCTTTGTGATGGTACTCACCATTACAGAGTACTGTCACCTCTCCCCCTCTGTCTATGGCAACCATTGTATGCTGGAACTCACAGCGCTCTTATCAAGATATGAGTACCAGCAGCTCATTTGACCAAAATAATAATAATGAAGCACTTCCTAAAAGCAAGCCAAATTCAACACAGTAGGTCTTTTCCATCAGCAAACATGCTTTGGATTGCGCTGCACATAATACAGTCATACCTTGGTTCTCGGACAGCTTAGTTGATGAACAAATCGGCTCCCGAATGCCAAAAACCCGGAAGTAAGTGTTCTGGTTTTCGAACGTTTTTCGGAAACTGAATGCCCGACGTAGCTTCCGCTTGAGTGCAGAAAGCTCCTACAGCCAATCGGAAGCTGCACCTTGGTTTTCGAATGGTTTTGGGAGTTGAACGGAGTTCCAGAACAGATTAAGTTCAAGAACCAAGATTCCACTGTATCTTAATGCTGAATACAGTCATATCTCGTGTTGCGTACACTCCATGTTGCTTACGTTCGGGATAAGAACGGAGGCGACCCGGAAGTCCTCCGCGGAGCGTGCAGAAGCGTTCTGCGCAATTCGCGCATGCACAGAAGCGCAAAAACCGCGAACTTCCGGGTGGTTGTTTTTTCCTCATGCGTTCATGTTACGCACGCCCAGGTTACGCAGCGCGACCCCGGAACGGATCGTGTGCGTAACCCGGGGTTCCACTGTATTACTATTTCTTATTTATTCTGCTTCTTTTCATGTTGGCCAAGAGCAACCTTGAGGGTGCCTTTAATGCAGGAGTGGAGATCTCAAGGCTCTCCAGATGTGATTGGACACCAGTTCCCATCAACCTCAGCCAGTGTGGCCAGTCGCCAAGAATGATGGTAGCTGTAGTCCAGCAGGCCACAGGCTTTACATCTCTTACTTTAGTAGTAGAAGAAGTTTGGATTTGATATCCCGCTTTATCACTACCCGAAGGAGTCTCAAAGCGGCTAGCATTCTCCTTTCCCTTCCTCCCCCACAACAAACACTCTGTGAGGTGAGTGGGGCTGAGAGACTTCAGAGAAGTGTGACTAGCCCAAGGTCACCCAGCAGCTGCATGTGGAGGAGCGGGGACGCGAACCCGGTTCACCAGATTACGAGTCCATTGCTCTTAACTACTACACCACACTGGCTCTAGTGTGTCAGATGTCCTTGCCACTTGGACTCCAATGAGATTCATTCACAGCATCTGCTTCTCAATTTTTGGAACTGCTTTTTAAATCTAAGGTAGTTTTAATATTGTCCAACCCTTCAACTTTAAAACCCAGACAACTGTTTTAAAACCCCTTCTGTACAGTCATAGAAACATTTGTATTAAGAAGGTTTTCCTCAAAATCTGCCTCCCTTTTTCTTCCTTTCTTTCTTAATTTTAAGCTTGGGTTGCTTCCTTTTCCTCCATTAAATGCTGCCCTCAAGAACAGTATGGATACCAAATGGGCTCCGACTCAAATAATTTATTTTGCAGTCTGTTAATCAAGTGCAAGCTTCAGGATTATCCCCCCCCCTCCCCATTTCAGCAAGGTTTCCTCTTTATTTGAGAAGAAACATTGGAGATGTTGCTGAAGCGGAATATGCATAATGCCATAGACTCTTTTGAGACAGATATAGAGACATGGCACGGTTTATAGTTTCGCCTTAATGTTAATGAGCAAGCATCTTCCTGAGGAAATGGCTCTCTGCAGAAGTGCAGAACACCTCCACTCAAAAGAGCCATTGAAAACTTGCTAATGTCAGATTTATCTGTCACTTAAGCATTTGTATGCTGTTGGAAAGTTGATTTCTGCTTACAAAGGATGTCAGTAAAGGAGGCAGCCAAATCCTAGCTAATGACAGGGCCTTGTCTGCAAGAGTATGTGAGGCAAAGCAGCTTGCCAGAAAAGACCCTAACTACCCCTTTAAAATATACATTTCATTTTCAATTTATGTTATTTTATCTGTACAATACTTATAAAAATCACCCTGAAATCATTACATAAACAATCACAAATAATTCAGCCATGAAAGTAATGCTGAGGGGCAGTTCAGATGTCGTAATCTCAGTTCTGCAAACCATTGTTTATTAATACAAGCAGCATCCACCTCTCATTTTCTCATATGCTGGCTTTGATGCTTCAATCATGGCAACCCACAATTTCCTGTTACACCTGAAATAGCAAACTGAGATGGATTAATTTTAGTTTACTAACCATGTTATAGTCCTGGCTTCATAACCTTGTTAGTAAACCAGGATTAACTGAGATCTGGGTGTATTAGGAAACCATGGTTTAACAAACCACTATAGAAACAATCACTCCACTGTGGGAGGGCAGGAGCAAAGAGGGGAGTATCCAGGCACAGTGCTTGTTCTCAGCTTAATAAACCATGGTTTTATTTCATCGAGATTGTTAACATCTGAACTATTCCACTTAAATGAAACGCAAGCAGATTCGAGGATGTGAAAATATTTTATGGGACAAACCTTTCTAAATGCCTGCATGGTTGGCTATAGATAAGTTTGGTTTGGAAACCTGTTCCACAATCTTGCAGTTGCTGTATACAGTGGTACCTCAGTTCTCGAACGGAATCCATTCCGGAAGCCCATTTAGCTTTTGAAACGTTCAAAAGCCTAGGTGCGGCTTCCCATTGGTTGCAAGAGCTTTGTGCACTCAGTGGAAGCCGTGTTGCATGTTCAGGTTCCGAAAAATGTTGAAAATGGAAGCATTTACTTCCGGGTTTTCGGCGTTTGAGAACCGAAATGTACAACAACAGAGGCATTAGGGAACTAAGGTACCACTGTATACCATATTCTGGCATCCCAGGGATCTTAGTTTCTTTAGTTCCTGAGAGTACACGGTGACTTAAAAAACCCCAAAGCCAAATGGTGCATGTCCTACGGCAACTAAAATCTAAATTCTGAATGTAACACACTTATGACCTCAAAATAAAGCTCCATTCATGGCATGTTGCTGCCTGATAGTGGCTGTGCAATTGTCTTCCCTGGGATCCCCATTTTCTCTCAAGGTGCCTACCATCTAGAGACACTCCTCTTTATCTAGTAGAATGCTTCTGAAGTTGTTGTAGGCTGGAGACAATGTTCCTCTCATCCTGAGTACCGGTAGATAACCGTTGAATTCCAACAGTAGCAGCAAGTTGTATCTGTGCTCTACAAAAATGTGTGTTGAATGCTGTAAGCATGTAAGCCGCCAGAGTCCCAAGGATCTAAAGGTGGCTGGTCTTGCTGCTAGTTTCCTTAGGCTACCTGCTGCTCCAAAATCCTTTGTGCACACTCAAAAACAGATGGTGGCTGGTTTGCCTACTCTAGCCAGAGTTTAAATTCACCGACAGCAGCATTATGGAGCTGTCAAAAGATCCATCTGCCCCAAGCAGCTGTCCTGGCATTTGCCTGTCTGCCTCCTTGGGAAATTCTGTGCCTCCTTGTTCTCAGGCAGACATATAACTTTGCTGCTACTGCTGTTTTATTGGGACAGGAATGGAAGCAGGACCATCTGCCTGATAGCTTTCATCAGAAAAGGTTACTCCTCTCCCCCAGCCTCCCCACAAGCCTTTTCTTATCTTTTTAGCTGATAGTTTTCTGGCTGTGTCCAGAGGCAGTTCTGGGCTGTAGATAGCTACTTAGGGTTTCTTGGACACAGGTCATGTGCATTCATTGTGTTTGTGTGCGAGAGATAGAGAGAGTGAGTCAGTGACTCTTGCCTTTGTGTGTGTTTCCAAACCCTCCAATGAGTAAGGCTGAAATATTTAATTAATTTATACTACATTTCTGTTTAACCACAGATCTAAGAGTGTCTTTATTTTTTAATCATGACTATTTCACATATCAGGATTTATTTTGGTCTGTTTAATTGTTCCCTGAATAGAAGAATCTTTATGAAAGCTTGAAGCTATTATCATATGTGACAAATGACACATCCTGCACTTCTAACCAAAAACCTGCTGTTTGGTGTTACTGGCACTACTTTAAAAATCCTTTTTTAAAAGTGGGTTTAAAAATAAAATACCATTCATTTGTTTCAATGCATTTATTTTTTATCTGATGCATTTTCAAATTAAAACCATTGAAGACTTACTAGGTGTTTCACAATCAATCATTCTCTTTTCTTAAAAACAAACAAACCACCCAAACAATAAACTATCAATTTTAGATTTCCTGTAAGCCTCCCAGAGTGGGCAGGGTATACATATAACAACAACAACAACAACAACAACAACAACAACAACAACAACAATCGTGTCTTTAAGCAAGCAGAATAGCCCACAATCCACAATGCATCCCTATCTGCATTTTTTAACAAGTTGTACAAAAAAACTTGTAGTTTGTGTATATTTCTTGATCAAGTAGCTGCTGATTTGCTTTGCATATACATGTTCGTTCTGTGACATTAATTCTATAGCTACCAAGCTTCCAATACAGTGAATAGGCAAGTGTGGATACTTGATTACTTATGAACAAACTTACTTTGGTGGCAGAATTATATATTAGAGTCAAGAGGGATAAAACAACCTTTACCACATTGTAGGTGTTTTTATGCCATTTGGTGTCTGTGTCGGATCTGAGTTGCTTTTTATATTGCTGCTTTTTAAAAATTGTTTTATATCTAATGTTTCTATATATGCAAATGTTTCATCTGTTTTTATATATTGTGTTATTCTGTTTTGATCGTATTGGAAGGCCCCATGGGAAGCAAATGAAATTAATAGCACCTGCAACAGTGGGCATCCTAAATGATAATCAGATAACGTATATTCTTTGATAAATTACAATATTTCAATGGGCTTCTTTTTAAAGATGCCGCTGTGGTATTTTCAAACCTGCATAAAGCATAACAAGCCGTTGTGAGCCTCTTGCGTTTGCATAGAGTCATAGAATTGTAGAGTTGGATAGGACCCCGAGGGTCCAGCTCCCTGCAATGCAGGAATCTCAACTAAAACATCCTTGGCAGATGGCCATGAAACCTCTGCTTAAAAATCTTAAATGAAAGAGTGCACCACCTTCTGAAGGAGTCCATTCCACTGTCAAGCAGCTCTTACCGCCAGAAAGTTCTTCCTAATGTTAAGTCAGGAAATTATTGTGTTGCATGTTCTCACCTGCACATGGTCACCCATTCTTCTGGTAAAGGTGTAAAGCGCTTGGATGGTGACAGCAAACTTGCCCCCTTCTTTCCAGCTGTAGTGGCTGCAGCATAGACCAGCAGACTGAGACTCTTTAATAACAAGGAATATTCTTGGTAGGTATCCTGCGATGGAGCTGTCCGTTTATGGCAGATCAGCAATAAAAGAGTTCAAGTTTCCGAATTCAGCAAACTCCACATTCTGATCAGATATTTCTCAGCATTTCCAGTATCTCATTCTGATAGGGCGTCTGCACCTGCAAATTACGATTAGCATTTCTTTCCATGTATCCAGCTGGTGCTATGTGTTTGGTTTTGATATTGGTCAAAGCTTAACTCCCCGTTGAAATGTGAGCTTTTCCCAAAAGGCTGGCCCATTCAGGTCCAAGCTTTATGAGAAAGTGATACATAGGGACAAAAGTGTATTTGTATCCCAATAGCATTCCGCACCCATGTGGATTGTTGAGATGTAGCTCAGCAGTAGCCGTTCTGTGTTTGGATTGTTTGGGAAGTATTGTAACAGAATATATACCACTATGCTGAACCACCCAGTTCAGATGTGGAATGGTGTTTGGACAGCCTCCTCAATCTATTAACTCCTACACTTCCTGTTTATTACCATGTTGTCCACTGTTACAGAATTATGTACAGAACATCTGAGCTCTCAACACTATCCAAATGCATTTTCCTCTTTTCCAATCCTACAAGGCCTGCTTTATTCCAGCATGATGTAACCTTGGAGGCGGGGAATCAAGGAAGCCCCTGTGCTTGCGAAATAGGTTTGTAAGTGCAGTAGAATTCATCTGAGTAGATCCTTCTGTGTGGATTCTTTGAGGCTTTCCTGGAGCTTTGCACTGTGTATACTAGTGGCTTTCAAACTTTTCCAGGGATCCCTGGGATTCCTGAGAAACTTGTCAGCAGGAACATCATTAATGGCAGATAAGCTTCCCTGAAAAACACCCCATCTTACCCTGTAATGCATGGGCATAGGAGAGAATTTCAACTCTCAATGATGCATGGTGATTTTGGGGGCCCAGTAGGCCTGGTCAACATTCCCATGTGAACTGCATGTTTCATTGCAGACATACAGGGATTTCTTGCCAGCTGAAAAAGATCCACGGAAGACTAAAAGTTTGAAAACATATATAAATATATATTTATGATGAGAAAACTGGGATTGAAAAAGCATTGACTGTCTCTCTGGCCCCAGGCCCTTGCTATGTCAGCTTCAAGACTGGGGTAATGACTCTGACTTGGCATAATTTGGAAGGCATCTGAGGTGCTTTTGCAGTGCCAAGCATTTATGAGAACAAGTTAATGAGGTCTTCAGCTCCTCAAACAGTGATTCACACCTTGGGTAGAGTCTCCACATCATCTCTCCTATATGACCAAAAAGAAACCTCACACACAACACCAGAAAAACTTAATTGCATCTCCCATTCTGCCAACTTGGTGGTGGCTATCTATTAATATCCTGGTTTTACAGCTACAATCAAAGTGCCCCAGTTTGGCATCCCTGCATTTGTTTTATTTTTGTATTTTTTAATCCTTAAAGATGATCCACTGGCCAAGTGGTTATACCATTTTTATAGAGTGGCTCTGGAATAATGAGAGCCATTATCTTGTTACAGATCATTCTATCCCTAGTACTTACGATGTCAAACAAAAATTTGCATTACCATGCTTTCTATTGTTATAAGGTGGCTATGGATACTGTTGCACATACATTCTTTGCTCAGAATTGTGTTGCATCGTTGCATTTATAGTCGTGCCATATCTGTAACATAGCCTATGATGCAGTGCAACTGTGGCCCAAGCGAGTTTCCAAAAATATATTTGTTTTATGGTTCTGCTGATTTTTTTTAATTGTATCTTTATTTTATTTTTAACTTTTGTAAACTGTCCTAAGGATGATTGTGGAAGGGCAATATAAAATTCTGGCCAATAAATAAATTTATTTGGAGCTTGAGCAATTTGACATGTGGCAATGCAGCAATTGCACTGCAGCAGGGCACACTTTTTAAAATGCCCTTAATTCTGGAACAATTTAGTGAGCCCCAAACAGTTTCACCATCTTGGTACACATAGTATGGTTGACCATGTCTTTCAATAGCCTCTCCAGCTGCCTGCATAGGCCCTTATCTCTTCCCCTGTCATCTCTACTGCTTCACATCTTCCCTTGATGAACCCCCCAAACCTCATTGTATTTGTGTTCCACAAGCTGTTCATTTTGTAACCTAGTATGTCGAAAGGATCTAAAGCAGGCAGGGGGAAAATATGCTTGTGCATGGGTGTTTTTGGATTCCCTATTCTTTTCCGTCTCTATTCATGAGGAGTCAGGAGGATGTTTCAGAAAACTGGGTCAGGCATAACTCATCCTCTTCAAGCCCTGCTCAGGCCTTGTAGCCAAACCTCGGTTGTATGAAAAGTGACAGCAGATATTTGTCAAAGTGTTAATGGTGACATTTAAACCAGATTCCTAGCCGTCTAGCTGTTTTTCTTAGTGCTTGACCTGTCAGCTCTTTGTCAGCATTCTATGTGATGTGCCTCGGTATATTAACTTTGTTTGTTATTAGGCGTGAAATATAACATCAGTGTGGGTACTGTTTCTCTCTCTTTGCATGAAATATGGTGGATTCCCTCTGCTGGGTAAAGATTCCCTTAATGAGCTTCAAGGGTGGGTTGGCCAATGCTTTGTGAAGCATCAGCCACAGGGATGAAAGCTACGCTGTTCAAATGGGGAAGCCATGTTCTCTTTGGCCTAGTTTGGATTCTGCAAGCACTTTGATCTCTGTGGGTGCTTTCAAGGAAAGCTGAAGTGGGATAGCAGCTGTAATGGGTGCGGCACCTGGGAGGGCCTGGGTGTACTTTGGATTACTCCCTCCACCAGTGGCTTGTGGACATACCACACTTTTGTCCTTGAGGAAGACTTGGAAGATTCAGAAGCACCCAAAAAGCAAAGTGCAGTTGGGCACGCTTTGACCAACCATGCTGAAAAGCCCCAAGTAGAGTGTTGAATTTCTGTTCCATTTACCGGTAGCTTTATCAGCTGGACTCCTCCTCCTCCTCCTCCTTCTAGTCCAGTGATGGCTAACCTTGACACCCCAGATGTTTTGGAACTACAACTCCCATCATCCCTAGCTAACAAGATCAGTGGTCAGGGATGATGGGAGTTGTAGTCCCAAAACATCTGGAGTGTCAAGGTCTAGTCCAATATCCCTTCTGTTTTAGATAGGAAGTCTCCTTTCTTTTCTACTGCAGGGAGTATCATTTCAACTGTTTACTTGTTTTAAAAGACAGGGAGCTTATGACTAATGGATTGCTGTACAGGAAATCTACTTTCTGTGTGTTTGGGAGGATTCAAGTGGGAGCAAGTACACGGCAGCACCCTTGTGACACTGATATAGAAATCCCCGTTTCCTCATATCGCTCAATAGCTGCTCTGACTAAACAATTAGTTTATAACAATAAACTCTTTGATTGATTGACTAAACAATTCAGTGCATAACCCAGGTGCCAAAGACTGACGTTCCTGAAACCCTCCTGTGCTCAGCAGGTTTTTATAAGCTGAGGTTTTGAATGTATTAACAGAGCAAGTGACTGGAGCCAGCCTGCCTGCCTAGGCGGGCCTGTCTCCTCCAACCTTCTCTTCATTCAAGAACTGGAAATTCTGGCTTTCCTGATAGACAGCTGTCTGCCAGAAACATGACCAGGTGAAAGCTGTGGAGATCTCGAAATGCCAATAGGCCATGGCTGTCCCTCCAACAGAAAAGTCAAACAAATCATAGTCTAATTTCTGTGCCAAGGAAATACTTGTTTTGTACTTGAAATTGTGGGAGCATATGCAGATGTTCAATCTATGCATAAAGTTGTTCTGTGCCGATGCTGCTTGCATGTGTTCAAATCTTTCCTCACAACCATGAAAACTAGATATTTTGAAGGTCTAAGATGAATGCGCTTGCAGTATTTTGGGAACATTCTTGGCAGTGTTAAAAATTGCCCCCCTTCAATATTTTTGGGCAATAATAATCACCCTATTTGTTTTCATTGCTTTCTGTTACCTTCAATGGGCTTAAATTACCTTCAGTAATAGTCAGCCAAAAACTGGCTATATTCTGTTATATCATTCCATTTGCAAGGTGATCCCTGATTGTATTGGGTTTCCCATGTGACAGTGCAGAAGAAAGAAACGGCAACTTGAAGGGGAGAAAACGGCAACAAAATAGTGGCAGAGAGAAAGAATGGAACAAAACAAGATTGAAAAAAAGTTTTTAAAATAAATATTTCTATACTCCTCCCACCAAACTCTATTTTTGACTCCAAAAGTCCAAACCAAATAATATCTGATGCAGCCATAGCCTTAATAATAGTGTCCATATCACTTTTAAATTAACAGAGCTTAACAACTGGGGTGGTGCTTTCAGGTTTTTCTCAGTGGTTGGTCGATGATGAAATTGATGAGAGACTGATACATCCGGTCATTAGTTCTGAAAGATCTATTATTATAGCTTTGTAGAGAAGCTCAGGCTTTGTGTATCTTGAACCACCTGCATTTGTTCCTAATTTGTTCCTATGTTGACTTTGCTGCTCTTTGTGAGTCTTTCAGACCCGGCATTTTAAGCAAAAGAGTCATGGCCCTTGTTTTTACCAGCAACTTCATTCCAAGTTCTGTCTGTCTTGAATATGTCATTCTGAAGTCAAGTGCCGCATGTTCTCTGAGGCATTACAAACCGAACAGGAAGGAGCAGAGGAGACAGTGGCTCATATATGAATGACCTTATAAGAGTTTTTGTTTGGGAGTGCATCACTGAGGGTCACTTTAATGGCTGGTTCTCAGTTTTCTTGCACATTTCATCCTATGCAAATCATGCCACTGTCACCCTTTCATAACTAAAAAGTAATGTCACCATTCCAGATTATCTTTACCTGGTGAAATGTTACTAAAACACTTTACACAGCTATAGAAATAGAATGTGTTTGTGAAATTTGGAGACCCAAAAATGAGAACAATGTACTTCGTTTCAAGTCACCGCTGCTCCCCACATGAACCAACCTAGACCCTATGATCATAATCTGAGGCCCGGGACATTCGCAGGGAAACAAAAATGCTTGTTTACAAAGCTATTGTACTCCCAACCTTACTATATGCTTGTGAAACATGGACCACTTATAAACGCCATCTCCTCGAAAGATTTCATCAACAGTGTCTCCAAAAAAATTTTACACATCACTTGGGAAGACAGGCAAACTAATATCACTGTACTGGAAGAAGCAAAGATCACCAGTGCTGAAGCAATGATTCTTCAACATCAACTTTGTTGGACTGGTCATGTTGTGCGGATGCCTGATTCTCGTCTTCCAAAGCAACTACTCTATTCCGAACTTAAAAATGGAAGGCATAATGCTGGTGGTCAACAAAAGAGGTTTAAAGACTGTCTCAATGCAAATCTTAAAAAATGTAGTATAAACACTGACAACTGGGAAACACTGGCCTGTGAGCGCTCCAATTGGAGAACAGCCTTTACCAAAGGTGCCATGGGCTTTGAAGACACTCGAACTCAGGACGCAAGGGAGAAACGTGCTAAGAGGAAGGCACGCTTGGCAAATCCACACTGTGATCAACTCCCGCCTGGGAACCAATGTCCCCAATGTGGAAGGATGTGTGGATTCAGAATTGGCCTTCAGTCACTTACGGACTCATTGTTAAAACCGTGTATATGGAAGACAATCTTACTCAGCTACAAGTGATCGCCAAAGAAGAAGAAGAAGAATCTGAGGCCCCTTTTCCTGTGTCCCCTCCATGGGATCCTCCACTTGTGGAATGCTCTCCCCAGAATGGCATGCCTGGTTCCATCTTTATCCAGTTTTAGGCTCCTGGCAAATACTTTCTCCTGGGCTTTTGGCCTTTGGTTTGAAAGATATTATTGCCTCTTTTAGCAGGTATAGAAATTTGTGGGGGGTTTAAAGCTTTTTCTCTGAATTGTTGTGTTTGGGGAGGTTTATTGTTTTTAAGTTGGTTTTAATGCATGCCACTTGAAGTTATCTTTGTAAGAAAAGTGACTAACAAATACAGTAAATAGTAATAGTAGGAGTTAAAATCTTGCCCAGATAGATAGTTCTGCCTTTCTTTATAATATATTGGTTTTGTGTGGAAATTGATCTCTGTTTCTCTCTTCCGACCTCCCCCAGCCTCTAGATTAAATGCTGTGATGCCACATTGTTTGAGTATGCATTTATTTATAAAAGCATTTATGTATCACCATTCAATAAAACATCAGGACCGTTCACAACATTAAAACAGCATTGAAGGGGAAAGGTCGACAGTAAGTGATGTTGCTTCTGTTCAAGAGTTGGAAGCTGAGCTTGGCGGAGAGTTAAAGGCAACACAAGAGCCTTGGGTTAGACAGGCCTTTGAGCTTATGACTTACTAAGTGTGCCCTCCACCAAGCACGGCTCTGGTTCCCTTCATTTTTTTCTACCACACTTAATTTTTAGGAGATTTAAAGATGTATCTGAAGTAAGAGTCCCATCAACACACACCTGCAGGGGCACCATGAGCAGCCAAACGATGGTTTGCTGGGGAATCACCAGTTTATTGGCAGGGGAATGGGAGGAGATTCTCGGTAGTGGCGCCCGCCCTCTCATCAGATGTCAAGGAAATAAACAACTATCTGACTTTTAGAAGACATCTGAAGACAGCCCTGTTTAGGGAAGTTTTTAATGTTTGATGTTTTATCACATTATTATTATTATTATTAATATTAATATTCTGTTGGAAGCTGCCCAGAGTGGCTGAGGAAACCCAGCCAGATGGCTGGGTATAAAAATTATTATTATTAGGTGGGAATGGTTTGAACTATGGCAGATACAGAGTGTTTGGATTGCAGGTGGGGATATTAACATTATGAAGACAATAATTTTAAACATAAAAGGCCCGGGGGAATGCCACAAAAAGGCCAATATTATATCAACTGATACAAAAAGTACAACGCATGATCGTTATGCTGCAAGAGACATAAAGCAAAAGTTACAGCTGGATTTCTTAACTGTGCGAAATGAGCACTTAAATATATTACACCTGGGTTTTTGTTTTGTTTTTTAATTTTTTTAAAGAAATGATTTGGGGTTTGCAGGGCTGAGGAAACCTCTGCTTGAGGCCTTGGAGAGTCACTGCCACTTGGAGTAAGACGCTATTGGGCCGTGAGAAGCAGTGATCTGACTCAGTATAGGGCAACATGTGCCAGGTGGGAATGCAATTGGAAAGCAGACAGGTGAGTTTGTCAACTGAGAAGCCCTAGAAAGCTGAGCAGCCCAAGCTATGCCTCATGCTGCTTGGCATTGCACTCTGCTGATTCATAGGAGGCGGAGGCAGCACTGTGGACTGACTTCCCTGTCTTGCAGACCTCTTTGTATTGTGAGAACCAGATTGGGCGGTGGCACAACCAGGTTAATGGCACAAGCCCTGTGGGAACTGATGTCTGTTTAGAGCTTGATGATTTTCACTATATAGGCACTGTCGTTGGTGCAACATCGGCACTTCAAAGCTGGAAATGCTAGGAATGCTGCCAAAGCGTGCACATTAGGACATAGGGATTGAGAAGGCATCCTATATATGGGAGAGAGCTGAACATTTGCCAGTGAGCTGCCCTTGACTTTATCTCATTCCTTACACACTCTTCCAAAGATTTCACAACTCAGGATTCCAAAGGGATCCCACATGGGGCACTGAAGGATCCCACAGAATTGTTGCATCTCTATAGCAGCGTTTCCCAACCGGTGTGCCGCGGCACAGGAGTGTGCCGCAAGACACCGGCTCCTGTGCCGTGGGAAGACACCAGCTGCTGTGCCGCCCTGGGCCGCTTCCGCTTCCGGGTCGGTCCGGGCTGGCGTCGCCTCGGCTCCGCTTCCCGCTCGCCGACCGCCACCTTCGCCGGGGCTGCCGGGCGCTTCGCCCGCTGCCTCTGCTGCCCCGGTCGCAGTCGGGGACGGGCGGGAGGTGCCGGTGCCACCGGGCTCGCTCGGGGCCGGGTGGAGGTGCTGCCGGGGGGCTGGGCGCGGGAGGGGGGGCGGGCACCTGGCCCGCCGATCTCCCGCTCCGTTTTCGCCCGCCTGGGTCCTTCCCCTCCCTCCCGCCTGGGCGCGCGGACACCCCGCCCCCCGGGGCAGGGGGGTCGGGGTGCATGTTGTGGTGGTGTGCCGCGAGATTTTTTTCGTGGGACAGGTGTGCCGTTGCCCCGAGGAGGTTGGGAAACACTGCTCTATAGCATGGGTATCACATGGGGGCTTAGCAGCATCTGCTGCCAGAGCCGAGAAGAAGAAGAAGAAGAAGAAGAAGAAGAAGAAGAAGAAGAAGAAGAAGAAGAAGAAGAAGAAGAAGAAGAGTTTGGATTTGATATCCCGCTTTATCACTACCCTTAGGAGTCTCAAAGCAGCTAACATTCTCCTTTCCCTTCCTCCCCCACAACAAACACTCTGTGAGGTGAGTGGGGCTGAGAGACTTCAAAGAAGTGTGACCAGCCCAAGGTCACCCAGCAGCTGCATGTAGAGGAGCGGAGACGCGAACCCGGTTCACCAGATTATGAGTCTACCGCTCTTAACCACTACACCACACTGGCTCTCTTGTCAGTTGTCCCCATATACTCAATTGCTTGCCCCTGGAACGGGCGTTCAGGGGGTAGAGAGCTTCTCTATGCTAATAGGCCAGGCTGTGGTGTGGTCTTCTGCATCAATGAAGGATGCCACACATAACAACTGAGCCCAGAGTAATGCCTGGAAATCTTTATCAGCGCTGTGTGTCTGTATCCTCTCAATTTTTATCTGTGCAGTGTCCACAAAATCTCGGGTGCAATTATTGATAAGGATTACTAAACTTCTGCCATTTCTGCATTCTGCAGCACCCCTGTTTTATAATCTTAACCCGGCATGCACATGTTTCAGAGCTTAGGTATCACATCAGGGCATCACCGACTTGCCTATGTACCGGTACTGCAGTAGTGCTGTCTCAGTACTGTGGACTAGATTCGGTGTAGACCAGTGGAGTAGTCCCATCTGCTCAGCAAAAGATGGGGAAGAGAGCCTTGTGTTGTGAGAGGCACCAGTGAACTCTGTACCCTGACTAGGGTACTGGGGACAGTGCTTTCCATTTGCATGTCCCATGGTTGTGACTTGGGCTAGAGTCATGAAAACAGGAACAGGAACTCGCTGACAGATAGCCTGGCCACTGCTGCTTTCCCATAACAGCAACAAGGGAAGCATGGTTTTAAGCCTTTAGTTGGATACAATTTGAGAATGACAGAGGTAAAAGTGGCCTTTGCTTCTTTGGCCTGGGCCTACTATTCCATGGCCAAAGGGTGCCAGCGTTACCATGGGGGACCTGGCATTCTGTGATGGGGACAGCAAGCATGAGCCAAATGTAGTCCCTGAAGTAATTTGTGACCTGCCTAAGATTCTATTCATGTCATTGGGGCGGGGGGAATTGCCTACTTGTAAAGGAGGGGGGTGCTGTTTTCAAAGGAGAGCATTCACAGCCTAATGCTACATATATGCTTTGGATTTTATATGCCATGCCACCCACTGAAAGGATGGGTGGGGTCAGATCATTACCAAAACATGCCTGCAACCCAGGAACCACTTTCTGGTGCATTATATAACATTCCCAGGATTCTCAAGTTTGCCTCTAAACGGAGGCTGAAGAAACTGTGTGTCCTTCATTTAAAAACAAAACTTTTGATGTGACTTTTTCAGGCAAAAACCTGCATAGCTGCTGTCGAGGCTTTGATGCACTTATTTCCAGGGACCAGAAACTTACGCGGCGTTATTTATTCTTTGCTACTTTGACTTCCTGCAAGCTGCAGTTTAAATTGATGCTTACAGTTTAATGGATATATTGTAGGTGATTGATTAATGATGCCAAGCAATTATATTTGTAATTACCGTAGTTAGAAGCTAAAGTTAATTCTTAATCCACTTGATTTCTGTAAGAAAATGTGAGTGGATTCAAATAGAGAGAATCAGAGAGAGAGAGAAAGAGAAAGAGAGGGAGGAGTTTTGAACGCTAAAATGTTGAGCAATGAAAACTGCTGAATAGCTGCTGCTGAATCTCCTTCCTTGGAACTTTTCAAAGGCAGGTTCAGCAGGGACATGCAGAAATGTTTATGTGTTTGCCATGTTTTCACTCATAAGAGAGAGTTGCCAAATGGCCTGTGTGATTTGAACCAGGCCAAGGTACACTGAGTGCATTCATATTAAAGGGAAGCGCACAGCTTTGCTTTTCATATGAAAGGTCCCAGGTTGCGTTCCAGGCATTTCCAGGTAGGGGATGGTAAAGGCTTCTGCCTGAAGCCCTGACAGGCATGTGTGAATCAAGGGATGGGGAGCCCATATTCCTCCAGGTGTAATTGAACTCCAACACTCATAATTCCTGATGGTTCAGGATGCTCGCTGGGGCTGACAGCAGTTGGGAGTCCCACATTATCTGGAGGGGTTCTGCACCCCTAGTGTAGGCAGAACTGAGCTAGTTTGTCTGGTGTAGTGGTTAAGTGTGGTGTAATGGTTAAGAGCGGTAGACTCGTAATCTGGTGAACCGGGTTCGTGTCTCCGCTCCTCCACATGCAGCTGCTGGGTGACCTTGGGCTAGTCACACTTCTTTGAAGTCTCTCAGCCCCACTCACCTCACAGAGTGTTTGTTGTGGGGGAGGAAGGGAAAGGAGAATGTGAGCCGCTTTGAGACTCCTTCGGGTAGTGATAAAGCGGGATATCAAATCCAAACTCTTCTTCTTCTTCAGCATAAAGCGGCATTGCTCTAGTCCCTTCTCTTTATTTTAGCACAGGGCTAATCATTGCTGAAACTTTAATACAGACATAACCACTGCTCTATCTTCTCTGCCGGCATATGCTATAGCTGCTTGCAGAGCTCATTCTTCCACATTCCCCCAGCTTTTCATCCAGATTTCGCTGGCTACTTGGAGGCTTTCCCAAGATCAGCAATGACACAATGCGCAAAGACTCATATCCATGAATTGGCATCGTGGTCCTATGTATGCTCAAGTATTGTCGGTGAGGAGAGTACTGATTTTAGAGTACTGCATTAAAGCAGCAGTCCGTGCACTCTAAAAACCCCTCTGCTTGCACACCTAAATAAAAAGTTCCAGTTGCAATTGCAAGGTGGGCTTTGGCTGAAACAACTCATTTTGAAATCGTAGGATGAGACGTGACTTTTGACTTCTTTGTTTTCAGCTGTCTGACCCAGTTTTATGTTATGGCCTAGGGAACTCCTCCAGGCTGTCTTCTCATCATGAAGTGACTTCGTGCTGGAGCTGCTAATTGTTGTGTAGGATTCCCAAGCTTTAGCCATGAGACTTACTGCTTAGTTGCATGCTCTGCATGATTAACATACCGTAGTGTGGGGAAGTGAACAGCTCCTGCCCCCGCCCCAGACCATAATGCAAATTGGGCAGGGATGGAACATGCTATGTTGCACCTAAAAGTGATAAGCATTGTGATCTAATGCTAAACTGTGAGGAACCACCAAAGGGCAGTTTGCACTTCCGCTGCACAGTGGCAACTCACTTTAAAGATTTTTTATTTTATTTTTTATACATTTATTTAATTTTCAGATTTTTAAATGTACAAGCAATTGTTAAACAACCAAACCCTAAAGAGAATTCCATAAATTATCATGGACTTCCCTCCTCCCCTTTGTTGGTCCTTATGTTAACTTTTTTATTTTGGCATCTTCTTTATTAATCCAATTCTATTAAATCTCCATTACAACCATAGCCCAGCATTCAACTACAAGTATCATTCCAACCCTACTAATAGTTTTAATTGTTTACAATGATTTTTAAGATAAGTTGTATATTTTTCCCATTCCTTATTTAAAAATTTGGTCTTCCTGAGTCCTAATTCTTCCAGGCATTTTTGTCATTTCAGCATAGTCCATCAGTTTAATCTGCCATTCTTCTCTGGTAGGGACTATGTCTTCTTTCCATCTCTGGGCTAGTAACATCCAGGCAGCAGTGGTCACATACATAAATAGTTTCTTCTGGTCCCTTGGTATTTCAGCACCTAGAATTCCTAGAAAAAAAGTTTTGGGGTTTTTAGAGAGGGTTATTTTATTTTTATTTTATTTCTTGCAATATTACATTCAGAAAGATAACATCTTTTAGCATTCTTTACTTTACATTCTGTAAATATATATCCATATGTCACTATACCTTTTCTCCTTTTATGTCCCTATGACTTCCCTCCACCCGTGCTTGACATCATTTAGTTATTTTATATCCTTTAATGTTGTGTTAAAACAAAGTACTTTACATAATAACCCATACTGGTAGTATCTTTTCCGTCTTTTAACCTGACTTTACGAACTTCAGTCTAAGCATATCAATAAATTTCTTTTGGAACAATACTTTGCCGTATATTCTTCTACACATTCCCATTCTTTCCTTAGTTTTTGATTAGGTTGTAATCTAATTGCTGCCGTCATTTTAGCCAGCTCGATAAATTCACAGGTTATGTTAAACATTTTTTTCAGTTCATTGTATATTATCTCCCAGAAATCTTTTACTGCTTTACAAGTCCACCACATGTGATAAAAGGTGCCTTCTTTTTCCTTACATTTCCAGCATGTATTTGACCTTGTTTTACACATTTTAGCTAATTTTCTAGGGGTTAAATACAGCGATACATCACTTTCATATAATTTTCTTTCAGAGTATAGCATACTGTAAACTTTAAATCCCAGTTCCATAACCTCTCCCATGCTTCCAGTTAAAGGTAGATAGCCGTGTTGGTCTGTCATAGTCAAAACAAAATAAAATAAAAAAATTCCTTCCAGTAGCACCTTCCAGTAGCACCAGTAGCACCTTAGAGACCAACTAAGTTTGTTCTTGGTATGAGCTTTCGTGTGCATGCACACTTCTTCAGATACCTTCTCTCCCGTGCTGCAAGTTGTATATTAGGTACAAAGTCTCTCGCCCACTGTATCATAACTGATTTAACCTGTTCGTCTTTCGTATGCCATTCTACTATTCATTTATACATTTTAGTCTTATTTTCTAACAGCTCTTTTTCAAATTTAGAGGTTTCGTCAGAAAAGCCTTTTGATCCATCTTGAATATATCTTTAAGCTGATGGTATTGTAACCAATCAGTTAATAGTCCTCTTATATCTCACTTTAAAGATTAGAACATGTTGCTAAAGGAAGCATTATTGCTATCAACCTGCCCTTGTTAACCACGGAGCTGATTGTCCTCTATCTCAGACTGCATCTTTAGCCTTCTGGCTTCTTTGGTTTCACAGCTCATCTATCTCCTTTCAAACTCAAATTCCCAAAATAAAAGCAATTCTGATAATTAAGAGAGAGACTGTGTTGCTGCCACTCCATGGGCCTTTTCAGATATAATACCAAATTATGACTTCGAGTTATGTGCATGAGCTTGGGCCTCACATTCTGCCTGCTTTTCTCTCCTCCTATGGCACTGCCACAAAGACGAGATCAGAATTTTCCTCATTATGGCTAAACATTTGGAGGGGGGAGCTGTAGTTAATTTAAACAAGCCAGGACTAAACTCTGCTTTAGAATCGGGTTTGTTATGTGTCTTCCTTAGGTCCTGCAACACAACGTGCAATGCCGAGTCCTTGTCTCGGCCATTGATGTGAGACTGGAATGGGGAGACACGCAGCATAGTGGGCCGTGTTCAGTTAACTCAACGAGTTAGCAGAAGCCAGCGCTAAGGTTGCCAATAGTGCGACAGAGGTTCCTCTCCTCTGGAGGGTCAGGAGAACCCTCGGAGCAGCAAGCAGGGGGGACAAGACGGGGAAATTGTTAAGTCAATGCAAGCATTTCTGCTTGCTGATGGAGCTAACTTAGCGCTACGCTGAATACAATCTGGTGACTCCATGTTGTATTGTAGTACACATTCTGCGGAAGGGAGAGCAGAGACTTGGAGCAGCAACAACTCTGTCTCTCTTACTAAAGTTTAGTTCTGCCTGTCCCTCTGTTCATCACACAGCGGTACCTGTCTTTTAAGCCCAAAGTTTCTTCTCTGCTCACAGCAATATTCCACTTCCTTAGTGCTGTCCAACTGTCAGGTCTCTGTGGCTGATCTTTTCCCATCCGTGGTTACAATAATTGAAGATTCTGTGACACTGCAGCAACTCAACCGTTGCCTCGGCAGCGGAAATGCAAGCAGCAGCTCACCATAAAAGTTGCTGGCTAGAAATGACCATTGTAGTGCCCGCAGTTAGTGAAATACTTCACAGTTGTTTCTCCCATCCATAGATCTGAGCCCCGTCTTTGAACGGAGACTCAGGAGGCTGGGATAGCTCAGTCGGTAGAGCATGAGGTTATTAATATCAGGATCGTGGGTCTGAGTCTCACTGAGTCTCACACTGGGTAAAAGATTCCTGCATTGCAGGAGGTTGATGACCCTCAGGGTCCCTTCCACCTCTACGGTTCTGTGGTTCTGTCCCAGCCTTTCGTTTCCTCCATTGCGTTAATGTTGGGTGATGGCTGTCTTGAAGAGGTTACTGGACCAAACCTAGAATTTGTTACACTCCTGCTAGAATTATCAGTCTAGGGCCACTATTTGAACGACAAATCATAACCATTTGATTGATCTTTTTATCCACTATTGCTTTTAACTGTATATTGTGTATCTTTTGTTGCAATGGCTGCTGGCTATGCGAATAAAGTTGTTGTTGTTGTTGTTGTTGTTGTTGTTGTTGTTGTTGTTGTTGTTGTTATCAGTCTTGGACCACACTTCTTATTCTATAAGTTTTGGCGGCGGGGGAACAGACAACAGAAGGAAATACATGGCAGAGGGTGGACATCTCAAGTGATATAAACCCACAGGTATTCTTCTGCCCCTTCGTCCCCTGGCAAGTTTTATGTTTAGCTCCTGTCAGCAAAATTGCAACTGTTTTGGTGAGACCTTCCTCTGCAGAGTACATATTTTAAGCTTGCTCTCCCCCTCCATCTGATGCCATGATGGCTGGCTCGAGCAGTAGAGCATTGAAATGTCTACCTGAAGTTGCGGGGTTAATGCACCAGTGGTTGCTAGGCAGCTGCTGAGTGCTTTCTCCCTCCCTCCCCACAGGTCTGATCTTGAGGTGCCCTGGCTACATGGAAGGAGCTGCTAACCGTCCTTTAAACAGCAGAACCGCGCATGGACAGGGGCTGACCATGTGCGACTTCCCCACAGATTTGGCGTACCTGCTGCTAGTCAGGACTTGCACAATATGCCCCTGCTGTGTGCTGAGTCACCCCGGCGGCACAGAACCGACTCAGAGAGAAAGCATCTTCTGTGTGTTTAGGCTTCCTAACAAGGGGCTGAATATGCAGTCCTAGCACTTGTTTCCCAGATCTGGGTTGTTGCTTCTGGTGTTCTGCATGCTCTTTCTCTCTCTTTCCCCCCGCTCTCCTCCCCACCCGCCTTTTGTAATATCCCAGAGCATAGAAATGTATTTTTGTTGGTGAAAGGAAAAAAGTGGCACTGCCCGACATTCCTTTAAACATGAACGTTCTTAATTGGGCCACAAAGTGGGGAAAGGAGCTTTGCCTTCTAAGACACAGACCTGAATGCCTGAGAGGAGGAGGAGGAAGGGGTGCTGTACTGAGAAAGCAAGAGGCAGCCGCCTGGGAGGAGACTCAGGCAACTGCCAGGGACACCAGCAGAACCTTTAAACACAACCAGTTTATCATGCAGGATCAGTCGGCTGCCTTCAAACACAGCCCTCACGTGTTAATTAAATGCTCACATGTCCACTATAGCTGGGGGTTTTTAAGCATACACATGCACCTAAGACAGTTTGGTATGAAGTATAGAATATAGAACTAGGGCAACAGAGGAGCCAAACGCTGACCTAGATATTTGTTGTTGTTGTTAACTTGGCAAAGGGAGAAATGCAGAGCAAATATTGAAGTCGGCCTGGCAATAATGATCCTCCTGTTCTTTTGGAGGCTTTCCTTTCTGTGCCAGCTTTTAGGTAAGGGGAGGCAATTTCCCCAAATAATCATCTTATACCTTGCTTAACTGAAAAGGTTATGGGGATGCCCGTACACTTACATAGCTTGATACCTGCTTGTTGAGAGCCAATGGAGTCAGTGGCATAATAGCCAGTCTTTGCATGTAGGGGAAGTCACTATCTCACCAAGGGGTTTGAGACCCATCGGCTGCCCTCATCTATTTCAGCCAGCCAGTCGAAGCCATTCCTGGGGTGTGGCTGCTGTCACAGGCTGACGGCTTCTAGGAGCCACAGGTGAGAGCTGAGTGCAGGGCGGGAACCAGAGGTGGACAAACTAGTCGGGAAGGAGCATGACATGCCCCCCACCAGAGATTCTTCCCTTCCCCTAACACCTCATACACCCTGAGAGTCATGCTATAATGAATACTGAAAATCATTTTGTTTCCTGGTAAATGGCAGGTGACAAATGATTTTGTTTTTCTTAATGGTTATTTTAATTTATGAATCATAACACTTGCCTAGGCTGCTGTATCACTGACATAGTCTAAGCTCTGCACAAACTCTGAAGGAAGTCCCATAGGAAACAAAAAAAAGTCTGCAGTGCATTTGTTTGAGGCTTAAGATGCTGGTTTGCTTCTCCAGGACTCATTGCCTTCCTTTTCTCTAATGTTCTTATGCCTGTCTAATGACCACTTAATTAGTCCTGATCTTGTATGCTGTTGATTTCTTCTGTATATTGGAATGATGTGATATTGCTGAGACACTCTCTGTCTTTTATGGAAGATAAAAATAAAGATTAATTAAAACTTTTTTAAAAAGATACCAGTCTATTAGTGGGGCTATGTGTTTACAACGAGTGGGAAGTAGCTAGCTTGGCATGCATTTGAATTGCACCTTCTTCTGCCGTGAAATAGGATGGGGCTAAATTACCCTATGTCATCATCATCCTCTTTCCCCATGACTCTCACCTCCACTCCTTCCCACTCTCTCTTGGCTACTAGAAAGCTTTCGAGTCTGATCCTCCCTGAATATTGCCAGGCTGGTTTATGAAAAGTTGCCTACAGAATGACAGGAACCCCAAACCCTGACCTCAACATAGCTAGGCTCCCTTGTCCGTTTAAGGCAAGTTCTGTTGGTTATGCGAGTTTCAGTAGAAAGTGATATCCAAGGGGGTCGTTTTAGAGCAGGAATAGAACTAATTGCAGGGGGATGGGCTTGGTCAGGATGATGATGATGATGATGATGATGATGGAGGAAGTTACCGTCTTTCCCCCTTTTTAAGACACCGTCTTATAATTTTTTTCCCTCAAAAAAACACAGGGTGGCTTATTTTCGGGGGATGTCTTATTTTTATTACGTCAGTATGGTATGGTACAGCCTCCCCTGCGCGCTGAGCAGGCAGGGCAGAACTCCGCAAGAGGCGCGTTTTTCCCCCGTGCCTCTCACTGGTTCGCTGGCTCCCTGTGCACGCAGGAGGGGCTGAGGAGGCGACGGGAACAATGGCGGCACCATGGCTTACTTTTGGGGTACGTCTTACTTCTCACAAAAGGTAAAAAAAACCCTGCCATGGCTTACTTTATGACTACGTATTAAAAAAGGGGAAACAGGGTATTGTTCATTGATCGTTAGCATCCATCTGTCTCAAGAGACAATGGAGTGCACCTCTGGGGGTGAAGTCAAACCACTGCATTAGTAGCACCAAAGTTACCTCCCCAGAGCGCAAGCCTGGGCAGTGAGCATATGGAGGTCCAGGGCTGCCCAGACAACAAAACCCTTCTCTCAGCCTTGCTGATGTGGCCCAAAGGAAAGCAGAGCAGTATGTTTAGCACTAGCGTGGCTGCAGGAGTTGCAGGCACCACCCAACTGTCTTAGGGACTCCACTCCAGATTTGTGTTGGGTTTTTACTCCTTAGCCTTTTCCTCTCCTGAAGATATCCCACAAGGCAGCAGAGGCTTAGGATCAGAGTCTTCCTTCTCCTAGTTGGGCTTCCCAGGTTGACAAGCCCCACCTGCCCCTCACGTCCCTACAGCATGGGCAGAAGCTGCCTTCTTGACCATTGGACCCACTATTGGTCTTGTCCACTCAGTCCACCAGAGCCTGTCTTCACATGCAGGGGAAGTCCCTAATTCAACAGAGGGTTTGAGACCCATTGGCTACCCTCACCTGGTTTATCCAGCCAGTCGAAGCTGTGGCCAGTCGGTTGAGACCAACCAATTAGTTGAGGCCTTTGGAATCAAACACTAATCATGCTAGGCACTGCTGACAATTTTCTCTCTCTACCATATCTTGTGCTTCTCTCTGTATACCTCACGAGGGCTAGAACTTTGCTTTCTGTTTAAATAAGCTTCTCATGCCTTGAGTCACGAGTAACTTCAGTTGAGACAACCAAAGATCATCCCAACCTACAGACATATCTCAGGGCACCACTGTCTCATTGCCTACTGCTTCATGTTCATTTGATGCTGATCTTGCCAGTACAGTTTGGCATAACCTTGATTCGGGATGTGATAGCATAGCAGTGAACAAAACTTCCAGGCTGTCAGCTTTGGTTTGGAGTCTTCGGATAAATTCTGTGTGGCAGATGGAAATTAAGTTCACGTGTGTGTGCGCGCACGCGCCTAGAAAATCCTGCAAAATGCTAATCAGGTGGGTGTCCTTTGAGAGTCTACGTGTCAGAATATCAGGCTCTTGTCAAGTACAGCCAATAACACCACCCTCATTTAATTAGTCTGCTAGCAACACTGTTATTTGGAGGGAGAGAATTCATGTGGAAAAAAGATGGGAGAAGATACACACTTTAAGGGCTTATGCTTCTTTTAAAGCCGTTGTAAAAATGTGTTCAATCTTCTGAAACAAGCATAGGAGCAAACAGCAAAATATACCTTTTGCTGCTAGCTAAAGGTGAAGCTTTCATGAGGTGTTTACCTCATAAGTACCAGTAGAAAAGGCTACCGTTATAGAGGAGGAAAGGACCTTAAAGGTCTTTTAGTCTAACCTGTACATGTGTTTATTTTTTATATTTCCTGTTAAAACTTCTTTATACAGTCCAGTTTAAACTGATTTATCTGGGTTGTCTGTGAGGTGGTTGTGGACACATACCTGTTTCTTCTTGAGCTTGGCCACAATGCTTATCAGTATGCAATTTCAAAAGATTCATTTATTTGGGAGGAGTGACAGAGAGAGAGAAAGAGAGAAGATGCTAATTGTTCTCTTAGACTTTGGCCCTGTAGATTTGTGACATTGCACTTCAGCAAACCTGCTGTATATAAGGAAATTCAAAGCACTCAAAGGAAGTACATTAAACAGATCCTTCAAGATAAATTCTAGTATTTTAAGGGTATCATTAAAACTAGAGGGCAAAGACATTTAGAAAAAATATTTGCTGTGCTGCCAACATTTGCAAAATCCATCTAGGAAAGGGCCAGGGGGGATGCAGAATCAGCTAAAAAATACTGACAATAAAAAGATAGTATTACCGGTAATTTAGTGAGGGGAAAGCCCAAATGAGTGTTTCTTTGGCAAGTCAACCCCTATGATGGTGCAGGATGCTACTACTCTTTGCAGGTGGGGGTAGGGGAGGATGTTTTCAGCTTGACAGTAATTACAGATCCAGTGCAGAAGGAAGATCTCTAAGCAAGAGCCCAGGTTTCCATGGCAACAACATCAGCAGCTGAATGACTTTCTGTCACACCAAGTTGGTGATTTAATGAGTTCATTACTGAATTCCAGAGGAAAACATGAAAGTCTATGTGAACCATTGCTGCTTCAGCCCCAGAGACACTGCAGTGTGTGTGTGTGCGCATGCACAGAGGAATTGCATATGAATCACATTATGTCTGAAAGAAGGATTATGGTGGAAGCAGAAGGATGGGCCAGCCATCTCCCTACTCCTTCCTGCTTGGAATGTTAATACTATAAATGTGCTCTAGCTTATTCGATGAAATAAGCTGAAAGGAAGTAAGTTTCTCCAAACAATATGGGGAGACTTTGGGTCTTGCTTTTGTTTTGGGTACCCAGTTTTGAAATTGAATTTTCCAGTGCTCAACAAGGGAAGGGAGAAATCCCTTGTTTTTTGCAGCTGCGTTGAGTCACAATGTGTGGTGATGGGCCTCTTCAGGTTAAAAAAAGAAAGAAAAGAGGAAATAATACCAATAAAGGTTGAAGCTACTCCCCCTCCCATGACACATCAGGGATATTTGTGGCAAGGCCCAGCAGTGAGTGTCAGTACCAAGAAATATACGTGGGAAGGCTTTGCTACAATAGTAATAATGGGTGGTTTTCCTCACAAAATCTCCCCTCTTTGTCAGAGCAGTCCTATTCATAGTTGACTCTCAATGATGAATTCATTAACCATTCTAGGCAAGTTGAGACATGTAGGCAGCCCATGAGTGAGAAGGGAGTGCCTCTTTTTTGTTTTGTTATTTTACTGGTTTATGATTACCATTGTTTTATATATTGTTTTATATATATTTCTCCTTCCGATAGGGGACCTACTTAAGGACTCTATATGGGCTCTTGGATACCCCATAAGAGAAAAGGAGCCATATATATATATGGCTCCTTTTCTCTTATGGGGTATCCAAGAGCCCATATAGAGTCCTTAAGTAGGTCCCCTATCGGAAGGAGAAAGTAACATAGGCCAACCAGAGAATATTGAGGATCTCTCTGTAAGGTTTTGCCTTCTCCATGAAGTAGGCCTATGGGATTGTTATGGGGGTAAAGGTAAAGGTAAAGGGACCCCTGACCATTAGGTCCAGTCGCGGACGACTCTGGGGTTGTGGTGCTCATCTCGGTTTACTGGCCGAGGGAGCCAGTGTACAGCTTCTGGGTCATGTGGGCAGCATGACTAAGCCACTTCTGGCGAACCAGAGCAGCGCACGGAAACGCCGTTTACCTTTCCGCCAGAGCGGTACCTATTTATCTACTTGCACTTTGTGCTTTCGAACTGCTAGGTTGGCAGGAGCAGGAACCGAGCAACGGGAGCTCACCCCGTCTCAGGGATTCGAACCGTCGACCTTCTGATCGGCAAGCCCTAGGCTCTGTGGTTTAACCCACAGCGCCACCCACGTCCCTAGCGCCACCACTATATGAAGTGCTGTGTGGAACCACAGTTACAATTCCACATTCTGCTGATTGCAACTAAAGGGCTCTAGTGTGGGAAAGATCTGGATATTAAAAGTGTCTGGGAGTTGGGTTTTTTTCAAAAAGGTACAACTGGAATAACTTTATTACGTCCTTGCAAGGAAATGCAAAAAAAGTCAAGCTTCCCACATAAGTGTTTACTAGTCTCTATGTCTAAACATCTTTATGTCAGGTTTTTTTTGTAGCCTATAAGAAAGAGAATCAATTTCTGTAATGCTCACCTGGAGCTATTACTTAGCTCTTCACACTTCACTAGCTATTTACAAAGCTACTTTATGCAAACCACAAAACTCAAAGTTACAGGGGGGGGGATTGCAGGCAATGTCCCAACTCTGGAGTGACCATGGATGCAAACCGATTCCTACAACTAAAAAAATTCTCCAAAGTTAAGGTCAGCCCACAACTTGGGTTGGGGTATGAGGTAGTGGGTGACTGTGAAATCAAAGAATTAGAAATAATAAAAAACCATTTTTGAGGTCCTCTACTTAAAGCACAGGCTACACAGGCTTCCATTATCCCAAAACTAGATTCAGTTTCTGAATTACTATATTTTGAGTCAAGCTCTATTCTGCAGGAAAACTGATATTAAAGGTAAAGGGATCCCTGACCATTAGGTGCAGTCGTGACTGACTCTGGGGTTGCAGCGCTCATCTCTCATTATTAGCCAAGGGAGCCGGCGTACAGCTTCCAGGTTATGTGGCCAGCATGACTAAGGCGCTTCTGGCAAACCAGAGCAGCGCACGGAAACGCCGTTTACCTTCCTGCTGGAGTGGTACCTATTTATCTACTTGCACTTTGACGTGCTTTCGAACTGCTAGGTTGGCAGGAGCAGGGACCAAGCAACGGGAGCTCACCCCATCGCGGGGATTCGAACCGCCGACCTTTTGATCGGCAAGCCCTAGGCTCTGTGGTTTAACCCACAGCGCCACCCGCGTCCCGTCCTCTATTCTGCAGGAAAACTGATATTACCTCCATGTTATTGACTAGAACAGTCCTTCGGCATATTCTGCATATAAAAATGCAAGCTGGAACAAACCAGTAGGAATATTCACTAGTCTAGCCTCACTATGTTTAGGTTTCTTGAGGTCAGAGAGTTAACTGTTCTAAGGGAAAGATAACAGTGCCAGATACAGCATATGATATGTTGCAGAGACAGCCTCTGCAGTAAAGATGTTTTCATTTGCTTGCACTATTGCAAAGGCTCTGTGGGCGGAAATAGTTCTTTCATCCTACTTCTTGTTCAATCTTGTAGACAGAAGATGGTCATCCTGCAGCAAGGGAATTATGGTTAGTAGCCATAGAAAGATACATTCATTCCCCGGGTGGGTGGGTGCGTGCGTGCGTGCATGCATGCACACACAATTTTGCCTCCTCTGTTGTAAGTGCTTCCAGCTTTTCATGCAGCCTTTCCGTTTTCCTTCATGCAAATGCTCATTGCTCCAAAAATATTAGAGCGTTCCCTACCACCTATTTGATGTCTGCGTATGAAACTAACTTGATACCAAGGCTCACAAAGAGGGATATAGGCCTTCGTTAAAGAAGCTTGAACTGTTGCTAAGGGACACACAAGTTCTTAGCTGATGCCGGTCAGAATTTCTTGTGTATGGCTGGGCTGCGGCAAGAGGTGCAGGGAATTTTAGCTGTTTGACTTGGGGGTTGCACTTTGCTAGGAGATTAAAGTTCACAGGTGATGGGTCTGTTGCTCAGATAAATTCTTTAAGGGTTTGGGGGGTTGAACAGGTTTGCCGTGAGAGTTCCCGCTTTCATTGAGCAACTGATGATCAAGCTGAGCCCCTGGCAGTTGGGCAAGTTACAAAAATGAGGAAACTCTGAAACAAAAGTTAATTTGATGTTGCAAGGAAGAGATGGCAACAAACCTGTCACAGGAAGTTATGCATTTCCTATTCTCATGCTTGCTTTCACTTTGCAAGTTACAGCTTGTGGCCTGCTGTTCAGATAAGACTCACATTGTAGGTTGCACTACCGGTACATCAAACAGAACCTAGATAAGCGGTGATGCAATCTTTCTGGCTTGCCTGTGCTAATGTCCTTGCTCCATAGAACAGCTAATTAAATAGCCTCCGTTTGAAGTATTGGAAATCACATGATCATAAACGTCAGCTGCTTTGCACACTGTGTTTGTGATTCCTATTCTTGCACTTTGCCTTTGCCCCAGTCCCCTTCAGTGAACCTTTGGGCCCACATTCGTTTTCTGTGGGATAAATACCCAATCCAAGAAAGCTGTCGTTTCTCCCAGAATTACACTGTATATTACTACAAGTAGCTTCCCACCACCACCTCAAGGGACCTGCCCTCTGGCTTCCGCTTAGGGTGTGTTTGGTCTGCTTCCTTGTTTATAATATCTGTATGCCACCCTATGACCATGTTGTCAGGGTGGCCTTACAACACTGCTTCCACTTGTGAGCAGAGGGCTTTGCACAGAAGATGTCCGTGTCCTAGGATATGTCCCATGATATCAAAAGGAGTGGTGGCTTTCTGAAGCAGTCACTGTTCGCAATACAGTCATACCCTGGTTTTCAAATGCCTTGGGAGCCAAACGTTTTGGCTCCCGAACAATAAAAAACCAGAAGTGATTGTTCTGGTTTTCGGATGTTCTTTTGGAGGCTGAACATCCGGCAGGGCTTCCACGGCTTCCGATTGGCTACAGGAGCTTCCTGCAGCCAATCAGAAGCCGCACCTTGGTTCCCGAACATTTTGGAAGTCAAACGGACTTCCGGAACGGATTCTGTTCGACTTCCAAGGTATGTCTGTATTGTAGCTAAAATGATGTACCATTGGAAAGAGTCAGTAGATCTCCCCCCACCCACTCATAAAACCAAATGCTTCTTGGTCAACTCACTGGGATTGATTGCTTTCCCAACCAAGTGTGTGCAGAAAGCCCAATAAACTGCCCTTTATCTCAGTGGTTGAGTGCATGCATTGCTTATCGAAGGTCCTTGGTGGGGTCCCTGGCAATGCTGAGAAAAACATGGGAGACCTTACAGAGCCGCTGTCAGTCAGAGAAGACTGAACTGAGAGCTAGAGGTTGAGAAAGTGGCTCCTCATATCCTAGCAGTTTGTTTTTATCAAGTTATATGAAGTCTTTATTTCTTCATTGTGTTCTCTTTGACGTGAGTGGCGCTGTGGTCCACTGAGCCTCTTGGCCTTGCTGATCAGAAGTTCGGCGGTTCGAATCCCCGCGACGGGGTGAGCTCCCGTTGCTCGGTCCCAGCTCCTGCCAACCTAGCAGTTTGAAAGCATGCCAGTGCAAGTAGATAAATAGGTACTGTTCGGCGGGAAGGTAAATAACATTTCCATGCACTCTGGTTTCCGTCACGGTGTCCCGTTGCACCAGAAGCAGTTTCGTCATGCAGGCCACACGACCCGGAAAGCTGTCTGTGGACAAACGCCGGCTCCCTTTGCCTGAAAGCGAGATGAGCGCCGCAACCCCAGAGTCGCCTTTGACTGGACTTAACCGTCCAGGGGTCCTTTACATTTTACCTTTACCTCTCTTTGACAAAGGAGGAGGCACACCATCTTGCCAGCCCCAGAAGATACAAATGAATAATGTTCACCTCAAAGCAAACCTTGGAAAGGAGAAGAGGGCAATATTGCCTTTTGGAGTCCTCAGCTGTTGTGTGAGAATGGAACAACAGCAGGTGTCTTATCCCATGAAAGGCCAAGACATTTAAAACACATTAACACAATACAGCAACTGTCTCCCCCCCCCCACCTGAAAATCTCTCCCAGCTGGGAAACTGTCCATTGGAGTGGACAGAGTGGTTTAGCTAAATTGGGAAGTAGCTCTTATCCCACTGGAATCTGTGGAATGGAACTCTCCAAATGGGCTTGGTTACATCTCATGAGGAGATGAGTTGTGTAAGCAGGAGTTGTCTGCTCCTCCATTCATCCATAGCTCTCTGGTTTTCTTCCTTATATAGGGATGCCAAGATTCTCTGACTGGATTACAGCAGGGATCCATCTCTGTCCACTTCTCTGTCACTCTGCAATAGCGTCTGTTCGTTGATTCAGCTTATTCAGCTAAAACAGCCTTGCAAATAAGTCTACAAATATTGCTAGCCACACACACACACACAGCCTTCTCACTCCCATAGACCTGTTTACTCATTTGTGGGTCTCAGGCTACAATCTTACATGCACTCACTTGGAAGGACTTCATAGTAGGCGTATGTAGCACCGCAATGTAATAACGAAAGGAAATAGGCCTTTACCTGGTATTTGCATGGTGATTTTTCTTTTTAAATACTATTTTATGTTCCAAAATTTGTCCCCATGTTCTCTTGGAAAATATGTATAACGAGTATAAATGAGTGTCAGAAATCAAACTGGCTTGGAAAACTATTTTAAATAGAAAGCAAGTAGATAATCGCAAAGGTATCAGTCAACATGGCATTAATACCAGAGGGTGCAATGTTTAATTGAGCCACTAAATTAATAATTTTTTTTAAAAAATCCAATATCTAAAAAATGCCCCTGTTTATCATTAAATCTATTAATATGAATGCAAGTACTTCTTAGAACTGCATGTGGTAGCCACCAGTACTATTTTTCCAGGAAAAAAAGGTGACAGAACTCACCAGGAACACCTCCCTTGTTCTCTTGGAATGCCAATGGCTCCCACCTGACAGGTGCCAGAACTGAGTTTTGGCTGGAAAAAAAGCCCCGATAGAGAGTGAGAGACAACCTAGGGAGAAGATGTCTCTTCTAAGATTATACATTATCTAATAATGAAGTATGTTTCTTGCTTTAGAACTATTGTTTTTAACACAAATGTAACTACGTTTTCTTTAGCTGATGGACACGTTTTATATAGGAATATAATATAACATTTTACAGATTAGCGAACTCAGACAGAGATTGGCTTCAACACTTCATATGTTAGGTTTGGATAAGTTATGCCAGGGACCAGACTTGCCATTAACTATTGGCAGTTCTATGCTGCTGTGTTAAATCAATGTGCAAGGGAAGAACCTTTGAGGTATGAGTGGGAATCTTAAGTATTTAGGGAGTTGGGACATAATTGTACTGAATCTTAGACACATGTGCAGTGCTTTTTGACAGCTGAAAGAAATTTGGCACCCACCCTCTGGACACGGAATTGATAATGGCAATCATATGCCTTTTTAAAATGCTTTTTTTGGGGAGGAGGTATTTTTTGTTTTGATGATAAAGGCCAGTGTAGCCTTTCCATATGTCCACAGTCTTCTGGACACATCACATGTCATCCATGTAATGAGATTAGAGGTTAATTCGTCCTTTGTCTGCATGCAAGCATCTACCTCAAAAGGTGGAGAGTGGGTCTTTTCCATCCTTGGGGATTACTCCCAAGCCCACAGCATGTTATCTTGTCACTGCAGCAGCCCTTCACAAAATAAATAGCAATTTACAGGGAGTCTCTTGAAATGCTGCGATAGCCTCAGAACAAAGAATTCATCTGTTACTCTCCTGACAGCATTTACTCTGCAATTGGCTTTCTCAACCTTTTGGCTCGATTACCCTTTTTTTGGTGGTTTGGTTTTCTTTCAATTTTTCATAGACAGAAATATGAGAGATTGGATTTTGGTACATTCATTAGAAATCCATTGAAACGAGGCAGGCGAGCAGGGGGAGAACGTTCTTCAGTTCAATGGCTAAAGTAAAATCAATTAACGCTAAAAGCTTAATGCACTGCAAATTCTTGGAAATTCAGTGCCGCCCTTCATGGATCCAGTTGCCCTTTGCAAAAACATTTGTTTGCACAGGAGACAGAGAGGGTGAGTGGATGGGAAATTCCACCTCTCCTGCTTGGCTTGCTCTTAGCCAGGTGCTTCAAGGTTTGCCTGGGTTTTTAATGCATCCCTTCTCAGTGAGTCAGTTTGTGGGGTGTGGGGAAAATTGGCAAGCATTTTGTTCATACGAAAGCAGCCTAAAATGTTATATTACAAGAGTGATCAGGGTGCAGGGGTAGGAGAGTGTTACATACCAAAATTGCTTTGTGACACATAGAAGATTTGGGAACAGCATCGTGGGATATGGGTCACTGTGTTTCTGCTGATAATTGGCAGCTTTTTAACAACTACTAAATCACCTTGTTAAGAGAAGGGGCGAGGCAGGCAGTAAGCTCTTGTTCATCAGAAATAGCATTTAGCATGAACTCCTCCTCACTCCTGCAGGGATAAGATAGGAAAGGGAGGGGGGGCTCGCTCTTCTGGTGCTGAAACAGGAGCAACAAAATATGGCATGCCATATGTTAAATGCCCTTTGCTTCTTTAATTAACACAATGCTGGTGTTTCTCCTACTTTTTGAAATCTGTGGACCGGAGGATGAGTTTATTCTGGGCTTGCTACCCTTTTCCTTTGCAAGAGATCCAGCAGACCAGATCAGGCCTTTGTTTTCATTTCCACCTCCCATTTCCAACCTGCACCATTTGATAAAGGAACAGCACTGGGAGTGGCATGGTTGCAGCTACAGAGGAATGGTGGTGGCACAAGGTGGTTCATTAGAGGATGAGGGCCGACCTCCAGACAGTGGGCAGAGTGGCAGCCCCTAACGTACAGCAGCGTGATGACATTCAGTGGCAAAATGTTTCGCTCCATGTCCCAGTTGTCTCTTTTCCTTGATCATTGCTTCATGATGTCGTTCTGCTCCCTTGCTGTATCTACTATATTTGTGCCAAGTTATTCCCCAGTGCTGATTGCAAGGAAGACTTTGCAGTAAACTCAAAGCCATCAGATTGCTATGATAGCCATCAGCTCCCCACCTACCAGTGCCTAATGAAAACCTGCCACTAGACTGAAAAGGTCATAAAGGAGCTTGTTCCTTCCTTGCTTAGCATTTATTGTTATGGAAGTCAGTTTCGTGGTTAAGAACTTGCCTCAGTATAAGGGGTGCCAAGATGTGACCTCATAACATATTCATGCCTGTTATGAGTTGCCTCTCAAACATGTGATATAAACACAGAGTGCCTCTGAGCCATGTGCAGAGTGCTTTTACTTGGCCTTTGAGGGAAACCCTGGCATGCACCGGCATGGTTGGCATGCAAGCCTTGCTAAGAATGTGGCACAGTTCTTAAAACCAGCTTATTCTTCCAGCACTTCTGTTTAAGAAACCAAGCCTTCTTTTCTGTTACCTCTCATGAGTGTTCAGTAATAATTTGTATATCCATGAGAAACCCCTTGACAATTTGGGTTGAGATACACACACACATACACACACAGTCAAACTTCGGTTTGCCTGTTCGGCTTCTGAAACATTCGACAACCAAGGCGTGGCTTCCGATTGGTTGCAAGAGCTTCCTGCACTCAAGCAGAACCCATGTCGGACGTTTGGCTTCCGAAAAACGTTTGAAAACCGGAGCATTTACTTCCGGTTTTTTGGCGTTCGGGAGCCGAAATGTTCGGAAATGGAGCCGTTCGGGAGCCGAGGTTTGACTGTATAAGTTTTTCCCTCATCTTACCATCTCTTCTTGTTTTAGGCATAAAAGTGATCCCCCCCTCAAAGTTCTGCTTTAGGTGAGATTGCAGTTCAAGGTTACAAGATTTTCACACACGCGCCTATTCATTTCTGTGAATGCAACCTTCTCTAGGCAAATTAGGAAGAGCAGGAGCAGAACTAGGTCACTGCTTTAAAGGAGATAGTGTCTGCTGGCAGAGTTGCCCTTTTCAGGCCTACGCAGATTGGCCGGGGAGTCCCACGATAGCAGCTGAAGCAGAAAGGGCAGGTGGTGGTTCTTCACAGATTGTAGCTTTGAATTCTCTATGAGCACCGATTAAAAAGCTGACATTCATTAAATCGCAGTTGTCGCCGCGCTTTGCTCTGGATTCCTAAATGTGTAGACTGACGAATTCCTCTGATCCAAGGTCTTTGATAAGGGCGAGTAAAGAGTTTTTTTGGCAGAATCTAGTATGGTTGGAGAACAGCATTCCTGTGCCTCGCCGCAGGGCTTCAGCCATCCTGCCTGTCTATAAGCCATATCAAGAGCAATCAGAGCGATCTGGTGGGGGCAGAAAGTTCCCTACTCCTTTGTGTGCCCCCAAAATGCATATTTTAAATACTGATGGCGCCTATCTCTGTGGAGATGAGGAGTGCACCTCACCTGTAGGAGAACCCGATTATACGGGTCATTTGATGCAGGTAAAAGATGAATCAAATCAAGACAAATGTGCAACAAGCTGAGAGTACTGATGAGACTCCAAAGCATGTCTGCCTATTTTTCTTGACTATAAGGTCCCAGCCAGTTTGAGGAATCTGGCCCATGTAATACATACCAGCAACAGGTAAAAAAAAAATCTATGTAAGTACCCTGCACACCAACATTCATCCACTCCCTCTAGATATATCAGTAGAGTCCAAGACACAGTTTGCTACCAGGAGATAACCGGTCCATTCACACATTTCTAGGTAGCACAAGCAAGTGAGCCAATTGACACGGTGTCACGGATAACACACCACTTCCTTCCAGGTCACAGTAGCCAACATACCTCAGGATTTATAATCTCTCTCTCTCTCTCTCTCTCTCTGGTCTTCCCCAGCAGTATGTAGGTCACTTAAAAATAATAATAGGGGCACTCCTCACCATGTAGTGGGTGCTCTCTCCACACACCCCACCCTGCAATGACATGTTTCTACTTCTTTGCTAATTTTGCATGAAAGTGGGAGAGGATTTGAGGGCAGTGTGCCTGGAAATGTCCCATCTGCTCAGTTTGGTACTGGCCTGGCAAGCACTGTGACTAATCTGGCAGAACTGGAGAGGAGTGGAAGACAAGTTGTAAAAAAGTCTCTGGAGGGCCATCTCAGATAACAGAAGGGCTGTAGCTCATTGGAGGAGCACAAGTTTAATAACATGCTAATCACAACATCTCCAGGTAGGCTCTGCTTGGAACCCTGGAGGGTCAGTGCAGACAGTACTAGGCTGGATGGACCAGTAGTCTGACTTTGTATAAAGTAGCTTCCTATCTTCCTGTGTTCTTAACAGGCACTGGAGAGTATCAGACAGGAGCAAGGTTAGGACACTGCCTACTTCACACTTAAAACAAAACAAAACCCTGTGCCAAGAAAAGTTAAATTCTGACCCGTAGAAATTGCGCAAGTTGGTCAAATTTGCATGATTTGCCTTATTTTGTGTATGTTCCATGAGGACTAGAAACTTCCTTTTTTTTAAGTGCAAGCTGAGATTCTCGGAAAGATGACTTCTATGCCTGCTGCCACATTCTGTCGAATTGCGTAAGCCAGCCCTGAGTGGCCTGTAACAAACTCATGGTAAACAATGCTTTCAGTTCTTCTCTAGTTTTAAGAGGTTAAGAGCAGGCCATCTCAGTTAGTTGTGAAACTTCCTTCTTGGAAGATAAATTAGTGGTTTTCCTTTACAGCCTCTTGAGATCTGTTGGTTGATGCCAGTCACCTAGAGTGTGAGCTGTCGCTTTGTTTTAACGTTGTCTACCTTGCCTTACGTTCTCCCTCCAGGCACCATGAAGAGGTCAAATATAGATTTCCCTCCCCATGTTATTTACCCCTTCAGCACCCTGTGTCATTCTGGAAGAATTTCTCTTCATAAGTGCTGCCTCCTTGGCTTCAGATTTCCTATCCTCAATGAGTCGCCTTTGGTGACTGCAGTCACTTCCTTGCAAGTATTTGTGAAAGCAGGTGGCTTCCTTTATGTCCTAGTAACTCCACCCCTAAGGCTGACTCCTGTCGCACCTCTAAGATATGTGAAATCCAGGGTGTTAGCAAGCTACAAAGATAATGATTTTAATTGAAGTTTAATGCCATACGTTGTTTTAATTCATTACGCTGATTTTGTATGAGCCCCATCCGGGAACAGCATGGTAAATATTTCTAATAAAATAAAATAGTTGGAAAGGCCAAAACAAATCGCTTCACATTTACAGTGGTACCTTGGCTCCTGAACAAATCGGCTCCTGAACGTCACAAACCCAGAAGTAAGTGTTCTGGTTTGCGAACGTTTTTTGGAAGCCGAATGTCCTTTTCGGCTGTTGGCATTGTTTCTTGGGCCAATCAGAAGCTGCGCCTCGGTTTGCAAACGTTTTGGAAGTCGAACAGACTTCCAGAATGGATTGAGTTCGGGAACTAAGGTACCACTGTATACGGCTTATAAGAGCACACTGAAATCGCTGAACTCTTACAACAATCCTGTATGCTAGACTATGCATTTATTCCCTCCCCCCCCCCAAAAAGAAAAAGAAAAAAGAAAAACCATTCCAAGGTCACGTCCTGAGTTCATAGCATAGGCAAGATTTCGGCAGGGAACTTTGCAACTTGATTGTTCAGCCTCATAGCGACTGTAACCCACAGACTGGGTTGAGCAACATTTGCCTGGGAATTTGAATACCTTTTCTAGCCATGACCTAGATCAGGCATCATTAACTGGTAGGGCACAGGAAGAAGCTGAGCTCTGCAATTAGTTACTGGCAGTAACCAGACTAAAGGTTTGGGAGATGATCTGTGGGCAGAAATGCCTTCTCTTCCTCCTTCACCATTGTATCCTCACTACAAGACTGCATAAGAACAGCCATGCTCAGAGCGATGAGGAGGCATGTCTGTTGAGAGGGGAAAGACGAGTTCTTTCCATTCTTGCACTGATTTCCTGTACTTGGAGCCCAGAAATGTAGATTGGGGGTGGGGAGGCAGCTCCCAAACAGTCTGGTCATACATGACCAGTCTGGTTATACATGACAAAGCTATTTTTAACCTTCTCACCCCTTGCTTTTTCCTGTAAGACTAATTGCAGTCATTAACAGTCGTCAACAGGTTTACCACAGCTATCAGCCAATCACCCATTCCCACCACCCTTATGAGTAATACCCCTCCCACCCTCTCACTATATATAAAGGTCTGGCGACTTCTGTTTCAGTGTATCTGAAGAAGTGTGCATGCACACAAAAGCTCATACCAAGAACAAACTTTGTTGGTCTCTTAGGTGCTACTGGAAGGATTTTTTTTATTTTTTATTTTATTTGCAGTGGGCGACTGAACTTTCCTCTAACCATTCAGTAAAATTAAAGTTAAAGGTTCCATATCTTCCCATTGCCACTGAAAGCCCTGATGAGTGTTTGATGGTGTTCCCTGCTTGGCAGGGAGTTGGACTGGATGGCCCTTGTGGTCTCTTCCAACTCTGTGATTCTATGATTCTATGAGTGTGTGTCTTTTGAATGGCTCTTAAGAGATGCCTGGATGGTGGCAAGTTGCTCATGGAGAGAAGTCCCAAAGATGTGAAGACATGAACCCTGAAGACACTTTGTGACCTGTCCTCCTTGAATGGACTTACTCTTCAGATGGGTTGTACGCAAAATGGGCATGCTTGTCGTAGGCTTTGGGCTGATGGGAAAAAACCAGTACCAGCTATGCGCTTAACTGAACAAAACTGCTCGGTTTGGTGGTTCTGTGTTCAGGTTCCAGATCTTGCAGTGGGAAGCTTTCTGCGAGTGTGCTGGGTCAGCGGCGTTCAGTCTGCCCTATGCCCTCAATCCACCCAGGGATCACCTTGTGCCGATAGCTGCATCTCCCAACAGCTGCAAGGTTTTTGTGAGCAGCAGAGCAAAACGGAGCACAAAACCAGCAACTTGTATCCCCACGCTCCCCTGCTAGAAGGTGCTGCTTTGTTCTGGGTGGGGGGTGGATTTCCTGTCCCACGTCCTGTTTAGCGAGCGCTAGATGTTGCAGGAAAAAGTCACCTGCAAGTGCGTGTGCATTTTCCGAATAAATGCTGTTGTGCTGCAGAGCTGTGCAGACAAATGAGGATTGCAAAACGCTGCTCACGTTGGCGTTCCCTAATACTAATAAGTGATCGGTTTTAAATTTGGGTCGTAAGCAGGCATCCCTAGAAGAGGCAGCAGCCTCTAGCCCCACCCCCGCCCGCCCCCCAGCCAAATAAGAGCATGCATGACAGTCACATCATCTGGTTGGCTGGCAGTGATGCACTATCAGATTGAACGGCTAATATCCAGGTTACTATGGTGACCAGGACCAAGAGAGTTGTAGTGTTTGAAAGCAGTGGTTTCTCCCTTCAGAAACCCTCCACCCCTCTACTTTTCTCCCGCACAGACTGTTTCTCTTCTCTTGTTTCTTCCGTGGAACAGTGTGAGTAATATTCTAGCTGAAGTGATCTCTGGCTTGTCACGTTTCTTCCATTTTAAACCTTCTCTCCATGACGCTGAAGCACGCTGGGTGCAAAATGGAATCCGGGAAGCACCATTTGCCCACATGCAAGTAACTCTGAAATCCTTAAGCTAGAGCAGGGGTCAGCAACCTTTTTCAGCCGTGGGCCGGTCCACCATCCCTCAGGCCATGTGGTGGGCCGGACTGTATTTTGAAAAAAAATATAAACAAATTCCTATGCCCCGCAAATAACCCAGAGATGCATTTTAAATAAAAGTCACACATTCTACTCATGTAAAAACACCAGGCAGGCCCCACAAATAACCCAGAGATGCATTTTAAATAAAAGGACACATTCTACTCATGTAAAAACACACTGATTCCCGGACCACCCGTGGACCAGATTGAGAAGGCGATTGGCCGCATCCGGCCCCCGGGCCTCAGTTTGCCTACTCATGGGCTAGAGCTTTCCAAGACCCACTGGTGGATTTAATGAGTAAGCCTAGCAATATAGCTCTCTGGGTCTGTTAACCTTTGAGGTAAAGAGGACTCTGAGATATTCTTAGGTCAGATCATCTCTGCTAGAACCTGCCTCTCAGGTGTTTGGGCACCTTTTTCAGTCCAGCTGTCTGCCACATTCATCTCTCCAAAAACAATTTAGGCAAGAATGCCATGTATTGCAGCTTTCTGACTCATTTTGTCTTCTGGCCACCCTATCATTATTATTATTATTATATTTTCTGTCTTTCAGGGAGCTAGAGGATAGTGTTGTTGTTGTTTTAATTTAAAAAAAAACCCCAGCAAGGGTGACACCAACTCACAAAATAATATAGCTTTCAATTACCTGCTATTGTATAAATCATAAGGCAATTTGCTAGGGAGGGAGTTTCACCCTTTGAAAGAAATGTTAAGTAGAGTTGCACAATGCACCTGACCTTCGTTGCTGCTCACCATTAGCAAGGAACAGGGCACCAGAGAAGAAAGTGAATGTACCTGTCTGTTCTGGTGTTGTTCCCCCAGCCAGCACTTGCCTGCCACCGGCCAACCTAATTCTCTCATGTCCAAGCTCAAGACTTACCGTAGTCAACCTTACCAGACAGTTGCACATATTTCAGGTGTCATAGCACCTACTGCAACAAGCGCAACTTGCTGAGCCCATCTCCTGTGAACACCTCCCCTGGCGTTCATGAGAGCTGAACACAGAGGAACTTATTTCCAGTGGAGTATGCCCCATATTTGTTTAATCTATCCCCCCACCCTTCAATGTAAAAACATTTCACAAAACCTATCGTGCAACATGTACACCTAAAGATGACCGCCAAAAAATGCAGAGCACATAATTATCTAAGAAAAGTGTCGGTAGCATAATAGTATGACTGTTATCTTAAATAACCCATTAGAGAATCCTCTTTTTTTTTTTTTTTTTGATAAATTTGTTTATTTGGGTTTCAAATCAAGAGTTTTACAATCACATCTCAATTGTTATTTAGTCATGTCCGACTCTTCGTGACCCCATGGACCAGAGCACACCAGGCACTCCTGTCTTCCACTGCCTCCCGCAGTTTGGTCAGACTCATGTTGGTAGCTTCGAGAACACTGTCCAACCATCTTGTCCTCTGTCGTCCCCTTCTCCTTGTGCCCTCCATCTTTCCCAGCATCAGGGTCTTTTCCAGCGAGTCTTCTCTTCTCATGAGGTGGCCAAAGTACTGGAGCCTCAGCTTCAGCTTCAGGATCTGTCCTTCCAGTGAGCCCACATATCCAATATATAACATAAAAACAAGATTCCAAGGAATCTTCTGGACTTCCCTCCTCCCGTTTGTGGGTCCTATTGTTAATCGTTTCCTCCTGCATCTTTTATGATAATACAAATCTTCCACATCTTCATTATGTCCAAAATTCACCATTAAACTACAAGTGCTATTCCAATCCTGCTAACAGTTTTAACTGTTTACAGTGGTTTTTAAGATAAATTATTAATTTTCCCTATTCCTTATTAAAATGTTGGTCTTCCTGATTTCTGATTCTTCCGCATAGTCCATCAACTTGATCTGCCATTCTTCTCTGTTAGGGACTTTATCTTCTTTCCATCTCTGGGCTAGCTAGTAGCATCCGCACAGCCGGGGTCGCGTACATAAATAGCCTTTTCTGCTCCCTTGGGATTTCGGATGTCCTGGATTTGCCCCCCATTATTTGTGAGCCGACCTTTTGTTTCTGGATGTGCCTTTTCTGTTTGGGACCGTCCCTGAAGCACCGAGCTCTTAGTTACGGTTTGGAGTCTGAAGCAGCGTTTCACAAGCCGGCTTTCAAAAGCCCTCTGTTGTTAGGGACATTGCTGCTACAGTCACTGCCTTCCCAGGCATGCTTTCTACGTGCGGACTGTGACCCCAGATCCATACATGGCCCCAGTTGGCATTAAAATGTGTAGTGAGAGAGACCTATGGCACAAACCAGAAAAGTAAATACTGCTTGTTTTTCATGGTTAGACCCTCGCTGTTTGTTTTTATTAAAAGAGGGAAAGAAAAACGGCTTCTGTTGCACACATTGGATGAATCATTTCTGCAGCCTTTCAAAAGCAGAGGTTACTGAACTGGTCTGTGGGCATGAGGCTGTCTGCAAATGACTTCCTGTGAAGTTTTGATGAAACTGGCTCTGTGCTATTTCTGCTGCTTCTTCCGATAGGCAAGTGTACTCTGCATGTGCGCGCACAGTTTTGTACTGGCAGCCAAGATTCTGAATGTGTATATGTTCGCTTATTTTGCATATTTCTGCTTTTGCTGTTTTATTTTAAGTGCCTATCCTCGAGATGGGGGAAGTTCAAGCACAGCAGTGAAACTCCTGCTGCCCCTGTATTTAGACAGCTTCTTACCACCTCCGGCTCTGAAGCTTTGAAAAAGTATTGCCGACCTGCTTTCACATCTAACTCTGCAGGCATGAGGACTAGAAATTGAGTGGTGGGATGTTAATGAGAAAAGAGGTGCTCAGGATGCTGAATTCTGCAGCCAACCCAATTTCATGTCATCTCCTCTCTCCCCCTAGCCTTGAAAGAATTGTGGAATTCAGACATGTCCTCTACGTGTCAGAGTAAAAACAAAGAACATTGTGAACTGCCCCTGGGAAAGTGTTGTGTTTTAAGATGATATGGAAAGTGCTTTCCTATGGTAGTCGAGCTGCATGAAACTGATGCTACACCAACACAAACAAACACACACCTTTGTGCAATTTAGCTATGTTGGAAGACCAGTGCCCTAGCTTGCTATAACAGTATCCAAAAGTGATGGAAACCACCTTTTGATAGACTCATCCCCACCTAGCCTCTTGGGCTTGCCGATCAGAAGGTCAGCGGTTCGAATCCGCGTGACGAGGTGAGCTCCCGTTGCTCTGTCCCAGCTTCTGCCAACCTAGCAGTTCGAAAGCACACCAGTGCAAGTAGATAAATAGGTATCTATCTGTGGTGGGAAGGTAAACAGCGTTTCTGTGCACTCTGGCTTCTGTCACAGTGTCCCGTTGCGCCAGAAGCGGTTTAGTCATGCTGGCCACATGACCCAGAAAGCTGCCTGTGGACAAACGTCGGCTCCCTCGGCCTGAAAGCGAGATGAGCGCCACAACCCCAGAGTCACCTTTGACTGGACTTAACCGTCCAGGGGTCCTTTAGCTTTACCTATACTCCACCATACCACAAATCTCAAGAGTCAATCAGGCGATGGGAGAGGAGAGCTAACTAGGAGTGAGAGGGAATGTTGATTAGGAATGTTGATTATGGAACCTCTGGTGATATAACAAGAAGCAGAATTCATTGCCGGTGCCCTTTGTAAAAGCATATCCAACAGCTACATTCTTGCTCAACCAAATGAAGGGGAGGCATGTACTTGAGAGTATAGAGCAGGCTTCCTCAAACTCGGCCCTCCAGATGTTTTGAGACTACAATTCCCATCATCCCTGACCACTGGTCCTGCTAGCTAGGGATCATGGGAGTTGTAGGCCAAAAACACCTGGAAGGCTGAGTTTGAGGAAGCCTGGTATAGAGTACTGTTCTCTCTTACTCACACACACACACACACACACTGATGATTCACATTGTAAATGCATCCACAAGCACCTGTGATCTGCTGTAGCTTTACCATGTGTTCATCTGGGTCTGCTAAAGCACTGCAAAAATAGCAAATTAATCAGGGATTTTCAATGCAACTCACCGTGGCGTTAAGTCAAGAAGTATTAAATACCTGGAAGACTTGGCCTCCTGTCCCGATGGCACCCTGATGTGACAACGATCAGTGTTGTGCATCGTCTTTCTTGTTTGTTAGCCTTGTCCCTTTTCATTTCTTTTCTTTAAAAAAAAGCAGACTAATATTTAATATTAGCGGCACAGCCCTGAGCATGTTTATTCAGCAGACAGTCACTCCCATGGAAGGTGTGCATAGGAGTGTAATCTAATCACTCCTTGGTCCTTTCCCTAAAAAGGGGAGGCAATTAAGTTTCTGATGGAAAGCGTTGGCAGAAAACAATGAATTTGTGCGATAGTTTAGGTTTCCCAAAGAAAAAGAAATTTGGCAGTGTCTTGGGAATTCTGTTCCCATTTTTCAGTAAGTGATACAGGACCTTTTAAAAAACAAACAGATTTCAGCATTTGGGCATGTTCATCATGCCAGCTGCACTTTCAGCTCCTGCATTTAAAATTATCGCTAGCTGTCTTTCCTGTAAGGGAAATACCGGTAGGTAAAAGGTAAAGGGACCCCTGACCATTAGGTCCAGTCGTGACTGGCTCTGGGGTTGCGGCGCTCATCTCGCTTGGTTGGCCGAGGGAGCCGGCGTACAGCTTCCGGGTCATGTGGCCAGCATGACTAAGCTGCTTCTGGTGAACCAGAGCAGCGTACGGAAATGCTGTTTACCTTCCCACCGGAGTGGTACCTATTTATCTACTTGCACTTTGACGTGCTTTCGAACTGCTAGGTGGGCAGGAGCAGGGACCAAGCAACAGGAGCTCACCTCGTCATGGGGATTCGAACCGCTGACCTTCTGATCGGCAAGCCCTAGGCTCTGTGGTTTAACCCACAGCGCCACCCGCATTATTACACTCATGAAATAAAACTGCATTATTACACTCATGAAGCGGGGAAGATTCTTAAAACCCAACATGCAAATTACGCAAGTCGCTGAATGTCCCGCAATGGAAATTACATTTTTTTAAAGCTGAATGACAGCTTAAAATTAAATATTCTGTTTCTCTTTGCATTAAGTTTCTGGAAATTCTTTCCCCTGGACAGGATTGTCAGAAAGACTGTGAACTCTCTTTATTTAAGCCTGACACTGAAGCCAAGGGTCGTGTTTTTGGATTTGGTTTTGGTTTTTTAACAGGGCTGCTTTATGGGATCTGATTTTTCACTCTGGGGTGGAATTTCTTCTGTGGGGCTTCTATGTTGGGGTGTTAGAAGAGAGCAAGCCAGTGAAGGAAGGGCACAAGTCTCACCCACATGACGTGAGCAAAGGAGTTGGCCCTTTTCCTACCTCCATCAGGAATGATTTTTTAAAATACAGCAAAGTAGTCTCTGGAACTCATTCTGCTGGAACAGCTGTATTAGAAAGCTGTTTGCAAAAAAAAAACACCAATTGCAGTCTTCGTGTCGCTCTTGGGTATAAAGCTTTGATGTGCTTCGTTCCTTGAAATTAAAAAACATTTTTTAAAAAAGCTCAACATATGGAAATAGTGCAAATACCAAAAATGGGTTTGTGATGGAGGGAACTCCCATCAGGTGCATGGAGGAGACTCTATACCTAAGCCTGGATGAGTAGCTCTTTCTACTGGCCCCATCCCAAAGAAAGCACAAGTAAGTTGCCCTCCCTTATGGCCTTTCCAGAACCGTGTGTGGCTGAAGGAGTCGGTGGTTCTTTTTCTTCATTTGCATGATCCGTTCTAATCTTGGCCATTAATCACGGCCTCCCGAGCTGTTAGGAGGTGGTGGAGCTGATCTTACAAGTTCAAGGTGGCCTTTCTTCTCCCCTTCGCACACTTTCAAGTCTCTTTCTTTAATGTGTTCTTCTCCCTCCCCCCCTCCCTCTCGCCCTGCAGTGAGAAACGCCGCCTGCAAGTCAGCGTCGCCAATCCGGTCCAGTGCAGCATGCATGGTCGGAAATGCACCGTCTCCGTGGAAACCAGAATAAACCAATCAGAGCCAAACTTCACCAAGGATCGGTCAGGCTTCGTCCTGTGCGTGCCTGGAAATTAGCATTGCTTCTGCTAGGGGAGGGCTGTAGGCGGGGGGAGAGAGAGAGAGAGAGACTCCCCCTCTAAGCAGCCTTCTTTTCCTCTTGTGCCTTGAATCTTGCATGGGGGGAGGGGGAGGGTTGTAAAGATGTTTGTCTGTGACACACATCTAGACATCTCTAAAGCTACACTGAGCAGGAGCTTAAAATAGCCCCTCCATTGTGCTGGCTATAAATTTAGAACTGGCTCCCATGCCATGTTTTAGCAAAGTGCCTTTTATGAATGGAGAAATATATATATATCTGCTCTCCTCCTCCTATTCCCTCCCCCCCCCCATACCTAAGATGGTTGTGTAATTAATCCTTGGGACTCCAAAGCCTTGTATGGGAGGGAATAGGAGAGGGCATGTGGGCTGCCCTTGCCCTAGGTCAGGCTTCCTCAACCTCGGCCCTCCAGATGTTTTGAGACTACAATTCCCATCATCCCTGACCACTGGTCCTGCTAGCTAGGGATCATGGGAGATGAAGGAGGCCAAAAACATCTGGAGGGCCGAGGTTGAGGAAGCCTGCCTGCCCTAGGGCAAGGGCAGCTCACATGCTGCCATCCGATGTTGACGAGACTCCTAGCTAGTAGGCATTAGCCATTGCAACCTGGAAAGGGTGTCCTTGTTTGGCATGAGCTGCTTCGCTGCAGTGCTAGCATTGCGCCGGAGTCCCAGATGAGCTCTAGGTGGTTGCACCGGACACCAACAGACAGATGGAAAGAGCACCAGCTTTAAAGTATGTCTGTTATCTTCAGAGAGGGGGGGGGCTCCCCTGTGTGCATGACTTGGCACAGATCTGCCTTCGCAACGCTGCTGTTAGTGCAAGCGCCGGAGCCGATCTCCCAGGCCAGCTCACAGCGTGCTTTATCCAAGGGGCTGGCATCATTCTGGCCAGTGTAGCCTCGTAGTTAGTTGCCTTTTGTCCGCTGGGTAGCGGGCACAGCCTCGTTGAGGAGCTTTATTTTCTTCCCGTGCCAAAGTAGCTGTGTTTTGCTTCCAGCATCTCGAGGCCTGGGCCAAGATGCACCATTCTGGAGCACTTGACAAAGGCCCACACCAAATAAGCAAAATACCAAATAAGTAAAATGAAGTACGGTAAATGGGGGGCTGGGGGGGCGGGAACCAAGCCTGGCACTGCTGGTCAGGTCAGGATTCATTGACTTTGTGATTGCTCACAACAACCCAGGTAGGAACATTGAATGACTTCGGTTGAATCAGGTTTTCTTAAAGCATGGGAATGTAGCCGTTCCCAGATTAATGGGTGGTGGAGCAAACTGGCTTGTTCCTGGGGAGCAAGTTCCCCACCACCATCGATGGACAAAAGTCCTTATTACACAGTTCCCAGCCATTCTGGCTGTGCTGTTTCCCCATCTTTGTGGTCCAGCTTTCCAGAGAAGGGGGCCGCCATCTAGGTCCCTTTCCTTGCTTGTTTTATGGCTAGCCTGGATGTGGCAAGATCCCACCCTTTTAACATTTTAAAGTACTTTTTGGTAGAGATGCCCAGAGGCTGGGGTGGGGTGGGGGTAAATACCGTATGAAGTCTTTACCTTGTCCCATCCCCCCACTGTGCTTATGGCATGTATGAAGTCCATTAGCCATCCCTGCGTTCATTCCAATGAATGTCAGGCACATCTATGCTGAACGGCGTTCAGGTTGGTCCTGCCCCATCATTTCTTCTGAAAAGAAAGAGGGCTCTTGACTGGTCTTGTAAACGCAACCAAAAGTTTGCACTCTGTTCCCTGTTCCCAGTAGCGAAACGGACCTGTCCCCCACTCGCCCCCCACCCCAGCGTCTTCCTCTGCTTCTCTGTTAATTACTCAAAAGCCTTCCAGCTCTCACTTTCATAGCAGCCAAATTAGCCATGGAAACTTTTTAATTAGCACTTTCATACGGTGTCCCAGCATAATTGCTGCATTTGAATAATGACAGAAACCGGCCCTCCGATCCTCGGATGAAGGGGGGTTTAGAAATTTAAGAAATGCAAAATAAATAAACAAATTGTGTGATAAGGAAGTCTCTCCAAATCTGTAAGACTGGCTATGTCGTGTGCTATGAAGTATTTGTCTTGATTTAAATGAATATACAGTATTTGTGCCTTTTCTGTTGTGTGTATGTGTGTGAGTGAGAGAAAAGAGAGATTTTCTCGGTTTTATCTATAAATTAACTATTCCTTAATTGTATGTTTGATTTTTAAGCCTGAGGGAATAATGGAATGAACATTTTTAAATGTAGTTTATATAGAAATGTGGGCAAGCACCCTTGTTATAATTGAAATGTATTTTTGTTTACATCATTCATTGCAATAAATAAAAGAAGTATCATTTATACCCAATAATGCTCGTGTCTTTTTGTATTTGGGAAGCACACAGAAATCTTTTAGGGCCACAGCAGCATTTGCATTACTCTGAGTCTAGCTCTGTAACACTTTTTCTTTTTAATTAAAGCTTCTAGTCCTCAAGACGGCATAGCAACTAACCCCCAGGCACAGGGTTGGAGGGAACACTGAAGACTAGTGAACATGCTACTGACAAAGATGCTGCCTTAGACTATTTTTTTGGAAAGATGGGAGTGTAAATATTTCAGATAAGCACATAAAATAAATATGTGGCTGTAAGTTAAGTAATGCATATGATTGCTCCCAACAAACTACCTAATTCAGCACTTTGGACTCCCAGCCTTTTCTCTTGCACTGCTTTTATGTGTCCCCTGCCTGCTCCAGTTTTCCAGTACTCCCATCTCTGACAGATTTCAGGACCAAGTGAAATTTGCAGCAAGACAATGCGGTTAAGGAAACGGCCTCTTTCCAAATGCATATTACTGTGTTACTGCTTTGGTTGTAGTATCCATAGGTCATCCTTTAAGGCTCTAAACCAGGCACCTCCAAACTCGGCCCCCCAGATGTTTTGGGACTACAACTCCCATCATCCCTAGCTAACAGGACCGGTGGTCAGGGGTGATGGGAATTGTAGTCCCAAAAGATCTGGAGGGCCGAGTTTGGGGGTGCCTGCTCTAAACTGTGTTGAACAATTTCCCTCTGGTTACAAACCCCGGGCTTAACAAACCATGCCGAGACACAGTCATCCTGTGGGAACTGTCTCAGCACGGATGACTCTTGCGGACAAGGTGGAAGGTGGGATCCTGTCCTGCAGCAGGTAAGCATGCAATTAAAACATCAAATACCAGGAGGAGTTTGTTTGTTTGTTTGTTTCCATTGTGTGAATAACCCTGGATCTACCCCTAGATTACAAGCTGCCTGGTTGCCAAACTGGAGTTTCAGCATGACATGTGAAGGGGCAGTTAAAATGCTCTTTTTACCAAAAGTTGGTTCATTAATAAACCTTATGAAATCAAATTCCAGTTACAAACAAACCTCTTTGCCCTATTGGTCATGGCCTAGAGTTCTAATAACTAACTTCTCTCCAGATGGCTAGGATTAAAAAAAAAAAAATCACCATTACAATATTTATTGCTGAATTAATAATACAGTGGAACCTTGGTTTTCGAGCGTCTCGGAAGCCCAACGTTTTGGAACCCAAATGCCGAAAACCCGGAAGTAATTGCTTCCGTTTTCGAGCGCGCCTTGGATGCCAAACGGCTTCTGCGGCGCGTTTTTCAATTTTCTCCGTGGAAATTGCTGACAGCCCTTTGCGCCTCGGTAGTTGAACGTTTCGGAAGTTGAACGGTCTTCCACAATGGATTACATTCGACAACCGAGGTTCCACGGTATATTAATATACTATTCCACATTCTCTGAGCGGTTCATAGAAACAAATAGTAAGATGCAGTATTAAACATTGTACAATATTTGTTCTGATCCAATTAACAGCTCTCTTGAAAGGGCACATGTGCATTTGTGCAGGGAGGTTGGTAGACAAGCTTTGAAAGACCTCTTCCCAAATGTCTGGAAAGCCATTGGCTGTCATAGAAGTCTCTATGGGGCAGTCTGCCTCCGTCAAGCTGCATATACTGTACTTTCCTGTGTACGGTATTTTCTCCTAAAATAATGTTAAAAATTGGGGGTTGTCTTATACAGTGGTACCTCTGGTTAAGTACTTAATTCGTTCCGGAGGTCCGTTCTTAACCTGAAACTGCTTAACCGGAAGCACCACTTTAGCTAATGGGGCCTCCCGCTGCCGCTGCGCCGCCAGAGCACAATTTCTGTTCTTATCCTGAAGCAAAGTTCTTAACCTGAAGCATTATTTCTGGGTTAGCGGAGTTCTGAACCTGAAGCATATGTAACCTGAGGTACCACTGTACATGGATAGTGCTGAGTGAGGACTTGTGTTTGGTTGCTGCTGCGAGCAGGAGATTGTCAGCGGGCATTTTGCATTTGATTGGTGGATGTGGCATGGGCTCAGAGGCGGAGCAAGGGGGACGGGGGGCGGGCCACCCCGGGTTCCGCCCTGGGGGGGGGGTGACACTCTCGGGGGGCCCACCCCCGCGATCAGCAACGCAAGCCGAGCCAGGAGCCAAAACCTTGCTCTGTGCGCGACTGCGGCTGGCTTGCTTTATCGGTCACTCTCTCAGCCAGCCGGTGCCCTGCCTGCTTTCCCCTGGGGGGGGACACTCTTGGGGCCGGCCCCACCCCCGCGATTGGCACGGACGGGCAGCTCCAGGAGCCGGCGCTCGCTTGGTGGGTCACTGCGGGAGCTGCAGCGTCGGGCAGGATGCACTGCGCATGCCCGGGATTTCCGCATGCGTCAGGATGCCCTGCCCCCAGGGGGTGCCTCTGCGAACGCCGCCCCGGGTGCCCAAGAGGCTTCCTACACCTCTGCATGGGCTGCTATTGATGGGCTTCTGTTGTGTCAATTGGGCGGGCGGATTGCGGCTGCTGGCGACGAGCAGGCTGGCGATTGTGCGATTGTTGAGCGATTTTCAGCAATCCCCCTCAAAAAAATAGCTCCACAACTGTAGGCAACCCCCCCCAAAAAAGCTGAACAACTCCAGGCAATCCCCCCCCCATTTTCTTATTTTGAGTCCCCCAAAATTGGGGGCGTCTTAATCACGGGAGCGTATTATACACGGAAAAATACGGTACATAGCAAGGTCCCATGGACCTTTGGAGCTTTGTTTCTCTTTCTTGCTAACTACGCTAGGTGTGGCCTCCAGTTATCCCATATAGATCAGGGATGTCCAACTGGTTGATCGGGATCAAGTAGTCGATCCCCGTGAGGTTCCATTTTATTGCTGTCGACCGTGGGCTCCTTTTTGTTATCAGTGGCATAAGAGCACCCACCCCCCGCCCCCTTCGCATAGCTGTCAACCCTCCCTTTTTTTGCGGGAAACTCCCTTATTCCAATACCATTTCCCGCTGCTATCCCGGATTGCTGATATCCCTTAAATTTCCCGGATTTCAAAGGAAGCAGCTCCTCTCCCTCCCTGCCGGCCAGGGAGGCTCCTCAGCTGCATTGCTCGGCTGCCAATAAGGAGTCTGAGACCGACTGGGGGCGGAGCTTACATGCCTTGTGCAGCCAGACCCCCACGCGCAACCAGACAGACAGCCTGCCTGCCATCTACACGCTCGCTCTTTCGCTCACCCGTTCGCACGCAGCCTCTGGAGCGCAGGGTGGCGAGTCTACTTGGTGCCATTGCACCGCCCTTGCGGCATCCCTTATTTTCAAATCCGAAAGTTTGAAAAAATCCCTTATTTTCAAATCCGAAAGTTGACAGCTATGCCCATCATCCCTAGCTAACAGGACCAGTGGTCAGGGATGATGGTAGTCCCAAAACATCTGGAGGGCCGAGTTTGCCTATGCCTGCTCAACAACTGTGGCCTGACCCCCCCCCCCAAATCACTGCCAGTTTTTTATTCTTTGAATAGATCCCAGACTCTTGGGAGCTGGACATCCCTGATATAGATGAACTGCCATTTTCCTCTTCGCCAGTTGGTTTGAGACAGGGATTGCAGGGTGCAATAATGAACACTCAGTACAGTAAACAAGGGAAACCAGACTGAAATGTCCCTGAAGATGTGGGAAAATAATATCTGGGATACAGCAATGTCTGAGCATCTCGCCAGACACAGGAATGTGATTAAAGGTGTAACATAAAGAGACACCTTCCAAGAAACGCAGACCCCTTTAACTATGTTAATGACCACCAAATCAAGACCTTGTTAGACCAACTGCTCAATCTTCTCAGTGGAGAGGTTATGGTAAGGAATGCATTGAATGTGTAAGGCTTATGTCTAAAGTCAATGGATGTCAGCGACTGTGCCGAAGAGGGCTGCACAGATGAGGAATGGCGGGAGCCTCCCCCTCCCCCTGCTCCCATTTCAGGATCCTGAATCTTCCCAGGAGCAGGAGGACAGTATAGATTTGGAACAGTGGTTTGCAGAAGGGCACAGTTCAGAAGACAAAAGTTGGGAAGAACTGGGTGGTGAACAGCTAGGAGATGAAGAACCGGAGGAGAGTCAAAAGGCATTCTCTCTCTGGAAAGCCGACATCCGCCCAGCCCAAGGTCACGACAGCAGATAAGGTGTCAGCATAGAAAGCAAAGTGGTTGTGAGATCAGGTTGCAAGACGAGGAAGTGACGAGGGTGACTTGGAGGGGAAGTGGGTGTAAACCTTAATTGGGAGCACTCTTACTTTTGAGAATGGACTCTTTGTTCTTTCGCTGTGAACATTAAAATCTCTTTAAATGGTAAGAGACTATTTTTACTTTGTTCTGCTTATCCACGGCCAAAGGAAGCCGCTTCCCCGAAGCCTGACAATGAATAGAACAAACACCATTTGTTGCTGCTAAGACGCTGCTAAGTGTTTAATGGTTCTTGTATTTGTATTTTTTTTTATAAACCAATAAATGTTTGTTGTTGTTGTTGTTTTAAAAAAGCCCAAGGGTTAAGAAATAATGGACAGGATCCAGCGAAATGTGAGCAATTTTAAATCCAGTTGATCTCAATGGGAGATATTTAGGCTGCAGACTCAATGGGGCTTTTAAGTTTACAACTCCTGCTGAAATCACGGCACGTTGTTTTGCTTGGAATACGCCCCGCTTTTCCCAAGACCTTTATTGTAAAAGGGCGAACATGATGCAAATGTCTCTATTTCAGATAAAAGGCTTCCCTCAAACACAGAGGGAAAGCCAGCAGCAGCCTCAATGTTAACTTACTTCCAGTTTCTTGATTGCTTTTTTTAAAAAAAACCAGCTTTCATTGTCACCTTAAGGAAGAATAACCCCAGTCCAGAAAGGGAGCCTGTGAAGGATGTCGAAAATGGATTAGCTAGGGCAGTGTTTTTCAACCTTTTTTGGGCAAAGGCACACTTGTTTCATGAAAAAAATCACGAGGCACACCACCATTAGAAAATGTTAAAATATTTAACTCTGTGCCTATATTGACTATATATAAAGTAATTCTCTTGAATAGGAATCAAATAAACACAAAGAAAGTATTTTATAATTACTTTATTATGAAATAGTAAGTAAACAGAAATATGAAAAATTATAAAATACTTTATTCAGTATTTTTCAATTTTTCCCACGGCACACCAGGCAACATCTCGCGGCACACTAGTGTGCCACGGAACAGTGGTTGAAAAACACTGAGCTAGGGCTTGTGAGCTCATGAAGAAGGAAAGCACCCTCAGAGGCGAAATGTGCTTAAGGACTTTGCATTATTGTTTAGTTCTGAACCTTTAAAAAAAAAAAAATCTCATTAGCTGGACTCTAGCAAACGAACGAGACTGACTTCCTCTTCTGAATCTCCTTGTGACTCATGCACCATGTGATACCAGGAATGCCAGTCACAAAGCTTGGTTTTCTTTCTCTTCCCAGTGAAAGACTGGCTCCCAAGAAGGAATTCCCCTCCCTGAGCCAATTTGTTTTCCTCTTCCGTCTCCCCATCCCTTCAAGACAACGTTGCCCCTCAAAACTACAATATGGAGGGGAGATTTCAGCCGCACATTATCTACTTTTATTTCTTTGCTTTTTAAAAACTGGAATCCCGAGGGTCCACTGATGGGTGTTCTGAATGTGAAAAGCACACAAGGGCATATTTGAGGTTTCTTCATAGTGAAGCCTTCCAGCTGGACTACAACTCCCATCAACCCTGAAAAAGCTTGGCTGGGGATAATGGGAGTTGGCAGAAGAAGTCTGTGTTTCACAGTACAGATCCTATGCAGGTCTGCTTACAGAAACAAGTCCTGCTAGGTTTCATGGGGCTTACCTGGGAGTAAGCTAGATTTAATGGGGCTTACTCCCAGGTAGGGACGCGGGTGGCGCTGTGGTCTAAACCACTGAGCCTAGGGCTGGCCGATCGGAAGGTCGGCGGTTCGAATCCCCAGACGGGGTGAGCTCCCGTTGCTCAGTCCCTGCTCCTGCCAACCTAGCAGTTCAAAAGCACGTCAAAGTGCAAGTAGATAAATAGGTACCTCTCCGGCGGGAAGGTAAACGGCGTTTCCATGTGCTGCTCTGGTTTGCCAGAAGCGGCTTAGTCATGCTGGCCACATGACCCGGAAGCTGTACGCCGGCTCCCTCGGCCAGTAAAGCGAGATGAACCCCAGAGTCATCTGCGACTGGACCTAATAGTCAGGGGTCCCTTTACCTTTACCTTTACTCCCAGGTAAGGGGACACACGTTTGTAGTCTTAATTGATTCTAAGTGTGTACTATTGGTGAATCAGGTCAAGGTCTACCTAGGCCAGCATCTTTTGTAAAAATCCTAGCAACCATCTGTCACGATGTTGTCCAGCGAACTTCGTTCTGCCCACTCATTTCCTGCAGGATATTGCCTCTGTGGCACGCAGGAGAGAACCCGTGAACCATACTGACTTAACCTTGATTTAAGAGCCTCTTGCATTAAACCGCCTCTCAACACGGCAAATCCAATTAAATTCCGATGGCTCTGTTATTTACAATTGTCTTCATTGTCTATCATCGCCTCCTGCCATCATACAACAGCATATAGTTTTTTAAATATATATATATATAAAATAAAGCTATGGAAACCATCATGTAATGGATGGTCAGTGCATTTTATTTTTAATCAGCACAGTACAAAAATAAATAAAAATAAGGGAGGGGCGTTAAGTTACAGGCACACACATCTCTGTGACAGTCTTGTCATATTTATAAACCTCACATACTTACAAACTCACTATAATACACATACATACAAAAAGGACAATTTATAAATTATTTTAAGTAATAATAAGCAATAATCATAATAATCATAATAATACCAATTTTGGTCAACAAATATCTACAGAAGAGATTGCACACTAAAAAAAAAACAAAACCCCAAAAACCTTAACATACACATACATGTAGAATTTAGCAGGTTTTCTGGTTTTTTTCTCCTCTTCTCCCCCCTCCCACCCCACACATAAAATGTACAGGTATGCAGAATTTCAAGTGGAAAAAAATGGCACATTTTTTTCTTTCAGTTTTTTTTTTCCTTTTGAAAAAAAGAAGAAGTAACAACGGTTTAGAACACAGCCGAACTGTTAAGAACTGTGTACAGTTAAGATTAGAAAAGGTCTAGAAGTCTCGAGATGAAAATATATTGATTTGGAAGGACCTAAGGGCAGGGCTTGTTTTGACAGCGGTGGGGAGGAGGGGTGTGTGTGTGATGTGCTTGAAATTTGTGCATGGTGATTTATTTTGCTTCTTTGTTTTTACAATCAGCTGTTGTGAGGTTTTGCCTTTTGTCAAAAGATGCAGGGTGCTGCTTTTGGCATGCAGAAACGTCACCGGAAAGCAATGATGAAAGAACAAAAGAAAGACCTTCTCTTCCCCCCCCCTCGCCCCTTTGTATTTATTAGCATAGATTTTGTTCTAAAAAGTATTCGTTTCGTATAGCAGCATGTTAAAACCCCATTCATTGCTCTTGTGTACTCAAGTATATCAGTTGATCTTTTGTTTGCTGTTACAAAAATCCCAATAAATACACTGGATCCAGGACTCCGAAAAGAACAAGACAGGTTTTCGCACCAAGGGATATACATACGGACTGTTAGCTCCCTCTGCAATGCAAACCATGGTTTGCTTACTTTGGAGTAAGCCTCACTGTGTTCACTGTGGCTTTCTCCCGCGTAAGCATGCATAGGACTGCAACCTTCCAGAACCATGTTGATTAAAAACTATTAATTTCCCTTTTATATTGAAAAGAAAAGAAGGAAAGGATACGGAAGAAGGAAGAATAAAGATTATTTTTTTTAAAGGGGGGGAGGGTTAGGAGAATTACAGGCTAGAATTTAGTCTTCAAGGTGTTCCAGGAGCCAGCGAAGAAGCTGAGCAAGGAACACCAAAGTTGATGATGATGGGGGACTGAAATGAAATATGTGCCATCCATTTTAGAGCAGCAAAAATGGTCATGCAATGGAGATCTATACACCCCCCGATTCCCCCATTCACTGCGAAGGACCCAAAGCCCTCCCTCACGACTCTAAGGCTCTTCTTTCCCTCTGTGAACCCAAAACATAAGCTTAAACAGTCAGTGTCTCGCTTTTGAATGGCTCAGATTTTGGCCTAGCTTTCAGAGGACCTGATTAGGCAAACCCAGCAGCCAAATTTCATATTCACAAAACCTCAGCTCCTGTCTACCTCAAAGCCTCTCAGCTCAGACCTTTTTATTTTTCTTTTGAAATTTCACAGCTTTTTTTTTCCTGTTCCTCTTACATTTTTATTATTTAAATAGTGCTCTGCTGCTTTGAAGTTAATTGCAAGCTACCCTATTCAACAAGACAAGCCCTCCTTCTGCCAGAATGCCAGCATCCATAACACCAGGATCAGAGAAGGAACCCCAAAACGCTTTGAACTTGGCCTTTTGTCCAATAGCTACCTCAACACCCGACAGTGTTTCATCTTCTTTGTCCCCTCTGTTGTCCCACGGGAACTTAAATACAGAGAAGATGACCTCCATTGTAAAGGAAGTTCACGTCTTCAGCAGAATCCTAGACCCGGGACTATTGGCATTTACTACGGCATGTCATTAACTGAGCAAAATTCAGTGTATATTCCGGTGTCGTTGCACCCCCTCCCCACCCGCCCCCGCCCCCTGCTCTTCTCTATATACATTTACCATCCCTGAAGCTTGCCGATCAGAAAGATTTTTTAACCTCTTCCTTTTTGAGAACCAGACGGCTAAGCAAAATAAATTAAATTCCTAAGCACCGGAATATTTTTTTTTTTTTTAGAAGACTACATCAAATGTTTCAGTGCCAGAAATGGGGGGAAGGGATACTGAAAAAATATTAGGAGCTGGCATGCTTTTTTTTTTTAAGAGACTAAAAAAGCAATATAAATCTCAGAATATACTAAATGTGTGTCTTATTCTGTATATGCTTCAGTTTTATATTCCCAAGCTTCTTTAGTCACAATCTGTTCCTGAAATTGTAGTGTTTCTTTATTATTACATAGTCGTCATTCTTTTCCCCGCTTGGTACGTTCCCTCCCCCCCCCCCTCATAAAATATTAAGATGGTTGGCTGGCTAAATAAATGCAAAGGAATTTTCCATTTCAGGATGGGGGTGGGAGGAATCTGTAACAAAGAATATCAGCTGTATATCGGGGGTTCAGCACCGAATCATCTGGACAACAAAGCGACTGGCAGCAGCCTTACATTTTCCTGAAAGGTTTATCTTGAAGAGGGACCATTATTCCAGCTGCTCAGAAGGCCTCAACAGAATCATAGTCACTCTGATCTGAAGCAGCCAGTTTATATACTGTGCAATAAAAAATGAAAAATAAACTTAAAATGTATCAAACGTCCACCTAAATAACTTGCCAGCAAAATTAATACTAGGTGAGTGCCCATTTCCTGGGGCCATCTTTAATCTCAGCCACCCATTCCATATTGGCTACCTTGGCTCCCCCCCCCTTGGGTACTGTCACAGGAAATGACCCCCAAGATCTCACCTTTGCCCTTTGGCACGGATGTAAACCAAAGGGGCTGCCTCCCCCAGGGAAAGGCGGCGAGAGGGGAGACATCCCAAAGGGCCTGCAATATGCAATATGTCTTTTCCTTCCCCACTTCTGCTGGAGTGTAGCCACGCGTGTTTTCATGCAATAATAAGGGTCCCTTTCCAGAGGCCAATACTGTTTTGGTGTCATTGCGCAAGATGGTGGAAAGAAAAAGAGGAGGCGGATCCCGTTCTTTGATCCCTTTTCCAGAACGCCAGGCTCTGCAACATGCACTGGGTTGGCCCCCGCTTTCGCCTCGAAGACAGTAAATGCTATTTAGCCACCTCCGCAATCCACGGCGAGGAATTAAGAAGTGCAAGATGGATCTCCCCTCCCCGGCTGAGGACCTCTGAGGCAAAAGCCAAAAGCGGCGAAGGGACGCTGTGGTCTTGCCAGCGTTGCGCTTGGCTCTAAGCCCCACCTGCTCGCCCCCTCCTTGTTGACATTAAGGGCGAGAGGAAGCCGCAGAAAACCAGGCAGGCAAGCCCTGACGTCACCACTTCTCCTTTCCAAAATGTGTCTGTGTTTTGGATCTCAAAAAGCCAAGCCGATTGCGGTGGAGAAGAAGGGAGGCTCAAGTGTCCTCTCTCAGGCTTGCCCCTGCCCACCTTTTGTGTCCCGGTTTGTTTCGAAAACAAAAACAACATAAAAAGAAGGAAAAAATGTTCCCCCCTCATCCCAGCGGCAAGGGAGCCCGGAAGCTCACCGGTCCAGGCCGATGAGCAGCCTGTTCTTCTCTTCCTGGCTGCTCTCGTTCTTCAGGTCGGCAAAGACCTGAGTGAAATAGTGCGGGTCGGCGTTGATCTGCAACATTTTGGGGCTCATGAGGTTAATAATGGACAGGCAGCGATCCCAAAATGCCTCCTTGCAGCTCTCCACCAGGAAGGGCTTGAGCGGGTAGGAGATCTCGTTGCCCATGTAGGAATAGGAGAGATAGAGGCAAGTGAGCAAGACGGCTTGGAGTTCATGGTCCGTGGCCACTTCGGAAGAGATGACGTCCCGGCAAAGCATGTACAGGAACACCACGTTGGCCGGGGTGATGAAGCCTTGGTCTTGCCAGCCTTGTAGGAGCAGGGACCGGTCAACACTCCGAAGCCAGAGGACCGGGTCGGTGGGCGATAGGTGCTTCAGGCGGTAGCATCGCCGGCAGAGGAACTCGCCCAGGCACCGAAGAAGCTCGCTGGTCGAAGCTTGGACAATGACCCTCTTGGGGGTGCCGGACGAGTTGGTGTTGGGGTGGGGGGTCTTCTTGACAGAGGACAGGTTGCTCTTGGAGGTGGAAATCTGGTTGTTGGGCGCCGGCGGCTGGGTGCCCTGGTTCTGGGCGAAAGTGGAGAGGTTGGCACATGAGAGGGACTTCTTCAGGTTCTCATTGTTGAGGTGCGTGACATTGTTCTGGTAGCTGCTGTTGGGCTGCACCTTCTTGGAGTTCTTCTTCTTGGCCGACACGGCCACGATGCGCTTCCAGGGCAGCACTGAGATGATGGAGTGGCGCTTGAGACTCTTGTCTTTGGCGTTCTTGCTGTTCTGCACGGCCGTGTAATGTCCCACCGTGGTCGAGCCATCCTCAAAGAGGGTCGCCTTCCGGTAACTGGGGGAAAGGGACAAGACGGTACCCATGGCGCAAGTAGCAGAGGAGGGAGGGAGGCGGACGGAACAGGGGGGTTGGGCGTCAGCCTGCCGCCTTTGGTGCTGCTGGTTGGGCACGGGCAGCGGTCTCTGCTTCAAGCACCCCTATGCCGCAGCCTTACAGATTCGGTTCAGACCTGCCAAAGGCAAAATGGTTCAGATAAGCAAGAGCAGAGGTCCATTTTTCTTCCAAGCACACAGAATCTACCCCCCCTCTCCCTTCTCACCCGCCTCCCTTTCCTGTCCCCAGCCATCCTTTTCTGGAATTATTTTCTGGCTTCCACTGCTACCCTCTCTTTTTCTCCCCCCCCCCCCAAATCTCTAAGGCCACCTCAGGTACACATTGGCTGCTAGGTCTCTCCCCCCCCTTTTTTTTACCGACATGGCCTGACACCCTGCCCTACTCCAGCAGACCCAAAGCCTGTGTACAACCCGCCTGTGCAAGCTCTGCACACGCAGCCATGTGCTAAAACATGTGCGTTCCCTAGAGGTAGCCATATTATCCCACTGCAGCAAAAGAAACACAAAAACAAAAGCCTCTCGCTGGCGTGTTGGATGGATCAGGGCAGCACCTCCAGTGGGCCAGAGCAGAGCCCCTTTGGTCAGCAGCATGATGTCAGAAGCGCACATGCCTCTCCAAAGCAACAGACGTTGCCCACTCATGGGGAAGCTCTGCCTGAGCACATTATATGGGCATCAGTCATGCATTTCATATAATTACAGATGCGCAACTTGCTGCGTCGCAAATTCTGCCCCTTTGCAAAGCAGCCATCCGGAGGCTGCCGAGCTGGAAACGGTTGTGCCTTGCATGTGCCCTTGAGCAGATGCGTGTGTGTGTGTGTGTGTGTGTGTGTGTGGTTTATTCTCATTCTATCTTTTGCCGTCCTGACCCACCCTGGCATCTTCAGAGGAACGGTGGTATACAAATGCAATTCAAAACAACAACAACAAACCATTCATCCCGCCTCCCCATCTTTCCCGAAGACACCTTTCCTCCTGCCAGTGTTTTCCCCGGAACCATCCTGGCGTGTACACACACACACACACACACACATACACACACGGGACTCGCTACCTCCGCCGCCCCCCCCCCCCACGTTTTTGCTGCATCCCCTTCAAAGGGAGGGGGAAAAAAGGGAGGCTCGCGATGGCGCCCTGCATCCCACCCCAGTTCTTCCCCTTCCCGGCGCTACCCACCGCAGTGCGCGCTCCCTCGGCCGACGGCGCGTCTTCTGTCCAAGGTCCTGCAGGGCCGGCTTCGCTCCGTGGGGGCGGCGGCGGCTCTGCGCGGGGGTCGCCGTCCAGCCTCCCCCTCCTCCAGCTCCGAGGCGCGCCGGATCAGTCGTGCGGGGACATGGAGAGCTTCGGCTGGCGCGGAGAGTGGGGGGAGGCGCTCGCGGATGGCGCGATGGCAGGCACCCCTGGGTGGGGGGGCACCCCCTTCCCACCACCCACCCACCACCCTTCCCTCCCTCCCTCCCTGCCCGCAAGGGCGGCGGCGCGGGGCGTCCGGACCGCCTGGCGCTCTTCCGCCACTGCCGGCCCCGGTTCTCGGTTGCTGCGCGCCCGGCTGGTTCCGCGCGTCCTGCTCGACTCCGGCCGAGACGCCGCTCGCCGCCGGGCTCCGCCTCCGCCTCCGCCCCGGCCGCGCCTCCCCGCCTCTCCCGCAGCCGCAGACGCAGCGCCGCCTGCCAAGCGGGGCGCCCCCTGCCGGCCGCCAGCGGGAAGGCGCCGGGACCTCTGTCGAGAGCGCCTCTGAGCGCGTGCAGAGGGGAGAAGGCGCATGAGCTGCGCCGCGGACGAGGGGTTTCATGCGTGGCCATTGTTTCTCTCTCTCTCTCTTTAAAAAAAAAAATATTTATTTGGTTTTTCAAATTAAAGTTTTACAATCACACACATCATAAATAAACAAGATTCCAAAGAAACTTCCCTCCTCCCCTTTGTGGACCCTATTGTTAGTCATTTCCTCCTGCATCTTTTATAATAATCCAAATCTTGTCCAGAGGAGGGCAACCAAAATGGTCAAAGGCCTGGAAACGATGCCTTATGAGGAACGGCTTAGGGAGCTGGGTATGTTTAGCCTGGAGAAGAGAAGGTTAAGGGGTGATATGATAGCCATGTTCAAATATATAAAAGGATGCCATATAGAGGAGGGAGAAAGGTTGTTTTCTGCTGCTCCAGAGAAGCGGACACGGAGCAATGGATTCAAACTACAAGAAAGAAGATTCCACCTAAACATTAGGAAGAATTTCTTGACAGTAAGAGCTGTTCGACAGTGGAATTTGCTGCCAAGGAGTGTGGTGGAGTCTCCTTCTTTGGAGGTCTTTAAGCAGAGGCTTGACAGCCACCTGTCAGGAATGCTTTGATGGTGTTTCCTGCTTGGCAGGGGGTTGGACTGGATGGCCCTTGTGGTCTCTTCCAACTCTATGATTCTATGATTCTATGATCTTTTACATCTCCATTATATCCAAAATCCACCATTGAATTACAAGTGTTTAGTATCTGTCCTTGTCTCTGTTGTTATTATTATTCAGTTCCTTCCTTGTCTTACCGATGACTTGTCAATTGTCCTATATAGGATTTGTGCTGTCTTTGGGACGTGCTGTTTTGCATGCTGCTGGGATTTATTCCTTGTAGCCTGTTTCGGGATGAAATTTGAATGAAAAGTGACATAGAAATATAATCAATCGATGTCACCCGGTGGATCTAATCTCGGAGGGGCCTCAGAAGTCCACATTGTTTAGGTTATGTTTTTTTTGGAATTAATTTTCAATTACCATCCAATAATAGCCTCATTATAACAATACAAAATCATAATACAACTAACTAATACCAATAATTCAAATACCAAATTATATAATTTAGGTCAGGCTTCCTCAGACTTGGCCCTCCAGATGTTTTGGGCCTACAACTCCCATGATCCCTTGCTAGCAGGACCAGTGGTCAGGGATGATGGGAATTGTAATCTCAAAACATCTGGAGGGCCGAGTTTGAGGAAGCCTGATTTCAGTCCCCCCGTGGGCTAGATTTGATGGTTTTCTTCAGTTCTGCTTTCCAAAATCTTATTAATTTCCATTACATTCCGGTCAAAATAATAATCCCTTATACAACAACTGCAATATTAATAACTTCCATTCGTGTTGACACATTAAATGATTTATAGAACTACAAGTGAGGCACTCAAACTACGGTATATCCTTGTTCTTCCTGTGTGTGGCAATTATTCTGTCCAGAGTGTTTCTTCCTTTCATTGTAAAATGTTATGTTTTTAAAAAATAAATGAAATGGGTCTGGTAGACCCCATTTGAGTCACATGACTTAAATGGATAATTTCTTGTATATATATTTTACTTTTTGTATAATATTTTTATTAATTTTCAAAAAAACAAAAACATTACTTTTAAGGGGGGAAGCATAAAATAAAACATTTAAAACAACTATATATTCAGTCCATATTGAATCCACATCATGAGATTACTTGAATCCCCCGACTTCCCTCCACCGCCTCCCTTGGTTCCTTTATAATATTTTCATTCACGCATGTCAATAAAATCTTTATCTCTGATTACTTCCAATTTTTTGTACATTGTCTATAATATTACAATTGGTGTTTTTTTTAACAAAAATCCTGCTAATGTATTAACTTGTGTACATTGCTTTTGTAAATATGCAATAAACATTTCCCATTTTTTTAAATATTTGTTGTCATTTTGATTTCTAAGTTTCCCAGTTAATTTAGCCATTTCCGCATATTCCATTAACTTAATTTGCCAATCTTCCTTAGTGGGGACTTCTTCTTCTTTCCAAGTGTTGGGCTAGCAATATTCGAGCGGCCTTTGTTGCATACATGAACACAAAGTAATCTCGTGCCACTTTAAAAGTCGTGGGGAACCCTGGGAACTGCTGTTTGCCCAGGGCGCTTGGAATTGTAGCTCAGTGACGTCCGTGCCCTGGGCAAACTACAGTTCCCATGATTCTTTGGTGGAAGCCATAGCTGCAGAAGCAGGGTGAATATGGACGTGAGCAAAGACTCCCTCCCTTAATCTGCAGGATTAAGACATTCCTGCCTAAGAAGGCCTCCGGCCTTTAGAGACTGTTCCCATAATTCTACACAATCCCTCTCTGGTTTTGTACTCTGAAAAGAATACAGAAAATAACACCAGCTTTCATCATATTTTTGATGGAGTTGCTTCAAAAGTGCTTCCGCTGCTGGCTTCCGTTGTCGCCTCTTTCAGTAATGAATATTTTGCTATTTTCGTCAACTGGAACAGGGAGAAAAGACGGGGTTTAAATTAATCAAACCAAATGCATAATAATAATATTGTTCTGTGTTGGATGCAGAAATGGCCACTTTGCAAAGTGTGAGGCATTAAAGGTAAAGGGACCCCTGACCATTAGGTCCAGTCGTGTCCGACTCTGGGGTTGCGGCGCTCATCTCGCTTTATTGGCCGAAGGAGCCGGCGTACAGCTTCTGGGTCATGTGGCCAGCATGACTAAGCCGCTTCTTGCGAACCAGAGCAGCACATGGAAATGCCGTTTACCTTCCCGCCCTATTTATCTACTTGCACTTTGGCGTGCTTTCGAACTGCTAGGTGGGCAGGAGCAGGGACCGAGCAACGGGAGCTCACTCCGTCACAGGGATTCGAACCGCCGACCTTCTGATCAGCAAGCCCTAGGCTCTGTGGTTTAACCCACAACGCCACCTGGGTCCACAGCGAGGCATTACAGAAGAGTAAACTGATGAATCCCAGTTGTGAGTCACAACCCAGCCCAAACCCAGAGGTCACACCAGCAGCTGATAGTTGCTATCAGAGCTTTTTCCTTTTTTGAGAGAGAGAGAGAGGGAGGGAGGGAGAGAGGGAGGGAGGGAGGGAGGAAGAGGAAGGGAGAGAGGATGGGTGGAGGGGAGCAAAACACATATGAAAATGATGTCATTGGTATCTAACACCAAGTAAACTGGCAAAGATGTATAAATCTAAATCAAGTAAGTGTTGGAAATGTAAAGAGAAAGAAGGTTCCTTTTATCATATGTGGTGGTTTTGTAGTAAGGTTAAAGCTTATTGGGAAATGATACATAATGAATTGAAAAAGATGTTCAAAATAACTTTTATTTAAAAAAAAACAACCCAGAAGCTTTGCCTTTGGGAATTTATAGGGACAGAACGACCTAAATTGTATAGAAATTTATTTACATATGCTACTACAGTGGCAAGAATGCTACTCGCCCCAAAATGGAAAGAAGCAGAAGTCCCAGCAAAGGAAGAATGGATACAAAAACTTGCAGAAATGGCGAAACTTACTGGAAGAATAAGAAACAAAGATAAGAAACTTTTTTTATAAAAGAATGGAGATGGTTTATTGAATATTTACAGATAAATTGTAAATGGATAAAAACACTGGCAGGATTATTGTAATAACCTGCAGTTTCACAAGAGTATATATTTATTTAAAGTATATATATTTAAAGCTCTTGGATGGCTGAGAGCAGCCTCTAATGTGTAATCTGGTGGAAGGAAGAAGTGATAATGCAGGGTAGCTTCTGACCTTCTTTGATGTTAGACATTGTTTGGAGGAACGTGCAGTATTGGAAGAGGGGGCTAGCTAATTAATAATCTGCACTAGCTAGCTGGGCAAGGCACGTAGGCCAACAAGTCAGCTATCTATAAATCGGATGGTTTTGGGGCATAGCTCTATGAAGCTCGTGTGCTGACTATAGGTCGTGGGGCTGTGCCAACGAAGGCCGCCTGGGGGATCCCCTCGCCACTTCTTGAGGACTTCCCAGTGGCAGATCGAAGCGTATGCTTGGTAATGTATATAATGCTTGCTGTTTAGAATCTTCTCACTCGCTTGTGTTCTGTATTGCTTCTGAATCTAATTTTAAAAGAAGCACTTTGCATTTGGCAAAACAGACAGCACTGGGTGAGGTAGACCCCATGATTTGCCTTACTAAAGGCAGCTTCTTAGAAAAACCCAGCGACTGAAATCTGAGATGTCCCTCTTTCACTGCGCATGTGTTTTTTCACACTTTAGGTGGCAGCGTCCGGCTGACTCAGGTCTGCTGCACTGCATATGTGCAGCAGCAGGAAGCTGTGGACCGTCCCAGATCCATTGCACAACCAGGAACACACACTGCCTGCCTGCACACCGGCATGCTGTTCTCTGCAGGGTAAATGCAGCGCCGCTCCAGGTGGTATTGAACTCCAAATCCCATCATCCTTAGCCAGCCTGGCCCAATGGTAATGGATGATGGGAGTTGGAGTCCAGCTGCCTCTGGAGAGAGCCGACAGGTTCTTCATCCCCGAGCTTGGGAGGAGATTGCGGCAGTCAGTAGAGCACGAGGTTTTTAATCTCAGGGTTGTGGGTTCGCGGCCCACGTTGGGCAAAAGATCCCCGCGTTGCAGTGGATTGCTCTAAAATGATCCCCGTAGTCCCTTCCCACAAAACAGTTCTATGAAATGTGCTTCCACTCTAGATAAGAAGAAAAGGCACTTGTGTTTGTTTTGGAGAGCTTATTATTAGCCTTTTGGGGTAAAATACACACATATTGTAAAAAAAGGTCAGCTTATGCCGCAGTAAATCTGTTTGGTTGTTAAAGCTGCAGATGGCGCCACCTAATGGCAAAAGGCAGCATTGCACCTCCAAAGATTAAAACAGCAGAGAGCTCCAGACAGACCCTCCTTCCAAATATTGTCTGATGACAGAATAAAATTTCCCAATATGTACTGAATGTGAAACGCAGAGGGCAGGGAGCTTTTATTTTCAAAAGGCACTGTCTAACTGACTCAGAGCTGGCCCACTGAACAAAATGGACTTCAGCCCATTAATTTCAACAGGTCGCCTCTTGACCAAAATTAGATTATCACCCAAAGAGTCTGGCATCTCAGGCTGTGTTTATTATCTTGTGCAGGTTTTTTCCCCACGACCTTCAAAGCAAAGCGATTCAAAATATGTGTAGAGTGCCTTTCTTTTCTGACGTGCTTTTTCAAATCAACATAAACATAGTGTCTTTGAGCATGTTCAGAGTGCTCCTCTTTGTTCTCTTTTCCTTTTAAAGAAAATGGATACTTGAGAAAGCAGGGAAATTAAATAATTGAAAGCACAAGTTTTTTGGTTTTTTTTTTTACTGGTTTGATCCTATTTTGTTCTGGCAGCTAACTGGAGATCTCCAGTTTGTCGCTGTTTTGACGGAGAGACTCAACTGCATACCAGCATTTTAGGTTAGCACAATGAAAGTGGATTAAATCTCCCTGTTGCTCTAGCACAACATATCCACTTGTTTTGAAAGCAGACTTTTTGTACCGGTAGTTAGGAAATTGACCGGGAAAATGCACCCAAAACTGTAGGATGAATGAAGAACAGGGAGATGTGTGAACCAACAAATCAGAACAAATGCTCGATAAAGACAGGTCTACCCACCACCTACGGAGACGGGTGGCGCTGTGGGTTAAACCACAGAGCCTAGGGCTTGCCGATTAGAAGGTCGGCGGTTCGAATCCCCACAACGGGGTGAGCTCCCGTTGCTCGGTTCCCTGCTCCTGCCAACTTAGCAGTTCAAAAGCACGTCAAAGTGCAAGTAGATAAATAGGTACCGCTCCGGCGGGAAGGTAAACGGGGTTTCCGTGTGCTGCTCTGGTTCGCCAGAAGCGGCTTAGTCATGCTGGCCACATGACCCGGAAGCTGTACGCCGGCTCCCTCGGCCAGTAAAGCGAGATGAGCGCCGCAACCCCAGAGTCGTCCGCGACTGGACCTAATGGTCAGGGGTACCTTTACCTTTACCTTTACCCACCACCTGGGCTGTGGGCAAGGAAATCAGGATGAATATTCAATGAACCGGTTATTTGGAAGAGTCACGAAAGGATGAGATTCTGCTCAGGGCAGTGACGTTCCAGCCAGGTTGAAACCCCCAAAAGGCAAGAACAGATCAGCCACAAGGAAATAACTTAAGAAAGAAAAATGTGCAGGAAGGAGAGGAATGTCCAAAATATATAAGATGATCAAAGATCCATGAGGGACACAGGCAAGAGAAAAATCAAACACACATTTTACTGTGTCTTTAACATGTAACAGACAGAAATTCAACAGGAACATACTTCCCCAGTATTTCATCGCTCTGCCCAAAATTAACAAACTATTATGTTTACTGAAGATTGCTTCCTCCAGCCTCACCAAGTCAACCTGGATGCTCAGCTCCATTCTTTGTTTCTTTTTTTAAAAATATGAATGTTTTGCTATATTTAACAGATTCTCTATCTTTTAAGACACAGCATATGTGGACAACAAACACTGTGACCTGTCTGTGTCCTCCACAGCTAATCCCTGAAACACGAATCCTTAAGTGGTTGTTTTCCAAATATGTGCTGTTGCTAAAATCTGAAGCATTTGATGGATTTGGGAGTCAGCTTTAAAGGTCTGCTACATTATTGTTGCTGTCAAAATCGTAGCTCAATAATAGGAAAGTCACCTTGCGATTTTGGGGTGGTAACATTCCAAATACCCCTGAGATGCAAAAATTGATAAATGAAGCGTGCTGAAGGAATTACACACATACACCCCAATCCCATCCGCCAAAAGCAGCTTATTTTGTCGTGGAACGCACAATTTAACAACGTACAGTTGGGGAAATCGTTTTTACGGTACGTGTTACAGCACACACACACATTTAAAGGCCACCTTCTAGGCCAAAAACCCTCTCAAGGTTAGTTTACATTAAAAAAATATAAATTACATTCAAATTTTTTTTTGAAGCATTTAAAACACTTCAAAAGTCAGCACCACACTTGCTTAAAATCAATCGAAACATCTAACGGGAACGATTTAAAAGCAGCTCAGAATAAAGGGGCTTTCGGGGCCTGCCTAAAGGTCAGCATTGAAAGTGCCAAAAATATGTCCGCTGGGAGGGGGGGTTCCACAGATACAGTATAAGGCCAGCTATATATACAGATTTTTGGGACCCAGGTGGCATTGTGTGTTAAACCACAGAGCCTAGGGCTTGCCAATCAGAAGGTTGGCGGTTCGAATCCACGCAACAGGGTGAGCTCCCGTTGTTCTGTCCCAGCTCCTGGCAACCTAACAGTTCAAAAACACGGCAAAGTGCAAGTAGATAAATAGGTACTGCTCCGGTGGGAACGGCGTTTCCGTGCGCTGCTCTGGTTCGCCAGAAGCGGCTTAGTCATGCTGGCCACATGACCCGGAAGCTGTACGCCGGCTCCCTCGGCCAGTAAAGCAAGATGAGCAGTCCCTTTACCTTTTATATACAGATTTAATAACTGTATGTTATCTGTTAGGATATACAGTATACTGTTTGGGGAATCCTCTGCAACGCCTTAGTCTCTGCTGCCATCTAGTGGCAGAAAGGTCCAACAACAACCTACTCTTCCCCCTCTTCTTTGGCAAAACAGGGTCCAGGACCCTAAGACCAAGGAAGCCAATCCGGTGCTCTTTGGATGTTCATGGAATCATAGCATTGGAAAGGACCATGAGGGTCATCTAGTCCAACCCCCCTGCAATGCAGGAATCTTTTGCCCAATGTGGGGCTTGAACCCACGACCCTGAGATGCAATCTTTTTAACTTGTTCTTGCATTTCACTTTTCAACCACAATTTACACATTTTTGCAATAAGGTGTTCACCATCTGCACACAACTGCATTTCAAAAATTTTCTCTCTCCCCCCTCCCTTTTTTTTTGTTCTATACCAAAAAGTCTTTTTGTCTAACTTAAAACTCCCGGCTACTTGTCAATGAGCAAACCACTGGAGTTGAAACCTTCTTTGATTAGTTGTTCCCTTGTTTTAAATTTACAATCCCTTTGGCTCCACTCTAATCATTATTGATAGCTTAACCATTTCTCATTACTTATCATCTCCTTTCTGTGAAGCACTTCTTGCATTGCAATACATAAAGGTACCTTCATACATACCTGTAAACTAGTTCCAGTTACAGGTAGGTAGCCGTGTTGGTCTGCCGTAGTCGAAACAAAATTTTAAAAAATCCTTCCAGTAGCACCTTAAAGGTAAAGGTAAAGGGACCCCTGACCATTAGGTCCAGTCGTGTCCGACTCTGGGGTTGCGGCGCTCATCTCGCTTTATTGGCCGAGAGCCAGCGTACAGCTTCCAGGTCATGTGGCCAGCATGACAAAGCCGCTTCTGGCGAACCAGAGCAACACACGGAAACGCCGTTTACCTTCCCGCCAGAGCGGTTCCTATTTATCTACTTGCACTTTGACGTACTCTCGAACTGCTAGGTGGCCAGGAGCAGGGACCGAGCAACGGGAGCTCACCCCGTCGCAGGGATTCGAACCGCTGACATTCTGATCAGCAAGCCCTGGGCTCTGTGGTTTAACCCACAGCGCCACCTGGGTCCTTAGAGACCAACTAAGTTTGTTCTTGGTATGAGCTTTCGTGTGCATGCAGACTTCTTCAGATACACTGAGACAGAAGTCACCAGATCCTTATATATAGTGAGAGGGTGGGGAGGGGTATTACTCAGAAGGGTGGTGGGAATGGGTGATTAGCTGATAGGTGAGGTAAGCAACCTGTTGACGACTGTTAACGACTGCAATTGGTTTGTATCTATTCCAGACTCTCAGTATAGTACGTCTGACAAAATGATTTTTAAACTCCACATTTACTTTGACCTTGTCATACCACAGATATCAAAAGGGATGCGGGTGGCGCTGTGGTCTAAACCACTGAGCCTCTTGGGCTTGCCGATCGGAAGGTTGGCGGTTCGATTCCCTGCGACGGGCTGAGCTCCCGTTGCTCTGTCCCAGTTCCTGCCAACCTAGCAGTCCGAAAGCACGCCAGTGCAAGTAGATAAATAGGTACCACTCCGTGCGCTCTGGTTTCTGTCACGGTGTCCCATTGCCCCAGAAGCGGTTTAGTCCTGCTGGACACATGACCCAGAAAGCTGTCTGCAGACAAACGCCAGCTCCCTTGGCCCGAAAGCAAGATGAGCGCCGCAGTCTCATAGACTTCATCATCCAGGGATCCTTTACCTTTCCCCTTTTTTTACCACAGATATCCATGCTATCCAAATCTTAAACCGTGACCTTTTAATTCCAAAATCCTCCTATTTCTTAACCAAAATACATTTCTCAACATGCCTTCAAGTTCAGCCTGATGGCCTGTGTTGGCCCCTCGCCCCTCTTTCGAGTTTGGTCTTGGCTTTCTGGCCTTGGTCCTCCGGTTTCAATCTCCACCTTGTGGCCGCTGCCTCCCTACATACGGCAACATCCTGCCTGGCTGTTCTGGGCTGCAGGGCCTCGCCAAGAGGATTTTGCATGACTCATCTTTCGAATACATAAAAGTCCTGACCCCAAAAAGGCTGGTGTAACTTCCCAACTTACTACAGGTGGCAGTGGGAAGAGGGCCTTGTGGCGAAAACCCCTGTTGACACCGGAGGCCAAAATTACCAGCAGTTTTGAACTTCAGATGTGGGACCGAATCAGAACTTTCCTGCCTTCACGGATCTTATTTTTAACTGCGAAAGGGTGGGTGGGGGAAGTAACTGAGCAATGAAAACCCTTCGCCTTCTCTGGATAACGTGTTGTTTTTGAACTGCTGCCCCTTTCACGCCCGTGCGCTTTGCTTGTTTGGAGTTGATGCGCGCCCTTCCAAATCCCACAGAGCCCTTTTTCCTCTTCCCATAACTCCCCCACATTCCAGGAGTTACTGGTCTCTCTGCTCAGGGGAAAGAAAATCAAATCTTGCAACGCCTTAGCAACGTTATGTCCTCTGCTCGCTTTCCAGTCCATGCTGGCTGGCTGCTTCATCCAGAATTGGCATTAGTTGTTTTTCTTTTTTATGGAGAAATCCAGACAAGGCTCCTGCCAAACCATTGCATTCCAGTCTTTCTTCCTATCTTGGCACCCCACCCCACCCCAAGTTAGAAAATTTAGATCACAGCTACAGCGCTGGTCTGAGCATCATGGGACCAGCAAAGCACGATTAAGGGAATGGGCAGGAGGAATTGTGTGGTTTTTTTTGGAGAGGGTGAAAGCCCTGCCCTTTTATTTTTCTTGCTTTAAAAAAAATCCCTGCTTTAAAAAAACAGCAGCATTCAGGTGAGGGGGGGGGGTGTTGGCAGAGATGGCAGCCTCTTTTAGGAATCAACGTAAACATCTTTCTTCCTCAAAGGATACGGCCCGCTGCAAGGTGCCAAGAGAAACTGCTACTAAGTTTTTCCAAAATACGACAGGGTGGGTTCCCCCCCCCCCTCCGCCACAACAACCAGGGTGCTTCGTTATGTTTTGTTTCTGCAAAGTGAAATAGCACGGGAAATTCTGGAGATGAAATTTTACTAGACTCAGGCAGAAAGGTGGGGGCTTTTTGTTTCAATTACGGAGCTAAGAAAAGAGTTTTTGGGAAACCTGTGGATTTGCCCAGGTGACATTGCAGTATCTTTCAAAGAGGAGTCACAGTAGTGGGGGTAGAGTATAAATAATAAAATTATTATCATTATTACTTTTTGCTTGGCTTTGCGGTTGGCATGTTGGTTTTGCAATGCTAGCAAGTCAAACGCCTGCTCAGCTGTCCATTAGGCTCCTCTTCCCATGTTTCAAGCATCAATCGTTTTTTAAGTAAAGGGGGAGTGCATTAAATGTCCTCTGGCTAGTGCTTTTTTAAAATGGGAAACATTTGAACATAAGTTGGAAACTGCTCTAGGTTGCGGTTGTCAACCTTCTCACAGGAGTTTCGCGCAAGCATATCAAGTAACCTTTAAAGGCTGCGGAGAACATCCTCTTTTCACAAAACAAACCACAGCTTTTTTCCTGGAAGGCCAGTTTGAAAAGTGGAATGAAAGAGGAAGCATTGCTGACCAAAGAAGATTGGCAAACCAAGTTAATGGACTACGCTGAAATGGCAAAATTAACGGGAAAGCTCAGAAATGAAGATGACAAGAAATTTTAAAAAGAATGGGAAATGTTTATTATGTACAGTGGTACCTCGGTTTACGAACATAATCCGTTCCGGAAGTCCGTTCTTAAACCAAAACTGAGGCGCACTTTCCCTAATGAGGCCTCCCACTGCCCTTCCACTGTTCGGCTTCTGTTCTTAGACCGAGGTAAAGTTCTCAAACCAAGACACTGTTTCCGGTTTTGCGGAGTTCGTAAACCGAATCGTTCTTAAAACGGACTGTTCTTAAACCGAGGTACCACTGTACTTACAAAAGTACTGTAAACAGGTTAATACATTGGCAGGATTTTAAGAACACTTGTAATTTCAGAAATAATGCAGGAAATATGAGGTAGAAAAGATAATTTGGAGTAGAAATGATATGCAGCTGAAAAAGAAATTTAAGAAAAAGAGAGAAAATAAGTGAAGCAGTTGAAAGGGATTGAAAATGGTAACCATGGAAGGGCGGAGGGGAGTCAAAAGTTTCAGGGAATCCTAAATGATGTTGATGTTTAATGTTTGAATTTAAATTTGCAATGTAAAACTCAATAAAAAATATTTGGCAAAAATAAACAAATCACCGCATACATAGAAAGCATTGCGATACCACTTTAAATAGTCGTGGCTGCCCCAAAGAATTCTGGGAGCTGTAGTTTGTCCAAGCACTGAGAGTTGGTTGGGGACCACTATTGCCTTCACAGAGCTGCACCTCTTGGGATGGTTTAATTTTCAATCCCTCTGCCCCAGGGAACCCTGGGAATTGTAGTTCTGTGTGGGGATCTGTGGCCTCCTAACAATCCTCTGCACCCTTAACAAACTACAGCTCCCAGGATTCTTTGGGGGAAGCCAAGACTGTTTAAAACAGTAGTATCATCATGCCATGGGCGTAGCAAATAAATAAAAATACTTAACTAACGGACCAATTGCTTCACAGATAAGCCCCTCCTAACAAAAAGCCTGCCCCCCTTAAAATAAATCCTGGGGATGCTTTTGGGAATTATAGGGACAGAACTACCGAACCTGTATAGAAACCTATTCATGTATGCTACTACAGCGGCAAGAATGTTACTCGCCCCAAAATGAGAAGAAGCAGAAGTCCCAGCAAAGGAAGAATGGGTACAAAAAATATGGAATATGCAGAAATGGCAAAATTTACCGGAAGAATAAGAAATCAAGATAAGTTTTTTATAAAAGAATGGAAATGGTTTATTGAATATTTAGATAAATTGTGAACAGATAAGAACATTGGCAGGATTATTGTAATAAACTGCAGTTTTACGAGAGTATATATATTTAAAGTAGATGAATAAATGAGCAATTAAGTTAATTTGGATACGCAGAAGATATTAAAAACAAATGTAAGGAACCGCAGAAAGAGGGGGAAGAAAGTCAAGTTTTGAATTGTTGAAAATGTATAAACCTGAAAAGCATAAATAAAATAAAATAGAATAAAATAGAATAAAATAAAATAAAATAAATCCTGGCTACCCTCATGCATAACGCCTTGGATGTTATGACATGGATGTGATCTCTGTGTTCCTTGCTCCCAAATCAAGAATGAGGAACTTGTGGGCCTCAAGAAGCTGTTGCTGATGGAATCTGGATTCCACCTGCATCTCTAGTCCACGGTTTCCCAAACTTGGGTCTCCAGCTGTTTTCAGACTACAATTCCCATCATCCATGACCACTGGTCTTGCTAGCTAGGGATGATGGGAGTTGTAGTCCAAACGCCCAAGTTTGGGAAACACTGACACTGCCCTGAGACATGTACATGTGTTGGGGGGGCAGTATATAAATTCAACAAATAAAAATAGAGGGCCACAGGTTTCCCCCGCCACATGCGCACACCAATTCAAACAACGGCTGGCTGGCAGCTCCTCCCTAGCCGTTCCCCATTTTCCGTGTTTCCATGGTGTGGGCTGCCCCACATCTCCCCGCAGCAGTCAGACCTACCAGTTGCAGGCCAGGGTTTGGCACCGCAGCTCTAGAAAGAGACCCCTGACAGCTGCCCAAAAGCAGAGCTTTCCCAGCTCAGGATTTTCAGCGTAGAATATTTGGCCAATAAACTCGCAAGGCACTTTTCACAAGGCTGCTGCTTTTGTTGCAACGAAGCAGCCTTTCCCCTGCAGCCGAGCTGCAACATGTTGTTGGGTAAATGCCATTTTTGACATCGTTATTGACCAGGGTTGCCAACTTCCCCCCCACCAGCCCTGTGCAAAACGAGAGAGGCAGGCCTGGTTTTTCTTCCTTAAAATGGAGGGCACAAGTACGAAAAGGCCTTATGACAGACACACCTGAGCACACAGGTCCCTTCCCTTCTGGCTGGAGGAAGCCTCCTCCTGCCCCGATGTTTTCTTTTTTGGAGGGGGAGACAGTATTGATCCCAGGGTCTTCTTTCCACATGGGGGGCAGGATGCCTCCTGAGTTAAATCCCCCCTCCTTCCATCACCACCAGTCCTGGCTATACCACTTAGGATCACTAACATGATCTCCCACGTGCTCTTCTTTTCTATTTTATTTTTTTAATGCTGTTTTTATTATATGCATGGTTTATTTTGTGTCGTTTGCAGGCCGATCGCTCCTCCCTGAGGTTTCACCCCTACGGGTGGCAGAAGCTGAGCAACATCTACTGCAGCATTTCACAAACCTTTATTATTATTATTATTATTATTATTATTATTATTATTATTACCGTAACAACAAAAAAAGAAAGAAGATAATTTGTATACGGCTGGGATTTCCCTCCTCCTCATCCCATCTCCTGTTCAGGTCGAGCCACCTCCCGCCCAGCTTTGGCAGGGCTCCCCTGGTACCTTTCAACACCGCTGCACGACAGGCAGAAGTCCAACAGGTGCAGTTCTTTCCATCCCCACCCACTTTTTTTTTGCAGTTTGGGAGATGCTGCAATGAGTTTTTTTAAAAAAAATTTAAGCCTCAACTGTTGCAAGTTTCCCGTCGTAACTGCTTAAAGGGACAAGGTGGAGATTTGCAAAAGCTGCAATCTGATCGGGTGCGTGGAGAGACGGCGCAGGTATCACAGCAAGCTACAGCATAAGGCTTATTTGCAAAAATAAAATAAAATGCAAAATCTGCACAACCTCCAGACTTCTGATCCCTTCCCTTCCCCTCCCCCCCCCACCCCAACACACTCGGGCGTCCAATATGGCAGACAGTTATTGATCTCGTCTCCTACCCTCCTACCCCGTTCCCAACATGCAGCTCTCGATGAGCTCAGGAGCGTCGCACTGCATGCTGGGACTTGTAGTCTCTGCGTGGGCTGCAGGCTGCAAGGAGGAGAGAGTCGCTTTTGCAAGCTCAAGGCGAATTCTCTAAACACGGCTTACCTGGCAAGGTGCACGGCACAGGTTCGGAACGGCTTCCCTGGGAAATTAAAAACCACGAACCTCATGAAACAAGGAAAAGCGATCCCCAAGTGTTTTGCTGGAAAAGGGCAAAATGTTTTGCAGATGCATCCTCAAACCATCAATTCTAGCACCTAAATTGTATAATTTGGCACCTCAGTGATTGGTATTATTAATTGTGTTATAAATTGGCATTGTTATAATGAGGCTATTATTGGATTGTTGTGATTTAAAACGAATAAAAATTAATATAAGAAACCCAAAATGTTTTGCAGATGTGTTGCAACAGCAAATAATAAAAAAATGAGTTTGAAAGGGGGGGGGGGAGAAATGCCAACACGTTTTCAGAGTAGTAATTGGTTGGTTGATTATCATTGCTGTCTTTATATATGCATATAACAATTTTGCATGCTAACTTGAGGGCTTTGCAGAGAACCAGGATTGGAGGTTGGTTGAGGTGGAATAAATGATAGCAACAACATCATTTGTACCCATTTGGCCTCTTGAAGATTTGATGAATCCATCCATCTGCACAATCTGAATGCCTTCCCTTGAGGTCGCTGTTCTGCAGATGGGGCATCACATCGAAGCACCCAGAGCAATAATGCCTTTTATGCTGGGAAAATGCAATACTGGGGGAACTCGGGACGAAAAGGAGAAACGCGCTGAGAGGAAGGCACGCTTGGCAAACCCTCATTGTGATCAACTCCCGCCCAGAAACCTATGTCCCCACTGTGGAAGGACGTGTGGATCCAGAATTGGCCTTCACAGTCACATACGGACTCACTGTTAAGACCGTGTTTATGGAATAATAATAATAATAATAATAATAATAATAATAATAATAATAATATTTATTTACACCCCGCCCATCTGGCTGGGTTTCCCCAGGCACTCTGGGCGGCTCCCAATAGAATATTAAAAAAATTACAAAACATCAATCCTTAAAAACTTCCCTAAACAGGGCTGCCTTCAGATGTCTTCTAAAAGTCAGATTGTTTATTTCCTTGACATCTGATGGGAGGGCATTTCACAGGGCGGGTGCCACCACCAAGAAGGCCCTCTGCCTGGTTCCCTGTAACCTCACTTCTCGCACTTACTTGGCTACGAGTGATCGCCAAAGAAGAAGAAGAAGAAGGAGCTGCCTTGAGGGATGTGTGTGTGAATTCATTAAGTAAACAAATTAGCAAACAACAATAAGCAGCTGCAAAGTGGCTTAATATTTTCCGAAACTTTCATTCCACGTGCTCCAGATCTGCTCTGTTAAAGGCCCTTTTCATTTTATTCATTTGAACATACACTTGTGCAAACCTTAAGCACACATTAGAGCTCCTCGGACAGGCACATATACCCAGGCAGGGCTGCCGCCGCAGAGAGCCCTGTTTCCTCAAGGTCAAGCACCACAGCAGAGGCAGGAGTCTCAGCCACCAGCTGCTTTAACAAACAACAGAAAGGAGAGCTGTTTTGTCTGGTCCCTCTTCCAGGACACCGGGGCAAAGAGCCCGCTGGCCCTGTTCACTTGTAGTCAGTATTTCCCCAGAGGGAGGTTCACCTGGCGCTGGGGTCTAAATCACGGAGCCTCTTGGGCTTGCCGATCGGAAGGTTGGCGGTTCGAATCCCTGCGACGGGGTGAGCTCCTGTTGCTCTGCCCCAGCTCCTGCTAACCTAGAAGTTCAAAAGCACACCGGTGCAAGTAGATAAATAGGTACTGCTGCGGCGGGAAGGTAAATGGCGTTTCTGTGCGCTCTGGTTTCCATCAGTGTGTCACGTTGCGCCAGGAGCGGTTTAGTCATGCTGGCCACATGACTCGGAAAGCTTTCTGTGGACAAACGCCGGCTCCCTCGGCCTGAAAGCGAGATGAGCGCCGCAACCCCATAGTCGCCTTTGACTGGACTTAACCGCCCAGGGGTCCTTTACCTACCCTTTTTATTCCCTAGAGCAGTACCAGCCGTTGAAGACAGAACCAGGCGAGGTGCTCTTGAACCAGGGCCGGCCCGCCCATGAGGCAAGGTTGGGGCAACTGCCTCAGGTGGTCGAGCCAGAGGGGCGGCAGGTCCTTTCTCCAAGGAATGCATCGCCTGCTGCTGCAACGGCTCGCTCCTTGGAGGCTGCATCTACTGCCTCCTTCGCAGACTTCCTGAAACGCCATTTCTGCAGCAGCCTTGCTGCAAAGGGAAGATGGCGTGAGGTCTCCTTCCTAGGGAGGAAATGGGGCTGCCCTCCTGTACTCTGCAGCTGCCTGGTGTGATTCAGAGTGGGCCCCTTATGCCCCGCAATGGCCTTTGATTCCTGTTTCAACCTTGTTTCTGATGTAACTCTTCCCTCGCCCCTTGTTCCCTGGTAGGGAGGGGAAGCGCCATTTTGTGGTTCGCCTCAGGTGCCAAAATACTGTGGGCCGGCCCTCTCTTGAACATTCAGTCCTAAGCAAGGTGGAAACAATTAACAGACCCTCCAAGTGTCCCTATTTTCCAGGGACAGTCCCGGATTTACAGAAGCCGTCCTGGTTTCTGATTTGATCCCGGAATGTCCCGCTTTTCCTGAGGACGTCCCTATTTTCATTGGAGAAATGTTGGAGCATATGGGGTTCTATAAGGCATGATTCTCATTCCCCACTCCCCCCAGTAGAGCTAGTGGCAGATTCTTGAGTGGCAGATTTCCCCGGTTTAATTAGTATTTTCGTGTCCCCACTCCAGCTGCTCCGTAAGAAAGAGGTGGTGGTGGGGAAACGGAAGGAAAATACGTTAGAAGATCCCATCCAAGATCTCCTGTTGGTCCTTCCTGCTTACTGAGCTCTCCTGCTTACTGAGCAACAGAAAACACGAGAAAGTAGTTCCTGCTTCAATAAATTCCAAAAATGCATTGGAAAGCAGAAGCAAAACCAAAAAGCTGGGGGAATCCCATAAGTCAAAATGCTTCTGACTCAAGCACTCCATCAGCCCTCAGGAAAATCCAGCCAGCCGGTACCCAGATCCGCAGGCCTGCTGTGTTGAACAAGGAGCAAAGACTCCCTTTTAAGGATCCACTCCATTCTCCTAGTTATAAATTGGTTTTAATACCGTATTTTTTTATTGTCAAATGCCCAGGGACCTTATGGAAAAGGGCAGGCAAGAAATCCAGTAAGTAAACAAACCAAACAGAAAGGCTCAATCACTGTGATAAATTGGGAGTGGGGAGAGAGGAACCCAAAATAGTCACTTGAAGGAATATGCGAACTCTACAGTAATAAACTTTATTGCATTGTAACCAGGGCTGTAATTCCGGTAACTGTAGTTTGTTAAGGGGTTGCTGGAAATTGTAGCTCTGTGAGGGATAAACTACAGTACCCATAATTTCTTTGAGAGCAGGAATGTGCTTTAAATGTATAGTGTGTACACGGCCGAAGAAACTCAGGCTGCATAGACACATTGCATTTAAAGCACATGACTTACCCCAAAGAATCATGGGAACTGTAGTTTTCCCTTAAAAAAACTGCAATCCCCATGATTCTTTGGGGGAAGTCATGTGCTTTAAATGTGTCTTAAATACATGGTGTGTACACAGCTTGCCAGATTGTTTTACTGCACGCAGTAATGATTATACAAACTTGCAGAATGTTGTATTCTCGTTGGTTTCAGGGTTGCCAACTTTCATAAAACAAAAAACAAAACAAAACCCAGACCCTACTCCTGCGCAGTTAACAGCCGCCTGGCTTGGAGAAATTAAGTGGGCGATGTTTTCCTCATCTCCATGCCAGGAAAATCTTCCTCTATTACATGTCAGTGTGCTATTTAAAAGCACGAAAACAGAGTCACTTGAGAAAGCTGGCCGCAAAAGCTTTTCCCTCTCTTTCTTTTTACCGTGAAAGCTAAACTATTGTGTCAAATTTGGCAGGAACTGGGAGTGAGTGAATCTTCCCAAAGCAGAGGACAAGGCAGTTCGGAAATAAATGTTTAGAGGAAAGAACTAAGTATGGAGAAACCAGGGTGAGGTTCAGAACCCACCTGTTTGAAATCGGGCTCAAGTAGATCTCATGATTGTGGGATCCACCTTTTTTTTCTTTTTCTCTTTTAATTTACTAGAACTCCACTAATTGGTACCAGGTGAAAAAAGTTGCTTTTGGGGCAGAGCCAGTTACAAAAGGGGCCGGAGTCCTACTGCACCCTATGAGCTATAGGCTGGGATGGCAAAATACAACAAACCATTGTTACAGATCAGTGAGGTTTTAACAGCCTAATTGACTAAAAGAATTGCCAACCTTAGACTATGGCTAAATTAACTGTGTATGTAAAAAAGAGACACACAACTTGATTTCAATGGGGGCCTAGCCCCATTTCTTTCCACTTGGGGGTAATTTTCCACAGCTCCCCCTATAAAAACAAACTTGTACAGAAAAGGGAAAAGGCTGGTTCACACATGCATATGTGTGTCTTCATCTCTCTCTTTAAAAAAACAACAAAAAATTATCTATGCTTTTCAGATATATACATTTTACTGAGTTTGCAATCATTTTGACATTTTAAAACTTGACTTCCCCCTCTTTTTGCAGTTCCTTAAATTTATTTTTAATATCTTCCGCATATCCAAATTCACTTAACTTACTCATTTGTTTATCTTCTTTAAATATATACTCTTATGTAACTGCAGGCTATTGCATTAATCCTGCCAGTGTTTTTATCTGTTTACAATTTATCTGTAAATATTCAATAAACCATTTCTATTCTTTTATTAAAAAAAAAGTTTGTTATCTTGATCTCTTATTCTTCCGGTAAGTTTAGCCATTTCTGCATATTCCATACGTTTTTGTACCCATTCTTCTTTTTCTGGGACTTCTGCTTCTTTCCATTTTTGGGCGAGTACGGTAACTTTCTTGCCGCTGTAGTCGCATACATGAACAAATTTCTATACCATTTAGGTAGTTCTGTCCCTATAATTCCCCCCAAAAAAGCTTCTGGGTTTTTTTTGCTTTTTTTAAATAAAAGTTATTTTGAGTGTCCTTTTCAATTCATTATATATCATTTCGCAATAAGCTTTAACCTTACTACAAAACCACCACATATGATAAAAAGAACCTTCGTTCTCTTTACATTTCCAGCAATGCATGTGTGCGTCTGGATATCTTACTGCTTGATGACTCACCACCAAAGGCGTGAGCCGAGGGACTCCATTGATAAATATCGCCTTTGAGGTGATGTGTAACTGTTCTGCCTGTAGTTGCTAATTTACAGGCTCATCCACATCATTGACACCGTATCCCCCAAGTGACAAAGGTGCTTGTGTGAACCAGCCCAGGAAGAAAGGCAGCAGAGGAGCAGAGATTATCTTTGCCGATTATCTCAGAAAGTTAATTGCTCCTGGGGGACGGCCATAGGGATGTTTTGGTAGTTCTTGCAGAGCAATAAAGCTGTACCATGGATAATCCACTCCAAAGTAGCCTAGGAGACCCACCCTGATGGGAAGACAGTTCTGACATTAGCTACGGTATTAGCCACTGAAGGGAACCTTTAGGGCAGGGGTGCCAACTCCGAAGAGACTGCGATCTACTCACAGAGTTAAAAACTGGCAGTGATCTACCCCCTTTTGGGGGGTTCGGGTCAAAGTTGTTCAGTTTTTTCAGGGAGGAGGTAAAATGTTTAGCTATTTTTAGGGGAGCCACAGTTGTTCAGTTTCTTTGGGGGGAGCCAATGATCTACCAGTGATCTACCGCAGACATCCGGTGATCTACTGGTAGATCACGATCTACCTGTTGGACATGCCTGCTTTAGGGCATGGGTAGGCAAACTAAGGCCTGGGGGCCGGATCTGGCCCAATCGCCTTCTCAGTCTGGCCCGCGGATGGTCTGGGAATCAGCATGTTTTTACATGAGTAGAATATATCCTTTTATTTAAAATGCATCTCTGGGTTATTTGTGGGGCATAGGAATTCGTTCATTCCCCCTCCCCAAATATACCAGTAATCTGGCCCCCCACAAGGTCCGAGGGACAGTGGACTGCCCCCCTGCTGAAAAGGTTTGCTGACCCCTGGGGGGCCTTGAGACAAAGTGCCCTCTCTCAGTCCCTCCCCCCTTTCTCCCCAAGGCACCTGCTTGCCCTTTCGCTCCTGCTGGGCCCAAACCATGCAAACACCCAGGTGAGCACAAAACAGGTAGAGGATGCTGCTGCCATCTCTTCCTCCTTGCCAATGTTTGCATGTTCAGAGCTGCATATTCAGAGATGACAGGAGAGCATGGGGAGGAACAGCAAACAGGCCTAGAAGCAGGAGTTTCCAGCAAGCGGCAGTGGCTTCCCTGCAAGGGATGTGGACTTGGCAGCCGCCCAGTGCTGCCCACACCTGTTGGCAGGCGTAAACCAATGCTAATGCTGCTCCAGGCAGCATCAACAGAAGTATAGTGTATGGAACAAGGGAAATCACAGGACTTCTGCTCTATCCTGCCTTGGTCAGACCATACCTGGAGTAAGTACCGTGTCCAGTTCTGGGCACCACAATTTAAGAAGGAAATGGACTAGCTGGAATATGGGCGACCAAGAGGGTCAAGGGTCCAGAAACCAAGCCTGATGAGGAACGGTTGAGGGAGTTGGGTATGTTTAGCCTGGAAAAGAGGAGATATGATAGCCATTTTCAAATACCTTGGATCCCGAACGCCCTGGAATACGGACGTTTTGTCTCCAGACGGCTGCAGACCCGGAACAGATTGTTCCCGTTTGCTAACGTTCTTTTGGAACCCAAACGTCCGACGGGGCTTCCACGGCTTCTGATTGGCTGCAGGAGCTTCCTGCAGCCAATCAGAAGCCACGCTTTGGTTTCCGAACGTTTTGGAAGTCGAACGGACTTCCGGAACGGATTCCGTTCGACTTCCAAGGTACAACTGTATCTAAAGGGCTGTCGCATGGAGCAAGCTCGTATCCTCCTGCTTCGGAGGGTAGGACCCAACCCAACGGCTTCAAGTTACAAGAAAGGAGGTTCCGACTAAACATCAGGAAGACCTTTTTTGACAACAAGAGCTGTTTGACAATGGAAAACACTCCCTCTGAAGGCGGTGGATTCTCCTTCTTGAGAGGTTTTTTTCTGCATTGGTTGGATGACCCTCTATCATGGATACTTTCGTTAAGATTCCTGCATTGCAAGGGGTTGGACTAGATGACTCTTGGGGTCCCTTCCAACTCTACAATTCTATTATAAGCGGGAATGACTATCATTTTCATGCCTTCCTTGTAAGATTCTCAGGAACGAAATACTGGGCTGTATGGACCTTTGACTGGTTCATCCAAGCAGCTGCCAGGTTAACACCATCATGAAATGTTTTGGTGTGATTTGTCATAGAAGGGAGATGGGGAGAGAAGAGTTTTAAATCCCTGGAGTGCCTGGATTCCCCCCCCCCCCAAAACCCCTACCCTGTGAATTGTAGCTCTTAATGGTGAGTTGTCCATTTATCGACACTCGTAATACAACAAAACCAGAATGTATGCTTTCTGTTGCTTGTGTCATGATGTAATCTTTTATTGTCTTAGCTTGCCCAACATTTAAAAATGTATGTTACTTGAAAGGATTTCTGCCAGGTTTATAGAAGCGCTGTTGCCTGAAGAATCTAGCTCGCCCAGGTACTGCAAAACCACGGATCGGTTTGCGCAATATTTGTTTGTGCTATCTTTTGCCATTATTGGCCTATTGCCAACATCAGGATTGTTGTAAGAGCTACTCTGTACTGCACCACTTCAAACTGCTGGTAGGGAGTGATAACCTTTTTTTTTTAACCTCCCTGCATTGGGAAAAAAAATATTGCCTGTATTTACTAAACCAGATCAGGAAGATGTTTCCTCCCTTAAGAGCTAGTTTACTACATGCAGGGAGTTGTGCATGTGGATTTTTCTAAAACATACTGGAGCTTTTGGAAATATTTTTAAATTCGCCTTTCTGCACAATACATTCTAGACAAATTATAAGGAAGAGCTCATCGCCAATTGATAAATATTTGTTTGAAAAAATAAACCGAACTCTCAGCAACTCTGATAACTTAAAACGATGAAGTCATTCATCAAAAGCAGGGATCAGCAAACTTTTTCAGCAGGGGGCCGGTCTACTGTCCCTCAGACCTTGTGGGGGGCTGGACTATATTTTGAAAAAAATATATAAATGAACAAATTCCTATGCCGTACAAATAACCCAGAGATGCATTTTAAATAAAAGCACACATTCTACTCATGTAAAAACAACAGGCAGGCCCCACAGATAACCCAGAGATGCATTTTAAATAAAAGGACACATTCTACTCATTTAAAAGCACCCTGATTCCCGGACCTTCCGCGGGCCAGATTTAGAAGGCAATTGGGCTGGATCCGGCCCATGGGCCTTAGTTTGCCTAAAGGTAAAGGGACCACTGACCATTAGGTCCAGTCGTGTCCGACTCTGGGGTTGCGGCGCTCATCTCGCTTTATTGGCCAAGAGCCGGCGTACAGCTTCCAGGTCATGTGGCCAGCATGACTAAGCGGCTTCTGGCGAACCAGAGTAGCGCACGGAAACGCCGTTGGAGCGGTACCTATTTATCTACTTGCACTTTGACGTGCTTTCGAACTGCTAGGTGGGCAGGAGCAGGGACCGAGCAACGGGAGCTCCCCCCCCCCCCCGTCGCGGGGATTCGAACCGCCGACCTTCTGATCAGCAAGCCACCCACAGCGCCACCTGGGTCCCTTTTAGTTTGCCTACCCATGATCAAAAGCTTGGATCCTATGAAGAAGGCCAAGATAAATCTACTTTTAATAACCTAGTCATTGCCAGTGTGTGGACAACTGTGGCAAATGTTTTCTTTCCCCCCGAAGGACACAGCTGGCACCCCAGAGTTTGTAAAAAGACACCTGTTTGTGACAGATTGCATGTTGCCATCCATAGTCAAGGCCACAGCAGAAGACTCTCCTCCAACCACGATACAGAATTCTTCCCCCTCCTTTTGCATCGTGCACAGCACAGCTCCATCGTACATCTCTAGCAGCATTGACCCTGCTCCTTCCCAAGCTTCACCAAAACAGGGATTAGGAGATAAGGTAACCCCACGCTAAATGCATCCGCTTACTAAGAGATAAAACATTGTGCGCTTCGAAAAACACCGTTTCAAGGATGTATTTCCTCTTCCCGTTTCAGCAAAGGATTAGCTTGTTGCATTAATTTTTTTAAGGAATAAGAATTTTTTTTAAATGCATAAAAACTGCGAACTGTCTTGAGTTCACATTTTCAAAGACTTTTGGAGAGCTGCAAGTTTATCTCAAAGTTTATTGCAATTTTAAGAGAGCGGTGGTAAACTGCCTCTGACACTCTTGAATCCTGAGAAGGCTCTCTGTAATCTGGGATCCTTCCTGAGATGGGCCCCGCTCCAATGAGCTCTGCCTCTTCCGCGGCACTTCCTTACGAGATTCCTCTCTCCCCCAGGGAGACTCCATCAAGCTTTCCTCACTTTCAGGTGACTTACAACACACAGGCAAATATCAAGTTTATTTTTCACCCTGATCTTTGGATGTTATAGCTGGCTGCGGGCTGCTGCGGCCATTTCCCACCGTTAAGTTTTTACATTTATAATCAGGTTGGATAAAAATCAATGGCTTTTAAAATAAAATTAAAAAATCAGATTTTTTTTATTTAAATTGGATTTTTAAATCTTGGAGGAAAAATCTTTCTAAAGATAATTTTCTATTTAAGTTACATTATAGTCCAAAGGCTGTTCATCAGGAAATAAGAATTTGTTTTAAGTTTTTCATGTGTGCTAAAACTCAGTCTAAGTTTTCTTTTTAAAAAAAAATTGTTTAACCACATGAGTTAACAAACATGGATGCATATGCTATAATGTTATTGTTTCTGTTAAATAAATTGTTTAGTTATTAAGGAAATGATTATTTTTCTCCTTCCAGTAAAGTACAGCAGAGAAGTTGTCCAAATACAAACAGTTAACTTATTACACCTCACGGCAATTTCATCATTATCAGTCTATGTATTTCTAATAGTATAACCAAATCAGTAATTTTTGATATAACTGTAAAAACTACTCTATAAATTTATTATCCCAAAAACGAAACCTTCATCTGGTTGTAAATATTAAGATTATACCAGCAAGAATGAGTCTGTAAAAAAATGATTTAAATCAAGTCTTACTGACTAGTGATTTAAATCATGGGTAGGCATACTAAGGCCCGGGGGCCGGATCCGGCCCAATTGCCTTCTAAATCCAGCCCGTGGACAGTCCGGGAATCAGTGTGTTTTTACATGAGTAGAATGTGTCCCTTAATTTAAAATGCACCTCTGGGATATTTGTGGGGCCTGCCTGGTGTTTTTAAATGAGTAGAATGTGTGCTTTTATTTAAAATGCAACTCTGGGTTATTTGTGGGGCATAGGAATTTGTTCATTTTTATTTTTTTTCAAAATATAGTCCGGCCCCCCACAAGGTGTGAGGGATAGTGGACTAGCCCACGGCTGAAAAAGTTTGCTGACCCCTGATTTAAGTCGTGATTTAAATCGATCTTATATAAATCAAATCCATCCTGTTTATAATTAGCTTTGTTTTCATCTAAAGGCTTCCTTGCTGGCAGTGATCGGATTTTCCCCAGCCTGGTCCTAAATTTCACGCGCTCACCTGCCCAACACGGTAGTCAGCAATGAAAACCGAAAGAAAACTAGTCTACTGATTCACCTCCCTTCCTGCCTGCTTACAAAGAGGTGGCTCAAATTTGCCTCCCGGGAATTGCCATTCCCACAGTTCAAGGAGTTCATGCTGCTTTACACAGAGGTAACACCCCCTTTCTTGTTTAGAAGGGAACTGTACAGTTGGAAGGAACCCTGGGGGTCATCTAGTCCAACCCCCTGCAATGCAATAATCTTTTGGCCAACATGGGACTCGAACGCATGACCCTGAGCTTAAGAGTCTCACGCTTTATTTACTTACTTTCTATACCACCCTTCATCCAAGGATCACAGGGCTGTTTGCAATATAAAAACTGCAAAAAGGCGTAACATAGTAACCATCAAAAACAATAACTTTGCCCCCAGTTTAAAGGGCCATCGTTTGTTGACATAGTCAAAGACCTGGGAGAAGAGGAATGCTTTTGCCTGATGCCTAAAGGTACGTAACAAAGAAGCCAGGTGAGCCTCAATGTAGAGCGCACTCTGGAAATGTGGAGCCACCACGGAAAAGGCCCCGCTCTCGTTTTGCCACCCTCCGGACCTCTCATGGAGGAGGCACATAAAGAAGGGCCTCAGATGATGATTGCAGGGTCTGGGTCGGTTCATATGCGGAGAGGCGGCCCTTGAGGTATTGTGGTCCCGAGTCGTTTTAAGGCTTTATAGGTCATCTCGCTCTATAGCTCATCTCGCTCTATAGGCCGAGGGAGCCGGCGTACAGCTTCCGGGTCATGTGGCCAGCATGACTAAGCCGCTTCTGGCGAACCAGAGCAGCGCACGGAAACGCCGTTTACCTTCCCACCGGAGCGGTACCTATTTATCTACTTGCACTTTGACGTGGTTTCGAACTGCTAGGTGGGCAGGAGCTGGAACCGAGGAACAGGAGCTCACCCTGTCCGGGGATTCGAACCGCCAGCCTTCTGATCGGCAAGCCCTAGGCTCTGTGGTTTAGACCACAGTGCCACCCGCATCCCTTATTTTATTGTGAGCTAATTCAGGGGCAGATGAGGAAGCAAATACCGGGGTAAATATTAACAACTGTACCATTTGCTACATTTTTAGAAGTGGGTGCATGTTTCAATCCGTGCAACAAAGGCATACATATACGGTGAAGGGAATGGCAGATCACCTGAGGGAGGCTGGAGGAACCTTTGGGGCATCGGTAGACTGGGTTATCTATTCCCTTCCACCCCATAAACAGCAGGGCTTTGAAGGGAGAACAGCCTGCATTCACGAAGGAAGCAAGGAACCAATTTTCTGGGGGCAGGGTGAAGAATAAAAAGCAGGAACATGTGGTTGTAGGGGAAATAGGTGCAACTTGCTCCATTTCCCCAACCCAGAAAGGGATGAGGTTATCTCACCAGTGTTTAACATACCCAACTCTCCTCCCCACCCGAGAGAAAAGTAGCATGAATTAACTAGCAAGTTAGAAACGTGAAAGCGTTCTGTGTAGCTCAAAACCTTGCAACTCCCTTCACTGCTTGTTGTTTTCCCTTGCGGCTGGCTCTGAAACATTCACTCCCTCCCCACTGCAGAAGAGGACAATGCTTTGTCTGTTTTTGTTTTTGTATTTTAAAAAAACCTTCCCCGGCTAAAAGGCAGAGAAAACAGATCAAGGCTCTTAAGAACCAGGCACAGAGAGAGCTGCAGTCAAAGTCTTCGAAAGTGAACCCAACTTTCTGCTGGCTTGGAAACAGTATTTTGGGTTACACAGAACTCTTCCATAGCTGCAGCTCAAAAACAGGCTCACACAGCCTACATCAGAAAAAGATGGGGAGCATTAAGAATAGAATATTGTTGCTTTCGTTTATGCGACTCCTGATACCCACAGGTGTAAACAAGAAGGAATTAATTTGGGATTTGGACAACCCAACAGCTTCTGCTGGGGGTTTATTTTATCAGTTTTGCCTAGGCACTTACCCGGTGAGATAAAACACCGACCACAAAAGGCTTTCCTTACCGATGAGCCCCATATTCCATTGCTCTAGAAGCACAGAGGTACTCTTGGCATCTTTTTCCAGGTGTATTTTTATGATGCACACAAGTGGTGGTTTAATGAACCTCTTTCTCTGGCTGGTCACGCAGCCATCTTCCTTTGTTTTATTCCATCTTGATGTATTTTGCTGTCTGCTGGCTCTCAGCCAGCAGCACATGAGCTCAATCCCCATATGGGATGAACTCAAACTCTATCCTGTAACTCCAAGCTAAAGCCTGCCTTCAGGGAACCTACTGCGAACTGAATGTGAGTAAACGTCTTAATTGTTTTTAAAGAAGACTGTTGTTTCTTTTCTTTTTTTTAGGAGGGATAAAAGGGGAGTTTACCAGGAACAAAACCCAACTAGGACAAAACCAGCTTGGATTGCTTAAGAGATTCCTGTTATATACGAGGGAATGTACTCTGCTACTGACTCACTAGCGTGAGGAAGGATAATATTGAGTCAATATATCCTCTCCCAGTATCCACAGCATTCCCACAGTTCCACTGAGCTTCATGAGGCTCCCTCCTAGTTAAGTGGGGAGTTTTGCAGCCCGGGAATTGTGACCAGCTTCTGCTTAGAGAAACACCTTCCTCTTCCCGTCATGACAGCCTCTTCTCCAACCTGGAAACTTCCCTTCCTTTGGCAGGCAGTAGAACAGGGGTGAGGGACGCAAATGACAGTGTGGTCTAAACCACAGAGCCTAGGGCTTGCCGATCAGAAGGTCGGCGGTTCGAATCCCCGCAACGGGGTGAGCTCCCGTTGCTCGGTCCCTGCTCCTGCCCACCTAGCAGTTCGAAAGCCCGTTAAGTGCAAGTAGATAAATAGGTACCGCTCCGGCGGGAAGGTAAACGGCGTTTCTGTGCGCTGCTCTGGTTCGCCAGAAGCAGCTTAGTCCTGCCGGCCACATGACCCAGAAGCTGTCTGTGGACAAACGCCGGCTCCCTCGGCCTATAGAGCGAGATGAGCGCCGCAACCCGAGTTGTCGGCGACTGGACCTAATGGTCAGGGGTACCTTTACCTTTAGAACAGGGGTGAAGAACCCACAACCCTCCAGATTATTATTTCTGGGGTCTCCAGCTCCCCATTTGCTTCAAGCAGCAAGAAACTTAGATGGACGGGCCCGACGGGTTTTTTAAAAAACTTGTTGGGGCAACCCAGTCAGATGGGTGGCATAATAATAATAATAATTGCAGCTGCTACTATACACACTGAAGTATTAGAGGAGGGGAGACTGCTCCATTTATAGCAGGGATGGCCCTGCAGATGTTAGGTCAGCTGTTCCCAGTGCTAGACATTAGCTAGGCGCATTTTGCGTCTGGAGTGGGTCCAATTGCAACCACACGGAGATCTCGGGATGCCAGGTTGGCGACTGACATCTCCATCAGGCTGGCCCCTCCGGCTTTCTTAAGCAGCCAAGCAGAAGACCTTATTTATTGCCTTTATATCCCCACCTTTTTCTCCAACGAGTGTTTGGGTTCGGCCCCCCTCCTTAGTTCATCCCTACGATGACCCTGCGAGGTAGGCTAAGAGGCTGTGACTGACTCCAAGGTCCCCCAGTCCGCTTCATGGCTGAGTGGTGATTTGAACCCTGATCTCCTAGGTCCTGGTCGGACACTAACCACTACACCATACTGCCTTCTTAGAGCCCTTCTGCTATGAGACAGCTTTATCAATTAAGTCGGTAAATAAATATGGGGAAGGCAAAAGTTAACTTAGAGAAAGATCTTAAATATTTTCCTTGAAGCTTGAATTTGTTTTATTCTGGATTGTTTTATCTGATGTTTTCATATGTTGCAAACTGCTTTGAGATTTTTTTTATTAAAAATGAAGCAACATAGAAATATAATTAATAAAAATAACAAAGAAGAAACTCCACTGAGGGTGGGGAATGTCACCTAGACATACCGTTGTGGTAATTTTAACCCAGGTTTAAGGTGACATTTGGAGATTAGCATGTGTGTGTGTGTTTTTGTGTATGTGCTTTTCTATCAATGACCCCAAACTTTCCCCCACTATTGACCACCTGAAAATTGCCGAAGGTCTTGCTGGACCACTTAAATGATTTTTCTGTCTGTCGCGGCAATTGTAATCCTCTGTTCAAGGCTCCGCATGATTTTAACCGTATTCTTATTGCTTCTTGTATTTCTTACACTGCATTTTCTTGGGACTGAAAATTAAGTTCTACAGAACTCGTGATCGCATGCAAAGGAATAAATAAAGGCTGAAAATGCAATTTTAAAATCAATATGAATATTCCATTCCCCCCCCCCAAAAAAAATATAGCCCGGCCCACCACATGGTCTGAGGGACGGTGGACCGGCCCACGGCTGAAAAAGATTGCTGACCCCTGCCCTAGATCTACCCAGCCCCTTGTCAAAAGAGGCTAAAGTGTTAACCTCTCAAGTGTTCTACTCAACTCTTTAATTAGGTAATAATGAGCTCCTGTTGCTCGGTCCCAGCTCCTGCCAACCTAGCAGTTCGAAAGCACGTCGTCAAAGTGCAAGTAGATAAATAGGTACCACTCCGGTGGGAAGGTAAACTGTGTTTCCGTGCGCTGCTCTGGTTCGCCAGAAGCGGCTTAGTCATGCTGGCCACATGACCCGGAAGCTGTACGCCGGCTCCCTCGGCCAGTAAAGCGAGATGAGCGCCGCAACCCCAGAGTCGTCCGCAACTGGACTTAACGGTCAGGGGTCCCTTTACCTTTTAATCCCACTTTGGAAAAGCAGTTTTGGCATAAAAATGGGAGAACGAAATAATCCCAAACATACTCAACCACAGAAGGGGCTTTGCATCCTCCTCTCTGTGTTTATCGAACTCCACCCAACTTGTACTCCCCAAGCAAGTGTGCATACAATCACAGCCATTCACATCGGCCGCATGCAACCCTCTTGCTACGGGCGAGAGAGAGGAATAAACAGGACATCCAACAATCAAGTTACTGCCCATAGGCTTAACTGCACTGTGCAGCTGGCTCAAGCAAGTGAGCCAACTTACATGAGCAAGTGCGAGCAAACAACTTGAGCATGCACACAAATCCTGGCCTGAGGGGAAAATCCTTTTGTGGCAGAGCATGAAAAGCAAACCAAAAAACACTTCTGTAATGAAACATCCCTGACCACACCCAAATTCTCTTATGATCTGTTGGGCCCCAGAAACAGGCGTGATCTTCTGCTTTTGATTTAGCCCAGAACGGGCTATTTAACCTTTTTAAAAAGGCGACATGTCATTCCTTCCAGCTCGTAATGCCATGACTACTATTGAAATGGCAGGATGTTGGCTGTATCTCTCCATAAACAATATTCACAATAAACACTTCAACATTTGATTCAATACAGTGGTACCTCGGGTTAAGAACTTAAATTTGTTCTGGAGGTCTGTTCTTAACCTGAAACTGTTCTTAACCTGAAGCACCACCTTAACTAATGGGGTCTCTCACTGCCGCCGCACAATTTCTGTTCTCATCCTGAAGCAAAGTTCTTAACCCGAGGTATTATTTCTAGGTTAGCAGAGTCTGTAACCTGAAGCGTCTGTAACCCGAGGTACCACTGTATTTGGTTCAGGCAGCCAGATCTGAGCTCCACCTTCTATCTTGGACGTCTACTGTATTGGCTTGGACAAATCACACCTCCCCTGCTCACCCCAACCCTGTTCTCCAACTGTAAAAATTGGAACAATAGTCACCTAACCACACAGGCGAGAAACATATTTTGCTTTGACAGCACATATGGTAAAGTAACCAATTGTAAGGTACTAAGGACAAGTTAAGGGTGATCTAACAACTAATGTGTTTTCTATATTAGGAAGCCAAAACAATGGCTTAAAGCGGCCTGTCCTAATTAATTTCCCATCAAAACTTTAAATAATGGCATCCAAATGTCACCTGGAAAAATGATTCACAATATTCTCCACCTAGGGAGAATATCTTGAATTATTTTTCTAGAAACCACACCAGAATCATTACACTGACATGTCCTTCAGTTTATTAGAACTCTTAGCATGAATCTGTATATCTTTTTGTCACAATGTGACTGTGTTTTCCTTTTACAACTCCTCGCCACTTCTCCCTCCACCCACAACTAGTCTCCCCTTTAGAAGACACTCAAAATAATAGTTTTAACAAGTCAGATTGCAGTTTTGCAAAAAAGAAAAGGAAAAAAAGTTCTCCCATGAATGCTGGATATTATTCTGTTTTTTTTTTTTAAAAAAGAACCCTGCTCAGAGACCCCTTTGATTACACATAATTTAAAGAAAGAGCACACACTATGTTAGAGCTATCTTCAAAAACAATATGAGGTTTTGAATTTATTCTGATTAAATCACCAAAAAAAGAAAAGAAAAGGTCCATTGTCTTTTATATATATATATATAATCTATATATATATATGTATATACATACACACACACACGCACCCACAAAATGGAGATAACTTCTTGCATTCTGATTTCAGGGGGGGTTGGGGGTTTCTGTCCCATTCCACAAGTCCTTAGAAAAAAAAAAATCTCCCCCGTTTCATCACTCTCCCAATTTGGGAAAAGCTTTCTCCTGTTGTCTGCTGAGTTCGTTCTCTTTCAAGAGTTTCTGGTTCTCAGCTCTCAACCTGCCCAGTTCCTCCTCTAGCTGACTTACCCGGGGGTCTTCCGTCGAGTCCCCCAAGAATTTCTTGTTCTCCATCCGCAGGCGGTTGTTCTCTTCCTCCATCCTGGAGAGACACTTCTCCAGCTCCAGGTACTCTGTGATCAGCTCCTGCTTGCTCATGTTCTGAAGGCTCTCAACGTGGTACTTCTCGTAGGTCTCCGAGAAGTCCTTTTGGAGGAACTCGCTGCCGTCGCCTCCCATCCCGTCGCTGCCGCCACCCTCCTCCTCCACGAAGAAGTCCTCCTCGCTGGTGTCGTCCGACTTGGTGGCCGTCTTCTTGGGGAACAGGCCGGTCTTCAGGTCTGGTTCTTCCTGGTCGTGATCCTCCATCAAGAACTGTGTGGTGTTGTACGGGGCGACGGGCTGCCCCTTCGCAAACATCTCTGCCCGCAGCCTAGAGGCCCGTTGGCTCTGCTTCTCGTCAAACTTCTTCTTCTCCTCCCAGCTGAGCTTGTAGTAAGGTTTCCAGTGCCTCTTCTTCTTGGAAGGACGCCTCCTGTGCTTCTTCTTCACCAGCTTCTCCTCCTCCTCCTCGCCTTCAGCTTGGGGCCTGAACCTCTGGCCAACGGGCCCGGAGTACTGCAAGCCGAGCTGCTCTCCATCACCTGGCTTTTGGACGTCCGCAGGTGCGCCACAGTTCTGGCCCTCAACCTCACCGCTGACGGCTCCCTCTGGGGCACCCAAACTTCTCCCAACCGGAGGAGCCGCATGTTCTGCATCACGGCAGGCTTCCTTGTCTACGCTCATGGGGCTGCCATCCTGCTGCTTGGTCTCTCTCGGCTGCCACCTACCGTCCATCGCTTCTCCTTGGAGCAGTTCTCGGCTGGCGGGCGGAGACACCAAAAAGGGCCCCTCTCCACTACTGGCATCCCTGCAGGGGGAGAAGGGAGTTTTGCCATTGGGTTGCTGCTGGCTGGCAGAGAGGGCAGCGTCAGCCATTGTTGGCAAGTCAAGATTTGGATTTCTGGTGCTGTTGTTCTCAGTCCAAAGGGGCTGGCTCCCTCTTCCTCCTTAAAACCTGCAACTGTCTTTAACTCTTTCGGTCCTGCAAAGGCCCTTAACCCTTCACGCGCTGGCCTTCATTTATAACCCCTTGCAGTCCTCTCGGCCACGGGTTCTCACACGTTGCCACTGTTAACCCTTGCAGGAGGAGATCAGCAGCAGTCTTGTCGTCCGAAGGCCTTTAGGCTTGCAATATCCTCGCAGTGTCGGCCAGGTGCTGAAGAACGAGTTCTCCCCACCAGCTACCACCCTGTCTCTTCACATCAACAACTGCATGGCAACTCGGCACATCTGGAAACACAAAAGTTGGGGATGGAGAGATGTATGAGCTAGCACAGGACACAAAGCAACAAGAATAACTATGCCCCCTTGAGAGCAACTTGCAAACGATAATAGGATGTTGGGGGGGGGGACACAAAATCCTAGAGATGAAAAGGGCAACTGAGGGGGTTAAGCTGCAGGCAACGAAGAGTTAAACTGTCTCAATCCAGGCACTTACGGGTTAAAGGGGATCCAGTTCCAGCACCGCAGGAGTTAAGAGCTGTCCCGATGCCAAATGTTATTCCTTCGTCTCACCAGTTCAGATCCAAATAATCAGCTCGAGAAGAAAATCCGGCCCAAGCTTTCAACAATTAAAAAAAACTATCCCAGTATAGCACGGAAAGGGTTAAAAGAGAGCTCCACCTTAGACGGCAAATTGCGAAGTCAGCCGGGAAGGGGTTAACTTCTCCACGCACACCCAACGTTCGAATACCCACCCCCTCGCAGTTGGCCCCGCCCCTCCTCAGGCCTCTTTCCTCCCTTACTCCAGCGCCTCCTGTTCTCAACTGCTACTCCCAGCTCGCTGCCTCGCCTTATATAAACGAGCCAGCCCCCACGTCTGAGTGCGCAGCCGCCTCTCAGATCCCTTGTCCCAAGGTATCTCGGGATTTGTGGTTTCCCTTTCCGATCGATTGCACAGTTCGCTCTAGCCACAACGACTACGATTCCCAGAACCGCGGCGTGACGGCGTTCGTCAGCCAATCAACCATTGGGTAGGGTTGGACGAAGAACGAGACGCTCTCTGATAGGACTGCTAAACAACTAAGGCATGAATGGCTATACTGGACGCCTTTCATTCGTGGCTTAGCCAATTAGAGGTGGATAGTAGGAGGCGGTGGAGGCGGTGGGAAATGGAATATACCATCAGTTTACGCGGGGGTTGAAATCTCCACCGGGGCCGAACAGCTTCAAATGGTCCTCACGGAGCACATATTAAGAGGAATGTCACCTTATAATATTTATCTTTCGTGATGGGGATGGTGGAAAAAAGATTGGTGATTCTCCCCGTAGGAAAAAAATGGTACTGCCCAAAAAGTAGTTCGAGGCTATTTTTGAAGATTAAGAGGATTCTGTAATAGCTCAGCGGTTTAGGATCGCGGAATTTCAGTAACAGGTCGAGTATTTGGAAAGAGAAGAGATGTCATTGGGTGGCGAAAAGGATCTGGATGAGAGAGGTTGGTAGGAAGCTCCTGCTGGCGGAAGGACACTTCATTGTTTAAAGAAACACACGCTGCGTTAACCTATGACGGTGACTGAGCCTTGTGGAGGGAGTTGTAAACAAACCGAAGTCGGAAACAAGTTCCGTCTTAAAGGGACAACGTCAGCTCTCCCGTTAGATCAAATGATGTAATAGGAGGCCTGGGAAGGGTGTGTGGACTAGTGGTTAAAGACTTGGCAGCCTGGGCTCTTCTTCATGTTGTTGCTGCTGCTTCCTCTGTGGAAGATCTATGTGAGTTGCAGCAGATTAAAGTAGAGGGTATTTATTGGCCAGATCCTCCTGTTTCTGACAGCTGAGATGCACGGGGAGGTGGGGAGGGGTTAATCTCTAGGACGGTTCAGAGCTTTAAACCTTATTGCATGACGTGGAAGCACGCCCCTAATGTCCCAGATGTTTGGGAACATGCGAAAAGTCGGGATGGTGGTGGAAGAGGCAGCTGCACTCTGCACATGGTCAGAGGCCCGTTCATCTTCCGCGTTGCGTTGTGCATTTCCAAACCCTGCGGGCCTTCGGATTTAAGCAACAGGGGCAGCATTTGCAACTGAGTTAAACCTTGGAAAGCCAGCAGCCTCGGCTCCGCCCAGCACTTGCTTCCACGCAAGGCACGATTGTGGTAGCAGAGTACCTGCTTTGCATGCAAAAAGGCCTGGTGGGGGGGGGGGGTTCAATCGCTGGCATTTTTCAGGTAGGGCTGGAACCCTGGAGTGCTGCTGCCAGCTCGAGTAGACAGCACTAAGGTAGATGGACCCATGGCCTGAATCAGAATAAAACAGCTTCCTGTGAGATATGGGCTGAGGGTTCTTCAAGAAAGGGTGTTATGGGTAGAGGCCTTCCTTCATGCACCTCGGCTGCTCAGGCAAAAATGGTATGCGAATGCATGGGGGGGGGGGAAAACCTTGATAAAATCAAAGTTTCATTTTGATTTAATGTTATTTCAAATGCAGTTTTAACACGCTGAGCATTCTTTACTTTCCCCCACCATCGCAGAACAGTCCTGTGAGCCTGGGATGTTATAATCGAACCCAATTTGAGAGGCCATGCAACAGAATATCTGCTGCTGGGTTTCCCACCACAAGAACTTGCATCAGACAATAGGGATAAACTGAGTAGGAGGTTAGATTCAGCATATTTGATCTTTTAAAAATCGAAGGCTTGCTTCTCCTCTTCAGCTTAAAAACCCAGGCTATTTTAGAAGGCATGTTTTAATTAATTCACAGGAAAGCCGAGAGCATGCAAAGTACTCTGGTCTGAATGCAGCTAATACAGCTCTTGAGCAAACTTGTGCTGATTACCCAAAACACCCCTTGTGCAACCTTACTGAAGATCACCAGAACAAAGGTGTAGGCAGGAAATAAAATTTCAAACCAGCTGATCAGCCTGTGAAAGTCAAGCTTCCTAAGCGCCTATGTTACAGGAGGAGAAACTGAGGTTGGATAATTGCAGCTTGCCCAAGGCAATGGCGCCACGGCAGAAGCAATGCTTCAGTCCAGGTCAGATTTCATCTCTCTTGTTATTGAACCACATGCGTTTTCCCCACCACACCAGGTCCAGTGAGCCACCAGCCTTCGAGTAACGAGTAACTTTAAAGGAAGTAAGATGTACTGATAGTGCAGTCCTAAGCATGCTTACTCAGAAATAAGTCTCGGCTAGTTCAGTGGGACTTAGTGGCTTGTCAGCATGTTCAGGACTGCAGCCTAAAACATTGTCAAACCCGCCAATGGCCTTTGGCAGTTATTCTGTGTGGCTGTGGCAACCCTTGCTGGCCCAGGACATATCCTGCACAGAGACAGAGTGGTGTTTCTGGGGATCAATAGTTGGATTTAGATCTGGGAGAAGACTTCCCTCTGTTCTGCTGTGGGATTGCTGTGCAGCCTTAGTTATCTTTCTGTAAAATGGGAATAACAGTGACCAGCCTCCTGTGGGCCATGAGATGCAATAAAAATGTTAATGCTCTGTAAACATTTTCAGTTGAAGGCTATTAAAATTCACTGCCCGCTCTGATTATTCCAAATAAATTACAAAGCAAAATCAGGCCAGGTTTTTTGTTTGTTTTTTCAGAGACAGTTCCTGCTTTTCAAAACTTGCTCCTGGTCTCTGGCTTTCCAAAGGAGCTGTTATATCGGTATATCTGACAGCAGAACAGAAAGTCTTTTCCTGATAGGCTGCTACTTTCTGGCTCCCTGAAATTTGGCCTGGCTCCTGCTTGGACAGGCTGTTCCCCCCCCCCCCTTTGCAGTGGGAAGGAACGCCAAGCAGACGGCTGAACTCTTCTAGAGGACCATTCCCCTCCCTCCTGCCTCTTGCTTTCAGATCTTTTGTTCCTGAAAGGGAACATGGGGTCTCCGCCTTGCTGTGCCGTCCAAAGAGCCTCTCTTTGGGCTTTTCCAGGGCACTACTAGCTTGGCATCCCATGTGCCCGTCCCTTGCCAAGGTTTTCTTGGTTCAGAACAAGAGTAAAGCCAACTTGGTGTATAGGAGCTCAGTCTTGGTACAGATTCAGGCAGAGCTGACATTTGCCACGGTGGCAAATTTTGAGTTCACCTCCTTCTGGGACCTCTGCAAACTGCCCAGGGAGAAGCAACAGACTGCCTAGGTGTGCCTTTGAATACAAGGCGGATGTGCAGAAATCGCCTGGGGAACTTTTTCATAGGGTGGAGATAATGAGCTGTACTGGGTGCTAAGCGAGCTGCTGTTAAAAGCGCAGCTACGGAGGTTGTTTCGAAAAGCTGGCAACCTTGAACTGTTAGGTTTATGCATGCAGCAACCCATGTGCAGAAGTGGGATTCAGCCTATGGACCTGTTGCGTCATGGGAGAGGGTGAAAAATTCCAGATCCCTTTATGGCACGCAAGTTTTGGATACCTGGATCCTTCTGCTGTGCTGATGGTTCCTTGAAGCGAGGTCGCGCATGGAATGCTAAAACGGGAATAATAGATATTCCCCTCCTTAATGTTTGCTGTGTGTTTCATCTTTTCCTGAAATCTCTGAAATGTGACTTTCCAGGCCTCTCTCAGCCCCCCCCCCAGTGTCCCTATTTTCCAGGGACACCCCCAGATTTCTGCCATCCCAGTTTCTGATTTGATCCTGGAATATCCCGCTTTTCACGTCCCTTTTTTCATTGGAGAAATGTTGGAGAGTATGGAGTTAAGTAGATAAGTAAATCTACAACCTTTAGAAGACACCTGAAGGCAGCCCTATATAGGAAAGGTTTTTTTTTTTAAAAAAATGTTTAATGTTTTTATATATGTTGGAAGCCGCCCAGAGTGGCTGGGGCAGATGGATGGGGTACAAATATATTACATTATTATCCATATTAATATTATCAAATAGGACATCCCTATTTTCATTGGGGAAATGTTGGAGGTCTGCTCCTCAAAATTGTTCCCAGGCTATAGCTCTCACAGGCCCAGCTATACACCCTGACTTTTTTTTGCCTGCCTTGAATATGCTATTGAACTCAGATAATGCCACCTATTTAGTTGATAAGTTTGTTGGGGCCAATTAAAATCATTCACACAAAGTATAATCTGTGACCACTGAGGATTTAAGGACGTCCTTGTCATGATAAGTTCCGGCACCTTCCCCCCCCCTCACTGGTTTTCTCCAATTTCTTTCGATATCTCATTTATTTTTAAAGTTACTTTCCCATTTATATCCCAGTTTATGAACAACTGTCCTCAAAGTGGCAGGTGTGTGTGTATGTATATATTAGTGTGATATTACGCAGTTTTTGAAATAGCATTGATTGATTCATTGGCGAGGGACGGGCAGCTGCCTCCACCCATGCCAGGCTTGTGAGTTTCTTGCTGCCCACTCTCGGAGACAGCGCACTGGGCTCCTTGGGCCTTTGATGTGCTCCAGCAAGCCGGCTCTTTATATTTTTATGGAGGCCACACCTATTGCTCCAAAAGCACACCGGCGGGTGGCGATTCTCAGCATGGTGTTTCTCACGCAGTGGATCAGGACCCACCAGTGGGCCTTGGGCCACTTTCAGGTGGGTCTCAGTGCCTGTTGCCCCCTCACTTGTCTGCCCTGCTCGCTAGCCTTTTGGTTGGACAGATGCCAGGGCCAAAAATTCCTTGCATGGTGGTTAAAGGTGGCCTGGAGATGGAGATGTTCGTTGAGGAGGCCGGAAGAAAGGCTTCCTTCCTCGGAGGGGAAAGGTGTTGAAGGGAATTAGAAAGAGACGAAAAGTTAATATATAATAAGAATAGAAACAAGATTAATCGTTATTTAAAACAAACCAGGAATGGAAAGGAAGATGATGAGGCGAAAGCTGTTATAGGAGGAAGAAGTGAATATATAAGGACTAGGGAGGAAAAAAACTGGAAGGCATTTTTTTTGGGGGGGGGAGGCATAATAAGCTATAAGTTGAGGATGAAAGGAGAATGGCAGAAGAAATCACGGGAGATGAGTAAAAATATATATATTTTTGAGAGGCATATAAGCGTGGGAGGAGAAAATTAGAAAAGGTCTCCTCCATTTAGAGCCTCTGGCTCAGCAAATTCTGCTGAGTCACAATGCCCCCAGAGCAAATGCCTGTGCTTAACTTGAGGAAAGCTGAGCTCTGGAACTCCCTGCCACAGGAAAAACGTTGCGGGAAAGAATCCGGCTCTTTTGATAGGGTAGATCCCGCCGGGAAGTGAGGCCAGTCATTGCCCAACACGGCCTCAACCTTCCGTCATATTTTGACTAGCTCTGCAGATAAATGTATGATGTGGGTTGATTCTTCACGGTCAAAGGCCAGACTCCAGTTTCTGGAACAGATTGTGGGAGCCTGGCAGCGACAGCCTTAAATTTTATTTCCAGGTGGCAGGACAGACACTACACGGCCCTGACCAGAGTGTTCCTTTTTCTGATATCACTTGGTTGAAAATGGAAGGGCGGGCAAGCGGCACAAGAGAGCCAGCATGGTGTAGTGGTTAAGAGCAGTAGACTTGTAATCTGGTGAACTGGGTTCGCGTCCCCGCTCCTCCACATGCAGCTGCTGGGTGACCTTGGGCTAGTCACACTTCTCTGAAGTCTCTCAGCCCCACTCACCTCACAGAGTGTGTGTTGTGGGGGAGGAAGGGAAAGGAGAATGTGAGCCGCTTTGAGATTCCTTCGGGTAGTGATAAAGCGGGATATCAAATCCAAATTTACTTACTTACTTACTTACTTACACAAGAGCATTTTTTTGGAGGGGGGGGGAGAATCTTTAGTTCGCATCGGAGCTCCCACGCCTTTTGAGGAAAAGGAGAAGAAGACTGCAGTTTCTTTTATTAGCATCCAACTCTTTCCCGCAGCTTCAGGTATGCTTCAGGTACCCTGAGTTCAAAAAATCCAGGGAATGCTTCAGGTACCCTGAGTTCAAAAAATCCGCCCCCCTCCTCTCCAGGTAGGGGAATTGCGGCAAAAAAAGGCCCACCCCTTGGATTAGTTAACACAAGCCCTGCCTATCCCCTGCCACAAACCCCACAGTTCAGAGCCTTGCGGAGTCTTGGGTTGTGCTGTATTGTTTGATGTGTGTCGCCTGCTGGAATCGCCAGCGCCAGCCTCGGTTTCTCCTTGCATGCGACTGAATGAGCCCCGTGACCCTCAGCCCTCGTTTCCTTTATTTGGCACCACCCAAATCTGATTAAATATCCCCCCCCCATCCGCTGACCACCCACCCGCACCCCAAGATTGCAGCGTTGGGGTTAGGCAAAAACCCAAGGCGTGCTCATCCCTGGTTAGGCTGGAAAAGTCGGCAAGCGTCAAATGTTCAGAGTTCAAAAGTGCCAGGACTTCTTTGCTTTTTCCAAGGGGGCTTGTTGTCTTTGTGCAATTCACCTCTTCTGCCTCTGGAAATACCAATGCAGCCATTGGATGATGAAAGGCCAAGCCAGCAGGAAAAACCAGGTGCGAGGAGACAGCTGGGCAGGCCAACCTGGCGGTTCCTGGGGAACAAGAGAAGAGGGTGGGGGTAAAATCCTGGACTGGATTGAAGGGAAAGCACTGCGGGCGGAATGGCACCTGATGCTGATGCTGCTTCCCAGCATGCAATAAGGAGTCCTGCTTTCTCTAATTGGCTTTCATTATTCCAATTAACCAGTTACAGGTAGATAGCCGTGTTGGTCTGTCATAGTCAAAACAAAATAAAAAAATTCCTTCCAGGAGCACCTTAGAAACCAACAAAGTTTGTTCTTGGTATGAGCTTTCGTGTGCATGCACACTTCTTCAGATACCTCTAAGGTGCTACTGGAAGGAATTTTTTTACAGTATTTTGTTCCAATTAACCAGTTAGGCGAGAATGCAAGTTTGAATTGGTTAATAAATGGGAGCATTTCCCTGCTGATTAACAGGTTGATAGCAAGAAGATCCAGGCAGCTGGGATGCAATTTAGGGTGGTCAGAAAAAGCATTTTACACATGCCCAGAGGCACACTCTTCTTTGTGATTACTTCCTGTGTTTCTGGTTTTGTTGTTTTTTAATTAAACCAACCCACTTAGATGCCTGGTTGCATCAAAGTGATAAAAGACCGCGCTTAAGAATACTTGCCACATACCTTTGCGTTGTGCAAGGAGGTTGGCCAACAAGGATTCAGCATCGACGTGTGGCCCTGAAAGGCAGAAAAATCACGATGAGCATCTAGAAGCCTGTGCACTTTCTCAATCTATGATCTTTTAATTAAAGGGGTTTTCTAAGGCCAAAAAGAATATTATGTAAATATTTTTTAAAACGAAAAAATAAAAGGATCCCTGGCAGTTTTGCACAAAGTTTCATAACTCGTGCTGCCTACCATTAATCTCGCCGTTCTTAGGATTATTATCCATTTTTATTTTACCCAAAAAAGGGGGCGTGAATGGATACATTGCATTGTGAGCTTTTGTGGGGGTTTTTTTCTGAACTGTTTTCTAATTTTCCACTAGTCTTTTCAGTTTCTTATGGTAATATTTTCCTAATGTTTCCTCCTCCTTTTGTTATACTATGTCCCCTCGTATTTCAGCAGGGCTGAAGGGGACACACACACATGGCTGTACAAAAGTTTGACAGGATCAGTGCTTTTTTTTCTAGGGGGACGCATAGCCCTAAACATTTTATGAATCTAAGTTTGGCCTCATTGAGGGGTAGAACAGTATTTCAATTTGAGTAGGAAAATGAGAGTACCCCTAAACATCTTTAAAAAAAAAAGCACTGGACAGGATCATTACAAGAATAACAGCAAAGCAACAAGATTATACTGCCCCCCCCCATGAAAAGAGACAAGCAAAAATGCAAGGTAATCTGTCAAAAAACAACAACCCCACAGCTGAACACCTCTGGACAGTGCCACAGCTAACACCGTCCCAAAGAATTTGTGTGCACAAACACAGTTCAGGCCATCTTCACTGAACAGCTGTTTAACAATGAAGTTAAACAGATACAGGCCACAAACCATAAAATCCAGAATGGATAAATACAACTCTTGTTTCCTGGCACTGAAATATTTAACTCTTCTTATTGGCTCTAAGTGAGTACGTGTACAACTGCTATAGCACAAAACCTATATGGGTAGTAAGGTGTTAAAGGTAAAGGGACCCCTGTGTTACTCAAGGTTAAATAACCGCTTCCCTGAGTTACTATCGCCATAACATGGAACCTTATAGCCAGAAAACCTTTGCCTAAAGATTCTGAAACTTTTAATTGGTGGGAAAGAAAGTTTCTCCATTTTGTGAACCAGGAGGTCCCCAAGAAAGACCATTTTTTTTTTATGTATGCCACAACAGCTGCTAGGATTTTGATTGCAAGAAACTGGAAGACACAGGAACTACCTACGATAGAAGATTGGCAGATGAAAATGATGGACTATATGGAACTTGCCGCAATGACTGGGAAATTCCGCAACCAGAGGGAGGAGACGGTGGAACAAGATTGGAAGAAATTTAAAGTTTATTTAAAAGACTATTGTAAGATTTAAAAATTGAAAAAAGTTGGAAGAAAGAACAGCTTACAGACTAGAAATTAGATGTAATTTAATTGTATGAGTTTTGGTTATAACAAGCATAAGATGAAAATATAAGTATTATAGGGAAGAATAATTAAAGATGAGAGGAAATTACTAAAGATGATTGATAATGAAACGCAGTAGGGGGGACAGGAGGAAGTCACCCCAACATGATAAGACAAGAGGGAAGGGAAGATATGGTATATGTTGTGTTTTGGTATTTGGTATTTGGTATTTTGTTTGTTGAATTATGTAGTATGTTATATGTTAAGTTTTTTTATGTTAAAAACCCAATAAATATATTTTTTTTTTAAAAAAGAAAGTTTCTCCATTAACAAAAGAACTCCCAGATCTTCTCCACTAGGGGGGCTGTTTGAAGTTTCTAAAAGCAGGCAGTCGGCTGCTAATAAAAGAGAATCATTAGCAGTTATTGATCCTATCGGCCAAAGATCATCAGCGAGGGGACAAAGGAGGAAGGAGGTTTCAGAGTCTAGCTGCAGCCTGCGTTGTGTCCTTGACAGATGAACCCCGGATGCCAGCACAGAGGAGAATTTCTCCTAAAGATAAGAATGCACAGACACCCTTGTATTGGCAAAGGTGATTTTGGTTTTAGGAAGTTCTTTGTTCCCAGATGTGCAGGAAGATGCACTGCCTGATGAGAAAACAAAATAAAAAAATTCCTTCCAGTAGCACCTTAGAGACCAACTAAGTTTGTTCTTGGTATGAGCTTTCGTGTGCCTGATGAGAAGAAGAAGAGTTTGGATTTGATATCCCGCTTTATCACTACCCGAAGGAGTCTCAAAGCGGCTCACATTCTCCTTTCCCTTCCTCCCCCACAACAAACACTCTGTGAGGTGAGTGGGGCTGAGAGACTTCAGAGAAGGGTGACTAGCCCAAGGTCACCCAGCAGCTGCATGTGGAGGAGCGGAGATGCGAACCCGGTTCCCCAGATTACGAGTCTACCGCTCTTAACTACTACACCACACTGGCTCGGATGAGAGCTAGCGACTGTAAGCTTTTATACAAAGCACATAATGCATCCACAATGATTTGCGATATCTCAGAAAGTCCGTCCCCCCCTCAGCCAGCTGTGCTGAAAAAGCAATGCATTTATTTATAAAAGAAACGAACGTGTCTCCCCATCAGAACGGGCAACGTGCCTGCAAAGCTGCCTGGGATTCCAGGTAGCCAAGTCTCTCCATCACTTTCTTCATGTCCTCTTGCAAAGCTTGAATGGCGCTCATCACCTGCAGGTCAACGTCTTGCTGGATCACGGCACCCGCACTGCTGCCCCCGGGACCCCTCTCGCCGGTGGGGATGGTTTGTGGAACTGTAACGTCGGACACGGGAGAAAGAGATCAGAAGAGGTATGACTTGGAAGATGTTTAGTAAGGCCAATTCTGGGGTGGTTTCTAATACCGGTAGTTAAAAGAATCTCTGAGAGTATCTCTGGAGATTTGACAACCAGTTAGTGCAGGAAGCAGTCTGACTCAGTGTGTCAGCAGCTTGCACATTCGCTTTCTCAGGGACCACTCATCAAGGTCAGGAGGTTTTCTCCATTGCCCCAGATCTCCTGGAGAGTTTCTTCATTTTTCATCGGGGGCATCAAGGATTGTCTCATCAGAGACACAACGGGGAATGGTGTCAGGCCGACACCCCTTGCCGCTCTCCCCTAATTCTTGTTTCTGTAAACAAGACACCATCTTTCCTAAGCATATGTAAAGGCTGGGCGAAAAGGGCCCATGCTAGGCAGCACAAAACCCCACTGGAAAAGTTAGGCCAGACTTCAGTGAGGAATGCAGAAGGAGAATAGGGATTGGGGAATGTGGGGGAGGCAAGACGTATGACCCATCCATGCTATAAAGCCCTATCTTCACAGGTATGTTACTAATTAACCTCTGAGCAGATGAGAAGAATATTCCAAGATAGAGGAGAGTTGCTATGGAGGGGGTGGGTGGGAAAGCACACAGGATATTTCAGCGCTCTCAGAAAAAAGATCGTGAGGCGAGGCTAGAATCCATGCTGCCTGCCTTAAGCAATTTTATCGTGGGCAGCAAATCTTGGCTCCTGGGGCATCGGCCTCTCTAGATCTGGCCATTTGCAACGTGGAGAAGCACCTCCAAGATGGGGCATTTAGAGAAGCATACAAGCACTCCAAGCAGATTTCCTTCAGCGGTTATTTTTTTTTAGGGTCAAACCTGAGTTCCTGAACGGCTCCGTTTCGGAACGTTTCGGCTCCCAAACGCCGAAAACCCGGAAGTAAATGCTCCAGTTTTCGAATGTTTTTCGGAAGCCGAATGTCCGACGCGGCTCCCGCTTGAGTGCAGGAAGCTCCTGCAACCAATCAGAAGCCGCCCCTTGGTTTTCGAACGGTTTTGGGAGTTGAACGGACTTCCGGAACTGATTACGTTTAACAACCGAGGTTTGACTGTACCTGTTATGTATACTAAGCTTGGATCCTAGAACAATAGGCAGGTAGGATCCTAAAATGCGTGTGATCAGGATGCGGATCATGGTAGGAGACAAATGGATTGAAGTTAGTTAAAATGGTTTTACAGAACCCTATAATGCTCTCCTGCTCAGAGAATGAGATGCTCCCTTTTGCTCCCATTGCTCACCTTTCTCTCAAAATGTTTGTTTCTGTTATGGTGGCAATCGCACAACCCCGACTCTCCTGGCACATCTGCCGTTTCTTCCTAGCAAAAACTCCTGCTTTCTATGAGACCTGGGACATTGCCTCACAGACTTATTTCAGGATCAAACTGAATTAATTACACTGGGGCTTGTTTGCACTCGCAGATCAGAAAATGGCCTTTCCTTGCCAACAGTGCAGGCTGCAATGATTCTTCAGCATCAACTTCGTTGGACTGGTCATGTTTTGCGGATGCCTGATTTTTGTCTTCCAAAGCAACTACTGTACTCTATTCCGAACTTAAAAAGGAAAGGGAATGCTGGTGGTCAGCAATAGAGCAGGGGCCAGAAAACATTTTCAGCAGGGGGCCGGTCCACTGTCCCTCAGACCTTGTGGGGGGCTGGACTGTATTTTGAAAAAATAAATAAATGAACAAATTCCTATGCCCCACAAATAACCCAGAGATGCATTTTAAATAAAAGCACACATTCTACTCATGTCAAAACACCAGGCAGGCCCCACAAATAACCCAGAGATGCATTTTAAATAAAAAGACGCATTCTACTCATGTAAAAACATGCTGATTCCCAGACCGTCCGCGGGCTGGATTTAGAAGGCGATTGGGCCGGATCCGGCCCCCGGGCCTCAGTTTGCCTACCCATGACAATAGAGGTTCAAAGACTCTCTCAAGTGAAATCTAAAAAAATGCAATACTGTATAAACACCGACAACTGGGAAACACTAGCCTGCGAGCGCTCCAGTTGGAGATCAGCCTTTACTAAAGGTGTCATGGGCTTTGAAGACGCTCGAACTCAGGACGAAAGGGAAAAACGCGCTAAGAGGAAGGCACACTTGGCAAAACCTCACCATGATCAACTCCCGCCCGGAAACCTATGTCCCCATTGTGGAAGGATGTGTGGATCCAGAATTGGCCTTCACAGTCACTTACTGTGACCGTGTTTATGGAAGACAATCTTACTCGGCTACGAGTGATCGCCAAAGAAGAAGAAGAAGAGTTTGGATTTGATATCCCGCTTTATTACTACCCGAAGGAGTCTCAAAGCGGCTCACATTCTCCTTTCCCTTCCTCCCCCACAACAAACACTCTGTGAGGTGAGTGGGGCTGAGAGACTTCAGAGAATTGTGACTAGCCCAAGGTCACCCAGCAGCTGCATGTGGAGGAGCGGGGAAGCAAACCCGGTTCACCAGATTACGAGTCTACCGCTCTTAACCACTGCACCACACTGGCTCTCAGAAAGAAGAAGAAAGCTGCATTAGTCAAGGACCTACATCGGACCTGTCTCCCCCTGTGTGTTTTTAAGTCAAAACGTTAGTCTCGTGTCTATACCACCTTTGTTGTGTTTCCCTTCGCTGGTTGAAGATGCTGAAGTCTTATATCCAGTCTTCTCTCCACTCTGAATATTGTTCAGGGGGAGGTTTTGCATGGCTGATAGCCTCCTAACCTGTAGGGGAAACGAGAGAAGGATTGAAATCGTATGGGCATGCCCAGACTACTTCCTTTCTTTCCTGGCTCCGTTCCACTTTAACTGTCATGGCTTCGCCCAACGGATCTTGGGACAGTGGAGGTGCTGATTGTTCACTGTAACAGAATTATCAAGCCTTCCTTCCGCAGAACTACAATTCCCAGGGTTCCCTGGGGGAGATGGAAGGACTGTACCCCGAGGGATTAGTTTCTAGTAATAGCTCTGAGCTGGATGCCATAATAGAGTTTTAGAGCTGTTGTGACTTGAATTACGGCAAGGCAAAAAGGCTCAATGGGCAGGGCTGTTCCTGTTTCCTAACAGGGTTGGCAAATGCAAGCCATTTCATTCTTCGCTAGGAAAGTATACCAAAGGTCAGACATTAAGATGATGCATCATGTTCCATTATTTTAAGACTAATGGAAAGTATTTCTTTGTCTCTTGTTCTGTGTCATTTCTAATAATAACTTTGCAAATCTGACCTTCCTTAGGTGAATTATGGATTCCTTAGGTATATGGATTCCTTCCAGTAGTTTTTTATTTTTTAATATTTTTTATTATTTTATTATTTTATTATTTATTATTATTATTTATTTTTATTTTTTTGACTATGGCAGACCAACACGGCTACCTAATGTATATGGGTGTGAGTTAACCCACCAAGCTATTTACACAAAGCCAGATGGCCGGGAATAAATAATAAAATTGTTGTTGTTGTTGCTGGACTTGAGTAAGTTTTGTTTCAGTCTTATCAATATTCCCAAGTCTGCAAACTTTGCCGAAATCAGTATGTTTTAGAAAAGTTTGTGTGTGTGCGTGCAAATTTTACCATAATTTTTTTTTTTTAATTAGCTACTTCCTTCAAAGCGGCTCTGGTTTGATTTAGCAGCTCAGTACATTCAAAGCTCATCTTAAAACATGATTGCCCAAATCTTCATGGATTAGAAATTCTGCATAAGGAGATGAAACTCTTCCGCCCCCCTTTCTTTTTAGTATTTTAAGTTGTATGTTTATTTTAAAACATACAACTTAAAATACTAAAAAAAGAGAGAGTTGTAAATTCTTCTTGATTTTACTGTTTTAACTTTGGTAAACTGCTTTGAGGTTGGGTTGCTGTTTTTTTACAACCGGGCAGGGTATAATTTTTATTAAATAAATATAATTAATTAATTAACAGGAGCATGTTTGTAGCAAAATAAAATATAGATCAGATCTAGTAAGGAGTAAGGAGAAGGCTCATAGTTGACTTCACAATTACCTCCCACCCCATTAGTCCATAGCTGTTAACTTTCGGATTTGAAAATAAGGTATTTTTTCAAAGTTTCGGATTTGAAAATAAGGGATGCCACGAGGGCGGTGCAATGGCACCAAGTAGCCTCGCCACCCTGCGCTCCAGAGGCTGCGCGCGAACAGGTGAGCGAAAGAGCGAGCGTGTAGACGGCAGGCAGGCTGTCTGTCTGGTTGGGCGTGAGGGTCTGGCTGCACAAGGCATGCAAGCTCCGCCCCCAGTCGGTCTCAGACTCCTTATTGGCAGCCGAGCAACGCAGCTGAGGAGCCTCCCTGGCCGGCAGGGAGAGAGAGGAGCTGCTTCCTTTGAAATCCGGGAAATTTAAGGGATATCAAAAATCCGGGATAGCAGCGGGAAATGGCATTGGAATAAGGGAGTTTCCCGCCAAAAAAGGGAGGGTTGACAGCTATGCATTAGTCATCATCACCTGATCGGGTTCCACATGTTCCAGGCTGTCACAGAACACCTCACTCTCTGAATCGCTGGGCACATGACTGCTCTTGATTTCTTTGTCTGCATAGCCTGGACAGCAAGATAAAAAGTTATAGCTCAGAAATGGAAGTACAGATAGGAGTTTGTGCAAGCCGTCATATATTGCAGTATCCGAACGTACAGGTGTGTGTGTGTGTGTGTGTGTGTGTGTGTGTATGAATTTTTACATACATTATTATTTGCATTAATCCATAAACAAATTCAGTATCTTTATAGGGGTTCTTCCGACCCCTGGACTTTCCCCCGCTCCTCTCCCTGGTTTTCAATAATTATCTCTTCTCTTTTCTGTGTCTAAATACTTTTATCCAAACTATTAAATCTCTTTTTTAATATCCTTCATCAAATTATATTACAAGTGCTGATCCAATCCTGCTAACTTTTTTTAAGTGTTTACAGTGCTCCTTCATATATTCTATAAAGTTAATCCATTCTTTTTTAAATTTATTGTCCTCTTGGTGTCTAATCTTCCCGGTCAATGTCCAGATGTGAAAAGAGTGTGGCTCAGGAGCCTCCATCCTTTGTTCTCAATATCTGACCCATGATATAGATAAAAAGGCCAAGAAAACCAGGTGTGCATATTCTGATCACATTCCCAAATGTGTGCTAAATGCAAAAACAAGGTGCTTCATATTTCTTTAATGCTATAGGGGGTTTCACACAAACACACACAAAATGAACTGGGTATCTTCTGTAACACTGTCTCAGAAGGTTTTAGATCTGGGCTGTGTAGTAACTCGGATTCAACATTTCATCTGAAGAGAAGGACAAAGAGCTTTGCTTTGATCCCACTGCTTAGGCTATGCGCAGCTCATGAAGGCTCAAGAATCAAGCTATGCTTCAGCGAACCAAGGAAATGGCACCAAAACTTAGATCAGGGTTTCCCAAACTCGGGTCTCTAGCTGTTTTTGGACTATGATGATGATGATAATTTATTATTTATTCCCCGCCCATCTGGCTGGGTTTCCCCAGCCACTCTGGGCGGCTCCCAACAGAATATTAAAAACACGATAAAACATCAAACCTTAAAAACTTCCCTAAACAGGGCTGCCTTCAGATATCTTCTAAAAGTCAGGTAGTTGTTTATTTCCTTGACATCTGATAGGAGGGCGTTCCACAGGGCGGGCACCACTACTAAGAAGGCCCTCTGCCTGGTTCCCTGTAAACTAACTTCTCGCAGGAAGGGAACTGCCAGAAGGCCCTCGGAGCTGGACCTCAGTGTCCGGGCAGAACGATGGGGGTGGAGACGCTCCTTCGGGGATACTGGGCCGAGGCCGTTTAGGGCTTTAAAGGTCAGCACCAACACTATGAACTGTGCTCGGAAACGTACTGGGAGCCAATGAAGGTCTTTCAGGACCGGTATTATTGTAAGCAAATACCCCGCCTGGGCAGTTTGTGAGACTGCCCCAAAGCCAGAGCAAAGCCGTGTGCACACATCCCCGGCTACTGGAGTAGTCCGGTGGCGCTGTCATATGTGATTGTTCCCCAGCGTGAAGAACAACACACACAAGCCATGATTAAGGCTAAACTATTTATTGTAAGAAAAGTGCAGAGAGAATCTCTGCTGCCATCTCAGTAAGTCAGAGCTGGCATTTTGCATCCGTCCGGCATCAGGTCTAGCCAGAAGAGAGAGCACAAGGCTAGGATTACAACAGTACAGTGAAACATAAACATTCCATGTAGGAAAACAGATAAGGCAGCTTTCTCAAGGCTTAGTGAGACAGGCAAAAGTCAGACCGGCCTCGCTGCAGCTGTTTGCCGCTCGGCTTGGACAAAAATCGTAACAATTATGTGGTCTCGGCGGCCACTCCCAGTCACCATCATCCCTAGCTAGAAGGAGCAGTGGTCAAGGATGATGGGAAGAACAGCTGGAGAAACCCTGACTTAGATGCTGGATTTTGGCATATCACGTTGGGGGAGGAAGAATGGCGGGGGCTCCCACTCACAAATAAACCACTTGTTGCTCAAAGTGGTAATATTTGAGGGTAATATTGACCAGAGGGAAGAGGCGGTGGGAGAAGACTGGAAGAAATTTAAATTATATCTAAAGAAATATTGTAAGATTGAGAATTAGGGAAAAGTTGGAATAAGGAGTAGACTGCAGATTAGATCTAGGTTAGAATAAGAAATGGATGATGTATGATTTAAGATAATGTAAGATAGATAACAGGAATATTAAAAGATGAGAGGAAATTACTAAAGAGGATAGACAGTGAAACGCAGTAAGGGAGACAGGAGGAAGTCAGCATAAGATGTTAAGGAAAAAGGAAGGGGGAAATATAAATGCTTGTTTGTATTGTGTTTTTTATGTGTTTTTGTTTATTGTAGGTGATGTTTGTGGATTTTTGTTATATTTGTGTTGAAAACCCAATAAAAATTACTTTAAAAAAAACAAAACAAACAAAAACAAAGTGGTAATATTAACCAGCTTGGGCTCTGTCCATACTTGAACCCTAAGCTGATTTTAAAACTGGTTTAACCGACATTGCTTCTCTAGACACCTGGGTTTCTTTTCTTTTCTTTTTAAAGCAGAGCTACAAATTTGCACATAGAGATCCTTACCGCCACCGCAGGTTATGTCGAAATACACCCACAATAATAATAACAAAAAGACAACCTCTCCTTCCTAAGTAAATTAGTTCCCAACATTCTGTCCCACTCAAAAGTGACCAGGGAACACAATACTCTTGAACCAAAAGGAGCAGGCTTAATTCTTAATGGCTGGTACCATGAACAGCAGGGAGCAGGTGAGTTCTCACCTCCAATGGTGTGCCTGAGTGCATCTTTCATTAGCTTCCATATCCACGGATAACTTTTCCCTATAGGAGTGAATTACAAAGTGGGGGTGCTTTGGGGACACCCGAGGTTACTGCAAACCCTGTCCGCTAGCTCTGACACTGGGCAGCTTGGCCATCACTTACAGGGATCCTGCAATCTGTTCAGAGTTCATAAAGATGCATGGTAAAGGGACCCCTGGCCATTAGGTCCAGTCGCGAATGACTCTGGGGTTGCGGCGCTCATCTCGCTTTATTGGCCAAGGGAGCCGGCGTACAGCTTCCAGGTCATGTGGCCAGCATGACTAAGCCACTTCTGGCGAACCAGAGCAGCGCACGGAAACACCGTTTACCTTCCCACCTGAGCGGTACCTATTTATCTACTTGCACTTTGACGTGCTTTCGAACAGCTAGGTTGGCAGGAGCAGGGACCGAGCAACAGGAGCTCACCCCGTCACAGGGATTTGAACCACCGACCTTTTGATTGGCAAGCCCTAGGCTCAGTGGTTTAGACCACAGCACCACCTGCATGGTACCTTGCATGGAATTGCTGCAGGATTAAAGCCCTTCCTCTGCACACATCCCACCTGTCATCATGATAGGCATTTTGCTAGAATATCTGTAAATCTTGCCTGTTTGATTGCACTCTCCATGTTCTGGTGGGATGTTCTCAGCTAGTCCCCTTAATGAGCCATTGTGGAGCGGGGCAGACTCTGAGCCCGTTTTCACTACAAAGAGAAGGGAATGTTCATCAAATCTGCCCATCAGGTCTGGGTTATCTCCTATGAACCTCTGTGTCCTTTTTATGATGCCGTCTTTTCATTTAAACACGAGAGCATCAACACCTTAAGGTCCGCTGGCTACAACACAAATAAGGGCATCCCTGTTTTCTGACCTCGGAAATTCCCAAGGCCATCTCAAGATTTTTAAGGTGATGACTACGACAGACCACTTATAGAGTGTCCACCCAATTATTTCCATCGAAGTAGGGTCACCTAACACCAACCACAACCACCTGTCAAAACGGCCTATATATCCCTCGTACCTAAGGGACCGCCTCTCCTGGTATGCCCCGCGTAGGACCTTAAGGTCCTCAAACAATAACATGTTGGAGGTCCCGAGCCACAAGGATGCTAGGCTGGTCGCAACTAGGGCCAGGGCCTTCTCAGTACTGGCCCCGACCTGGTGGAACGGTCTGTCAGAAGAGACAAGGGCCCTGCGGGATCTGGCAACTTTCCGCAGGGCCTGCAAGACAGAGCTGTTTCGCCTGGCCTTTGGGTTGGTTTTAGTTTAACCCTGTTTGATTAGTGGGCTACTTAAAGATGAGGCTGCATTTTAAATTTTAAATCGTATTTTAACTTGCATTTTAATTGATTGTTTTGTATGTTTTGTTGTGATTTTATGGGTGTTAGCCGCTCTGAGCCCGGTCTTGGCTGGGAAGGGCGGGGTATAAATAAAAATTTATTATTTATTATAGGATGGATTAGGTTAAGATCCAGACCCCAAGAAGCATCTGACCTCAGAGGAGACGACCTCTGCATTTCTGAATGAGTTACTCTCCAGGGTAAGCTGCTTCCACCCCAACCAGGACAGGTGATTTTTGTTTGCGACTAAACGAGTCACAATACCTTGATACGGCAGACCTAGTACCCACCCTTGAATTAAAGCCGTTTACAGCAGTGGTGGAGAACCTGTGGCCCTCGAGGTGGTCTCGAACTCAACTCCCATCGGCCCCAGCCAACATGGGCAATGGTCGGGAATATCGGGAGTTGTAGTCTGGGAAGGTTTGGAGGTCCACAGGTACCCCAACCCTGGTTTAGAGGATCAAATGGCCAGAGTAGTGAATCATTTGGAGATACAGCAAGCAGCCTCTACCGCAGATAATTTTGAGATCATAGAAGCCTTTGATTCTTTAAATCCATTCATTTCTCGTGGCACAACCAGCAGTGACAAACACATATGCAGTTTTGGAAATCTTGCCTGTCCTTTTAGCCATTGTTTGAGCTTGCCCGGCCCCTGCTCAAGTCAGGCTAGCCTACCCTTTGCACAAACAGGGGCAAGCTCTCACCAGGGATATATACCCATAAACGTTGACAAAAGAACCAGGATAATTCCACAAAACTACTTCTCTCCCATAGTGTGTGGGTCTGGACACACACTTGCCGTTTCCAAGGCCCTTTTCTAGGAGTTGCCAGTTCCTCCGGGGTGGGGGTGGAACAGGAGGGCAATGAAAAAGGGAATCTGCCTGTTTCTCCCACCATCTTGATTACAATGGACTTTGCAGTCAATGAATATGATCAACTTCCCCGAAGATAAAGGAGCTGAAGTTCAATAAAAACTGGATTAGCATTCCTGGGAGGCTTTTCAGCTAAACCGTAACTCGGATTTGAGGGTGTAGGCTACAAATCCAGCTAAAATATTTACGGTAATCTACCACCAAATGGCAGGCTCCATATAAAAGGCCCAGGAAGAGCAACTGGTTGTTTTTTCTGTGAGGCTAGAGCAAGGTTTCCCAAACTTGGGACTCCAGCTGCTTTTGGACTACAATTCCCATCATCCCTGACCACTTGTCCTGATAACTAGGGATGATGGGAGTTGTAGTCCCAAAACATCTGGAGTCCCAAGTTTTTGGGAAACCTAGGGCTAGATGAAACTGCTAGCTCAGATGCGGTAGACGGCAGGTAGACGGTTCTTATGTTTATGGCACAGTCCACTAGGAAGTTCTCTTGTACAAGCTTTGCTGCAACAAATGGGCGTCCGTTCCACCATCAGATACCAGAATCCCTGGACAGCTGCCGTGGTCCCAGAGACCAGGGCGCTGGTGGCTGCCTCAAGCTCCCTGTACCCGGTGGGTTTGTAAGCGGCCATTTAAATTTCCCACAATGCTCCTGCTGTAAAGTGCCACTCTGGGGCATTGTGGGAAATTTTAAACCGCGGCTTTGAACCGTCTGCTGCTCCATGCAAGCCCCCAGCCAAGGGTCCACCAACACAGAGAAGGAGTGCTGTCGGGCACTTTTTGAGCGTGGAGCTAACCCCGACGGCGGCGCTGTCATCTCCAGCGATGACCCAGGCAGCAACAGGGCTTCTGTTTACACTGTAAGAAGAGTGATAACAGCTGGGAAGTGGGCCAGATCTTTTCGGTGGGGGTGGGGAAGTCAAAAGTGCTCTACAGAAGAGTTGCGCATGCCAAGATTTTGGAATGAAACGGGCAAGGGGAGGAGGGGAAGCTCCTGGTTTGCATCTCGCACAATGTAGACTGCGATCCAAACCCTTCCACTGTCCCGAGTTTCCCTGTTTTGCCCTTCCCAACTTTGGAGGAAAAAACAAAGCCGAGAGGGAAGTTATTCAGAGAAGGAAACCCAGCATGCGCTGAATTGCAAGTCTTCTTTTCGCCTCTCCCTGCCAACAAAAATCCCGCAGCAAAGTTGGGGTGGGGGGGTGGGGGCTGTCTATACTGCCTGAAATATACTCGGAGTCAAGTGTGAATTTCATGCTCTTTATTCAGCTCATAGTAGCAAGGAATGCATCTTTCCCCAAAACGCCTGCTATATATACATTATTTACACAATGGGCCCCACGTGATTGGCTAATTCCGGGCTACTCCTGTAGGCCAATCAGGTGCGGATTCACTTCATCCAGGAGCCTGATGGGCTTGCTCTTGCAGGCCAATCAAGTCGCTGATTCACTTCCACCTGGAGCTGGATTGGGTGGCTCCTGCGGACCAATCAGACTGCTGCATTCTGGATCCTATTGTTCTAGGACAGGCATCCCGAAACTTCGGCCCTCCAGATGTTTTGTCCTACAACTCCATGATCCCTAGCTAACAGGACCAGTGGCCAGGCATGATGGGAATTGTAGTCCAAAACATCTGGAGGGCCGAAGTTTTGGGATGCCTGTTCTAGGATTCAGCTCAGTAACACAACACTGCCCAAACCCTAAGCAGATCCAAGCAGGTTGGACCTGCTTCACTCCCTGGTGATGAATGCAAATCAGCACCTGAGAAATTTCAGGGAGGGACAAGGATCTGCTAAGATTAGGGATCCCTTTTCCTACAGTTGCATGGCTGGCCGATGACCTGAAAGCAGGTCATCTGGCTGAGACTCCCTGGCTGCGAGGCTCCACTCTCAAACGCGTTGAACAAGCTCCCTACAGAAAAGACACACTTTACGGAGGCCAGATTAGATGGAAGCACCTGCAAAGCTCGCATAGGCAGAGGCGTAGCAAGCCCAGGTGGTACCCGGGGCGGAATTTTTTTTGTCACCCTCCCCACTTTAATTTTAAAAAATTAAAAAAAATTAAAAAGTGTCACCCCCCTCTGATGGTGCCACTTTGCGAGGTGTGGGGTTTTTTTGTGTGTGTGTGTCTATTATCTCTTTTTTTTCAATAAAGTTAAAATAATTAAAAATAATAAAAATGTAAAAAAATAAAATAAAAAATAACAAGTGTCACCCCCCCTCTGATGGTGCCACTTTGTGAGGTGTGGGGAGTTGTGTGTGTGTGTGTGTGTGTGTGTGTGTGTGTTGTGTGTGTCTATTATCTCTTTTTTTTCAATAAAGTTAAAATAATAATAATAATAATAATAAAATGATACAAATTTTAAAAAATTAAAAAATTAAAAAGAGTCACCCCCCCTCTGATGGTGCCACTTTGTGAGGTGTGGGGGGTTGTGTGTGTGTGTCTATTATCTCTTTTTTAATGAAGTTAAAATAATAAAAATTTAAAAAAAAATATATATATTTTTTTAAGTGTCACCCCCTCTGGGGTGGAACACCCCCTTGCTACGCCCTGCGCATAGGCTGTGTTCAAGAGGAGCTAGGGAGGTGACTTCCACATTCTTATTAAAACAAACTGTGGTCTTTGAAGCACACATCATAATAGCTGGAGAAACCCACCCCACCCACCCCTCTGTCACCTCTAATGGACATACCTGCTTTCTTTTTGAAGAAGGAGTCGGGGGGAGCCTGGGCATATCGTCGATCACTTCGTAGAGGGGTTCGAAGTATACAAACATGTCCTCCGATGACTCATCCAACGCACGGTGTTGATGACCTGCCAGAAAGTCCTAGAGAGGATCCCGGGTGGTACAAGAACATTCCCTGGGGATCCAGCGACCGAGGTCTGGGTGAGACCTGTTGAAGTCTGGACCTAACCTGCCCCCCCCCCCCCAGTTCAAGGACCCACCGAGAGTCCTACATAAGGGACTCTCAGGCAAATTTCTTGCAGAAGTGTAAATCTAACCCCTTTCTCACTTGGATTTATTTTACAACATTGCAGTGGAGTATGCTGCTGCATTTAGAGGATTCGAAACAGAACTCAGTCAATGTCTTATCAGGAAGTCTAAAAATCGGGCCTGATGGTTTGTGTATTTTAAAACATCTCAAGCTGTTGTTTCACTTTGAATCTCACAAAATCTGACACGTTTTAAAACGACACAAAACTTCGGTTCTGTTCAAAAACCCGCTGGGTTCCTTCATGCTGAACTCCTTCATTCCGGAGCCAAAGGCTCTCCGAAAATCCCCTACCCACAGAGATTTGTTCAGCCCAAACCCTTGCCATTTCTGCCAGTTGAATCGCTGTTAGGGTTGAGCTGCAGCCTACTCATATCTCATTGTAAGGAGTTTCCATGGCGACCCAACCAGGCAGACAGGCCTGATGAGGAGGGTGTTCCCATTCCCTACCTTCTGAGCAGCCTTCTTCATCTCTGCGATATAAGCTGCCATGGCTTCCATTTTGGTCATCTTCCCCAAGCTGTTCCATGCATCCCTGCCAAAAAGCCAAACATAACTTCTTACCTGGGGGACAGGTGCTTAATTTTGGAAAAGAAAGATGCCAAGAGTTCACACCTGCCTGAAAGTCGGGGTCCTCTGAATAATAATAATAATAATAATAATAATAATAATAATAATAATTTATTATTTGTACCCCGCCCATCTGGCTGGGTCTCCCAGCCACTCTGGGCGGCTTCCAACAAATATTAAAAACAATACATTAACATGTTACAGATTAAAAACTTGGGCTGAACGGTGGGGGTGGAGACGCTCCTTCAGGTATACAGGACCGAGGCCGTTTAGGGCTTTAAAGGTCAGCACCAACACTTTGAATTGTGCTCGGAAACGTACTGGGAGCCAATGTAGATCTCTCAGGACCGGTGTTATGTTGGTCCCGGTGGACACTCCCAGTCATCAGTCTAGCTGCCGCATTCTGGATTAATTGCAGTTTCCGGGTCACCTTCAAAGGTAGCCCCACGTAGAGCACATTGCAGTAGTCCAAGCGGAGATAACTAGAACATGCACCACTCTGGCAAGACAGTCGGCGGGCAGGTAGGGTCTCAGCCTGTGTACCAGATGGAGCTGGTAGACAGCCGCCCTGGACACAGAATTGACCTGCGCCTCATGGGACAGCTGTGAGTCCAAAATGACTCCCAGGCTGCGCACCTGGTCCTTCAGGGGCACAGTTACCCCCATTCAGGACCAGGGAGTCCCCCCACACCCGCTCAGCACCCTGTCCCCCAAAAACAGGACTTCTGTCTTGTCAGGATTCAAACAGTACTTCTGTCTTGTCAGAATTAGCAGCTGTCTATTATTCTTGCGATTACTCAGCGAGTCTATGCATAACTCAAGAGTATTTTTTACTTCTCGTTTTGAATAGTTTTAAAATATTCACTTTCCCATATGTCCCAAACAGCACACACACACACACACACTAGGCATGGTAGCTCAGTTGGTAGAGCACGAGGCTCTTAATCTCAGGGTTGTGGGTTCAAGCCCCATGTTGGGTGAAAGATTCCTGCATTGGAGGGGGTTGGACTAGATGACCCTCAGGGTGCCCTTCTAGACTCTATGAGTCTATGAATTCTATGTCAGTTTGCATTTCTTAGTGCAGAAAGTATTGATCTGATGTGTAGAGATCTTCCCTATTCTAATTAACTCAAGAGGGTTCTGGAAGCTTCTGGAAGCTTCTCTGTGTGAAAGAAGCAAGCAGAAGGTTCATGATGTTTGGGTTATTCCAGGCATGGGCAAATTCGGCCCTCCAGATGTTTTGGGACTACAACTCCCATCATCCCTAGCTAACAGGGACCAGTAGTCAGGGATGATGGGAGTTGTAGTCCCAAAAAATCTGGAGGGCTGAGTTTGCCTATGCCCTGGGTTATTCCTTCAGAGAAGCTGAGTACAGCTGGTTTAAACTAGTTCTCTTATCTCTTTCTGTCAAGGTCATGCTGACTATAAAAATAAGTCCAGAAGGAGCCAGAGTTTCACTTTCTCTTTTCCTTCTGGTGTGGTGTTCTGTACATAGTATGCTTATTGTTCAGGTCTAGACTTATTATATGTTATTGTAAGTTTAAGTTAAATATGCTGCTACTGGATTTCTTACGGACTGTGCCAATCCTGAATGTATTGGATTTGTGACCATTCTGCTCATTTGGCTCCAGTTGCAGTAAAGGTCTGCTGGATGAAATACAATTGCCTCTGGTCTATTTTTTGGGGAAATCCTGCAACGTGTTTTAAGTTTTTACTCTGCTAACTATACATTGAATCTACTCTGGATCAATACTGAGTAGAATTCAATGACATTCTGTGATTTGCCCTATTTAAAAACGGTATGGCTATTTTATTAATAAATAGCAACTGGCAGGGTGGCCATTGTAAGAACAGAGGCTACCAAATCAAACGATTGCTTGCAGTTCTTAAGGGAAACGGCTGGGTATTAGCTCCTGCTCAGAACAAAAGGCAGGGCATTCCAAAAATAGGGGGCCACTGCAAGGAAAGCCCTGCTTCTCATTCTTACAGTTTTAATCTCTTGCAATAAGGGTGTTTTTGTTTTGTTTTTCTTTACAGGCAGTACTTGATCACCAGACTGCAACTTGACACAGGCAAAATGCAGGGAGACGTAAGCCTTTATGGATCAAAGCCAGCATCTAAAATTAAGCCCATAATTGCAACAGTTGCCCGTGCAGTTGGAGCGATACTAGCTTATCCCCATGCCCATTAGATAAGCAGCAGTACTTTGCACCAGCATTGCAAGGCTGGGTCCATTTGTTGAAACAGGATCAGGGGCTAAGTTCAAACGAAGCTTTGTTAAAGAAGAAGAAGAGTTTAGATTTGATATCCTGCTTTATCACTACCCGAAGGAGTCTCAAAGCGCTAACATTCTCCTTTCCCTTCCTCCCCCACAACAAACACTCTGTGAGGTGAGTGGGGCTGAGAGACCTTCAGAGAAGTGTGACTAGCCCAAGGTCACCCAGCAGCTGCATGCGGAGGAGCGGGGAAGCGAACCCGGTTCACCAGATTACGAGTCTACCACTCTTAACCACTACACCACACCTGGCTCTCAGTGCTTCACTAAGTTCTGAAAGGAGATGTTGGTCCTGGCCTTTCTTACCATTTATATCTGCCAATAGGGTCCCAAAAACCCCGGCCTGGGGATCTGGCACCGGCCCACCGTGGCTTGCTTGTAGTAGCTGTAGAAGCGTAGCATTTCCTCATAGGACGGTCGGTAGGCACCTGAGAAAAGTGGGGAGGTCAGATGGTCAGGAATCACATGCAGGAAAAATAATTTGAAATGTGTAGGTTAGCAGCATCACATATTGTTTTAAGAGGGCCCACACAGTTAAGGTACAAAAGGTGCTTTTGGGAGACAAAAGCAGGTTACACACTGTTTTAGGCTGAGATGATTGCAGTTTATGAAATGGTCTGCTCTGGGACATTTCAAACCAAGGATGCGAAATCTTGAGAAATGACAATGGCTTTCAGCCTAGAGGTCTTGTACACCAAAAGAAGAAACCTGAGGGGTGAGTCTCTTTTTCACAAGTGTAGTCAGCTATGGCCAGTTTGATTTTACACGCTTGTCAAGATGGGTTGTATTCTACACATTATTGTGGTTGCGGCCTGCCCCATTGTTGCAGGCGAGATTCCAAGGGGGCCAGGCACTTACTGAGGGTTTGTGTTTTCTTTGGAATGAGGGACAGCAGAGACGGTGGCGACTGAAACATGGTTTATTTACACATACCTACAACCTGAGGCCTGTGATGGAGGGGTTCACTAGCATGAACACACCTGAAGGATCTTGTTTTCTCCCATACCCGCAGCCTTGGATTCCAGCAGAAATCAAGTGCTGGTTTTGACCTATAAAGCCTTAAACGGCTCAGGGACCGCAATACCTCATGGACCGCCTCTTTCCATATGAACCTACCCAGACCCTGAGATCATCTTCTGAGGCCTCCTTCGAGAGCCTCCTCCTCAAGAGGTCCAGAGGGTGGCAACCGAGAACGGGGCCTTCTCTGCAGTGGCTCCCTATTTGTGCAATGCTTAGTAGTAGTTGTGCCTTTTAAATACGGCTTTTAAAAAATGTTTTGATGGAATCGTTATAGTTTGTGTGTATGGATTCTATAATTGATTTTATACTTGTAAATTGCTTAGAAGCCGTTCTGGCATGTAAGCAGCATGTAGCAGTGGTAGTAGTAATTTATTTATATGCCTAATAATAATAATAATAATAATAATAATTTATATGCCACCAAACAACAACAACAATTTATATGCCACCCATCTGACAACAACAATAATTTATATGCCACTCATATAACAGTATACCTGAAGGAGCATCTCCACCCCCATCGTTCTGCCCGGACAACTGAGGTCCAGCTCCGAGGGCCTTCTGGCGGTTCCCTCACTGCGAGAAGTGAGGTTACAGGGAACCAGGCAGAGGGCCTTCTCGGCAGTGGCGCCCACCCTGTGGAACACCCTCCCACCAGATGTCAAAGTGATAAACAACTACCTGACATTTAGAAAACATCTGAAGGCAGCCCTGTTTAGGGAAGTTTTTAATGTGTGACATTTTAATGTATTTTAATATTTCTTGGAAGCCGCCCAGAGTGGCTGGGGAAAACCCAGCCAGATGGGCGGGTACAAATAATAAATTAATTATTATTATTATTATTATTATTATTATTATTATTATTAGGTTCCCAGCTACTCTGGGCAGCTTCCAGAACATTAACATTTCAAACACAGTAAATTGGAATATAACCCATCTTGGTGAGGATAGGGAATCAGGGAGTATAACACACCAGCAAGGGAACTATGCAAGCTTCAAACTAAGAATCTAAGTTCCAGCTCTTGAGAATCCCAGTTTCTTGGGGGGGGGGGTTCAAAATAATAATAATAATAATAATAATAATAATAATAATAATAATAATAATTTATTATTTGTTACCCTGCCCATCTGGCTGGGTCTCCCCAGCCACTCTGGGCGGCTTCCAACAAAATCAAAAATACATTAAAGTTGTTGTTGTTGTTGTTGTTGTTATCTCCTTATGGCTGTACAGACAAGCTTGGAGAACTTGATGTCAGAGGTCTGTGGAGTAGGTACAGCAAGTAACCGGAGAGCATCACCAAATGGGCTCTCACCATTTTTGGGCAAGCCTTGAATGACACGGACAGCAGCGTCAAACTGCTTCTGGTAATCGGCTTCTCCTTCCTTCATCCCCATTGCCGCCGCCAATCTTGGAAGAAAAAGCAGAGGTGCTGCTAAGGAAAGCCGAGGGCTCTGGAGGGAGAAAGGTAAAGAGATTCGTTTGCTTCAAGTTCACAGAGGTACAGGGCAAGGGTGATGAAACCAGCATTCGAAATTCGCCAGGTTGGCACCTGGCAGTCCGCCACTTGCAACCAAGTGAAGATGGCGGGGAGCCAGGATGAGGCCCGGCGTCTGCACCTTTTGGCCAGCTGGCACACAGCAACTTTTTTTTTTTTTTGCTGCGGTGCTATGACACGAGGTGGATTTCAGCTGGAGCTGTCAGCTTTGTAATCTTGTATGTATATATATATACTGTATAGCCTAAACATTTTGGATGAAATCCAAATAGTTATTTCAAAGCCTACCCCCCCCCTGCCAGCCCCTATCTAAAGTACAAAAAACAGTGCCCAAGTGCAATCTTCTTTCTATACAAAAGTAGCTCTTAATCCCTGCCTCCACAGAGAATTACAGACTCTCCCAGCTCTCACTGGGAGTTTTCCTTTCATGTCCCAGTTTGGAGAACTCTGGGAGAACTTCACTTTCCTGCCTCTCAGTCAGGATCCTTCTGCCATCCCTCTGCCTCTCTCATGTGCAAGTGGTCCTTGGTCCCCAGGGGCATCCCAGAAGGGGAGACTCCAAAGGGCTAATACCCTTTGGTATTATATAGGGGACCGGGTGGTGCCGTGGTCTAAACCACCCAGGCTCTTGGGCTTGCCGATCAGAAGGTCGGCGGTTCGAATCCCCACCACGGGGTGAGCTCCCGTTGCTCTGTCCCAGCTTCTGCCAACCTAGCAGTTCAAAAGCACCCCAGTGCAAGTAGATAAATAGGTACCGCTGCGGCGGGAAGGTAAACGGCGTTTCCGTGCACTCTGGTTTCCATCACAGTGTTCCATTGCACCAAAAGTGTTTAGTCATGCTGGCCACATGACCCGGAAAGCTGTCTGCAGACAAACACCGGCTCCCTCGGCCTGAAAGCGAGATGAGTGCTGCACCCCATAGTCGCCTTTGACTGGACTTAATCGTCCAGGGGTCCTTTACCTTTTTTTACCTCATACAGTCAAACCTCGGCTCCCGAACACCTCCGTTTCGGCTCCCAAACGCTGAAAACCCGGAAGTAAATGCTCCAGTTTTTGAACGTTTTTTGGAAGCTGAACGTCTGACGCGGCTTCCGCTTGCATGCAGGAAGTTCTTGCAACCGATCGGTTGTCGAACATTTCGGAAGCCAAACGGGCTTCCAGAACGGATTATGTTCAACAACTGAGGTTTGACTGTACCCTGTAGTGTCTTCTCTTCAATGTGGCATTGTCCCACTACTGGGCAGCCTGCTGCCTGGAGTATAGCTCTCTGGTGCAACTGCTACACCTCCTTACCTTACTGGCACTTTTCAAACTGCACATCCCATCCCGAGAACCTGGTTTCTGCCGCCAATGCCACGCTGATGCCGCCTGCTTGCCTTACCCCTGCAAACAGCACTCTGGCGCTCTGTATCTAATGCACTTTGCTGCCTTCTTCTGATAAGAAACTCCCGTTCTTCTGGTCCAATGTCCACAATTTCCATCATTCTTCCTCAGTGGCTACATGGGCACCTTGCTCTCCTACTTTGACCAATTCATCGAATCATAGAACCATAGAATTGTAGAGTTGGAAGGATCATCTAAGTCAGGCATAGGCAACCTTCGGCCCTCCAGATGTTTTGGCCTACAATTCCCACGATCCCTAGCTAACAGGACCAATGGTCAGGGATGATGGGAATTGCAGTCCAAAACATCTGGAGGGCCGAAGGTTGCCTATGCCTGATCTAAGTCCAACCCCCCTAAGTCCATACGGGGATCGAACTTGCAGCCTCAGTGTTATCAGCACCACACTCTAAGCCAGGGGTCAGCAACCTTTTTCAGCCGTGGGGCGGTCCACCGTCCCTCAGATCATGTGGTGGGCTGGACTATATTTTTTGGGGGGGGGGAATATGAACGAATTCCTATGCCCCACAGATAACCCAGAGATGCATTTTAAATAAAAGCACACACTCTACTCATGTAAAAACATGCTGATTCCTGGACCGTCCACGGGCCAGATTGAGAAGGTGATTGGGCAGCATCCGGCCCCCGGGCATTAGGTTGCCTACCCCTGCTCTAAGTAACTGAGTCCTTTGAGCTGAACACACTATACATGTAAAGCATATGCAAAGCACATCCTGCCCCCCCTCAACAAGGAAACTGTAGTTTACTCACCACAGAGCTACAACTCCCAGCACACTCAACAAACTACACTTGCCAGGTGGAGGAAATGCGTTTTAAATATATGATGTGTACACAAGCTACCACAAGTGTGGCTCTCATATGTCCTGCTTTTTGCTGCCACAATGCACAAAGAATTAATCCTCCTCTCCTGCATAGATCAGTCAGTAGAGCACGGGGCTCTTAATCTCAGGGTCGTGGGTTTGAGCCCCAACCTGGGCAAAAGACGCCTGCGTTGCTTGGGGTTGGGCTAATGGTCCCTTTCCAACCCTACAATTCTATGATTCTCCCCATGCAACCCATCTTGACACCAAATTGCTCAAATTGCTCCTTTTGCTTGCCCTTGTGGCTTGGAGCCCGCTCACCCCAGTGCCCATCACAGTCCACCACCTCCTTGCTCACAGCCCCTTGTTCCCTGATGCCGCCCTGCTTTTGCTTTCTGACACCTCCTCCTTTCACCTCTTGCATGATAACGTGGCTGCCCCCTTAACTTTCCCTGCCCAATCTCCCGACTACCAACTTCCTACTTTGATCACAAACCCAGCCCGGCACCTTCTGCCCCTTTGGGGAAATCACAGAACCATCAAACTGCAGAATTGGGAAGAACCCTGAGGCTCATCTAATCCAACCCCTTAATGCAGAAATCTTCTGCCTCTCCGCAGGACTCGAACCCACGACCCTGAGATTAAGAGTCTCATGCTCCACCGACTGAGCTATCCCAGGCCTATCCGACCATTTGCCCCCAGTGCCCACCCCCCAGCACCCGTGATCCCACGCCCTTTGCACAAGAGTCCACTTCCAGACTCACCTTGCTCCGCTCAACTTCGCTCTTTGCCCGGACACTGCGCTTTGCCGGCGCCTGGCTTGTTGTTGTTTTTTTGCTGCTTGTTACTTTTGACCTCCTAAAGCCTGCCCGGTTCAGGGTGAAGCGCGTCTCAGCCAACCACCGCGCTGCATCGCGTTCCACGCTTCGCGCCTCGGCCAATAGGCAGCGGCCCAGCCACCCGCCCCCGCCTTGTAGCTTGAGAAATACTGTGCTCGTGTTTTTGCTGTGATGTATAAAAACCTCTCCTGTTGGTACGCCAGCGCCGCCCGCTGGAGAAGGAAACGGCCTTGGCTAGCAAATATTAATGGGATTCTATTCATTGTCTAATATCGCCATCGTCGGGCGGAAGCGAAGATAGCAAGCTGGTTCCTTTATGGGTGCAGTTATTCAAACTGTATTTATTTATTTGCTCCAGGGGTTAAATTCTGAGACCAGAGAATTTGTGCCAGAAAGACGCAGACCGATAGCCTGTATTTGTCTTCGGCTTCAGTCCAAACTCCAATTTACCCCATTGCAGGGGTGCCAACTTGAATAAAATCTTCTTCCTCTTTGGTGATCACTCGTAGCCGAGGAAGATTGTCTTCCGGAAACACACGTCCTTCCACAGTGGAGACACAGCGGGGACATTCCTGCAATGCAGAAATCTCAGCTAAAGCATCCGTGGCAGATGGCCATCCAACCTCTGCTCAAAAACCTCCCAGAAACGAGAATCTACCCCCTTCCGAGGGATTCCTTCCTACTGTCAAGCAGCTCCTCCTGTCAGAAAGTTCTTCCTGAAGTTGAGTCGTAATCTCCTTTTTTGTAGCCTGAGGGCCTCTGGAGCAGGAGAAAACAAGCTTGCTCTCTCCTCTCTGTGAAGGCCCTTGAGATATTGACAGTGCTGCATGGTGTGGCTCTCATATCAATGTCCTGAGACAGAGCAAAACGTTTCTCTCTTTCCTTTCTCCACCCGATGCAGAATTGCAAGGGGTCAATGCATCTGACTGGTAAGAAGATGGTCGGAGTTTGGAGCCCAGTCAGGGCTGGCTGTGGGCAGGATCCTTGCATTGCCAGGGGTTGGACTATATGACCCTTGGGATCCCTTCCAACTCTGCCATGCTATGATTCTATCGAGCAGCTAAAGGAAGGGGCGGGGGAGCGAGATGCAGAACAAGGGGAGGCACAACCACACACCCCAACAGCACACTCTGGCCAGACCCATGGTGGCCTCATCCCAGCACACTTTGATCCCCCTGGTTTTATTTCTATTAATTCAGCTGCCTGACAACCCAGCTGCCTGGCCCCTGTTTGCCAGCTGATGTCACAAAGTGCTGATGTCACAATTGTCCTGCAAGAGGGATGCCTGTCAGATGATGGTGAGAGACTTGGCAGGATACTTGCCCATCACTGATCATGAATAGGAACTGGGAAGGTAGGAGGAGAACGAGGCCCAGAGGAGAGGAGTGGCATAGAAATCTTCTTCTTCTTCTTCCTCTTCCTCTTCCTCTTCTTCTTCTTCTTCTTGCCACCCATCACTGGTGCATGTGGCTTGGCTCCCTGGCTTGACTTGTCAACAGCTGTAGATACCTTGCCAGGTCCCTGCCTCTCAGAAATGCAGCTCTGCGGTCTTAGCCCCTTTTCATGTTGCAGGGGCCCCCAACGGATTGTGTGTACACATCCTTTGGTTTTAAGGGAAAGGCGTCTTGCGGGCTTCAGCTTGCACAGGGCAGGAGAGTAGCGAGATTTATTTTGTGTTATTTGTTTGCACCATCGCTGCGTGTGACCCTTGAGAAAGAGGTTCCCGCCCCGAGGGGCTTACAATCTTTAATTTGACACAGGGAGGGGACAGGGAAAGGTTGAGGTCCAAGATGGATCCTAAGCCCTCCTGTGAGACATAAGCCACGGTCTGTGAGTTTAGATTTCGGTATTCCTGGACATTTCCCATCTGTAACCTCTTCCTCTGTTTTCACAATAGGGTAATTAAGGTGATTCTATTAGAATTCCCAAGGGAATGTCAAGCAGGGAGGGAGGGGGGAAGAGAGAGAGGGGAATTCTGGTGGAGAGAGAAGACTGGAGGAGGCTTGGAAAAGGAGTGTGAATGTTGGGGGGGAGGCAGGTGAGAGTCGGTTGAGAGCGGTGGGTTCTAGAAGGGGGGCACTTGGTGGGGGACCTGAAGCTGGGCTGGGCAGCTCTTCAGGATCAGTAGTGCAGTAGTAGGATCAAGTGTGCCCATCAGTGACCATGAGAAGAAATTCTGAAGGTAGGAGGAGCTCCAAGGCCCAGAGGAGATGAGTGGCATAGAATTATTATTATTATTATTATTATTATTATTACCCGTCACTGGTGCATGTGGCTTGGCTCCCTGGCTTGACTTGTCCACAGATGTTGTCAGCTTGGCAGGTCCTCAGCTGTGGTCCCCAGATTATATTTTCTGTTGTGAATCTCTGGTTGCTTACAAGGTTGAACCATATGGCCTTTCCATGCCTCTATTCTCTATACTCTAAGGCTGCGTACACATCACACCTTGAAACCACGGGGTCATTCCATTAAAATGGCAACATACACACCCATTGTTCCTAAACACGTTCTAGATCTTTTGAAAGAGAATTTCCCAAAGTTTCAGGATCTTTCCACTGCGTGGGATGGGTTTTAACAGGAAGAAGAGTATACGTTAATTAAAATTTATCCCTTCAGATACTCACAAATAAAATCCCCTCTTTGGCAGCAAAACGAAAAACTTAGGAGTTAGGCTGAGAAACCTTGTTTTGAGGAAGACCAGCTATGAAGTAAGCTGCCTTCCCTCTTCTTAGGCCACTTCAGATAGAATCAGGCAGCAAGCGGAAAAGTTTAAAAATAAGCCTTATTTATTAAGTAAAATAGAAACATCTCCACCCGACCCCCCCCCCTCACCTCCCACCTCCCCCCCCTTTCTTCCTAATGTCTCAACAAATGAAACTGATCTGTAAAAAAATGTTACTTGACTTGGGGGGAAAAGAGAGACATTGCACATACTTTTGTAAACCAAGAAAATCTGTAATAAAAATACATTTCCTTCCCTTGCCCCCCACCCTCATGCGCCAGACTGGTGCTAGCATGACTGGGAGCCAGGTGCCTGCTGATTCCTCCATTTTCTTTGCAGGGAGGGAGCCTTTCTCCAACATATACTTCATTCTAGCCAAATCCCTGGAGAGACGTGATGAACCTCAGGTACTGGGGCAGAGGGAAGGAAGGGGTCCTTGTGAAACACCTTTGGGGAGTCATAGGAACACTCTCCCCACCTGTGGCTTCCAGAAAGTGCTTTTCAGAAGCATTGCTCCCTCCAACTGTGGAGGCTAAGCATAGCCATCATGGCTACTTGCATTGGATAAACCATGCAATTCTCTCACCCTCTTTGAAAGCCACCTCATGCCTCTTGTAGGGCATCTGATTCTCCTTGGCTTCCTTATTCCCGCAAGATGGCGGCTCTTGTGAGATCGGCCGTGTGATCTTGTTCTCTCACCTTACAAAGTCCCGCCTGGTTCGCAATTGCACGTTTTCATCATTCCTTGATGATTACAGAAAGCCTGCAACTTTGGTGCAACTAACATGCGTGCATTGAGCTTTATGTTCTTGGCCAAAAAATCCAAAGAATCAAAAAGGGGGTTTGATGTGGCTGAGACAGCAGAATGTGCGTCTGAGTTGACGTTCTGCCCATAGTTTTGGTCAGTCACAGCCCATTCCCATACGATACCCTGCTTCCTCCACAGGGCCACACCTCCAGGGATGAGGCTCCAGCTCCAGCTGCCGGGATGAAGGACAAGAGAACATCCCTGCGGTTCCCAGCTGCCACCCCTCGCCCCACTGCCCCACTGCCCCTTCTCCATGTGGGCATGGCTCAGTCTCGGCCATCTTTGGCGCAGAAGCAGCAGTCAAAGTTTCCTCTTATTAAGAAGAAGAAGAGTTTGGATTTGATATCCCGCTTTATCACTACCCAAAGGAGTCTCAAAGTGGCTAACATTCTCCTTTCCCTTCCTCCCCCACAACAAACACTCTGTGAGGTGAGTGGGGCTGAGAGACTTCAAAGAATTGTGACTAGCCCAAGGTCACCCAGCAGCTGCATGTGGAGGAGCAGGGAATCGAACCCGGTTCACCAGATTACGAGTCTGCCACTCTTAACCACTACACCACACTGGCTCTAAGACAGCATCTCAGCTTATTTCAGAGAGAGAGGAGACATTAGCTGCTGCTTCTGAGCTAGGCCGGCCAGGATATTTTGGATATTTTATTGGGGGGGGGGGAACCAAATCTCTTTAAAAAACAGCCACCACCTCCCCTGCCAGTATTACTTACAAATGATGCAGAGCAAATTCCCTAATGCTGCCAAAGCGATAAGAGCCCTTCAGAATTTCAAGGCATGCTTTGCTTATTTAAGTCCACATTGTTTCCTTAGAAAACTCAGATCTGCACTGCTGACATTCTTTTCAAATAGCCAATGCTTTCTTACAGAGGTTTCATTATCTTCCTTGTACCCCATCTCTAAATTATCTCTCCCCGGTTTTGGAAAAGAGCAGCACATCTGATGTCAGTGGGATGCTCATTAAAAAATATGCCTTTGTTTCAGCACAGAGGGTGTCCTCGCACAATTCCCCAGTGTTTGCTCTCACCCATGTCAGGCACGGAAACATTTAAATATGATGAAGATGATGATTGATGCACTGCCGTCAATGCACATGGTGCTGACATGTAAACAAAAAAAAAAGGTCCTTTCCATCTAAATTTGGACAGGGCGAGGTAGGTGGGTGAGACAACAGAGGGAGAAACTAGGTAAAGAGCGGATGTGAGGGAAATCCACTTAGATGCACATTCATACTCCATAGAAGTGATTACATTAAATTGCAGTTTAATCTGAGATTAAAACCACAGACATTTTTTCTCTTTATAAAAACTGACTCACACATGAGCATCTATACACAGAAGTAAGTTTACACATATAATTACGGTAGATTGACTGGAACTTGGGGTTCGCTTAGCTCCGCAGGCCAGCTTTCAGGTTATACTAAAACTCTTCCTCAAGATTAGGTTATTAGACCTAAGTTGCTGGAGAATCTGGCTGATGTTTACCTAGTTGCCAAGGTTTATGGGACAACCCCTTCGGTTGGCATGGAGACAGCCTTGGTTGAATGCAAGCACTTCATTCTGATGTCAAGTATGATGTCACAATCAGGATAAACTCCAAGTCTTGGCTAAATGAGAGACAACTTAATAATCAGATCAAGGTTGGTTGAGACGGATCTTCATGCCAAGTGATGAAAAGGTTTGTTTGGGAACTATTTGGTGTTTGAGATGACACTTCCACCATCAGTTTTACAGTAGGATTAACTTATTTCAATTGATACATCTGAGGAATCTGAAGCCAGATAACATCAGCGGCCTGCATTAATCGGCCATCAGACCGCAGACATGCCACAGGCAAACCGCAGACAATTTTAAAAGACAGTTTGTGGTTCTTTGCAGGATTATTGTGAGGCAAAATTCTTTTCAACCCATCTGAAATTTTCTCTTAGGTACTGGACAGCGTCGAGTTTTTGAAAGCCTCCTTACTTTGTGTAAAACACAGAAAATGTTATTATGACAACAAAACACTGGGTGAAGGACTATTCTAAGGTTTTAAGGTTATTCTAAGGTGTTTTGTGTTTTCTTGGTTTGCTAATGTGAGATCTTGAATGGGAGGAAAGACATAGACCCACAATCCAGCTAGTCTTCAACCTTGTCTTAAAACCATCTACACAAATCTTCTAGCGCAACTATTTTTTGGGAAGGATACCGCTCCATTTCCAGGAATAGAGTTCGTTCGGTCACTGCCATTTCATTTCAGCCCCTCACTTCCTTTTTAAATGATTCAATATTCTTGTCTTGACCCTTAGACTTTTTAAACGTTGGCTATTTTAAGGAGCAGGGATGTGGGTGGCACTGTGGGTTAAACCTCAGAGCCTAGGGCTTGCCGATCAGAAGGTCGGCGGTTCGAATCCCCGCGACGGGGTGAGCTCCCGTTGCTTGGTCCCTGCTCCTGCCAACCTAGCAGTTCGAAAGCACGTCAAAGTGCAAGTAGATAAATAGGTACCGCTCCGGCGGGAAGGTAAACGGCATTTCCGTGCGCTGCTCTGGTTCGCCAGAAGCGGCTTTGTCATGCTGGCCACATGACCCGGAAGCTGTACGCCAGCTCCCTCGGCCAATAATGCAAGATGAGCGCCGCAACCCCAGAGTTGGTCACGACTGGACCTAATGGTCAGGGGTCCCTTTACCTCTATTTTAAGGAGCAACCATCTTGGAAACGGTATTGGTTCCCTCACACACACACACAAACTTGTGCATTGTTTATTTCATTTGGCATTCCAACGTAGCCTTCCCCAGATATCTTCAAAACTCCAAATGTGCATCAGCGTATACCTGCCAGCTTTCGTAAGGTCAGCTGGTGATTTCTTAGGATTTGTGGTGACTTGAACCAGCCATGGATGACATGTAGACGAAGTTGACAAAGTTGGGCATGAACTAGGCCAGTTTTTGAGATGTTGTGTGCGTAAGTCCATTATGAAAACACAGGACTATTGTATCCGTTCAAATTTCTGTAGGGTCGGTGGTGGGGATGCCAAAAAATATTAAGTTCATTTAGTAAGTCACTTAGCTAGTCCACTGAGTCTAGGCTTCTCTTTATGGTTGCCATAATAACCTGCAGCCACCACCTACTGACTCCCTTTCTGTAGGCTTAATTCAGGATATCCGCACAAGACGCAAGGCTCATCTTTGTGGGATGTGAAACATAGAGCAGTCAAAGTGGTGTGGACATAAAAGGGGTGTGTCTGGACCAGCCAGTCGGAACTTCTTGTTTCCTCCTGGGCTGGGACAGACTTCCTCTCCATGTGATCAGAGGTGGGTGTGACCTCACCTATGCAGGTAACAAAACAGCACAGGGGAGGCAGCCATCTCTCTCTCTGACTCCATTCCTTGAAGAAGCAACATCATCTTAGACTGAGATGCTCTCTTGGCTTGCAGCCAAGAGAGGACAAAGGAACTATCCCCTTATGGGATAGATTCCAGGTGTATATATTTTGTAACTTAAGTCTGCCTTCTGGGATCCATCTGTGAACAGAATGTGAGTAAACTATTTTATATACTTTTATACAAGACTGTGTCATGTCTATTCTTTTTATGAGAGAATAAAGGGGAATTACCAAGCCTTATACAAGCCTGGCAAAGACATTATCTGCTGTACAAGTTTAAAAAGGGGAATCTTACTCTGCTAACACAAGTTGGGAAGGATATAATTTAACAATATATCCTCTCCTGCCTCCCTGAACATTCCCACAATCTTAAGATCCACCCAGACCAAGAGCTGTTAGAAAATAATATTAAATTACTGTCAAAAATGTATAGTTTGTTCTTGGAGTGGCATACAAAAGATGAACAGGTTAAATCTGCAATGATACACCGGGCAAAGGGTTTGGGACATGATATCCAGATGGCAGACTGGGAAAGGTTATGGAAAACAGATTTGAAATTTACGGCATGCTGTACGCTGAAAGAAAACTCTATGGAAATGATGTATTGGTGGTACTTAACTGCTAGTAAATTTGCAAAAATGTATAGAACTAGCACAAATATATGTTGGAAATGGAAAGAAAAATAAGGTACTTTTTGTCATATGTGGTGGTTGTGTGAGGTAATATAAGCTTTCTGGCAAATGATATATAATGAAATGGGGGGAAATGTTTAAAATAACTTTTGTTAAAAAACCAGAAGCTTTCTTATTAGGAATTATAGGCACCAGTATTCCAAAGGAGCAGAAAAGACATTTTATGTATACGACAACAGCTGCACGGATGCTACTAGCCCAGAGATGGAAAGAAGAGTCTCTACCAGAGAGGAATGGAAAACCAAGTTGATGGACTATGCTGAAATGGCAATGTTGACTGGAAAAGGAGCATCTCCACCCCCATCATTCTACCCGGACACCGAGGTCCAGCGCCGAGGGCCTTCTGGCAGTTCCCTCACTGCGTGAAGCCAAGTTACAGGGAACCAGACATAGGGCCTTCTCGGTAGTGGTGCCCGCCCTGTGGAACACCCTCCCATCAGATGTCAAAGAGAACAACAACTACCAGACTTTTAGAAGACATCTGAAGGCAGCCCTGTTTAGGAAAGCTTTTAATGTTTGATGGACTACTGTATTTTAATATTTTGTTGGAAGCCACCCAGAGTGGCTGGGGAAACCCAGCCAGATGGGCGGGGTATAAATATTATTATTATTATTATTATTATTATTATTATTATTATTATTATTATTATTATTTCTTCTGCCCGAGCACTGTTTCCGACTGCAGAATTCTGGCTAGGTCTGGATGTATGGAACCTCTTCCATAGCCACAGACCTGAATTAAAATAAAATAAGCATGTCTCTTCCTCTCAGGCTTCTGCCTGCAGCCTGCTTCTACCTCAGCTCTCTTAACACAGACCTTAACTTTTGTCTTTCTAACTACCACCCAGTTCAAGGATGAAGGCCAACTTATTTGTTCTCTGGCACAAAACCACTTCATATTGACCCATACTTAGGGGCCCTTGAACTGAATCCTCCATTAGATTTTAACCCTTGCTGGATCCAGGAATTAGAAGGGGTTCAGGCATACAGGTGACCCTCTCCCCTCCCCCTTCTCCCCAACTCACAATATTATTATGGCACAGCCATAAGGATTTTATGGAATACAGATTAAATGATAACCAGGGTTTGGCCTCAAGATGGCGTTGCTGCCTTGTACATACTGGATTAATACCGGTAATTATTAATGAAACACATTAATAAAACACCTCTACTAAAAGTGGTGTGAGTGTGTGCAAATCCGAATGTATGGCAAGACATGTTGGAGGTGTAGATTTTGGTGAATTTCCTTTGCAAAACAAGCTCAACAACTTTTGTGTCCAGATTTTCACTTTTTGAAGTATGGCACGATAAAACTGGCAAACCTGATGGCGCATGGACGCTATAAAAACTGGTGAGATTACCTTTTGATTGTGTCTCTAGATCTGTATATGCTCCATACTTTTAATTTAGCTAGTAGGGGACAACTGAAGAGATTCATGATCTCACTAGATGCTGCTCACCTCTGTTGAATCTTTATCTAACCTGTGAGATAGAGCACCATGAATGATTTAGAAGAATTTGTAGAAATTGCATATATTATCACCTGTGTGTACCTCATGCTTCCATTTCTAAGGGGCAAGACTACATATTGCTATTATTGAGAATCCTTTTGTTTTACCCCACACTTTCCCTGTCCGTAATCCTAAACCCAGTACCCCTCCCCAGTTATGACTCTTGAGACAATTTCACTGACTTTTTATTTATAACCTACACCTACTCTGGGACGCAGGTGGCGCTTGGGATGCGGGTGGCGCTGTGGGTTAAACCACAGAGCCTAGGGCTTGCCGATCAGAAGGTCGGTGGTTCGAACCCCCAGGATGGGGTGAACTCCCGTTGCTCAGTCTCTGCTCCTGCCAACCTAGCAGTTCGAAAGCACGTCAAAGTGCAAGTAGATAAATAGGTACCACTCCAGCAGGAAGGTAAACAGCATTTCCGTGTGCTGCTCTGATTTGCCATGCTGGTCACATGACCCAGAAGCTGTACGCCGGCTCCTTTGGCCAATAAAGCGAGATGAGCGCCACAACCCCAGAGTCGGCTGTGACTGGACTGGTCCTTTTACCCTTTACCTTTACGCCTACTCTAAGAAATCATGGTTCTGATGGTACCATGTAAGGTATAACTGACCTGCCTGTTATATTGGCCAGAATGGGATGTGTTCACTCTCACGAACCTGCAGAAGGTCAGTTAATTCCGAATTTTATTTGTTGCTTAGAAAAAGAAGAGCAATCATTGATTAGCACTGGGAACCACCTGTCTGCAAGTAGCTACTGACAAAGATGTTGTCAGGTGGGAAAGCCCTGGAAATATATCTAAGCTTTTAGCAAGCATCTGTAGGCTATATGTGGCTATAGAACTAGACATACAAGATGTCACAAAGCTAAAGTGACACATAGAACAACAGTGCAGGGAGTAGCTGGTAGCAAAATGACCATTTCCTTGAGCATCATACAAAGAACTTGAGCTGCTGACAACGCAAACACAGGCGTTACCCAGTTATGCTATTATATAGTACTTTTTGTGTCTATTTAGCAGTTTGTATATTGGACTATGTGCCCTACATTTACAGCTTGGACAGGAGAAAGGGAATCTGATTTATTTTTAGAAATCCCAACAAATGCTCTTTCTTCCTTTTTCTTATTCATCAGAGTTACCAGTAACCTGCATCTCTCTCTCTCTCTCTCTCTCTCTCTCTTTTTACAGTATTTAACAATCAAGAACACACATTCTTGCAGTGTAATAACATTGTAAGATCAGATCAGTGAACGGCTTGCTAGCACAGGTGAAAAGTATTTAAGCAGCCAATTGCTGATTAATTTAATGATTTAATCTAGCCTTCCTTCTCTTGATGTGTGGGTTCATACTTTCTTATCTTCAGATTAAGAAATAAACCAGCGTGCTGTATGGAAGACTTGAGCATCACTGAGTTCCTCCACAGAACCTCTTGAGTAGCAGATTTCACACACACAAGAAGTGGGGGAGTTTGGCAAAAATAAAAATGGGGTTGTGTGAATTATCGTTAAAACTCGTAACCAAAACCAAATAAGGCTTTTGCAAATACTACAATTAAAGCAGTAAAGGAAATAGGGAAAATATAGCTGCTTATTTGCTAATACTAGAAGACAGAGGAGGTGTGCTCGGTTTTAAAGAGAAATAATATATATACCGGTAGTGAGCAAAACAGAAACAAGTTGGAATGGAGGAAGAGAAATTAATTATCCAAAGGTACAGACCCTATAGAATAAAGGACACAAAGCATTAGTGAAATGCAGTGGTTTTTTTCTGGGGGGACGCAGGGGGATGCACACCCCTAAACATTTTGTGAAGTTTGGCCTCATTGAGGGGCAGTATTTCAATATGAGTAGGAAAATGAGAGTACCCCTAAACATTTTTTGTTTAAAGCACTAGTGAAATGTATATACCTGAAAAGCAGAAATAAAATGAGAGCGAGCCAGAGAGCGAGCAGATGGTTCATAAGCTCTTGAGAATGCGAGTGGGCATTATTCCACTGGAAAATGTTGAACAGGGCCAGTTCTGGGGTGACTTCTAATAGCTGTTTAGTTATTTCTAGGACACAGCCCTGGCGTGGGGCAAAGGGGACACGGGTCCTCCTTGCGGCTCAGGCGGGGGAGCGCAAGAGACCGGATCCCTCCTTCCCACCTAGTGGAAGCGAGAGGGCGGAGCGCGCCGGCGTTGAAATGCGAGTCCCTCCAAGATCCGCCTCTCCAATCTGCGCGCTGCGCCCCGGAGCCACGAAGGAGGCGCACGGAGAGGGCGGGCTGCCTGCTCCGTCTCTGCCTCGGAGAGAAGGGGCAAAACGAAAACAAGCGGCCGAGAAGGGGCTCCGGGCCGAGACGGGAACGCGAAGTCTCTCCCCAGCCATGATTTGCGGCAGGAAGAAAAAGGCGTGCGGGGAAAAGCAGCACTGCTGCCACCGCCAGCAGCAGCAGCAGCTTTCGAGCCAGCCGAGCGCAGTCGTTCCCAAACTCTCCGGGCACCGCGCCTTCAAAAAACTGGGTAAGTCAGAGAAGTGAAGTGCCTGGTGGGAATTTTTTATTTTTAAAAAGGAGAACGCCCCGCTCCCGGCAAGTCTTTCCTAACTCTGCAGGTTCCTCCTGTCGGTTATTCTTTCCAAAACTCCTCCGCAATGTTTTTGCTGGACCTAATTAGCGCCAGGGCTCAGCCCCCGTATATACATATTAGAGCCCTGGCGCTAATTAGGTCCAGCAAAAACATTGCGGAGGAGTTAAATGAACGAATATATTTATTTAGCGCTGGAGTGAGGTGGCGTCCAAGTAGACGAGACGGCCCCTGAGCAGCTGCAGAGTGCATTTCTGTCACCGCTGAAATCGCTCCCGGTGCCCCAGCGGATAGGGGGGGTGTAATTTGGGGATGGGCTTCTCTAGCGGGCAAAGGAATGTTTCCCCTGACCAACATTTCTCTCTCTCTTTCTCTCGACATTAAACGCCGGCTGCTTTTAGCCTGGGTGTTGCCATAACTCCAGGAATGCAGGATTTAATTTGTCTCCATGCACAGTGCCGGGACCTATTTTCCGTACTGTATCAGCCTTGAGGCATGTGACCCGATTAAAGAACAAAGTGCTTTTTTATTTATTTATTTTTACTAATCTGAATGTAATTTGTACTTAGGCACAGATAAATGTAACATTTGAATAATTGGTTCTTGAGTGATTCTGATTTGCCAGGTGCCTTAACCGCAAGTTGTCCTTTAGGCGTTAGGAAATGTTGCGGGGGGGGGGGGAGTGAAGAATGTAAGATTTAAGCAAATGATTGTCAAAAGTTCCTTCGGTCAGCTTCTGGGTGGCTTAATGGAAAACCTGACTTCTTGTACTAAACCGGATTTGAGCGAAGGGGATTTAATTGCTATCCTTTGATTTATTTGGTGTTTTTTAAAAAAAATGGAATCAAATGTTTACTTTTGTCCGGGTCAGCAGTAGTTTGTGAGCTTAATTCAGGTTGTGTCTGTAAAAATACATTAAAAACCAAATGTCATCTAGCAGAAGTCATATGTCAAGATCATCAGCAATTTTCAAGTGGTCAGTGGGGGGGGGGATGCTGGGAACCACAGAGGCATTACCAACCAATGGGCAGCAGTAGGGTACTGTAGGCAGTTGGAAAAAGCAGTGTGTTTGTGGTCAGAAACGACTTAGCAATGTCACTGGAATGAACCGCTGCAATAAACCTTTAAAATTTCTCAGTGTTTACCTTTAGATAACAGCACCATTTTCGCTCTAGGTGAAAGTTAAAAAAAGAAGTAATTGCTTTACTTTTTGAGTCAAATGAGCAATTTCGTTAAAGAAGAGGCGCATGGCCAAAGCTGGGAGTGGTTGGTGCTAAAATTGGTTCTGGATGAAGCTACAAGACCAAGACTAGTCTTACCTGCAAGAGACTTCATTGTAATAAATCACTACCATGGTGCCAGAAGCCCTATGTGGAGTGGAGATTGATGGATGAAATAAACATATAGGAACTCATACATTACCCTGTTGCTAGATTTGATTTCATTCTTCAGCCTTCTCATCTTACATATACTCTGGCTTTACTAGGGAGTTTTGCCCTGATCCAAGGTGGTTTGCAACAGGAGCACTTCCACATTGCGAATACGTGGTAAAAGTTTTAAGGAATGCATGTGTGTGTTAAAATTGGGTCCTGGGCCAGAAAAAGTTAAAGATGACAGCCCTTTTAAAATCACGAGTTGCAATAGACTTTAGGACTGTCTTTTAGTTGATTTATCTAAGTTGAGGTAGCTTTTAACCAGCTATCTGATTACATCAAAAATCCTTCATGAATCTCTTCCCCACTTACAGGTGTTCGTTCTGTGAAAGCCTACTTCTGGCTTAATATCCAGAATTGATATTAGTCAATTAAATACTGATGTCCCTTGGAGGACATTGAAAGAAATAGGAGAAAAACTTAATATCTGCGAGCTTGTTGTTGTTCAGTCGTTCAGTCATGTCCGACTCTTCGTGACTCCATGGACCAGAGCACGCCAGGCACGCCTATCCTTCACTGCCTCTCACAGTTTGGCCAAACTCATGCTACGGTAGTAGCTTCGAGAACACTGTCCAACCATCTCATCCTCTGCCGTCCCCTTCTCCTTGTGCCCTCAACCTTTCCCAACATCAGGGTCTTTTCTAGGGAGTCTTCTCTTCTCATGAGGTGGCCAAAGTACTGGAGCCTCAACTTCAGGATCTGTCCTTCCAGTGAGCACTCAGGGCTGATTTCTTTAAGGATGGATAGGTCTGATCTTCTTGCAGTCCATGGGACTCTCAAGAGTCTCCTCCAGCACCATAATTCAAAAGCATCAATTCTTCGGTGATCAGCCTTCTTTATGGTCCAGCTCTCACTTCCGTACATTACTACTGGGAAGACTATAGCTTTAACTATACGGACCTTTGTCGGCAAGGTGATGTCTTTGCTTTTTAAGATGCTGTCTAGGTTTGTCATTGCTTTTTCCCCAAGATGCAGGCATCTTTTAATTTCGTGGCTGCTGTCACCATCTGAAGTGATCATGGAACCCAAGAAAGTGAAATCTCTCTGCGAGCTACCACTTAGCAATATAAAGGATTCTTTTCATTATTTCTTTTAAAATCCTCAGCTTCAATAGTACAAATGGATTTTTAAAATAAACTAGTGTGACCAGCAATGAGGACACAGTCACTAAAGAGAACTTATTAGTTGGTCTTAAACATTCACTTGCTTAGTTTTTTCCATTTACAATATGGAGATATTGACCTTCCTTGCAGTTTTAAAGTACAGTAAGCACTCTGGATGTTCAAAAGAACTATATAAATACTGAGTGTTATTATTGCTAATCCCCTGCTTAAACATTTGCTCCTGTGATCAGCAGCTGGGAATTTGATTTTTCTGTCAATTAAAGATTGCATTCCTAACAGAAATGAATATAAGACACAGTAAATGAAAACAGCCGCCCGGTTCTGCCTATTTCACACAGCTTAATTCTCTCCAGAAGTGAAAGGTCTGAATGTGGTTTTGCTAAACTCACTCGGGAGAAAGGTTCTGGGGAATATCCAGAAAAAAGGAATTCCTTGAGTATGGAATGTCTCACAAGAATTAAATTGGAGATTATTATTATTTATTTAAAAAAATTATACTGCTTAACATAATAAAAAATAATCTAAGCAGTTCTTACATATAAACTGTAAACATGCAATAGTAACATTCAATAACATTTCCTAAAAACTAGCTGCAAGTAAATGCCTATCACCTGGACTAGAAGCCAAATTCACTATGAGGAGGCTGAGATTTTTTTAAAAAATCTCCTTGTGCCTAAATGACTGTTTCTGTGCTAGGCAGGTTTCCCTGTGGAGGGAGGCAAGGAGCCACTTCTGAAAAGGCTCTTTTCCCATAACCTGCCACACCTTAAAAGGAGCCCTTTGGGGTGACAATCTGAATGAATGGATGGACTAGTTATGAAGGACAGAGAACACAGCAGTCATCATGCCCACAGATTACAAAAAGCACAAATTGTGTCTGCCAAGTCTAGGAAGCACACAAGAATCCAACACTGAACAGGAATAAATAGAGCAAATTGGGGGTCTGTGAGGAATCTCGGGGTGGGGTGGGGGCTAACCGTAGGGATTTTTTCCTTTTGAGATGCAGTAGCACTGAGGTTTTGATTGGGGGTGGAGCTATAAAAATGTTGAATGGTGCACACCCAATCATATACGCCCCATACCCCAGTTTTCTCTTCTGCCAGGATCTGTTGAGGTTCTAGGGCAGGGGTAGGCAACCTAAGGCCCAGGGGCCTTAATTTAATTTGGATTATGGACTCTAAACTGTGACTCACAATACTTTTGCTTGGAACTTTTCCAGCATGAAATCTTGCATAGTCTGATCTCAAGAGAAACTATTGCCGTATCTGTTTCTGATTCTCTTAGCTGGTGCTTGGATTTTGATTTTAAATCAAATTGATGCCAGTGTGATATTTTTCCAAGTAAGTTTGCAAAGTATTCCCCCCCCCCCCCCGCTTGAGAATGTGACAGCGATTTCGCAATCCTTCCTGTGGTCGTTTGTCAATAAGTTTTTGTTCTTTTCCCTGGAACAGGAGCTGATGTAGTATTTGCCCAGCTTTCTGCTTGTAATCTCTCTTTCCGTATAGGCTTTTGGGAAGCTCACTGGGAAGGCCCCCCTCTTAATAATAGAGAAACAATTCCAGAGCCTAGATTGCAAGATCTGGCTTTTCAGGACATTCCAGCAGAACAGGTATGCACAAACTTGCAGTTCGGTAGGTCAAACACAAGAACCCCCCAGCTATGTACACAGACCCTCCAAGTGTCCCTATTGTCCAGGGACATCCGTAATTTAGAGAAGCCGTCCCAGTTTCTGATTTGATCCCGGAATGTCCCACTTTTCCTTAGGACAGTGATGGCTAACCTTGACACTCCAGATGTTTTGGAACTACAACTCCCATCATCCCTGACCACTGGTCCTGTTAGCTAGGGATGATGGAAGTTGTAGTTCCAAAACATCTGGAGTGTCAAGGTTAGCCATCACTGCCTTAGGATGTCCCTAGTTTCATTGGAGAAATGTTGGAGGGTATGGAAGAGGAGGAGAAGAAGAAGAAGAAGAGGAAGAGGAAGAAGAAGAGTTTGGATTTGATATCCCGCTTTATCACTACCCGAAGGAGTCTCAAAGCGGCTCACATTCTCCTTTCCCTTCCTCCCCCACAACAAACACTCTGTGAGGTGAGTGGGGCTGAGAGACTTCAGAGAAGTAGGACTAGCCCAAGGTCAACCAGCAGCTGCATGTGGAGGAGTGGAGATGCGAACCCGGTTCCCCAGATTACGAGTCTACCGCTCTTAACCACTACACCACACTGGCTCCAACCCCAACCCCCCCAACCCCTTGAAGGCAATCCTGTGTAGGGAAGTTTTTAAAAATGTTTAATGTTTTATTATATTTTTATATACGTTGGAAGCTGCCCAGAGTGGCTGCAGCAACCTAGTAGGATGTGTGTGGGGTATAAATAGTAAAATGGTCATTATGGAATGGGACGCCCCTATTTCCATCAGAGAAATGTTGGAGGGTATTGCATGGTGGTTGGCAATAAAGAACATATACAAACTTAACTAGATCAGACCAAGGCTTGGTCTAGGCCAGCATCCTTTTTTCTATGGTGGCAACTGAAGAATGAGAAGGACCTAAGGGTTTATTGGGGTAAAGGTAAAGGGACCCCTGACCATTAGGTCCAGTCGCGGACGACTCTGGGGTTGTGGCGCTCATCTCGCTTTATTGGCCAAGGGAGCCAGTGTACAGCTTCCGGGTCATGTGGCCAGCATGACTAAGCCGCTTCTGGCGAACCAGAGCAGCGCACGGAAACGCCGTTTACTTTCCCGCCGGAGCGGTACCTATTTATCTACTTGCACTGGCGTGCTTTCGAACTGCTAGGTTGGCAGGAGCAGGGACCGAGCAACGGGAGCTCACCCCGTCACGGGGCTTCGAACCGGCGACCTTCTGATCGGCAAGCCCTAGGCTCTGTGGTTTAACCCACAGCGCCACCTGCATCCTAGGGTTTATTGGGAGGAGAGAATAAAACAGAAGAGAGGATGGTGCATAAGGACAGAAGGAACAGCTTCCTTGTTTTCCAGCCTCAGGCAAGCTGCAAAAAGAAGTTTGCTAGTCCCTAGTGAGACCTGCACCTAGCTGGCAGGCTTTGTTTGGTTTGATGGGTCACAGGTTTTGCGGGCCTAAAGCACAGAGCGATTCCAATAACTAAAAGCAGTGTGGAATTTGCATTCATTTTGAAATTTGGTGTTCTGAAAGAGCTGGCATACTTACCTGAAGTTGATATCTAGCAGATTCATTCCTCCAGGATGTGTCCTTGTGTGCTTTTTTTCAGCGGTGGAACAATGAATATTCTGTACTCTTGCACTCGATTTCTTCTTACTCCGGCTGGGCCAAAGCGCCACTTGTAATCTCAGCGAAAGATACGTAGAGGAATGTCTTTTCTCTGCAGCATCTTAACAGTGCAGTCCTGTTTGCTTAGAGAGGCACTTGCTCCCAGGTTAGTGCGTGAATACGGTTGCAGACTGAGTCTATGGGGCACAGTAAGTGCAAGCAAGGCATACCTGCACAAAAACATCCAGGGGCTTTGTCTGAAAAAGAGCAATGGATGATTTCAAGGGAATGGCAATGCAGACAGAACTGAACGATCCGATTTGGCAAGCAGGTTTCTCACAGAAATATGCTGTGGAATGCTTGGGAGACAGACTGGGTAATGCAATTCTATCTCTGCTTTTTGCATGTCCCTCAGTGTATTGCCTGTTCTGACGGGGGGCAGCGGAATATCCTCCCCCAAAAGCAGGTGGCCTTCCCCCTGATGGTGCCGGATCTGCAATGAATCACGGGCGCTGGTCATTTTGGTGTGCAAAATCAGCACAGGTGTGGAATGGCGAGAGAGACTGCCCAACTTGAATGGGAAAATCAAGTTTAAGCTACTGCTTGGCCATCAGGCTTGTTGGGGGGCTTTGGGCAAGACACTTTGCCCCTGCCGTATCTATTTCACAGGCTTCACTGAGTGGGGGATAGGCTGTAGGGGGCTTATAAATCTTACTTGGTAGTGGTGTCAAAATACAGTGGTACCTTGGTTCTCAAACCCCTTTGTACTCAAACAACATGGAACCCAAACACTGCAAGCCCGGAAGTAGGTGTTCCGGTTTGTGAACTTTTTTCCAGAGGCCAAACATGCTCCGTTTTGTTTTTGAGTGCCACGCTTCCATTTTGAGTGTTACGCTGAGGTCTGCCTGTTTTTGCTATTTATTTTACATTTTTGTTTTTGCGGCTCTTTTTGGTTTTTTTTTGTGACTGTGTAGAACCCAATTCAGCTACTGATTGATTGATTGTGTGACTGCTGTACATTGTTTACTGCTTTCATTTTATGGATCCATGGTCTCGTTAGATAGTAAAATTCATGTTAAATTGCTGTCTTAGGGGTTGTTTATAAAAGTCTGGAACGGATTAATCCATTTTGCATTACTTTCTATTGGAAAGCACACCTTGGTTTTGGAACGGACTTCCAGAATGGATTAAGTTTGAGAACCAAGGTACCACTGTACACATGAGCACAGGATGAAAGAATTTGAATCTGAGTATGGGAGATATGAAGCCTCCCTCAGACTTTACAATTCCTGTAAAAACTGTTGTCTGCCTCTAGCCCCAGTGGGGTCAAGGAAAGGGTTTTTCACAAGTGGGCTATCAGTCCTGCCATAAGAGAGGCCCTGGGTGGTATGAACTGTATCTCAGTACATTTTTGTTTGAGGAAATGCAACTAATGCTTTTTATTGCTGCTTAAAGGTATGACCAGGGACGCGGGTGGCACTGTGGGTTAAACCACAGAGCCTAGGGCTTGCCGATCAGAAGGTCGGCGGTTCGAATCCCTGCGACGGGGTGAGCTCCCGTTGCTCGGTCCCAGCTCCTGCCCACCTAGCAGTTCGAAAGCATGTCAAAGTGCTAGTAGATAAATAGGTACCGCTCCAGCGGGAAGGTAAATGGCGTTTCCGTGCGCTGCTCTGGTTCGCCAGAAGCGGCTTAGTCATGCTGGCCACATGACCCGGAAGCTGTACGCCGGCTCCCTCGGCCAATAACGTGAGATGAGCGCCGCAACCCCAGAGTCGGCATGACTGGACCTAATGATCAGGGGTCCCTTTACCTTTACCTTTAAAGGTATGACCGATCTCCCTATATTCCCCCACAACTTTGCCAGCTTAGATTGACTAGTGGTGCTCATGCATCTTTTGATGAAGTGAGTGGAAATTCACCATCTACAGCCATACCTTGGAAGCTGAACGCCTTGGCACTCAAACGTTTTGGCTCCTGAATGCTGCAAACCTGAAAGTGAGTGTTCCGGTTCAGCTTCCTGCAGCCAATCGGAAGCTGCGCCTTGGTTTCCGAACCTTTTGGAATTCGAACGGACTTCCAGAATGGCTTCCGTTCGGCTTCCGAGGTATGACTGTATGGCTTTCAGGACCTCTTCTGCTGTGTGCCTGCTCTGTGCTTGTGGGATAAGCTCTGGGGTTGTGTAGGTAAGATGTTTTAGGTGGAAATTAATTGTGGGGTCGGATTTGACCACCCAGCAGTTGCTCTGGGACCACACCTATGGTTGTCACTGAAAAATGTATGTTTCACCTGTATTGCAAATAAAGCAAACAGTTCTTCCTCCATGAGGCACGAAAATTAGAACCGTTGGAAAAATGGTTGCTGCATCCCTTGTCAAGTTATCTTTTCCTGAACACTTGGATGAGGGGGTTGTGGCAATAATTCGTAACCATATTACTATTTACGTTTCCGAGCACAATTCAAAGTGTTGGTGCTGAGCTTTAAAGCCCTAAACGGTCTCAGCCCAGTATACCTGAAGGAGCGTCTCCATCCCCATCGTTCAGCCCGGAAACTGAGGTCCAGCTCCGAGGGCCTTCTGGAGGTTCCCTCACTGCGAGAAGCGAGGTTACAGGGAACCAGGCAAAGGGCCTTCTCGGTGGTGGCGCCCGCCCTGTGGAACGCCTTCCCGTCAAATGTCAAGGAAATAGAGAGTTGTTTATTTCCTTTTAAATAATAATAATATTATTTAAAAATGACTTTTAAATAATAATAATAATAATAATTTATTATTTATACCCGCCCATCTGGCTGGGTTTCCCCAGCCACTCTGGGTGGCTTTCAACAGAACATTAAAATTCAATAATCTATTAAACATTAAAAGCCTCCCTAAATAGGGCTGCCTTCAGATGTCTTCTAAAGGTCTGGTAGTTGTTGTTCTCTTTGACATCTGTTGGGCGGGCGTTCCACAGGGCGGGTGCCACTACCGAGAAGGCCCTCTGCCTGGTTCCCTGTAACTTGGCTTCTCATAGTGAGGGAACCGCCAGAAGGCCCTCGGCGCTGGACATCAGTGTCCGGGCTGAACGATGGGGGTGGAGACGCTCCTTCAGGTATACAGGACTGAAGCCATTTTGGGCTAAAATCTGGAGGCAGCCCTGTTTAGGGAAGTTTTTAATGTTTGAAGTTTTATTCTGTTTTTAGTCCTCTGTTGGGAGCCGCCCAGAGTGGCTGGGGAAACCCAGCCAGATGGGCGGGGTATAAATAATAAAATTATTGTTGTTGTTGTTGTTTGTTGTTGTTGTTATCATTATCATTTATTGAATTTATATCCCACCCTTTCTCCCCAAGTTGCACCGGATGAAAAACAGATAGCACAAATGAAAAGCAAAAACAAAGGAAGAACATTCTGAAGCAGTTAAAAACATTCTGAAAACAATTACAGTTAAAAGCATGCCAAGATAATTACAAGGTATTATGTGTCTACACATTTGCCTTCTGGTGCCTAATCCATCTCGGGAGCGAGTGTTCCCACCCTGAGGCCATCCATACTTTAAACTGCCCGTTTTTAGGCCTTATCGAAAAGCTGCTTATAAATTGCAACTATGTGGATAAATAAATAAAAACTTAAGCAACTCTAGGTGAGCCGCCTCTCATATAGAGATCGGAATGTGCTGTATTAAGGTGCTTGGGTGAAATATATATAATCTTCTGTGAGATCGTATCTGCTTGGACCAGCCTGACTCAATTTGTGAATGGCCACCATGACTGTGAATGTCTGTTAGCTCATGGGTTTTCAACTGTTGGGTTGAGACCTGCAAGCAGGTCACACGTAAATGTTAAGAGTTAAGTCATGTGAGTGGCGCTGCCACCAATTTTTGATTAGGGTGTGTGTTTGTTTTTTGCTTTCATGGGAGGGGGAGAGAGAGAGAGAGTAGAAAAAGAGAAACCAGAATAACCAAGATGCCTCCTTACAGGGCCGGCTCCACTATTAGGCAAAGTTATTTCCCCTTACTTCTGGGTTTGCGGTGTTTGAGAGCCAATTTGTTCGACAACTAAGCCGTTTGGGAACCAAAGTACCAGGTGATTTTGAATGACACGAAAGGGCATCAAATCATTAATTTAATTTAATACAGTGGTACCTCGGGTTACGAACTTAATTCGTTCCGGAGGACCATTCTTAACCCCAAACCGTTCTTAAACTGAGGCGCACTTTCGCTAATGGGGCCTCTTGCTTCCGCTGAACTGTCGGTGTGCGATTTCTGTTCTCATTCTGGGGCAAAGTTCTCAACCTGAGGTACTACTTCTGGGTTAGCGGAGTTTGTAACCCGAAGCGTTTGTAACCCGAGGTACCACTGTATTGTGTTTTTTCTGCCTGTGCTGGTCTCTTGCAATTTTCTTCCTCAGTTGCCAAACTAACTTGACCGGCCTCAAGTACATAACTGTCAACTTTCGGATTTGAAAATAAGGGATTTTTTCAAACTTTCGGATTTGAAAATAAGGGATGCCGCGAGGGCGGTGCAATGGCACCAAGTAGCCTCGCCACCCTGCGCTTCAAAGGCTGCGCGCGAATGGGTGAGCGAAAGAGCGAGCGCGTAGACGGCAGGCAGGCTGTCTGTCTGGTTGGGCATGAAGGTCTGGATGCACAAGGCATGCAAGCTCCGCTCCCAGTCGGTCTCAGACTCCTTATTGGCAGCCGAGCAACGCAGCTGAGGAGCCTCCCTGGCCGGCAGGGAGGGAGAGGAGCTGCTTCCTTTGAAATCCGGGAAATTTAAGGGATATCAACAATCCGGGATAGCAGCGGGAAACGGCATTGGAATAAGGGAGTTTCCCGCAAAAAAAGGGAGGGTTGACAGCTATGCTCAAGTAGCATGCACCTTGACCATTTGCTTTTCTGCTTCAGGCAGCAAAATGTCGTGGGCCGGCCCTGCTCCTCCTGTACCTTTAACCGCTGGGAGGAAGACAGAATTTGAACAGGTGCAGCAGCCGATCCTACAAGGGTGGGGGGAAAGTGCACCCGCCACAATTTTCTCTTCTGTAGAAGAATTGTTGCAGGTAGGGTGTCCTGCCCAGCGAAGAAAGAGAGGAGAAAGGGAAGCAACTATGATTTAAAAAATAATGACGCCCTATGTTGCCACTTGAGGTTCAAAGTGGGTTCCAAAACAGGTTGAAGACTTTGATATATCAGAGAAGATTTCCAGAGAAGACCAAAACAACCCCAGGTGTGTACTTGGCATCTCCCTGCCCTATGCACAGAAAGTGTATTGCACGCAGAGACAAGCCTAAACTTGTCTGGTCTGTTGTTCTGCCATCCAGGAGTACCCAGACCAGCTGATGGCAAAGTCTTCTTGCAAAAATACAGCCCCGTTTGTTAGGACCGTGAGGCTTGAAACTTCTGTCTCCAGTCACAGAGCTAGCAAAAGCTGAATTCCATGCTCTAGCTCTCTTTTCCCCTATTGGAAGCTACTGCTTCTCCTGCAATGAATTAAAATAGTGTACCTAGGTAGTTAAGAGATTTGGAAGCTGGTACTGTTGTAGCTTGATACCCCAGGCAGATCTCTTCCTGACAGCAAGAGCTCCCGTTGTCTGCGACTACTGACTGTTAGCGAAGTCTGTATTGGGGTATTCTCCAAACCGTTACCGTTTTGTGGGAGTGATTCGAGTGCATATCAGAACGTTAGGTTTGCACACTCAAAGTGGATTAACATGCGCCGTTGCCCTAGCGACAGCAAAGCTCCTTTTAAAAAAAGAATCTGGCATTCTGCAGTTTGGAAAGTGACAGGGAAATGTATTGGAAAATAGGAGATGGACGTATGACTAATGTATAATGCCCCCACAGCTTCCGGGTCATGTGGCCAGCATGACAAAGCCGCTTCTGGCGAATCAGAGCAGCGCACGGAAACGCCGTTTACCTTCCCGCCAGAGCGGTTCCTATTTATCTACTTGCACTTTGACGTGCTTTCGAACTGCTAGGTTGGCAGGAGCTGGGGCCGAACAACGGGAGCTCACCCCGTCGCAGGGATTCGAACCGCCAACCTTCTGATCGGCAAGCCCTAGGCTCCGTGGTTTAACCCACAGCGCCACCTGGGTTCGCCAGGGCTAGGCAAACCCAGAAATAGTTATCCAGCCTTCATTGCTGATAGCACTCTGGAAGCTGTTCAATTTTCAGATGGAGCCAGCTTTTATCTCCTGATGGAAGAGCTGTTCTGGTTCAAAATGCAACAACTGAAACTGTGCTTCCAAATGTACACACAAAGCATCACCTTTTTCTGGCTCACACTTCCAGTGTTTTCTTGGCTCCATCTTCTTTGCTGCCTCAAGCCCTGTCTCTTTGGGAGAACATGTGCAACGTCTTGCTTCCAGACCTACTCATTAAAATTACCGGTAATCTGTCTCCTGAGTTTCCTCCCCTCCTCTTCGTTTCCTCCTCCTTTCAGGTTGCCTAAGAATTATATTCTTGGCCGTTAAAGTAACCTTTGCAGGTTTGAAAGGAAAAAGCCTGCAGGCGACTTTTGCAATGCGTTGACCAACATGCTTAAGCGTCCAAGGCTAAAGGGGCTGTTAGATCGCTGGATGTGATCTGATGGCCAGTTTCTGGTGGTTTGCGGAGGGGGGGGGGAGAGTTATTGAACCGTCTACCTCCTTTCCCAGCATGCCGACCCAATGTGAGTATCTACCTCATTCCATGGTAGAGCACGACACAGAAATAGACAGCAATAAACGCATAATATATTCTGAAAACACTTTAAGAAAAGGACAAGAATTATGGGCAGTGCTACCTTGGTTGTCGAACTTAATCCGTTCTAGGAGTCCGTTCGACTCCCAAAACTGTTCGAAAACCAAGGCGCGGCTTCTGATTGGCTGCAGGAAGCTCCTGCAACCAATCAGAAGCCGCAGATGCCGCGCTGGACGTTCGACTTCGCCAATCGGAAGCCACATCGGACGTCCGGCTTCCGAAAACGTTTGCAAACCGGAACACTTACTTCCAGGTTTGCGGCGTTCGGGAGCCGATTTGTTTGACAACTAAGCCTTTCGAGAACCAACGTACCACTGTACAGGAGAACAGTTAGAAGGATGCACTTTTAAAAGAAAAAATGTAAAAGTTCTCTAAGACTTGGCCCTTGCATTGACAGCAACTGTTCCCTTGGGCTTCTCTACTTCCTGAGTGCCATGATCTGAGCCTTAGGATAATAAATAATCTTTAGAAATTTAAAATAATGGAGAAAAGGCTTCCAGTAACTGTGAGATTGGGACCTGTATGATAGATTTACAAGATAATTCCATATAAAATATTAGAGGTGGTGGATCTATGTTTAGAAAACAATTTTGTGAGTGCTTTTGTTTTGGTTTTTTCCTGTTCTGAGTTCTACAGGCAGCAATAAAAAAGACCTAAGAGGTGAACAAATTCCAGGATCACTTTATATTCTCTATTAGCACACTTTTTGCGGGTTGTTTCTGTCGCCATTGTTGCTCTTTTGGCTTCTTGCCAATTTAATTATTGCCGCAATTTATTGAATTAATTTTATTTCACAGCATTTATATACCGCTTGATTGTAATAAAACCTAAGACCATTTTGGGAAGAAAAAAAGTGGCTTTCTATAGCCATGATATTTCTGCAGTGGGTCACAAAATCCCCACCCCCACCCCATCAGATTTCCATACACTGCCATTATGAACATTAAAAATCTATATGCTGCCGAATATGTTTTTGCTTTTTGTGTGTGTAGCTTTTGGATGTTTGTGTTCAGTTTGGTCAGATCAGGGGTTGGTGAAATAGCAACAAGACTGTTGTTGTTGTTCAGTCGTTCAGTCGTGTCTGACTCTTCGTGACCCCATGGACCAAAGCACGCCAGGCACGCCTATCCTTCACTGCCTCTCGCAGTTTGGCCAAACTCATGTTAGTAGCTTCAAGAACACTGTCCAACCATCTCATCCTCTGTCGTCCCCTTCTCCTTGTGCCCTCCCTCTTTCCCAACATCAGGGTCTTTTCTAGGGAGTCTTCTCTTCTCATGAGGTAGCCAAAGGATTGGAGCCTCAGCTTCAGGATCTGTCCTTCCCATGAGCACTCAGGGCTGATTTCCTTCAGAATGGATAGGTTTGATCTTCTTGCAGTCCATGGGACTCTCAAGAGTCTCCTCCAGCACCATAATTCAAAAGCATCAATTCTTCGGCGATCAGCCTTCTTTATGGTCCAGCTCTCACTTCCATACATTACTACTGGGAAAACCATAGCTTTAACTATACGGACCTTTGTTTGCAAGGTGATGTCTCTGCTTTTTAAGATGCTGTCTAGGTTTGTCATTGCTTTTCTCCCAAGAAGCAGGCGTCTTCTAATTTCGTGACTGCTGTCACTATCTGCAGTGATCATGGAACCCAAGAAAGTGAACAAGACTAGGCAAGGTTTTTTTGGAATCATGGAAGAATGGTGAGAGTTTTCAGTACCAGGGGTAAATGAAGAAAAAGTAGGGCATGCATTTCTGAGCATGTACAGAGTGCATTTACTTCACCACAGAGTGACAATAATTGCCTCTATTCATATCATGGAACATACACATACCTCAGAGACCTTTTTTTCCTCCCAACACATGATCTTCCATCTGTTTTTGTGGATCAGTTCTTACTCCAGGTGTTTTTGCAGCTGGATATGCTCTCCAAGACTGTCTCTGTCTCCCTTGGGAGGTCTGCAGCTGCTCTTTGTACTTTTAACAATGTGAAAACAGCATTTATTTTTTAAAGACCTTAGTCTGCTGAGTGTTATGTGCTGACTTGCTATTTTCATAGCACTCGAGGGGGTTTATTGTCATGACCCTGAGATGAAGAGTCTCACTTACCAGCTGAGCTATCCACAAATGTTTGGAATGAAGAAATAAAGTACCCCAAATTTATTGACTTAACACTGATCGTCCATATCAATATGAGATTTGTTTTATTACACATTAGCTGCCACAACATATTTCACCGTATATCTACTTGTTCATACACTCAGCTTTTAAATATCAGCCCAATTTCACTGTGCAAATATAGTGTAAACATGGGGTTGGGAGGGGAGCCATACTGTTCCTGGTCAGTTCCCCCCAGGAGTATGGATGGGATTCCCCCCACCTCAGTTCCCACCTAAAGGTGAATTGCCAAACCTGCAGTTTTTGAAACACTATTGAACCTAAACACAGCCATCCTTCAAAAGAGCCAGTGTGGTGTAGTGGTTAAGAGTGGTGGACTTGTAATCTGGTGAACCGGGTTTGCGTCTCCGCTCCTCCACATCCAGCTGCTGGGTGACCTTGGGCCAGTCACACTTCTCTGAAGTCTCTCAGCCCCACTCACCTCACAGACTGTTTGTTGTGGGGGAGGAAGGGAAAGGAGAATGTTAGCCGCTTTGAGACTCCTTTGGGTAGTGATAAAGCGGGATATCAAATCCAAACTCCTCCTCCTCCTCCTCCTCCTCCTCCTCCTCCTCTTCTTCTTCTTCTTCTTCTTCTTCTTCAATTTTTGCTCCATCCAAGTGATGTGTACAAAAATGTATATATACCGGTACTATGATAAAGTGTGCACAAAAGTACATATATTAGTACGAAAATAACCTGCTGAAATGCAGTATATTAGAGAGAAAATGCTTGCAAAAATGTGCATATATTTGTCAAAACTGCATCCAAAAGTAAGTTTATTCAGAGAAATCTGCCCTAAAAAGCTGATGAAAAAAAATTGTTATGGAAATATGTGGGGTTGAATTTAAGATTGGGAAAATGAGGAACGTGGAGAACTAAACTGGACAGATCTTTCTATTCCTACCCCCGGAGTGACTGAATGCCTGTTGCTCATGCCATTTGTGCTCATTTGAGGCCTGCAGTTGCAAGGAGTTCCACATGCTAGTCACCCAGTTTGTGGGTTGACTGGACAGCACTAGCTGAAAAGTTTTAAAGGAAAAAATAGCAAAGCATTGTGGATGCATTGTGTGCTTTGTATAAAAACTTACAGTCGCTAGCTCTCATCCGAGCCAGTGTGGTGTAGTGGTTAAGAGCGGTAGACTCGTAATCTGGGGAACCGGGTTCGCTTCCCCGCTCCTCCACATGCAGCTGCTGGGTGACCTTGGGCTAGTCACACTTCTCTGAAGTCTCTCAGCCCCACTCACCTCACAGAGTGTTTGTTGTGGGGGAGGAAGGGAAAGGAGAATGTTAGCCGCTTTGAGACTCCTTCGGGTAGTGATAAAGCGGGATATCAAATCCAAACTCTTCTTCTTCTTCTTCTTCTTCTTCTTCTTCTTCTTCTTCTTCTTCTTCTTCTTCTTCTTCCATTCCTGGGCCTACAGCTGCATCCTGGCCCAGGAAGATCTTTAAAAGTTAATCGCTCTCCTGAGCATCACTTAGTTATTGGACTTCATTGCTTTCTGTTTGTTGCTTAGATGCTTACCCTGTTTCCCCTTTTTTAATACGTAGTCATAAAGTAAGCCATGGCAGGTTTTTTTTACCTTTGTGAGAAGTAAGACATACCCCAAAAGTAAGCCGTGGTGCCGCCACAGGGGGAGGCTGTACCGTACCATACTGACATAATAAAAATAAGACATCCCCCCGAAAATAAGCTACCCTGTGTTTTTTTGAGGGGAAAAAATTATAAGACGGTGCCTTAAAAAGGGGGAAAGACGGTACCTGACAATCATAAGCCTTATTAGCTTTGGGATGCCCGGTCTAAAAGATGAAACGTCCGAGCTTTAGAGCATGTTGCAAGGCTGTTTAATGACTTAACCATGCTGCCAGCTTGCTTGACTTGTTGCACCGTGCCTTGCCTGCCACACCTTTTAGGCATTATCTTCCTAGAAAGATGAACATCCCCTGTTGGTCAGTTTCTGAGGCCTTTTTGAGGCTGTTATAAGGGTAAAAAACCTGCTCCTTTCCCCTTATGAGGTATCCAAGAGCCCGTATAGAGTCCTTAAGTGGGTTCTCTATCGGTAGAAGAAAATAACAGAGGCCAACCAGAGAATATTGAGAAGCAAAGCAGCTAGTAAGCCTGATCTTTATTAAACTGTTGCAACAGAGTCCTCACTCGCCACACGCAGGAGGGAGGAGGAACCCAGAACAATGGTGCACAAGCCCTTCTATAGACTTTTGAAATTGCTCACTCTGTAGCCCAAGACCCTTCTTCTTCCCCCAAACATCATACATACATCACAGAAGGAGGCGGCCTACAGCAGAAATCCTGTCTGCCAGGATACCTGATAATGGTCACTGACCAGTACTGGTGTTCAACTGGAGGGTGAAAACCCTAAAGTAGATTGTGCCTCATTTTGGGGCTAATTAAACAATCTGTGGCCTTTTAAGTTGTGTGTGTGCGGAATGGGGTTGTTTTGTTTGGCATCCTGTTACGTTTTTGTGCGCATGTGTTTTTATATCGTAAACCACCCTGCGATCCTCGGAAGAAGGGCGGTTTATAAATTTAATAAACAAAATAAGGAAATAAAACAATAAATAAATTCTGAGGTAGATACTAGTAGCATTTTGCATTCTTTAAATAAAGTGAATGAGGAAAAGAGGGAGAGGAAGGAGAAAGAAAAGCAATGGCTGCAGACACAAAATACGTTTAAAACACACACTGCCCCAAAATATCTGGGAACTGTAGTTTAAGGGTGCTGGGAATTGTAGCTCGGTGTGGGGGCAAATTACAGATCCCAGGATTGTTTGGGAGTGTGTGGGATATGCTTTGAATGTATAGTGTATACACAGCCACTAAGGGGTGGTGAATGGGGAAGAGACAGGCCTAGGATTAAGATGGATCCCTGGAAGACAACAAAAATGACAGGCAATCTAGGATTTAGCCATGTTTGGTGTCCTCCCTGCCCCCATCCAAATTATAGTTCATCATAGCAGCCGAGAAAAGCCAGTTGGCATTTCATTCAGGGACATAAGGAGAAGCGGTAGGCAAGGCCTAAACAAAGCTGCAAGCCGCATCAATGAAGACAGGGCGAAATATGAGCGGAACGTCTTGCAGAACCTCTCACCGCTTTTGAGCTGGAGGGCTTGAGGAGTTACGTAAGGACAGCGGGGTTAAATATAGATCACAGGGAGTTTCTTATGCAACAGGCACTGACAATTTCTATGACTGGTTTGTGAGCTGTGCAAAAAAAAAATCAACGGAGGTTTCCCTGAGTTCATTCATGCCCATCTGAGCCCGTTTTTACTCCTGAAATTACTCAGAATTGCTGTGGCCTTGATGGACTTGCTTGGTCATGTTTCGTGGAGGTGCTGTTGCTTTGTGCCAAGCGGCAGGAAGTGGGAGGCTGGCAAAGCTCTCGCACGCGGAGGGCAGCTTGGTGCACAGGGGTCTAGATGGAGGTTTCTTGGTTTCTGGCAGGACGCCCATGTCTCTTAACAGTGGCATGGGAGGTGTTCAACAAGGGCAGCTGCCCACTTCCACACCCCCATGAAACTTTCTGGTTGAATTTCTGCCTGTCACATGGTTGTAAAGGCCCAATAGCCCTGCCAGGAGACGCTGAGGGCCGTCTGAATGTTGTGTATTGATTCAAAGTGTTATCATATCTGTATTACTATTGTAGGGTAAAGTAACTGCCTTCCTGTCCCAGAAGGAACAGTTACTATTGGTGCATTCAAGTTGCTGCATTTGGATCTTCAGTCCTATTGGTTCCCACCAAAAAGCAGCTGTGTGATTGCTTGAGATTGTTCCCTCCAAAATGTATATTTTCCTAGCCAGTCCTCTGTCCCTATAAATGTAGCTTCCCTACCCTCAGTTCCCTCAGTCTTGTTTTGCCTGAATAAAGAATTGCTACATGAAGAAGCTGTCTCCTGCCTGCTATGTCAGAGAGCTGAAATCACTTGCTGAAATCATTAACCCCATGCTACAACACTGAATACTACTACTACTACTACTACTACCACCTTACTACTACTATTACTACTAATATATTTATACCCCGCCATTCTGGGTGGCTCCCAACAGAATATTAAAAGGACAATAAAACATCAAACATTAAAAACTTCCCTAAACAGTCCATACTTGGCATGATTGTGTGTCCCAACAAGTGTAATAATAATAATAATAATAATAATAATAATAATAATAATAATAATAATAAATTCATTTATACCCCATCCATCTGGCTGGGTTTCCCCAGCCACTCATTAAAAGCACAATAAAACATCAAACAATAAAAGCTTCCCTTCAGGGCTGCCTTCAGATGTCTTTTAAAAGTAGGATAGTTGCTTATTTCCTTGACATCCGATGGGAGGGCGTTCCACAGGGCAGGCGCCACTACTGAGAAGGCCCTCTGCCTGGTTCCCTGTAACCTCACTTCTTGCAGTGAGGGAACCGCCAGAAGGCCCTCGACGCTGGATTAAGCCATGGCCTGATATATACATCCATATCTGAAGGGAAAGGGATCTGATGCTGGCCAAAACCCACCTTGGAAACACCTGTAGAAGTGATAAATTGCTAACATGCCCATAATTCCCCCCCCCCTAATGCTACTTTGGATGCTGTTTGGTAATACTTGCAACATGGCCACAGAGCAACTGAGTGAAGACACAGTACTAATTTGCGAACAATTGTAAGCTGACCTGTGTTCTTGTGCCTGTGAAAATGCAGCCGGACGCCAGCTTCTGTGTACAGCTTGTTGGATGTTGCAGGCAGCAGGCAGATTGCATTCCTTGCCTCCGCTCGGTTGCGCGTCGACTTCAGACACCCAGATGGGACAAACCGCACAGCTGGTTGTGGGTCTGAATCTGTTCTTATTAGATGTGCGGTGTGGACGCTTGCAGACTTCACGAATCCAGATTTGGGACTGATAAATAGCCTTCTGACTTTTACGATCAGGAAGCTGGTTTGGATTTTGGGAAGGGGAGGGAGGGACAAGGAATGTTAGGAAAAGATGCAACAAGATGTACTCAAGATGGAATAGTGAAACAAGCAGTGCATCATAAGTGATTGTTCTGTTTAAGAGGAAGGGTGCAAAATTTGGGAGAACTCATTGAAGTGTAGGTGGGTTCCCACGAGGCAAGACACAGTGAAAACAGCAAGAACCTTTATTGAACTAACAGAACTGGATAAAGAGGGCAAAGCAACTGCTTATACAGTAGAACCTCGACTTATCACCACCCCTACTTGCGAACAATTCGACTTGCGACCGCGGCAAACCCGGAAGTATATACCGGGTTTGCCGCTATTCGTGCATGCGCAGAAGCGGCTTCTGCCGTCTGCACATGCGCAGAACGGCGCTGCCGCTAAATGTGCACACGCAGAGCGGCGCTTCTACCAGCTACCTGGATCGACTCACGAACGGACTTCCGGAACGGATTCTGTACGTGAGTAGAGGTTCCCCTGTATACATTTCTGAAAGCCTGGGCTACTCCCACTCCCAACGTGATTGGCTGTCTAAACTTCCAAGCTACAAATCCCGACTCAGAGTTCAAGGGCCAATGGCAGAGGCCCAAATCTTGAAATGTTCTGTGATTGGACATGATGTATCGAATCAGAACACAGGAGCTCAGAATCCTTAGTCCAGGCTCAAGGCTCAAGCTCAGGCAAACACAGACCACAGAATACAGAACACTCATGGCTGTTTGATGGCAACCAAGTCTATTCTCCCTTCTACTTCTCAGATCTTCTGTTGAGACTGGGGCACAATCCCGCCTGCTCTGCATCCAATGCACCCCCCCCCCCCCGCTTGGATAAGGATACATGACATTAGCCACAATCCATATCTATCCTGTTGTTTCTTACCAAATACTTTGCTATGGTGCATTCCCCCTACCCCAAAACCACCTTGAGTAAAAGAACGACTTTAGGCCAGTAATGTGTATACAGTGGTCCCTCTACTTACGAAGTACTCGACATCCGAATTTTTCGATTTACGAATGAAAAAAGTGGCCGCACGCCTACGAATTTTTCGACATCCGAATGGAAATCGTTGCCGGTTTTAGATGCGGTTTTTTCAACTTACGAATTTTAGATGCGGTTTTTCCGACTTACGAATTTTTCCGAATATTTTTTCTCCCAATGCATTCCTATGGGAAATCGCTTTTTTCGACTTACAAACTTTTCGACTTACGAGTGTCCATTCGGAACGGATTAAATTCGTAAGTCGAGGGACCACTGTACAGTCTTAGTTCTCACAGAGGTCTGAGCAACACCAGACTGCAGATGGGATATCCCATGAGTAAGGGCTGCTTCACCCAAGTGATTGCTCCTCCCTTCGATATAGAAAGCTAGATGTCTAGGTGAGTTCTAGCCATAGCTGTCAACTTTCGGATTTGAAAATAAGGGATGCCGCGAGGGCAGTGCAATGGCACCAAGTAGCCTCGCCATCCTGCACTCCAGAGGCTGTGCGCGAACGGGTGAGCGAAAGAGCGAGCGCGTAGACGGCAGGCAGGCTGTCTGTCTGGTTGGGCGTGAGGGTCTGGCTGCACAAGGCATGCAAGCTCCACCCCCAGTCGGTCTCAGACTCCTCATTGGCAGCCGAGCAACGCAGCTGAGGAGCCTCCCTGGCCGGCAGGGAGGGAGAGGAGCTGCTTCCTTTGAAATCCGGGAAATTTAAGGGATATCAACAATCCGGGATAGCAGCGGGAAACGGCATTGGAATAAGGGAGTTTCTTGCCAAAAAAGGGAGGGTTGACAGCTATGGTTCTAGCCCTGACATGCTAGTTTGATATGTTTTGTTTTTCATGGAGGGGTAGCCTCTGAAGTTCATCCTATAATGACAAATGGGGACTTAAAAAAAAAAAGATAATTAGGTGATAACATTCGCCAGCCGCCATGGTCGCAGCATCAGATCCCCTTTGCTCACTGCCTTATTAAAAATCCCTTGTGCGCATTAGATGAATAACGTGCCTGTTTTCTTCTGTCAAATGCCGGAGGGGGCGAAGAGGTGTTTGGAAACATAACCCTGTGGCAGCACAAAACACTTCTGTTAAATCCACGGCTGACCCTTTAGCTGCTCCTGCACATCCTTCCGACCTTTTAAAGCCCAGCTGACTGTAAACAAAAATTCTCAACACACAGATGGCGAGATGGGAGTCAGGAAGGGGGTTGGGGGGGTGGAGAGGAACGGAAAGAGGGAAAACGTAGAAAAAACGAACCAGGGTGAAATCAGAACTATTGCAAACTTCTCTGGATTGTGAGTTCTGTGTCAAAGCCAGGCCAAATATTTTCTTTGAAACAATGGCGGCGGTGCGGTTGTTTCTTGTTAAAATAACAGCTAAAATCCCTAGCCAGCAGTTAAAAGGGAAGAAAAAGCAAAAAGAGAAGGGTATTGGCTCTTCTTCAGCAGAGCAGCTGGAAAAAACAACAACCCAATATCACCATGGGTGAGACTTGTCTGTGTTTATCATGCAGAAGGGGTGATGATCCCAACAAACTTGAGTCTCACGTGTTGCCTGGGGGCACGCATAGGGTGGCGGCGTTGATCGGAAACCTCCCTGCACAAACACCGCTCCCCATTCCTCCCTTGCCTCCCCATCACATTCCAGCACCCCATGGAATCGTTCCACCCCTCCTGCCCTTCCCTTCCCTCTCTGCCTTGGCTTGCTTTTTTTATTTCCTAGGAACATAAAACAACAACTTCTGTGCACCGGAGGAGGCCTTTGCTAAGAGGCATTTCTCCCTTCTCTCCCCCGCCCCCCCCCCCAAGTAGAAATGGCTTTGCCTCAAGTGCAGAAAACAATTTCATTTTCAAGCCCTCCCGGCTGACTCACCGCCCTTTCCTGGTACAGCTCCCAGCTGTACAAAAAGCCACACAAAGGGCTTGGTCTGCAGAGCTGAAGGAAAAAGTGAGCCACTTGGCTAGCTACTGTCTATTCTCTGGTGTTCCCCTCCCTCCCCTCGATTTATTTATTTATATTTTATTTGCTAAAGGGGTGTGGGAGAGAAATAAGAGGTTTGGGGCAGGGGTGGGAGACTTGCGGTCCGCCCGATGTTGTAGGATTACAACGGCTTCGCCTGGCCGGTTGAACCAGGTGAGGGTAGCCGATGGGTTTCAAATCCTCAGGCCTCCCCTGCATGCAAAGATGGGAACCAGTGGATTGAGTAGGTAAAGATAAAGGGACCCCTGACCATTAGGTCCAGTCATGGACGACTCTGGGGTTGCAGCGCTCATCTCGCTTTATTGGCCGAGGGAGCCGGCGTACAGCTTCCGGGTCATGTGGCCAGCATGACAAAGCCGCTTCTGGAGAACCAGAGCAGCGCACAGAAACGCCGTTTACCTTCCCGGCGGAGCGGGTACCTGTTTATCTACTTGCACTTTGATGTGCTTTCGAACTGCTAGGTGGGCAGGAGCTGGGACTGAGCAACGGGAGCTCACCCCGTCACGGGGATTCGAACCGCCGACCTTGTGATCAGCTGGGTTGACCTTGTGGTTTAACCCAGTGCTCCCCAACCTTTTTATCGTCGTGGACCGGTCAACGTTTCATAATTTTATCGCGGCCCGCTGAGGACATTGATTGTTTATATTTTAGATTGTTTTGATGTCATAATTTTAATTTAATTGTATTTAAACATGCCTTTAAACATGAATATAAAGTGATTTAACATTTTAACACCACAGTAAATAAAATTGAAATAATTTAATGTTCCTTGGGTGGCCCGGTACCATTTGATCCACGGACCGGTACCGGGCTGCGGACCGGGGGTTGAGGACCACTGGTTTAACCCACAGCGCCACCTGGGTCCCTCTGTCTACTTCAACCGTAAAGATTTTTGTACTTCTGCAAACCTTTGGGCTCCTTCACACCTGCAAATACTCCATGCCCTCCCCCCCCCCCCAAAAACACACATGGCTGCTTGTGGGTGGACGGTGCTGTTTTGACTACGTACAGAATGTCACTCAAACCGAGTTGGCTATTAGTACACATTGATGCTGATGCAGAATACCTCCCTCCGCCGACAGAACCGACACCTTCCAACGTTGTGTATGTTCCATCAGAAATCGTGGTTATATTTATCCTGCTGCTTCTCTCCCTATGGCTTCGGCCTTTTTTGGAAGCAGACTGCAACCTGATTTCCTGGACGGCGATTAAGTGTCAGTGTTGTGCAACGTTGCAGACCTCCTTGGGGGGTGGGAGGGGGAAAAACTCCCGATGCTCAGATGTGCTGCCAGCCTGGGTGGTCAACAGAGACCCGAAGCAGAATATAACTCACTAGCAGCTACTCTGCAGCCATCCTCTTCTTTTTCCCTTTCAGGGCTGTCCTTGCACATATGCCAAGAGTGCCCGAGCCGTACCGCCTGTCCCATAGGAGAATTGAATGTGGCGCTCCTCAGGAGAAACCACGCCACGTGGCTTAAGATTGAAAGAACGGCTGTGGAAGTAAAAGGAGCTTTATTGGGTTCAGGGCAGGGAAGCTCAGCCCTGGGGTGGTGGATCTAAAAGGCAGTGTGCTCAGCGTGGCCAAAGGATGCAAGAGACCTGCTGGCTCCTACAGGAGACGGTTGCCATAATAATAATAATAATAATAATAATAATAATAATAATTTATTATTATTATTTATACCCCGCCCATCTGGCTGGGTTTCCCCAGCCACTCTGGGCGGCTTTCAACAGAACATTAAAATGCAATAATCTATTAAACATTAAAAGCCTCCCTAAACAGGGCTGCCTTCAGATGTCTTCTAAAGGTCTGGTAGTTGTTGTTCTCTTTGACATCAGAAGTGAGGGCGTTCCACAGGGCGGGTGCCACTACCGAGAAGGCCCTTAAGGGCCAAGAACAGGGATCAGCCAACCTAGCAGTTTGAAAGCATGTCAAAGTGCAAGTAGATAAATAGGTACCGCTCCGGCGGGAAGGTAAACGGCGTTTCTGTGCGCTGTTCTGGTTCGCCAGAAGCGGCTTAGTCATGCTGGCCACATGTTTGACCGCGTGTGTTCTAGCGCCCGTTTTTTAACGGGCTAAAAACCACTAGTGTATCCATGTTTGTTAACTGATGTGGTTAAACATTTTTTTAAAAAAAACTTAGACTGAGTTTTAGCACACTTGATAAACTTAAAACAAATCCTTATTTCCTGATGAATAGCCTTTGGACTACAATGTAACTTAAATAGAAGACTATATTTAGAAATATTTTTCCTCCAAAAGCATTTTATTTTAAAAATCCAATTTAAATAAAAAAAATCCGATTTAAATAAAAAAAATCATTGATTTTTATCCACCCTGCTCTGTGCTCAGGATCTCTCTCACTATAATAGAATATAAGTGTTTGTGTGTATTTTTTAAATTCCGCCTAGAACATTGAAAATATGTGGGTAGTGAGTTGAGCTGGGATCAGGAAGGGAAAAAGGTGTCAACTTTGGAGGAAACACAAAACAAACCTTAGCACTGTTGCCCAGAGAGGGTCGCTAAGCCCAACAGCAAACAACAGCCATTGATGCGGTCTGTTAATCCCTGCCGCCCAGGCTTAAGTGCTGAATGTGGTTCCCCGCCCCTTTGTGGGTATCATAGCTCTGCAGCCAAGAGATCATCTGAGGATTTTACTCCCTGTCTTCTGCTGCCCCTCCCAAGCTATCTGTGCATATTTGCATTAGGGGGCCTCTCTGTAGTGTTCCAGCAGAAAGCACCAATGCTTTTTCCAGATTTCCTGCTTCTGCCTCCTCTTAAGATTCTTGGCTTCTCCGTTTCCCCCCGCCCTGCCAGAAAAGGTTGCATCAAACCTCAGTACGAAGAGCCAAAGGTGGAGAACCAAAAGAAAATAACAGCCCCTCGCCCCATCTTACTTATATTATTTATGTATTGCATCTGCAAACCCCCACATCTGTCTCCCAAGGAGCTTGAGTACAGGTACAGGGCGACTTGGGTGGCGCTGTGGGTTAAACCACTGAGCCTAGGGCTTGCTGATCGGAAGGTCGGCGGTTCGAATCCCCGCGATGGGGTGAGCTCCCGTTGCTCTGTCCCTGCTCCTGCCAACCTAGCAGTTTGAAAGCACACCAGCGCAAGTAGATAAATAGGTACAGCTGCAGCAGGAAGGTAAATGGCATTTCCGTGCGCTCTGGTTTCCATCCCGTTGAGCCAGAAGCGGTTTAGTCATGCTGGCCACATCACCCGGAAAGCTGTCTGTGGACAAATGCTGGCTCCCTCGGCCTGAAGCGAGATGAGCGCTGCACCCCATAGTCGCCATTGACTGGACTTAAATCATCAAGGGATCCTTTACCTTTTTACCTTTAGATGTATGGCACGCAGCCTAGGCCAACACCTCTCTACCAAAATGGGCTTATCGAGCCCTGGGGGTAGGCAGCGTTCGGCCTGTTGCGTAGGATCAATCATTTTACTCTAAACTGGCACCACTGTACCAGAGGCAGAGATATCTTAAATCAGGCATGGCCAAACTTGGCCCTCCAGATGTTTTGGGACTACAGCTCCCATCATCCCTAGCTAACGGGACCAGTGGTCAGGGATGATGGGAATTGTAGTCCCAAAACATCTGGAGGGCCAAGTTTGGCCATGCCTGTTTAAACCATCCAGGGCTTGACAATAAAAACACTGACACACTGGAGCGGGGGGGGGGCATAGTAGTTAACAGTGCCCGACTGAGACCCAGGAGACCCGGGTTCAAATCCCTACTTGGCCAGAAACCTTCTGATCAGCAAACCCAAGAGGCTTAGTGGTTTAGACCACAGGGCCACCCGCGTCCCTACATCTAAAGCACAAGTCTTCCCCCTGTAGCTGACCCTTTGCAGGACTACAATTCCCAGCACATTTGACAAACTACAGTTCCCAGCATTCTTTGGGGGAAGCCATATGTATGTAGCCCTAATATCTCCTGGGATGCACCGCCACCAGTACAATAGTTAAAGATGGCAGTGCTGCTCTTCAGCCCAGGTAGGCCTGGCTGGCTCTGTCTAACCCAGGGGTAGTCAACCTTTTTATACCTACCGCCCACTAATGCATTTTTCTTGATGGTAAAATTTCCTTACTGCCCACCAGTGCTGCAGTAACATGGCATAGAACCCCCTGCTGCCCACCTGGAATCCTGAAACACCCACTAGTGGGCGGTAGGGACCAGGTTGACTACCCCTGGTCTAACTGCTGTGGGTCCAAGTTGTGTCCCTCCTCCCAAGCAACTGATCTCGCAGAGTGGCTACCTGCCCTACTTCAGACCGTTTCAAACATGGCCTCTTGCTCTGGTCTTTTGGGTTGTTAGGAAAGGGGTAGTACCTTTGGTTGGGGGACACGTTGTGCTTCTTCTGGGGTGTTTTGCCCAGAAGAAAAGGCTAAGGAGTAAATGCAACATAAATCTGGAGTGGAGTCCCTAAGACAGTTGGATGGTGCCTTGTACGCTATCCTTCTAGCAACTCCTGCAGCCCATCTGCTGCCAAGTGAGTTGTTCTGCCCTCCTTGAGAGCCAGTGTGGTGCAGTGGTTAAGAGCGGTAGACTCGTAATCCGGTGAACCGGGTTCGTGTCTCTGCTCCTCCACATGCAGCTGCTGGGTGACCTTGGACTAGTCACACTTCTCTGAAGTCTCTCAGCCCCACTCACCTCACAGAGTGTTTGTTGTGGGGGAGGAAGGGAAAGGAGAATGTGAGCCGCTTTGAGACTCCTTCGGGTAGTGATAAAGCGGGATATCAAATCCAAATTCTTCTTCTTCTCCTTTGAACCGCAGTAAGGCAGAGAGCGGTGTCTTGTGACCTGACCAGCCCAAGATTTCCATACACAGTGTCCATACACACTGTCCAGGCTTGCACCCCGGGGAGGTCACTTCAGTGTTGCTAATGCAGCAGTTTGATTTCACCTTCAGAGGCACACTCCATTGTCGCCTGAGACAGCCGGATGCCAACAACAGAATCTACTACCGGTCTACTGTAAACCATGTCATTTCCTCTGACCCTGCAGGCCCGAAAGTGATTCAGAAGTTGTGAAAGTCTAGGCTTGATTATTGTGCACTAAGGACTAGAATTCCACATATTTCGTCACTGACTAGATTTGTGCTGTTTCCAAATAGAATTTCGAAATTCTAGTGGTTTTTCAAAATGCAGGCTATTTTTTTTAAGTGCACGGTGGCAGGGTTGGGGTTGGGAGTTTTGCAACACTTTTTTTTTAAAGATCCTCTTAATCTTTTTTGGCTGACTGAGGTTGAAAGGAAAAGGCACTTTGCACGTGTTCAGGGGCACTCTTTTTCACGTGATCGTTTTACATTATGTTTCAGGGATAGCATTCAGAACAGAGTTCCAGGGCTGGATTCTGGCTCCGGTCAAGCACTGGCGAATAAAAGTGTGTGTCTTCTTGTTCTTATGATCGGAAATGTATGCTGGGTATCTCGAGGTTTTTATAGCTGCTGCCATTCTCTTCTTCTCCTATCTGGACAGGCCTGACAGACGATGAAGATATCAAGGTGATGCTGAAAGGATCTCCGTTTTGGAAAGTCAAGGCCAAGCAGGCGCAGAAGCAAAGAATATATCGGCTGCAGGAAGATGGGATGACCATCTGGTTTGAGACCCGCTTCAAAAAGGCTTACTCCAAACATGTCTGTAAGTATCTGAGCGGGTCTGTTTATGTATGTGCTCGTCAAATCCAGACTAGCCGGGCAAATCCGGAATAATTTTAGAAGGTCTAGAAGTGGTAAGCCTTCCAGTTGAAATATTGCTGTTTTCTCAAGTACTTTGAACTCAGGACGCTTCCAGACTGGCAACAAACCGCCTTCTTCAACAGATCAGATGTTTTTTGCAATAAGGAAAGTGCTGGGAAAATGCAGCAGATAACTAATTTCCTCACAAACAAAGCGTAATGAATATGCTCATTAAGTAAGTCAACATTGTCTTATCTCCCTGCAAAAAAATCAGGATGAATGCTCAATAAGCAAAAAAATCAGGATGAATGCTCAATAAGCAGATCTTCAGCTCTCTTCCCTGTCTCAGGCAATCCAAGGGCGTTAAAAGCCAAAAGCACAGAAGCCTAGTGAGGTTTGCGGTGAGGAGAAATGATTGTGACTCAGGAACCCTGGCAAGGGAGAGTCCTACACTGGAAGAAAGAGAGAATTGCATATGTTTATAGTTCCCAAATACTTTTCTTCTGGTGCTTATTACAGATCAGGAAGCTTAAGGCGTATTTATCTTCAGCTAACATTGTGGGGTTTCCTTCCCATCTGAGATTGCCACCATTACGGAACTATCGTCTTCAAACTAGTGCCCAGTGGTGTTTCCTATTTCAATCCCGTCAATTAGTATTTTCACAGACCTTTCAAGACATATACTGTACATATTTTTTTCCTCAGTTTTTCAGAAGAGAGAGGCTGGAAGCTGGTGTGATGTTATATGGATATACACAGGATATGTTGTGTGCATTGGTGTAAGCAGGCAGCTAAGTAACTGTGCTTTGTATTTTGCCGATTTCACGCGCAGACTGAGTGGCAAAGGCCCACAATGTCTGACCCAGTCGATTTTGACCTATGAAACCTTAAACAGCTCAGGACCACAAAACCTCAAGGACCGTCTCTTTCCATATGAACCTACCTGGACCCTGAGATCATCTTCTGAGGCCCTTCTTCATGCGCCTCCTCCACAAGAGGGTGGCAACATGAAAACGGGCCTTTTCTGTGGTGGCTCCCTATTTCTGGAATGCTCTCCCCAGGAAGGTTCGGCTGGTGCCTTCATTATGCAGCTTTTGGCACCAGGCAAAAACGTTCCCCCCCCCCCCAATTGACATCCAATGCCCTTTTAAAATGTTTTGGGGAAAGGTGGGTATTATTGGGTTGTTCTTGTTTTTTTTAATTATATATTTTGTGATTTTATGCTGCGAATCGCCCTGAGACTTGCGGGTGTATACTACTAATAATACAGTGTTACCTCAGGTTACAAACACTTTGGGTTACAAACACCTCGGGTTCCAAACATTTGGGGTTACAGACTCTGCTAACCCAGAAGTAGTACCTCAGGTTAAGAACTTTACCTCAGGATGAGAACAGAAATCGCGCCGTGGCGGCAGCAGGAGGCCCCATTAGCTAAAGTGGTACCTCAGGTTAAGAACAGTTTCAGGTTAAGAACGGACCTCTGGAACGAATTAAGTTCGTAACCCGAGGTACCACTGTATTGAATCAAATGTTGAAGTGTTTATTGTGAATATTGTTAATGATAATGATGATGATGGTGGTAACAACAACAACAACAACAACAACCTGTTGCAGCAACAACAATTTATTATTTATACCCCACCCAACTGGCTGGGTTTCCCCAGCCACTCTGGGTGGCTCCCAACAGAATATTAATATTATTATTAATAATAACAATAAAAGTGATAAAACATCAAACATTAAAAACTTCCCTAAACAGGGCTGCCTTCCGATGTCATCTAAAAGTCAGATAGTTGTTTATTTCCTTGACATCTGATGTCAAGCAAAAGCACAATTTGTGTACAAATGCATACAGCACGCAAAGGAGAGGTGCATTTTCAGCACAAACGGATTATAACTTTCTTCCTTGAATCCGCTTTAGATTGGCAACTAAAAATTGGGACAGGGATGATGTCATGTGTACAGCACATTGTCACACAGTGAGTACACGTCCTAAGGGTCCTGAAAGCCTGTCTTGCACTGCAGGAGACGGGGAAACTGTGCATTCAGCTCTGGTTGCGACCATGTTTGAACAGCCACTGCTACGGAGCAACAGAGAAAGCTGTATTTACAGTGCGTCAGGCCGGTGAGCCATTTATCTGAGTACATTTGACTAGTAACAGCTCTCCATGGTTTCGGAAAAGGGGACATTTCCAGTCCCACCCAGAGACGCCAGGGACAATAATGATTGAATTTATTACCCACTCTTTCACCCGGTGGGTTACATCAATTTAAAATTCAGAATTAAGAGCAATTTGCAGTCATAGGAATAGGGTGGTTCCCTAGCACACTGTACAAATAAGGATGGCAAGGAAGAGAAGGGAGGGGGGAGAGCTATGTTTTACCATATATTCCGGCGTATAAGATGACTGGGCGTATAAGACGACTCCCAACTTTTCCAGTTAAAATATAGAGTTTGGGATATACTCGCTGTATAAAAAATACGACCCGGCGTATAAGACGACCCCGGACTTTTGAGAAGATTTTCCTGGGTTAAAAAGTAGCCTTATACGCAGGAATATACAGTAATTAATACACTCTCTAAGGAAGTTATACCTATCCCTCCCATTCAGCGGTGTGGAAAGCAACAAGAATGGATGTTTTAAAGAAGAAAATTAATCGGTGGATGTACCAAACAAACAAACAAACAAACCTATGGATGTACACAGAACCAGTAGCCAGCATTGTGTGCACATAGGTTGCAAGAAGACGGAATAGTAACGTAAGAAAAAGTATTTTGAAAAACTTATGTGGACATGGCAAAGATGACAGCAAAGTTGAGTTCAAGGGATGAAATGGACCTGGAAGAATAAACTCTCTATTTGGACATCTTGAAATATTGCATGTTAAATGAAATCATGGGCAGGATTAGGTTTTGAGCAGCAGATGGACAACAAAACATAATAGCAATGGAAGAAATGTGGAATAGATGAAATTATAATGCAGCAAAGAAGAATGGGAATAACAACACCGTGGAAGAGGGGTGGGCAGTCAACTTTTAAGTTATGGATTAAATCCGATACTAAATTTGTTAAGAGAAATTGGAACTCAATAAAAATTCATTGCCTCCCCACCAAAAAAGAATAAGGTGAGTCCTGAAAACACACAACACAAGAGGCGTGTTTTCAGCATTTGCTGATGGCTTCGTAGTGAAGGTGCCAGATATACCTCTGTGGGGAGGGAATTCCACAACTTAGGGGAACCTGCCACAGAGACTGCCTTCTTATAGGCCACCACCCCACAACCTCGAAGGAAGTAGAACTACCAAGAGGGTCTTCTCTGCTGATCTGAACACCCAAGAAGGTCTATAGGGACGCAGGTGGCGCTATGGTCTAAAAACCACTAAGCCTCTTGGGCTTGCCGATCAGAAGATTGGCGGTTCGAATCCCCATGACGGAGTGAGCTCCCGTTGCTCTGTCCCAGCTCCTGCCAACCTAGCAGTTCGAAAGCACACCAGTGCAAGTAGATAAATACCGGTAGGTACCACTGTAGTGGGAAGGTAAACGGCATTTCCATGTGCTCTGGTTTCCGTCACTGTGTCCTGTTGCGCCAGAAGCGGTTTAGTCATGCTGGCCACATGACCCGGAAAGCTGTCTGTGGACAAACGCCGGCTCCCTCGGCCTGAAAGCGAGATGAGCGCCACAACCCCATAGTCGCCTTTGACTGGACTTACTATCCAGGGGTCCTTTACCTTTACCTTTTATAGGGTTTGAACCTTGGGCTTTCTGGGCACAAGGCAGATAGATGCTCTGTCGCTGAGCTACAGCCCTGCGCCTGCTTTGATTCCCCTGTTATCTTTTCTCTGCAAGTGGGAACAGCTTGCTAGACTTTTTGTCTCGCCTGGGATTAAAACGATTAAAAACGAAATTGGCATCAGATCATCTTGTGCAAGCGTTTTATGCTGTGCCCCTCTCTGCCTGTCCATCACCAGGGCTTCAGATTTTTGTTTAGTTTATGAATATGAATCCTGTGTGGAACTCTGAAAGGATGGGGCCTGAGAGACGCAGCATTTTGTGCCACTTTTGCCAAAGATGTCGCATCAGCGAAGGGGAGGTTGGCAGAGGTTTAAAAGGTGAATTCCTTAAGCCGCATGGTAGCATCCAGGCCGATAGGAACTAAACGCATGGAGGGCTGGTATTTCTTTTTTCCTCCTCAACTCCTAAATGATTTTGTAATGTACAACAACCATGGCTCTTACATTCCGCCATAGGACGTGGGCTGTGATGTGGGTTTTTTATTAAAAAAAAATATTAAATGAATGAATTGGATTTTTTTTCCTGGGAAGTTTAACTTAGATTGCATAGAGCAGGGGTCAGCAAACTTTTTCAGCAGGGGGCCGGTCCACTGTCCCTCAGACCTTGTGGGGGGCCGGACTATATTTGGAAAAAAATAATGAACGAATTCCTATGCCCCACAAATAACCCAGAGGTGCATTTTAAATAAAAGGACACATTCTACTCATGTAAAAACACCAGGCAGCCCCACAATTAATCCAGAGATGCATTTTAAATAAAAGGACACATTCTACTCATGTAAAAACACCAGGCAGGCCCCACAAATAACCCAGAGATGCATTTTAAATAAAAGCACACATTCTGCTCATGTAAAAACACCAGGCAGGCCCCACAAATAACCCAGAGATGCATTTTAAATAAAAGGACACATTCTACTCATGTAAAAACACCAGGCAGGCCCCACAAATAACCCAGAGATGCATTTTAAATAAAAGGACACATTCTACTCATGTAAAAACACCAGGCAGCCCCACAAATAACCCAGAGATGCATTTTAAATAAAAGGACACATTCTACTCATGTAAAAACGCGCTGATTCCCGGACCGTCCGTGGGCCGGATTGAGAAGGCGATTGGGCCGCATCCGGCCCCTGGGCCTTAGGTTGCCTACCCCTGGCATAGAGCAACATGGCTGCACTGTGGGGAGCACACTGCCTTGTCTCACTGTGTTCGGGGGGAGCGAGGCGAAAACAAAGCACAGGAAAATGTTCTGTTACTGGATGTCAGGGAGGGGAAGAGAGAGAGAGAGAAAGATAACAAGGTTCAGAGAAAGAATGGAAGAGAATAACAGGAAACGGCACAATGTTTGCAACAGCTGAACAGCATTTTCAAAGAAAGGGTATCAGTTTCAGGGATGACATAGAGGTTTGTTATGTTCTATGCGCTCAGCAAATGAGTATAGAAGGATCTGATGTTGGGAGAAGGGCCTGATTGCTATACAAATAGCAGGTGCAGGAGTCCCAATCTGTGTCACAGTGGAGAAGAAAGGATCACAGCCGCTCCCCCTTGCCAAGGTCCCGATCCGGAGCAGCACCCCATCCCACACAGCACCTGCCGTTTACTTTTTAAGAGCCGTTCGCCCGATTTCCTGTTTCACGGATGGTGTCTCTCATTTGGTCCTCAAGACTGCTGAGTGGTTTGAAATGCAACTGATGCAGGCACCTATTGGATAGTGCCGGTGACGTCACTGATGACAAGAGATGCAGTCCTGCTCCCACAAATTTGTACTGGGTTTGGAGGGTCTTGTTGTTGCTAATTTTGAAAATGCGTTTAGGCGTTTAACTTAATTTTAAGTCTTATCTGTTTGCTGTATATTGTTTTAAATGCATATTTTACTTTTGTGAAAGCTGTCCTAGATGTGCCTCTCGAGCTGGTTTATAACCGTAATAAACAAAGGAATGAATGAACTTAGTGCCTTGCCCGAAGCAGGAAATACTTGCTCCTTGAACCTGACTTCAACTTTCAGTTACTTATGGCTCATTAACACTCAAGGCAGGGTGTGGTGCAAGGGAAGGTGTGGTATGGTTTGTTTTCCTTGGTTGTCCACCCCACACCACCCCCCAGAGACAATAGGGTTAGGAATAGAATGGAATTTGAAAGCTTGTTTTGGGATGGGTTGGTGCAAGAAGAATTTGCGGACTAACAAGTACTGTAAAATGTTGTTTAGCAACTTGCTTTGAGGGTTTCCGTGTACAATTTTGTAAGTGTGTGCAGGCATCTGCAATGGGAGCCCTCCCCCCCCCTCCCACCGTGTCACTCAGGTAGAGGGCAGAGGGAGGAGCAATATTGGTCCAGTAAAATAGTCTTTTTGCAAATTCGCTGCTTTTAAAATAAGTGAGATGTATCCCAGTACCTTGGAAGCCGAACAGCTTATAGTTCCTGAACGTTTTGGCTCCCGAATGTCGCAAACCCGGAAGCGAGTGTTGCGGTTTGCGAACTATTTTCGGAAGCCGAACGTCTGACGGGGCTTCCGATTGGCTGCGGGAGATTCCTGCGGCCAATCGGAAGCCGCACTTTGGTTTCCGAACGTTTTGGAAGCCGAACGGGCTTCCGGAACGGATTCTGTCCTGCTTCCAAGGTACGACTGTCTAGGACAGGGCAGGTGCACATGTTTCAATGAAAAAATAAAGGGTAGTCGTAAACGTAGTTTTAACAGTCCCATAAACTAAAAACAGCTATGAAAGTTGAAAGCCAGCAAAGATCTGGAAGCATTGCACATAATGTCACATATAATGCTGTGGGGAAGAAGTCTTGCGATTGATGCAATGACCTTTTGGTTGTTTGAGGGAAGACTTAAGGGCTCATCCACACTTAACTTTTGCCCTGTGCAGTTCCACACTTTCCTAGTCCATGTCAGAATGCTTATATATACAGTGGTCCCTTGACTTACGAATTTAATCCATTCCGAATGGACATTCGTAGGTTGAAAAAAATCGTAAGTTGATTTCCCATAGGAATGCATTGGGAGAAAAATATTTGGAAAAATTCGTAAGTCGAAAAAAACGCATCTAAAATTCGTAAGTCCAGGAAACCGCATCTAAACCGGCAACGATTTACATTCGGATGTCGAAAAATTTGTAGGCGTGCGGCCACTTTTTTTCATTCGTAAGTCGAAAAATACCGCTGAATCGGAATAAAAGCCTAGATAGCTCAACTGACTAGAGCGTGGTGCTGATGATGCCCAGGTTGCAGGTTCGTTCCCCATATGGGACAGCTGCATATTCTTGCATTGCAGGGGGCTGGACTAGATGTCCCTTAGGGTCCCTTCCAACTCTACAATTCTGTGATCTACCTGTATGAAAAGGCAATTTGGATTTTTTTGGGTGGGTGGGTGGATTGCCGAGAGCATTAAAGAGCAGATTTTATTGTGGTTGATTCCTAATAAAGCCCTGGGACCTTTGGATGAAGCGTGGGTAATTAATAATCATAATTCTGACTGAGAGTGTTTCAGACTACCTGTTTTATTGAGCATTTGCCTGAATTGTGTGCAAGGAGGCTAGATGATGTTGTGTCAAAGCAAGTGTTGTCCTGTACTCTACAGTGCAGTTTCCTTATTGCAAAAAGGATAATCTTTTGAACTGGGGACGCGGGTGGCGTTGTGGTCTAACCCACAGAGCCTAGGGCTTGCCGATCAGGTCGGCGGTTCGAATCCCTGCGACGGGGTGAGCTCCCGTTGTTCGGTCCCAGCTCCTGCCCACCTAGCAGTTCGAAAGCGCGTCTAAGTGCAAGTAGATAAATAGGTACTGCTCCGGCGGGAAGGTAAACGGCGTTTCCGTGCGCTGCTCTGGTTCGCCAGAAGCGGGTTAGTGATGCTGGCCACATGACCCGGAAGCTGTCTGCGAACAAACGCCGGCTCCCTCGGCCTATAGAGCGAGATGAGCGCGCAACCCCAGAGTTATCCGCGACTGGACCTAATGGTCAGGGGTACCTTTACCTTTAATCTTTTGAACAGGGTGGATTTGATTTAAATCAAATCAATTTATATCACAGTTTAAATCACAATTTAAATCACTAGTCGGTAAGACTTGATTTAAATCATTTTTTTGCAGAAAATCTCATTCTTGCTGGTATAATCTTAATATTTACAACCAGATGAAGGTTTCATTTTTGGAATAATAGATTTTCAGAGTAGTTTTTACAGATATATCAAAAATTACTGATTTGGTTATACTATTAGATATATACATAGACAGATAATTATGAAATTGTTGTGAGGTTTAATAAGTTAACTGTTTCTATTCGGACAACTTTTCTGCTGTACTTTATTGGAAGGAGAAAAATAATCATTTCCTTAATAAAAATTTAAACAATTTATTTAACTAAAGCAATAACATTATAGCATACGTATCCATGTTTGTTAACTGATGGGGTTAAACAATTAAAAAACAAAATTTAGACTGAGTTTTAGCACACATGAAAAACTTAAAACAAATCCTTATTTCCTGACGAATAGCCTTTGGACTATAATGTAACGTAAATAGAAAACTATCTTTAGAAAGATTTTTCCTCCAAAAGCATTTTATTTTAAAAATCCAATTTAAATTTAAAAAAATCCGATTTTGTTGATTTTTTTTTTAATCATTGATTTTTATCCACCCTGCTTTTGAAGAACCAGGTTTCTTTCACAGTGCCTCCCAATCACCTGTAATTTGCCAGTATGTGATCAAATCCTGCCCCTAAACAGTGGCAATGTGGACTTGCCCTGAGCTGCAGCCTTTTTAAAGCCCCAGTGAAGTTGGTAAGACTTGAGTTTGGAGATCGGAACTGGATTGTTATAATAATAATAATAATAATAATAATAATAATAATAATAATTTATTATTTGTACCCCGCCCATCTGACTGGGTCTTCCCAGCCACTCTGGGCGGCTTCCAGCAACATTAAAATACATTAACACATCACAGATTAAAAACTTCCCTAAACAGGGCTGCCTTCAGGTATTTTCTAAATGTCAGATAGTTGTTTATCGCTTTGACCTCTGATTAGAGGGCGTTCCACAGGGCGGGCACCACTACCGAGAAGGCCCTCTGCCTGGTTCCCTGTAGCTTTCCTTCTCGCAGGGAGGGAACCGCCAGAAGGCCCTCGGCGCTGGATCTCAGTGTCGGGGATGAACGGTGGGGGTGGAGACGCTCCTTCAGGTATTGGACCGAGGCCGTTTAGGGCTTTAAAGGTCAGCACCAACACTTTGAATTGTGCTCGGAAACGTACTGGGAGCCAATGTAGATCTCTCAGGACCGGTGTTACGTGGTCCCGGCGGCCACTCCCAGTCATCAGTCTAGCTGCCGCATCACCAGCCTTGCTGAAGCACGCAGCCCGGGATATTGTTCTGTCTCTGCTTTCTGTACGCAGTCCTGCATTCATGTCTTGTCTTCCAGTCTCCATCCTGCACATCGAAAGTGTGCGAGAAGGTTATCAGTCGGAGGGGCTTCGGAAATTCGGCGGCTCTTTCCCTGAGCAGCAGTGCTTCACCATCGTCTTCAGGGGCAAGCGGAAAAACCTGGACCTGGCTGCCCGGAGTGTAGATGATGCTCAGCGATGGGTGCGAGGGCTCACAAAACTGATGGCCAGAGGCGAAGCCATGAGCCAGCGAGAGAAGCTCGAGCAATATCCTTTCTGTTCAGGCCGCTTGAGTGCAGTGATTGTGTCAGTCCTCAGGCGCCAGGAAACATAAATTAAATAACTTAACGATTTGCTGCCGTTTCATTGACACCTCATTTTGGCCGCCTGAGACGGTTGCCTCAGTCTGCCTCAAAGAAGGGCCGGCCTGAAGCTTTTGGTGCAGGAAAGAGCTTTAGCGACAAAGCCTTTACAAGGCTTTAAATGGTTTGTGGAACTGCATTTGGAGAAGGTTCCCAGAAAGTGAGATCAGAGCTTGTTTAAATCTGTGAGCTGGTAGTGTATTGGAGGTACAGTGGTACCTCGATTCTCGAACGTAATCCGTTCCAGAAGACCTTTCGACTTCCCAAACGTTCGAAAACTGAGGCGCAAAGGGCTGGCTGCAAATGCATTTGAGAAAATCGAAAAACATGTACCCTGTTTCTCCTAAAATAAGACGTAGCCATAAAATAAGACGTAGCAGGATTTCTAAGCATTTGTGAAATATAAGCCATACCCCGAAAATAAGACATAGTGACGCGGCGCCTCTCCCTTAAGATGGCCTGGATAGGCGTGACTATTTTAACGCGGAGCGGTTAAAATAAGACATCCCCTGAAAATAAGCCATACTGTGTTTTTTTGAGGGAAAAAGAATATAAGACAGTGTCTTATTTTAGGAGAAACACGGGTAGCGGAAGCCGTTCGACTTCCAAGGCGTGTTCGAAAATGGAAGCATTTACTGTACTTCCGGGTTTTTGGTGTTCGGGTTCCGACAACGGAGACGTTTGAGAACCGAGGTACCACTGTATACTAATGGAGAAAAATTCAGATCTCTCTCTCTCTCTGAACTTGAAATTCCACTACTTTTAACTTCCTTGGTAAAAATAAGAACATGAAAGTTTACGGTAGTTGTTTTCAGTTCTTTTTTGTCTGAGGAATCCCTGTCATACTTTGCGTTAGCCTGCAGAACCCATATCCCCTCTCCTTGCTCCCCTTAAGTAAAGTTTTCAAAAATCCCCTAACTAAAGCCCCATCAAGATGCCCTTCTTGTTGCACATTCATGATGATTTGTGCTCATGATGCTATTGGGGCAGTCACACACATCCTACTTTCAATACTGTTTGAGGCTGCACAGGTTTTGGGGCAGTCACACTGCTTCATTCCCAGTCAGTGAACATCCCGCAACTTCCTGCTGAGGTTCCGTAACTGGTTTATTTTTGTGACACTTTTTAGTTGTGCTTTAGCAATTCTGGACAGCAATCTTGTGGTAGCGTTAGGGAAGCATCACAGAGCAAACTAAAGCAGAATAAATCCACCCATTAATTGATTATTATTGTGCCCAGGACATGGTTGCAGAATACAGCCATAATAAAACACCAGTCTGGGAGGGCCCCTAAATTTATTTAACCATTGCAAAATGCAAAATTAAATTCTTACGTTAATTCTTAATTATAACCTGGAGCTTCCTGCAGCCAATTATAACCTGGAGCTTCCTGCAGCTGCGCCTTGGTTTCCGAACATTTTGGAAGGTATCACTGGTATCACTGGAGTTCTGAATATTAGTCTGGACATTCTAATCGAAGCATTTTCAAAACATAACCAAAGCTAATACCTCCTTGCAAGACCTTAGCTCTGAGTTGTCTAACAGCTTAGCTCCAGGGAAATTTGTTTCTGTCTAAGGCTGAAGGGTTCCTGATTCTGCAATAATTCAAAATTCCCCTCATAATAATTCTTCCTGGGTGTAGACGTGTTACCTTAGTTCCCGGGGATGGTGCCTCCCAGTCCCTTTTGTTCTTTCCTTACACCAGATTCCACTTGGATCCATGACATCTTGCACCAGGCTGACAAGAACAAAGACAATAAGATGAGCTTCAAAGAAATAAAAAACATGCTGCGGATGATAAATATAGACATGAACGACATCTACGCTTACAGGCTCTTCAAGGTACTTCCTGGCCTTGTATGCTAGCTGCTATCTTGCCTCCAACTTCAGGGCCTGCTTGGCTCTAGCTGCACACCTCTTCTGTTAGATGAAGGGTGCTCTGTCTCTAAAGTAAAGAGACACGGGTCCCGCTGTGGTCTAAACCACTGAGCCTCTTGGGCTTGCCTATCGGAAGGTCGGCGGTTCGAATCCCCATGATGGAGTGAGCTCCCGTTGCTCTGTCCCAGCTCCTGCCAACCTAGCGGCTCGAAAGCACACCAGCGCAAGTAGATAAATAGGTACCGCTACGGCGGGAAGGTAAACGGCGTTTCCATGCGCTCTGGCTTCCGTTACGGTGTCCTGTTTTGCCAGAAAAAGAAAGCACATAGCCCTGACTCCACCCGAGCTTATCAATTGCTATTTCCTCTCATCCACCCACCCATGGCAATTTATTTAACTGCTCCTTCCCTCTTTGACTTAGGAGTGTGACAGATCAAACAACGATCGCTTGGAGGAATATGAGATTGAGGAGTTCTGCACACGGCTGATGGCACGTCCTGAGCTGGAGGAGATCTTTCGCCGTTACTCGGGCGAGGACCGCGTGCTGTCGTCTGAGGAACTGCAGGAATTTCTCCGCGACCAGGGCGAGGAAGCCAGCTTACAGCGGGCTCATGAAATCATCCAGACTTTTGAGCTGAACGAGAAAGGTATGAACCCAATACGCACACCTCAAGGTTATGACGGAACGCTTTCTAGCATGGTTATAATTGTCATGAATGCAGTTCCTTGGTTGTGTTGATGCATTGCAAGCACATCTGGAAAGAACAGGCAGGTTAAGGAGCTAAATTCCAAAAAAATCTCTCTTGGGACTGATGTCTCACCTAAGAGAAGACTTTCATGGGTTGCATGAACATTATTATTTTTGTGGAGAAATAAGAGCAACCTGGTTTTATTTCTGATTTTCTCTCCCCTGCCCCTCACCCTCCCATTATCAGTCACGTTGCTTCTCTGCCAAAAACACAGTCCTTCCTCTCTACCCCCTTTGCAAAACCACACCCTAGGTCTGGTTTTCAAAGGGTATGGCTCACCATGCTGGTGTGGCAGGCGAGGATGACAAGAGTGGGAAGATTCAAGGACAATCAAAGAAACATTTAAACATTTCAGTGTATGCAACCAGGAACAATAGCCATGCCTCTTTTCAAGAACATTGGCTATTCTTCTACAGTTCTCCACAACATCTTGTTGCTAACAGGGATTTTCAGCTCTGACAAATATGAAAGATCAGGAAAGGGGAAGACTTCTTTGTGTTGATGAGGAGATGAGTTTGTTTGTCTCAAATTAGACCAGGGGCCGGCAAACTAAGGCCCGGGGGCCGGATCAGGCCCAATTGCCTTCAAGATTTGGCCCGCGGACTGTCCATGGATCGGTGTGGGTATTCTGTTTGTTCGGGCTGCGCCATTCCCCACCACCACGCCGCCGCCGCCTCCTCCCTCCCTCCACCTGGCTTCTCCCCGCCCTGCCTAGAGGAGGAAGGGGGCTGGGTGAGCTGGCTGAGCGTCATTTTAAGCAGCCCCTCTCCGGGCCAGCCCTATCGCGCCACTCATCTTCCCTCCAATGCCGCTGCCCTGGTGCTCCTGTGGGCCAGAGAGCAGAGCGGATGAGCTCCCTCTGCCTACCCATGAGAAGCAGCAGCGGTGGTGGTGGTGGCGGCAGCCCCTGGGAAGGTAAGCGCTGGGGCTGGGGCTGGGGTGGATGACTACTTGCCTCTCGCCTCTTCTTCCAGCTCCCCCCCCCCCATGCCACTTCTCCGGCCTGCCACAAGGTCTGAGGGACAGTGGACTGGCCCGCGGCTAAATTTTTTTGCCGACCCCTGAATTAGACCTAATATAAATGAGATTTATATTACACCTCTCATTGAGTCTGTATACGTGCTTAAGGTACATATGTAAGAGGCTCGTTTCTAATTATATTTTGGGGGGTGATTCATGTTCTTACGTAGCTGCCTTGTTTTATACTTTCTGGTTGGCCCATGATTACATTATCAAGTGGTTGTGTTCTTTGTTATAAATCCAGCACTGCAAGGCGTTGGTTCTTTTTGTTTTCCAATGCATTTCTGATCAGTGAAGAATTTGGTGTGGTGCAAGCAAATTCTTATTCTGAAAGTGTGGCCCAGAGAAAAAAGTTTGAGAAGCACTGCCCTAGGTCAGCTCTCAACTTGACCACTGCAGTCTTCTTCATGTCTTCTGTTCTCAGCTTGCCCCTCTCCCATCTGCCTAGCGTTCTGCTGCTGCCATAATGATCCACCTTTCATTGTTTTGATCATGTGATGCCTCTCCTTAAATCCTGCCGCTGCCTTCCTGTCTGCTCCCAGATTCTGCACAAGCTTCTCACCTTCACCTTTAAACCCTCTATGGTAGGGGTCAGCACTACTTTTTCAGCAGGGGGCCGGTTCACTGTCCCTCAGACCTTGTGGGGGGCCGGATTATATTTTAGGGGGGAAAATATGAACGAATTCCTATGCCCCACAAATAACCCAGAGATGCATTCTAAATAAATAATAATAATAATAATAATAATAATAATTTATTATTTATTCCCCGCCCATCTGGCTGGTTTCCCCAGCCACTCTGGGCGGCTTTCAACAGAGCATTAAAATACAATAATCTATAAAACATTAAAAGCCTCCCTAAACAGGGCTGCCTTCAGATGTCTTCTAAAGGTCTGGTAGTTGTTGTTTTCTTTGACATCTGAAGGGAGGGCGTTCCACAGGGCGGCGCCACTACCGAGAAGGCCCTCTGCCTGGTTCCCTGTAACTTGGCTTCTTGTAGTGAGGGAACCGCCAGAAGGCCTTCAGCGCTGGACCTCAGTGTCCGGGCAGAATGATGGGGGTGGAGATGCTCCTTCAGGTATACTGGACTGAGGCCATTTAGGGCTTTAAAGGTCAGCACCAACACTTTGAATTGTGCTCGGAAACGTACTGGGAACCAATGTAGGTCTTTCAAGACCGGTGTTATGTGGTCTCGGCGGCCGCTCCCAGTCACCAGTCTAGCTGCCGCATTCTGGATTAGTTGTAGTTTCCGGGTCACCTTCAAAGGTAGCCCCACGTAAATAAAAGGACACATTCTACTCATGTAAAAACATGCTGATTCCGGACCATCCTCGGGCCAGATTTAGAAGGTGATTGGGCCGGATCCGGCCCCCGGGCCTCAGTTTGCCTACCCATACTCTATGGCCTTGTCCTCTCCTTATTTCTCACTTCCCTACCTGGGGCCTTTGCTTCATAGAATTGTAGAGTTGGAAGGGACCGTGTGGGTCATCTAGTCCAACCCCCTGCAATGGAGGAATAATTTTGCCCAATGTGGGGCTCGAACCCACGACCCTGAGATTAAGAGTCTCGTCCTCTAACGACTGAGCTATCCTAGCTTGTCCAGCTTCATCTCCTATAGCTGTCTCAAGGACTCATGCTTCCTTAAACAGTGGTAATCTTTCCTTGATCGGGAACGCGGGTGGCGCTGTGGTCTGAACCACTGAGCCTCTTGGGCTTGCCGATCAGAAGGTCGGCGGTTCGAATCCCCGCGACGGGGTGAGCTCCCGTTGCTCTGTCCCAGCTCCTGCCAACCTAGCAGTTCGAAAGCATGCCAGTGCAAGTAGATAAATAGGTACCGCTGCAGCAGGAAGGTAAACGGTGTTTCCATGCACTCTGGTTTCCGTCATGGTATCCTGTTGCGCCAGAAGCGGTTTAGTCGTGTTGGCCACACGACCCTGAAAGCTGTCTGCGGACAAACGCCGGCTCCTTCAGCCCGAAAGCGAGATGAGCGCCAGAACTCCATAGTCGCCTTTGACTGGACTTAACCGCCCAGGGGTCCTTTACCTTTTTTTTATTTTTAGCTTTCCTTGATCACCCTTCTGCCAGGAACTGCCTCCCAGGACACCTCTGTGATATTGCCTGTCTTCTTTAAAATCCTCCTCAAAACCCACATTTTCCCTAAAAAGCCTTGGTTGGAGCAGGGAATGCCTAGTCCCGACTGTCTATTATAATGGTGTGTGTTTGTGTTTTTACTCTGAGAGCCAGCGTTCAAATCCCCGCTCAACCATGTGGTTTGCTGGGAGACCTTAGGCCACTCACAGCCTAACCTACGGCACAGATTGGTTTTGGGGATTAAAAGAGTTGGGGAGAGACCCTTGTATGCCACCTTGAGCTCCTGGGGCAGGGGAAAATCTGGGATGGAAATGCAACGACTAAATAAATAAATACGACCAAGCCTAAGTACACATAACTGTAACAATGGCATGTTCTTTCTCTGCTTTCGCCAGCTTTCATCTCTCCCCTGTTACTATTTTCAGATTGCAAGCCCTTTTGGATAAGGAGTCTGTCACGCCTGTCCTTTGCAAAGTGCCCTCTCTAGATGGCATTATATAAATAATGACACCACCCTGCCCCTGAGTCTTTGGAAAGCTATAATCTGTGTGCCGCCCCATAAAATTGAAGTCCACGGCTCAAAACCGCACATTATGGAGAGTATACGTGCTGGTCAGTGAAAGCAGCAGCAGCTCCTTCGTCCTCTCTTCTGCAGAATAAATAAATAAAATGACACAATTTCATCATGCTTTTTAAAAAAAACAAAGCGACAACAACAAACACACCATTGATTTTTCCATATTATAATTACAGCATAATACCTTGCAAGGAAAACAGCCGGCACAGCAATAACATCAGTCTAAAGAAACATAACAAGGCAGAGGAATGTAAAGGGGAGGGGAGGGACAGAAATCGTGATTATGCATAACAGATCACGATGCTTTGTTGTCTGCTGCCCCCTCCCCACACAAAAAGCAGACTGCAAAGTGGAATGAGGTGGTGGAAAAGAAAGTACAATAGCATCCCATGGTATGTTTTGTTGCATCGCACATTGGTTTGTACGATCATTCTAGACTTAAACCATTGTTTGTACAATCATTCTAGGCCAGGCATAGGCAAACTTGGCCCTCCAGATGTTTTAGGACTACAATTCCCATCATCCCTGGCCACTGGTCCTGTTAGCTAGGGATCATGGGAGTTGTAGGCCAAAAACATCTGGAGGGCCGAGTTTGCCTATGCCTGTTTGTTCTAGGTCATAAATCATGGTTTGTATGATCATTCTAGACCAGGGGTAGGCAACCTAAGGCCCATGGGCCGAATGCGGCCCAATCGCCTTCTCAATCCGGCCCGCGGACGGTCCAGGAATCAGCGTGTTTTTACATGAGTAGAATGTGTCCTTTTATTTAACATGCATCTCTGGGTTATTTGTGGGGCATAGGAATTCGTTCATTTCCCCCCCAAAAAATATCGTCTGGCCCACCACATGGTCTGAGGGATGGTGGACCGGCCCGCTGCTGAAAAAGGTTGCTGACCCCTGTTCTAGACTTAAACCATGGTTTGTATGATCATTCTAGACTTAAACCATGGTTTATACCATGGGTAGGCAAACTTAAGGCCCGGGGGCCGGATCCGGCCTAATCGCCTTCTAAATCCAGCCCGGGAATCAGCGTGTTTTTACATGAGTAGAATGTGTCCTTTTATTTAAAATGCATCTCTGAGTTATTTGTGGGGCCTGCCTGGTGTTTTTACATGAGTAGAATGTGTGCTTTTATTTAAAATGCATCTCTAGTTATTTGTGGGGCATAGGAATTCGTTCTCCCCCCCCCCCCAAAAAAAATATAGTCCGGCCCACCACATGGTCTGAGGGACAGTGAACCGGCCCACAGCTGAAAAAGGTTGATGACCCCTGCCCATGAGGAATATATAGTCCAGAAAACTGTATACAGAACTGTAACTTAGTGCATATGGCAACATATTCATTTAGACCGTTTCCTTAAATGTGTGCTAACCGTACCATTCAGAAACATCTAATCATGTTGCTACAAGGCTGAAGCCTAGGAATTCGTTCTTCCCCCCCCCCAAAAAAAAATATAGTCCGGCCCACCACATGGTCTGAGGGACGGTGGACCTGCCCATGGCTGAAAAAGGTTGCTGACCCCTGGTTTGGAGGAACGTGCAGTATTGGAAGAGGGGGCTAGCTAATTAATAATCTGCACTAGCTAGCTGGGCAAGGCACGTAGGCCAACAAGTCAGCTATCTATAAATTGGATGGTTTGGGGGCATAGTTCTATGAAGCTTGTGCGCTGACTATAGGCCGTGGGGCTGTGCCAACGAAGGCCGCCTGGGGGATCGCCTCGCCACTTCTCGAGGACTTCCCAGTGGCAGATCGAAGCGTATGCTTGGTAATGTATATAATGCTTGCTGTTTAGAGTCTTCTCACTCGCTTGTGTTCTGTATTGCTTCCGAATCTCACTAAAATGAACCACCTTCCATTTGGCAAGAATCACCGTTCTTAGGAAATGCGTGCGCTAAAATACGCCGGATGGGTAGAGTCTGAAACTCTCTCCGCTAACCACGTCTTCGTCCTACAGCCAGGCAGCACAATCTCATGATGATGGATGGCTTCATGATGTACCTGCTGTCCTCGGCCGGAGACATCCTCAACCAGGGCCACGCGAGGATATACCAGGACATGACGCAGCCACTGTGCCATTACTTCATCTCTCCTCCCATAACACCTACCTGACGCAGAACCAGATCGGAGGCGCCAGTAGCACCGAGGCGTACATCCGGTAAGCAGGTTTCGTGGTCGAAGCAACAGAACAGCTGTAGCCAGAGTGGGTCCCAATAACTGCTTTCAGGTGGCAAGGAGTGCTGGCAACAGGGATAGGTAAAGGATCCCAGCAAATAATGGTGGGTGCACGGCCATTGGCGGCAACATTTTGGCCAGGGCATGCAGAGAGGCATGGGGTGAGCTGGAGCAGAGAGAGAAATCTGGTTGGTTAGTTGGGCTGCTTTGAACAGGTCAGGGGGAAGGAGGCCACACGCCAAGGCAGGATTACTGAAGGACAACCAGGTACCTGGAGAGAGAACAACGCATTTCACTTTCCTTGGCTCAGGTGATTCTGTTAATTATGTAGCCCATAATCCCCGGAGCCCTGCGGAACAATGTATGGGAAATTGAGCCGTCCCTTGGGTGGGAAGGCACAGGCTGTTTACACCTTGAAGTTAGTGGATCATACTGCGTAAAGTTTGTTCGAAGAGTGCCGGCTAGCACAACACTTGACTGGCTCCTTATAAGGGGCCGGAGGACTTGAACTCGGCACTCAGGCAGCAGGTGTTGTGTACACCTTGCAGAACTGAGGAACGTCTTGTGCTAAATAGTAACACAGACTCTTCCTTTCCCCTCCCTGCGCTTCCCGATCTGCGACTGCATCTCCTACCTGTAACCCTTGGCCCTTGTTGGCCTGATCCAGAACTTGACCCCTTGGCCTATGTTGGTCCATGGTCCATCTCTGAGGTTGGGCAAGGCGTCACAATCCTCCTTGCCTCTCTAAGACTTATCAAATCCTAGATGCTAATTGCATCTCATGCCTCACGTTCTTTCCTGCCCTGTTGATGACCTGTGCTCGCCTGACAGCTCCTTGACAGGCAGAGGGCTGAAATGCAGAGTCCATCATCACCTCACCCCGTTTCTGTCTTCGGCAGGGCTTTGATGAAGGGGTGCCGCTGTGTGGAGCTTGACTGCTGGGAGGGGTCCAACGGGGAGCCCATCATCTACCATGGCCACACTCTGACCTCCAAGATCCTCTTCCGGGATGTGATTGAAAGCATCCGGGACCATGCATTCAAGGTAGACCAAACCACAGTTTCCAGAAATGCGGGTAGCAAGAAGATTGATTGATTGATTGCAGTTCTTAAGAATCCTTGGAAGAGAGAAGTAGCTGCATTTGATGTTCTGAGGCCCAAACATTTCTCTTGGGAGCTTTCTTCGTTGCCCAACCACTTAGTCACTTAGCTGTATCATGATTCATGAGCAAATTTAATTGCTGGAAACGATTGTGCAAGCAGGGCCAGCGCATCCATTTAGGCGAACTAGGCAATTGCCTAGGGCGCCAAAATGGAGGGGGCCCTGGCCAGCCTGCCCCCCACCACCACCCCAACCAGCGGCAGAACAAGCAAACCGCGGCGGCGAGGGGCGCCCGGCAGGGCAGGGGGCGGGGCACCACTCCGCAATGTGCGTCATACGTAATGACGTCACGTGGCCCGCCCCCTCGCCTAGGGCGCCAAAATTGCCAGCACCGGTACTGTGTGCAAGCTTCCTTTTTCAAAGGCGGTGCATGCAAAGGTTGCGGCGGATACAATTCTAGACGAAATCCTCTTCTACGATGGTGTCTGGCTTGCATTAAAAAAAAAAAAGTTTTTGTACTCAAAGTAATTCAGCCTTTTTTTAAAAAAACAACAACAACCTGTTGGATTAAGCATTAAAAAACAAACAAAAAACTTGCTTGTTTAGGTGGGGGTACCTTCTGTTGCATGTGTGCAAATATTGATAATGCAGAAGGCATTTTAATGCAACAATGGGGTAGCCAACAGTTCAGATATGTATGTTGTTAGATTGCAACTCGCATAATCTCTCAATGTTGGCCATAACTGGCTGGGGCTGGTGGGGGTTGAGAGTCCCATTAACATGCAGAGGGGAGTACCTCTGATCTAGGAAACGTGGTCTTCACCTTCACGTGAAACGCAAAGACTGATTTAAGAGCCTCATACACGGAACACTGGTTTGCATGTAATGCCAAGCCAAACCATGGTTTAGTGTGAATGAGCAAATGCGTGGGCTCCTAGAGATAATAGCTCATATGGAATGGGGATGCGTTTATGGATGTAATCAGGCTGAGGTTATCAAACACAATTTGCTGACCTGCCCTTTATATACGGTGCACAGAGAAATCCCCCCCCCATCCCTTATTCTTTATTGGTTCTCAGATCAATCCCCCCCCCCCCCCCCGGCCAGGAAGTGATAGTAGAACGCTAAGCTGATAAATATCTACAAATTACAATTCTGGTAGACAAATTTGCTCTGGCAGCTAAGAAGCTTCGCTCCAGTTATGTCAATGCATTGTAACTTTAAAATTTTGTGCTGCAAATTTTAATGCTGTAGACGTGTGTAGAACTTGCGTTGTGCGATTTTAGAGGAATGCCTTGCTTTTTGCCCTCTGTTGTTCATTGTGAAGGCCTTTGGCTATATACAATAAATTGAATTGATTGATTGATTGGAAAGAAGATTGCCCCTGCTGGGCTTCTCATGTGGCCCTGCTGGCATTGCCCAGCGCTGACCCATCATTTGTTTTAGGATTACGTCCAAGCCCTGGCTTATGGTTTGTCTCCCCCAAACAACCATGAGCAGCAAAACGGAGAGCAAACCTTGGTTACAGCTCAGTGTAATGGTAAACCAAACCATGGCTTAGCCCTGGGTATTATGGAGGAAGTAGAATTGGGAGAAGGATGCTGGCGCTGTGACCTTTGCTCTGGGAATACACATATTTCCGAGCACAATTCAAAGTGTTGGTGCTGACCTTTAAAGCCCTAAACGGCCTCGGTCCAGTATACCTGAAGGAGCCTCTCCACCCCCTTCGTTCTGCCCGGACACTGAGATCCAGCGCCGAGGGCCTTCTGGCGGTTCCCTTGCTGCAAGTTACAGGGAACCAGGCAGAGGGCCTTCTCGGTAGTGGCACCCGCCCTGTGGAACACCCTCCCACCAGATGTCAAAGAGAAAAACAACTATCAGACTTTTAGGAGACATCTGAAGGCAGCCCTGTTTAGGGAAGCTTTTAATGTTTAATAGATTATTGTGCTTTAATGTTCTGTTGGAAGCTCCCCAGAGTGGCCGGCGAAACACGACCAGATGGGTGGGGTATAAATAATAAATAATAAATTATTATTATTATTATTATTATTATTATTATTATTATTATTATTTGCTATAAACCTTTAGTGTCATGTGCAAGCTGGGCTGACGTCACAACTCATATTATGCATGTGTTATAACGTGTTATAAAAAGGCTCTTTTCCATTATACAAAATGTTCCCCTGCTCCCTTAATAGTACATGAGGAAGACCAGATTAATGAAGGTGATAGTTACTCTATGCTATTGGAATCTGGGCCAAATACCACTTGCCTGGGTGGGGTTTTCCAAGGAACTGCTTTTGCAATCTTTAATTTGGCAAGAAAGAGACACGACAGGTTTGGGTTTGAGGTTGACCTGAAAACATGGCTAACAGGATCCTGGCCGTGAGAAGCCAGATATCTGGATTTTCGGAGCGCCGAACGGATGTTGTTTTGGGAGTAGCCCTGCCAGCTGCATTCTTGCTTTCCATCCAATTCAACCCTGAACACCTGCCTCTGGAACTTCCTGCTACTCCAGAAAAAGGTGTGAAGTAATATTGGCATCCTTTTGTGCTCTTCTCCCGCTTATCGGTGTAGTTGAAAGCAGGGTGGATTTGATTTAAATAAAATTGATTTAAATCACGATTTAAATCACTAGTCAGTAAGGCTTGATTTAAATCACTAGTCAGTAAGACTTGATTTAAATATTTTTTTTACAGAAAGACTCATTCTTGCTGGTATAATCTTAATATTTACAACCAGATGAAGGTTTCATTTTTGGAATAATAAATTTTCAGAGTAGTTTTTACAGTTATATCAAAAATTACTGATTTGGTTATACTACTAGAAATACATAGACAGATAATTATGAAATTATGGTGAGGTTTAATAAGCTAACTGTTTATATTTGGACAACTTTTCTGCTGTACTTTATTGGAAGGAGAAAAATAATCATTTCCTTAATAACCATTTAAACAATTTATTTAACTAAAACAATAACATGATAGCATATGTATCCATGTTTGTTAACTGATGTGGTTAAACATTTAAAAAAAAAAACTTAGACTGAGTTTTAGCACACTTGATAAACTTAAAACAAATCCTTATTTCCTGATGAATAGCCTTTGGACTACAATGTAACTTAAATAGAACACTATATTTAGAAAGATTTTTCCTCCAAAAGCATTTTATTTTAAAAATCCGATTTAAATTAAAAAAATCCGATTTAAATCAAAAAAATCTGATTTTTTTGATTTTTTTTAAAAAATCATTTATTTTTATCCACCCTGGTTGAAAGAAACAGGAGAAGAGTCCGTCCCGGTGCTAAAAGATGGCGTTTGCAACTGATTGTGCCTATCTGTTTACAGGAACCAGAAAGCATGTTCACCGTATCATTAAAAAAAACCACCACCACATTTCTGTGAATTCCAGAGTGGCACAAATGCTAGCCTGAATTCTGGTTGCTGGGGGATAATAGCCAGAGAGAGCTAATTGCCACTAATTGCCATTGCGTCCTGCTTGTGGCCTCTTCTTCTTCTTCTTTCTCTTCCTCTTTGCCTTCTCCTCCTCCTTTTCCTCCTCCTCCTCATATCATTTGTACCCCGCCCATCTGACTGGGTTGCCCCAGCCACTCTGGGCAGTTTCCAACATATATAAAAACATAATACAGTTGTACCTTGGTTCTCAAACGCCTTGGTACGCGTACATTTTGGCTCCCGAATGCAAAAAACCTGGAAGTGTTCCAGTTTTCGAACAGAAGCTGAACGTCCAATGCGACTTCTGCAGCTTCTGATTGGCTGCAGGAGCTTCCTGCAGCCAATCAGAAGCCGCGCCTTGGTTTCCGAACGGTTCTGGGAGTCGAACGGACTCCCGGAACGGATTAAGTTCGAGAGCCAAGGTACTGCTGTAAAACAGTACACATTAAAAGGCTTCCTTATACAAGGCTGCCTTCAGATGCCTCCTAAAAGTTATATACAGGTAGTTACTCATATCCGTGACATCTGATGGGAGGGCGTTCCACAGGGTGGGTGCCACTACCGAGAATTAAAGCTAACCATCTAATGCAATTAGTAAAGCATAACACGAGTAGAAAAAAAGAAATCCATTCTAACCAGTGAATGATCAACACATGAAAAGCTAGGATGAAATGGTTCCTAAAATGTTTTGAGGTTGCGAGTGTACACAAAATTTCATGCAAGCCATAGTGAAATGCTTAGTAGTGGTGTGTGTGTGTGTGTGTGTGTGTTTATAGAAAAAAGAAAAAAAGGGGGGTGGAGTAATCATTTGAAGGGTTGGGGAAATAATATACCTGAAGGAGCGTCTCCACCCCCATCGTTCAGCCCGGACACTGAGATCCAGCGCCGAGGGCCTTCTGGCGGTTCCCTCACTGCGAGAAGCAAAGCTACAGGGAACCAGGCAGAGGGCCTTCTCGGTAGTGGCGCCCGCCCTGTGGAACGCCCTCCCAGCAGAGGTCAAAGAGATAAACGACTATCTGACATTCAGAAAATACCTCAAGGCAGCCCTGTTTAGGGAAGTTTTTAACTTGTGATTTTGATGTATTTTAATATCTGTTGGAGGCCACCCAGAGTGGCTGGGGGGACCCGGCCAGATGAGCGAGGTACAAATAATTAATAATAATAATAATCTTGTAGGTGGCAGGTGCCTTCTGACTCCATTTTGTCTCCTCAGCATTCTTCCTATCCTGTGATTCTCTCTCTGGAAAACCACTGTGGACCAGAACAGCAATCCAAGATGGCGCGCCACATGAAGGCTATTTTAGGGAACATGCTTGTGACCCAACCACTGGATGGTGACACGCCCAAACAGCTCCCATCACCAGAGGTAATGCCATTTAGGGCAAGGGTAGGGGAACCTTTGACCCTCCAGACTTGGTTGGACTACAACTCCCATCAGCCTCGGCCATTTGGCTATGCTTGACTGGGGCTGGTGGCAGTTGTAGTTCCAAAACATCTGGATGGACAAAAGTTCCTCCCTGTTTACTTCTACCATCGTACTAGGTTATGTGCCTCATATCACCTGTGATACAGTCAGGCTGGGAATTTTGCTGAGGAGAAAACCAAAGTCAACGAGGAGGTTGACTTGACAAATAGATGATCTGTTGCAGCTTTAAGAAACTTGCTTTCAACAACAGCAAAAGCCAAAATGAATTTTGATACCCAGTGCCAGATGTTTGCACTTGTGCAGTACTGATATCCAAAAAGTTTGTGTGAAGCCTAATGGACTTTGGGTAATGCTGAGTAATTGCAAGATTTCCTTAATCCAGCTTCCTTCTTAGTCCTAGTGAGGTGATTAGTTCTTGTAAGGGATATAGGGTTTTAACACCTAGGAGGTGTGAACAAGACACTTTATGGCCAGGACTATGGGACGTCTGATTCACATTTGCACCCCACAAAAATCTTCATTGAATTTTGCCGGAGCAAAGTGAGGATGCTTGCATCATTGGGCTGGCAAGCCTTTTGTTGGTTTTGGGCCTAGGAATGCAGGGCGGGCGGGGAATTGATTCAGATTGCATTTAAAGGCCAAGCTATGTAGTTTGCGCTTTTCAAAACAGCACATGAACTGAAACGCAGCCATCCTTCAAAATCTACAGTTCTTCAAATTCTGCAATAGTGCATTTTCCAGCCGAGTAAGGTGTACAAAAATGCATATACTGGAGCAAAGTGTGCATTAAAATGCATATATTGGAGGAAATGGCATACAAAAATTCATTATATTAGGGGAAATGATTCTGAAATAAATGTATGTATTGGGGAAAATTGAATACAAACTTGCTGAATACCAATTGGGAGAGACGCTCGCGGATGAATTTTCATTAGCATTGTTTTTTTAAAAAATGCAAACGGATGTAGAGAACTGAATTTAAAAATGGAAAAATGAGAGAAACCCAAACCAAAAGATTTGCCCAATTTTATTTGGGCCCTGGGCAAATTCTGGAGCCCTGACGCCTCCGCTAATTGAATTATTACAATTTCACATGGAAGGTTCCGTTAGAGATTTAAGCTGTTTAAACTCCACTCCTTTAAACTCCACAGCAGTTAAAGTGGAAGATATTGGTGAAGGCAAAGAAGCTGCCAGAGGACAAGGGTGATCCCGAAAAAATGAGCTACATCACAAATCCTGAGGAAGAAATGCAGGAGGAAGAGGAAGATAAGGTGAGGACACAGCAGAGATTAGACCCCTTCCCCTAAGAGAGAGAGAGAAATTATGTGGATAAGCTGTCTCATTAATAGCAAAACAAAATAAAAAATAAAAAAATTCCTTCCAGTAGCACCTTAGAGACCAACTAAGTTTGTTCTTGGTGTGAGCTTTCGTGTGCATGCACACTTCTTCAGATACACTGAAACAGAAGTCACCAGACCCTTATATATAGTGAGAGGGTGGGAGGGGTATTAGGGGGGACCCAGGTGGCGCTGTGGGTTAAACCACAGAGCCTAGGGCTTGCTGATCAGAAGGTCGGCAGTTCGAATCCCTGCGACGGGGTGAGCTCCCGTTGCTCGGTCGCAGCTCCTGCCCACCTAGCAGTTTGAAAGCATGTCAAAGTGCAAGTAGATAAATAGGAACCGCTCCGGCGGGAAGGTAAACGGCGTTTCCGTGCGCTGCTCTGGTTCGCCAGAAGCGGCTTTGTCATGCTGGCCACATGACCCGGAAGCTGTACGCCGGCTCTCGGCCAATAAAGCGAGATGAGCGCCGCAACCCCAGAGTCGGACACGACTTGACCAAATGGTCAGGGGTCCCTTTACCTAGAAGGGTGGTGGGAATGGGTGATAGGCTGATAGCTGTGGTAAACCTGTTGACGACTGTTAACGACTGCCATTAGTATTACAGGGAAAAGCAAGGGGTGAGAAGGTTAAAAATAGCTTTGTCATGTATAATGAGATAAGAATCCAATGTCTTTGTTCAGACCAGGTCTCTCCATGGTTTTAAGCTTGGTAATGAGTTGCAATTCAGCAACTTCTCTTTCCATTCTATTTCTGAAATTCATTAATAGCAAACTCTGTTGGCTGAGTGCTGGCAGACATAGCCAAATGTACTGAGAAGATAGATGGAGGGATCAGCAAGCTCAGGGGAACCCTAAAAGTTTATACATGCTCAAAAAATGTTCAGGAAAAAATCCTAAAGGGGCAAACTTCCCTAAGCTGAATATGCTAAATGACCATGGAATCTCAAGATGTGATGATGTCCACTAGCTTATATGGCTTTTAAAGAGAATTAGTGTCAGGGACTGCACTCCTCAGAATGGTGGGAGCCACACACACCCCGATCCTGACCCTGAATCTTCCCAGGAGCAGGAGGAGAGCATAGATTTGGAACAGTGGTTTGCAGAGGGGCATAGTTCAGAAGGCAGAAGCTGGGAAATACTGGATGGGGAACAGCTAGGAGAAGAAACACTGGAAGAGAGGGGGTTAACGGATTCACAGTTTCTGGAGAGCATTCACGCCCCCCCCTTCTCCAAAGTCAGGGAGAGCTCAGAAAGTGTCAGAACAGAAAGCACAGAGGGTACAAGCTCAGATTACAACACATAGGAGTGGCGTAGATTAATAGGGACGGAGAGGGGAGTGTCCCTTAACTGGGAGCACCGCCGTTTCTAGGAGATGTGTTCTTTGTTCTCTCACTGTGATTATTAAAGATTCTAACTGGTAAGGCGTTCCTTTCGTTTGATCTCTTAACCGATTCCCAAAGCCTGACAATTAGACAGGATAAATCTGTGAATGGCCACCAGTAATGATCATAGAACTGTAGAGTTGGAAGGGACCCAGTGGGTCATCTAGTCCAACCCCTGCAATGCAGGAATCTCAGTGAAATCATCCATGACCCGACCTCTGCTTAAAAACCTCCAGGGAAGGAGAGTCCATCACTTCCTGGGGGAGACCGTTCCACTGTCAGGCAGCTCTTACTGTCAGAAAGTTCTTCCTGAAGTTTAGTCGGAATCTCTTGTCACTTGAAGCCATTGGTTCGGGTCCTTGCCTCCGGAACAGGAGAAACAGCCCCTTAGATCAGGGGGTCAGTAACCTTTTTCAGCCGTGGGCCAGTCCACCGTCCCTCAGACCATGTGGTGGACCAGACTGTATTTTGAAAAAAATAACGAACGAATTCCTATAGCCCACAAATAACCCAGAGATGCATTTTAAATAAAAGTCACACATTCTACTCATGTAAAAACTCGCTGATTCCTGGACCGTCTGGGGCCGGATTTAGAAGGCAATTGGGCTGGATCCGGCCGCCGGTCCTTAGGTTGCCTACCCCTGCCTTAGATATTTGAATATAGTTATCATATCTCCCTTCTCAGTCTCCTCTTTTCCAGGCTAAACCTACCCAGCTCCTTCGACCGTCCTTCATAAGGTTTAGTTTCCTGACCCTTGATCATATGGGTCACCCTTCTCTGCACACATGATGCTACATCTAGGATCAGAGACAGGATGCCTCTGAACACCAGTCACTGGGAAACCAACTGTGGGAGAGGGATATATTGATTGCCCTCAGGTCCTGCTCCTTGTGGGTTTCCCTGATTGTCCACTGTGTGGGGAGAGATGCTAGACTAGAGGGACTTTTTAGCCTGACCCAGAATCGCCATTCGTTCTTAGATATGCCCCTTCGAAAATATCCTTAGATATGTATGGTGTTTCTCACAGGAGGGTCTCTCTCTTTCTTTTCCCCCTCCCCACCCCTTCTAGTCTACGCATTCTCTTCAAGGGATTAAACGTTGCAGGTGAGTACGTCTGGATTCCTGGAAAGGGCTGTTGCAGGGGATGTCGAGCCTAATGGGCGAAGTTGTCTCTCATCCGCCCCCAGTCATGTAAAACCAAACGCGTAGTGGTTTCTCTTTGCCTGGATAGGTGGTTGGTAGATCTGCAAGTTAATGGAGGGATGGATTCCCATCACTTCTATTTCCTATGCTGAAATTCACTTATCCGACCACAAGGAATTCGTACCCAAACCTCATTATACACACTGCAGCTTCAGCTATTGGAACAGAGGGCATATCTTTACTTCCTTGCTTGCCTTTTGCTAGTTGGCTGAAGCAGGGAGTGATTGGACAAACCAGAGAGCATTTCCCCCCTAGGTTTTCCTGTTGGGTAATTTTTTGATTTGGGGGGGGGGGTGTCAAATTTAAGTGGTAGGGAATGCGGCAGCTAGACTGGTGACTGGGAGCGGCTGCCGAGACCATATAACAATGGTCCTGAAAGACCGACATTGGCTCCCAGTACATTTCCGAGCACAATTCAAAGTGTTGGTGCTGAGCTTTAAAGTCCTAAATGGCCTCGGCCCAGCATACTTGAAGGAGCTTCTCCACCCCCATCACTCAGTCTGGATACTGAGGTCCAAATCTGAGGTCCTTCTGTCGGTTCCCTCACTGCGAGAAGCGAAAGTTACAGGTAACAAGGCAAAGGGCCTTCTCGGTAGTGGTGCCTGCCCTGTGGTGCCTGCCCTCCCATCAGATGTCAAGGAAACAAACAACTATCTGACTTTTAGAAGACATCAGAAGGCAACCCTGTTTAGGGAAGTTTTTAAGGATTGATGTTTTATCGTGTTTTTAATATTCTGTTGGGAGCCGCCCAGGGTGGCTGGGGAAACCCAGCCAGATGGGTGGGGTATAAATAATATATTATTATTATTATTATTATTATTATTATTATTATTATTATTATTATTAGAAGTTTACCAATAGGAATCGATGGAAATAGCCAGTTTGTCTTGCGAATGTGGAGGGACGCCGGTGGCACTGTGGTCTAAACCACAGAGCCTAGGGCTTGCCGATCAGAAGGTCGGCGGTTCGAATCCCCGCGACGGGGTGAGCTCCCGTTGTTCGGTCCCTGCTCCTGCCAACCTAGCAGTTTGAAACCACGTCAAATTACAAGTAGATAAATAGGAACCGCTGCTGCAGCGGAAGGTAAACGGTGTTTCCGTGCGCTGCTCTGGTTCGCCAGAAGCGGCTTAGTCATGCTGGCCACATGACCTGGATGCTGTCTGCGGACAAACGCCAGCTCCCTCGGCCTATAGAGCGAGATGAGCACCGCAACCCCAGAGTTGGTCACGACTGGATTTAACGGTCAGGGGTCCCTTTAGGTTTTCCTTTACCTTTGCGAATGCAAGCCTAATGAACGATTTCAAGGGAGCACATTGTGTTCAGCAAGCAGGACCTGCACATACATGGAAAATATCCCAAAAGGAGGTGCAGATTTTGACGGGGCACACACCCCTGCCCCATGCAAGCCAGGAAAGTGCAGGAAAATCCATTCCCTGCACAGGTGGTTTTTCAGTCACAGGGTTCCGCCCCCGCCCCCCAGTGAATGAAATCCTCTGTGATCCTCAGACCAGGGGTGTCTGAACCACTGGTTGCAGTAACAGGACCTAGGATCCTTCTTCTTCTGTGCCACTCACGGTAGCTTCCTGGAGAAAAGGATTGCCATCCTGAGCCTGCAGTCCCGCCACTGTAGACAGCCAGGTCTTGGAGATCCAAACAGCACACTTTCCAGACCATCTTGAGCCTTGGAGGTTATCCATCCTTGGCCAGCTAGGAATGCAGCCTTTGCTAAAGCTAGTCCGAAAAAGCTATCTCGCAAACATCTTTACACCAGCCCTGAAATCTGTCTCTCCAGATATGTGCGTCATTCATTTGTGGCAGGGCTGAAAAGAAGGAATCGGCTGGCTTTCAGTTTACAAAGGCCTTCCTGCCCGATTCCCAGGAAGCTGTTGTTAGTCTCGATATAGCAGGGGGGAGGGGTGAACTTTTCTCAGCAGGTGGGCCAGACCTTTTATGTCCCTAATCCTGCCAGGCCAGATTTGACAGGTGGGTGAGGCTGCTCACTTGTGTCATCAGCAGGAGATAAAGATCCATAGCACAAGGCACCACACAGGACTTGCAATCAGCTGTTTGCTTGTTTTTACAGGCAGGGGCGTAGCAAGGGGGGGCCGAGGGGGCGGGCCGCCCTGGGCAGCGCCCCCTGGTGGGGGTGACAGTCGGGCACCCCCCGCGCTTCCAAAGCCGCCCTGGGCTTTTTTTTTTTTTTTTAAGGCTATTTTCAGCGCTGCCGGGGCGGAACCGCAGGGGCGGCCAGCAAGGAGGGGTGTCATGCTTTTCGCTGACATGACACCCCCCCCTCGCTGGCCGCCCCTGCGGCTCCGCCCTGGCAGCGCCGAAAATAGCCTTCCCCCCCTTTCAGCGGGGAAAAAAGCCGCTGGGCTCCCTCCTGACAGGCCCGTCCCTCTCCTCCTTGCCGCGGCACTGCAAACCAGCCAGCGGCTTTTTTGGCGCTGAAAGGGGGGGAAAGGAAGACAAAGCAGGCGTTTTAAAACGCCTGCTTTATCTTCCTCCCCCCTTTCAGCGCCAAAAAAGCCACTGGGCTCCCTGGGCGGAGCCGAGGCATGGAGGCGTCGCTCTGTGCGCATGCGCGCCGTGACGTCATGCGCACGGAGCGACGCCCCGCCCCCAGGGGTGCCACTTGGCTTGCCGCCCCCGGTAGCCAAGCGGCATGCTACGCCCCTGTTTAAAGGGACATTTTTCTTTCATTCAAAGAACAGGAGGCTTGGAGGTACCTGGTATCAGGTGACAGGTGTCCACTCCAAGCCATCTGCCTTTTGAAAAGAAAAAACAGGAGCTTGCAGAACTTGGGAAGTGCTGAACCCAGGGTTTGGAGAGCATTTTCTGCAGCGCGTTTCCAAAGTGTCTACCAGCTTAGGAAGTGCTACAAAGCCCCTTTTGGCTAAGCCCCACCTTTACGTCCCCTTACCTACGGGGCAAGTGGGCATGGCTTGCCCAAAATGGCCTTGCGGGTCAAATGGAGAAGATTGGCAGGCTGGATAAGGCCCATGGGCTGGTAGACCTTCACCTCTACTCTATAGACTACCAGGCCAGTAGCTGGGAGGGTCATCTTAATTGGAAATCATTTGCTCTTTGTACATCCTTCTCCCCAGGCAAAGGATGCCGGGCAGGTTTCACGGGAGCTCTCTGATGTGGTTGTCTATTGCCGGTCTGTGCCGTTTCAAAGTCTGTCTCAAGCTCTGCGCCACCAGCAGCCTACCGAGATGTGCTCTTTCCAGCGAGCGGAAAGCCAGGAAGCTGATCAAAGAATCAGGTCAGGTTTGGCTCTTGTGTGAGCAGGTGATTTCCCTGTACAGGAGGAACTAAAAGCTACTCTTAAGTCTGAAGGTAGAGAAAATTACAAGGAAGATGGATGAATGCAGCCAATATTAGGGCATAGAGTGAGCTTATAAGATCAGCCTGAACAAGGAAGAGCTCACCTCGAGGGTGATGCTTCCTTGCACTCTTTCTGTGTTCACTCATTCTTTAAAAAATCTGATGAGAAAATTGAGATGCAAAGGCAACGATACCCTATTTCTGGATGGCAGGGTGGAATTCTTGTCCTTGGCCAATAGGGCAGTAGCCAGATGAAAGGGAAAACCTTGAAAATATCTTGAAAGAGGAAGGGGAGCGAGTCAGCATTTGGAAGCAAGAGCCAGTCCATCTTGAGGCATACGAGGATACAAAATAACCTGCATACAGTGGTACCTTTGGTTATGAACTTAATTCGTTCCGGAGGTCCGTTCTTAACCTGAAACCGTTCTTAACCTGAGGTACCACTTTAGCTAATGGGGCCTCCCACTGCTGCCACGCGATTTCTATTCTCACCCTGAAGCAAAGTTCTTAACCCAAGGTACTACTTCCGGGTTAACGGAGTCAAAAGTGTTTGTAACCGAGGTAACACTGTACACTGGTACCTTGGGTTAAGTACGCTTCAGGTTAAGAACTCCGCTAAGAACAGAAATCGTGTTTGGTCTGGCGGCGCAGCGGCAGCGGGAGGCCCCATTAGCTAAAGTGGTGCTTCAGGTTAAGTACGCTTCAGGTTAAGAACAGACCTCCGGAACGAATTAAGTACTTAACCCGAGGTACCACTGTATTAGCCAGATGGAGATTAGCCTAATGAGAGGGAAATACAGTGTAGCTACTCTCAATTTATGCAGGAGTTACGTTTTGGGAATCACACATAAAAGCCAAAATAATGCTGAGTGTGTGTTTGGGATTGCCAAACTCATTTTCCCTGGAACTCTGCCCTTAAAAACAATATTGGGGGCCAAAATGCGTAAAGCTGAATGCACACAACTTAAATAAGTGTAAGTCGCAAGTTACCTGTAATGATTAGAAGTCTGATCACATGTTGTTGTTGTCATTGGCATCTGTTCTTAACCTGAAGCGTACTTAACCCGAGGTACCGCTGTACTCCTTAGCCTTTTCTTCCCCCCCCCCCCCCCGGAGATGTTCCGCAAGGCAGCAGTTACAGATTTTCCCTCGGGGTTTATATTATGCTTGATTTATACAGGGCTGCAGGATTTGGGTTACCTCGTTGCCAAAAAGTGGAGCATAATGGCACTGGTCTGGGGGAAGACAGGGCCTGGGAAATGGGGCCAGGGCAAAAGCTTGTAGATTCAGGAAGGAGCCTGCTGATTTTTGAGTGTGCTGGCTAGCCGAAGACATTTTGCCACCCGGTGGGGGAACAGCACATGCCCTGCCCCCGCAAAGTCAAGATGCATAACACCCAAAGCCAGTCAAGTTATTCGGGCACCTGAGGCAGTAAACCTTACAGGCTGCACTTCCCTCCACGACAGCAAAAGTACAACAATAATAAATAACCATTTGCTGCTCTTTCCTAATGGTAGGGCCGGCCCTGTATCGGACCCACCGCTGCTTAGCTGAACCTGGGCATCATGGTCATGCCAGTGAAATATCGGCTTGTTCTCTGCACGGTCTTAAAGTGGAGATTGGTAAAGGGTAGCCCTGTTTAGAGAAGCTTTAATGGTTGATGGATTTTTGTATTTTAATATTTTGTTGGAAGCCGCCCAGAGTGGCTGGGGAAATAAAATAATAATAATAACAATAATAATAACAATTATTATTGTTGTTGTTGTTGTTGTTGTTGTTGTTGTTGTTGTTATGGTATTTCGATTCACAGCGCCGGCAGCCCCCTTTCCTCGCTTTGAGCCTGGGGCTGCAACTCTCCCTTCTGCCTTGCAGGAATCCCCTTTGTCCGATACAACACCCGGCACCTCAGCCGCATCTACCCGCTGGGTCTGAAGATGAACTCTGCCAACTACAACCCTCAGGAAATGTGGAACGCTGGCTGCCAACTGGTAAGAGACCACCCAACCCTGGGACATAGCTGTCAACCCTCCCTTTTTTTGGCGGGAAACTCCCTTATTCCAATGCCGTTTCCCGCTGCTATCCCGGATTGTTGATATCCCTTAAATTCCCCGGATTTCAAAGGAAGCAGCTCCTCTCCCTCCCTGCCGGCCAGGGAGGCTCCTCAGCTGCGTTGCTCGGCTGCCAATAAGGAGTCTGAGACCGACTGGGGGCGGAGCTTGCATGCCTTGTGCAGCCAGACCCTCACGCCCAACCAAACAGCCAGCCTGCCTGCCGTCTATGCGCTCGCTCTTTCGCTCACCCGTTCGCGCGCAGCCTCTGGAGCAACTGCTGGGATAGCTCAGTCGGTGAAGCTGGATAAGCTAGGATAGATGAAGCTGGACAAGCTAGGATAGCTCAGTCGTTAGAGGACAAGACTCCTTAATCTTAAGGTTGTGGGTTCAAGCCCCAGGTTGGGCAAAAGATTCCTACATTGTAGGGGGTTGGACTAGATGACCCTGGGGGTGCCTTTCAACTCTACAATTCTATGGTTCTAAGTTCTTAAAACTGTGGCTTTGCTTCATTAAGCTACTAGACAGGGAAATTCAGAGCCTACAAGGATAAGGGCTAAACAAAGATTTGCTCTGAGGAATTTCAAGTCCTGCTGAGATTAGCTGGTTTTATTTGTAAACGAGTCATAGGATTGCAGAACGAGATCCTATACATAAGCACCTGGGAGTAAACCCCATTGAACTCATTGGGATTTACTTCTGAGCAGACATGTCTAGTTTGCGCTTGCAAGTGTGATGTTCAGTTGGCTTAAAACAATATGCTCCTTCTGTTTTCCTGGGAAGGAAGGGAGAACGACGCCCTAGGGCAAAGGTTTTCAACCTTTTGAATCCATGGCTCCCTTGACCAACTACGTTCTTTCTGCGCCACCCCTGTGGGGCTCAGGAGGAGGTTATGTCACCCCCTTGCCTGCAGAGCTGGCAGTCTCTCGCCCGTTTTCAAACACTGTCCCTCGTGGAGGGCTCCCTAAGCCTCCCCTCCCCTCTCCTTGGGAGTCCTCTGGGTCTCTGAGCTGCCCCTCTGCCCCAAAGAGAGGTAGAAGAAGAAGAAGAGTTTGATTTGATATCCCACTTTATCACTACCCGAAGGAGTCTCCAAGCGGCTCACATTCTCCTTTCCCTCCCTCCCCCACAACAAACACTCTGTGAGGTGAGTGGGGCTGAGAGACTTCAGAGAAGTATGACTAGCCCAAGGTCACCCAGCCGCTGCATGTGGAGGAGCGGAGGCACGAACCCGGTTCACCGGATTACGAGTCTACTGCTCTAACCACTACACCACACTGGCTCTCCAGTATGAGGCGCCTCCTCATACTGCCCCACAGGGGCCTGGGAAGAGGCTGTCCCCAGCCTTAGTGGCCCAATGGAGACTGGCCAAAGGGAACATGAGGCCAGTACCTTACCTCGGGTGACAGCAGTGGGCGCTGCCAGGCCTGCAGGTGGAAAGGCTCTCCTTCAGCACTGGGCACTCAGCTCCCAGGCGGGCCTTGCACACAGCAGGCACAAGAAGGCACCAGCACAGTACCTGGCTGCCCAGCCTTCCACTTGTCTGTCCATTCCCAACAGCAAGGGCTGGCAGACTGGCTGGCTGGGCTCCCTCGCCTGCTTGCTTGCTTACTCCAAGGCTGTCTCAGCTCTCGGCAACCAGCACCCCCTGGCCAGCCCCAGAGGCACCATTTGCCTGGGGAGCTTGTAATAATAATAATAATAATAATAATAATAATAATAATAATAATAATAATAATAATTATTTATACCCCGCCCTTCCAGCCGAAACCGGGCTCAGGGCGGCTAACATCAGCAAAATCACAACAAAGCATAAAAGAAAACCGTTAACTAAAATACAAGTTAAAAAGACAATTTAAAATGCCGCTTCATTTATTGCCCATACTCAAAACTAAGGGGAGTCCAACCCGAAGGCCAGGCGGAACAGCTCTGTCTTGCAGGCCCTGAGGAAAGATGTCAAATCCCGCAGGGACTTGGTCTCTTGTGACAGAGTGTTCCACCAAGTTGGGGCCAGTACTGAGAAGGCCTGGCCCTAGTTGACACCAGTCTAACAGCCTTGTGGCTCGGGACCTCCAAAAAGTTGTTATTTGTGGACCTTAAGGTCCTTTGCGTGGCATACCGGGAGAGGCGGTCCCGTAGGTACGAGGGTCCTAGGCCGCATAGGGCTTTAAAGGTCAAAACCACCACCTTAAACCTGATCCTGTACTCCACCGGGAGCCAGTGAAGCTGGTAAAGAACTGGATGAATGTGGTCCCGCGGCAAGGACCCCGTAAGGAGCCTCGCCGCGGCATTCTGCACCTGCTGGAGTTTCTGGGTCAGCTTCAAGGGCAGCCCCGTGTAGCCAGGGCTGCTGCAACAAAACAGCGGGGCAAGCCTTTGGGAGGCAGAGATGCGAGACGGCATCAGAAGGAGGGAGGGAAGGAAAGAGGGACAGAGGCCAGTGTTGCCCACGGCACCCTGACCACCATTCAAGGCACCCAGGGTGCCACGGCACACTGGTTGAGAACCACTGCCCTAGGGAGATGGATGTTCCCTTGGGAGAATGATGCCTTCCCTGTCAGATTATCCTTCTTCTCTTTTCCTGGGAAGAGGAGGAGAGAAGCCAATTTCCGTCATAGGAATCCAATCTGCATATATGAGATCAGCCTCT